>OW284517.1:36563924-37813924 GCA_935413205.1 Polydrusus cervinus | reverse complement strand
TCACAATAATATTTTTAAATTTTATCACTCTACGTCAATTGAATCAATAGTTCACAGCATAGAAAATAGTTTGTAAAATTTTTGATATCTACTATATTTTAAGAAATACCGATTTTTTTGGAAAACCTTGCTTCATTTCAACTTATTGGTAGATAGATCTCACTGTGCGTTGTATCGTGTAAACTTTGCGAGTGATTCTTATACTTTATGAAAAGCTTGATTATGTTCAGAAACAATAGTTGTATCTAAATTTTATGATGTGCAGTGGCGTACTTATAAACACCTATATGTCTATGGTTTATGAGTATCTCACAATTTTTCACGATTGTTTTATATTGGAAAGTACTCGCCCCTAGATTAGGTCAATTTTTTCTTATTTTTTAGTTTTTTATATAGCACTACAGGTATATAATACAGTGTGTTTACAAAATTTTAACAAAGATAATTTTTTTAATTTAATTTTTGAAAAAAATGTATTTATTAATTTCTAACTTTCTAACACTATACTCATAAACCATAGACATATAGGTGTTTATAAGTACGCCACTGTGCATCATAACATTTAGGTACAACTATTGTTACTGAACATAATCAAGCTATTCATAAGGTATAAGAATCACTCGCAAAGTTTCCACGATTTTTTAAGACCGCGAGCCGCCAATGATATGTATTAAAAGCTAACAATTCCCTAGATATTTGAATTATAATACAAAATATATATCTTACTTACCCTGCTTAACGAAATATCAATATTCGCTTTTTAATAAAACTTAATAACAATCATTTTACCATCAGATATCACCAATAACTAAGGAATTTCCAATTTCGCAGTAGGTACGACAACATTATAAAATTAATTTAGTAAAATAATTTAAAGGTCGTTATTTTCCATCATCATAATAAATTCATTTGCGGATGAATGCCACACGACTTTGTTTAACAATTAGTTTCCTTTCACCTCCACTAAACACACCTGCAGTGATTCTATTCAAGCACACTACGGGAGTAGAATGGCCTCGTGATTTTAAGTGCTATCTGCGCTCGCAATACACGTGATGTGGTGGTACGACCATTAAAAGGAATACGCACTAGTATAGTCAAGGAATCTAAAGATTGCTCTTTGCTGTCATGGAGTAGGTGTAATGTGATCTAAACTGCTTAGATCAGCAATATAGAGACTGTGACTCGAGATCATCTTAAATTATTGCGTAGACTACGCCTGGTCATTTCTGCTTCGAGATTGAAAAGGGCGAAATTTTAAAAGTTTAAGGCTTATGTGTGGCTGAGTTACTAAGGCTATTAAGGTCCGCTAGATCAATCTCTTGGTAACTTTACCAGCCAGATAATTTCCATGGAAACAATTGTCTCAACAATGGTTTCTTTGATAATTATCTTGTTGGTAAAGTTACCAAGAAATTGATCTACCGGACCTAAGTGTAATGGTGCAAATACGAGATATAACTTTGAGATGCATTTCTATTCCACAAAAAAAAAGGCTGGCGAAAGCAGTTTCTGAATTCCCACCTGTAGCCGAACGCCTGTATACATTTTAAAAATTATTTAATACTTCTTGATTGACAATATTTACACTTTTATTACCTTACAGTGACAACCAGCTGTAACATTGAGACAAGTCATTCTAAAAGCATTATAAACAAATACTTAAGAATCAAAATTGATTGATTTGAACCAGTGGCGGCTCGTCAGGTGAAGTAGGTGAAAGGACTCTTCACCAAATAAAAAAAACAGGAGAAAAGTTTTTCGATAATATTAAATATTAATATACCAATACAGCTACCATTTTAGCCCTTAAAAAATAATTATGTTCGAATTAATAATGTTAATTTAATATAAATGTAGCTATGCATAATAGGGCCACGGTTAACTCCGATGGATAGTAATTATAATCACTCGTGCATTTTGGCGCGCCCCAGCCAATCGTGTCCGTTAGCTCAAAGCTAGTGAAGACCCAAGGCCTAACCCAACATGGCTTTGATAGTCACCGTTGCTATGGTTACATGACGTCAGTCACGCAAACAGCATGTAATAATTAGCAATATGATGAAGGGCAATTTAAAAATAGATCAGTCGTATGCACCTTTGTTTTAGCATTTGTTCGCCTAACCTTAATGTATTTATTTTGAGGCCTCGCGAAACTTACGGTTATAGATATCGTTTTTACGTGATTTACTGTGTGATTAAAAAGTTTTGTTTTTATTTTTCAGTTAATTCAGTAGTGTACGTACCTACTTAGTTGTGTGTTTTAAAAATGAACCCCATTAATGACATAGTTTGTAATTTGTTGGAAACTCCATTCAGTCGTTGAACAGATAAGGATAAGAGAGACGTTTTGTTACATGGGTTTTTAGTCAATGTTTGTACCCGTAGTATACCTAGCTCTTCACCATTTTTTTAGACCGCGAGCCGCCACTGATTTGAACCAATGAAATTGTTATATTTATGCTGGTGATCGAGATTGGCCTTAGGGTTAAAAATTTAGAAAAATACAGAGACTATTTAAAATTAAGCGAAAATAGGCAATCTTTGGTCAGCTTGACTATAGGTATATTTCACGATCGATTGTAAATCAATTCTGATAAATCACGTCATCTACCGTGTCATTTATACAGGATGTTCACTATTGTTTGCGTCCTCTTATTATGCTATTGTAGTTACCAAATAACGAATTAATAATATTAAAACTTGTAAGTATCTTTAAATCGAATTGAGATAATTATTTTCAGTAAAAAGGTCTTGGTAGGTGTGGTTAGTCTCCAGAAATTCGATAACATGCAATTGTAAATAAAATAAAATAGCTTCTAGAAAAAATAAGAAAGTTTTAATATAACAAAATATGAGCAAATACAAAAAACATTCCATTATATAAAAGATGAGTATGACAGTCTAAATATACGGGGGGAGGGGGTGTCTACCTCTGTATAAATAAAAGAGAGGTACCTTGAATGGATTTAAAAATACTTTTTATATTTGGAACAATCAAAAAAGTCCTCGTTTGTGCAACGAAAAAGAAAGGAAAAATAAAAGCAAAAATGCAAGAGGTAAATTTAAAAAATTTGGAAATCTTCTGAAGTATATTTATTTTTAATCGACAGCGAAAGTAAACAATAACCTAACAACCAAGATCGGTACAGATCTGCATTCAGCTTTCGCACTTGAACAAACACGTTTTTTAATTATATTGTAGCTTTAGTTTGCATAACACACTGTTCTATTATTTTAAAAATTACTTAGATTTTGGGTTTTTGAATTTGCATAGGGTGTAGGGCTTATCTTATTGGCCTTGTTTATAATCGTACAGCCGTATTAGTATAATAAACTTTTAAATACGATCCTGTTCAGGTTCAGTGTCCACGTATATTTGTTTCAATTTCCTGCCAGTTGGATATAAATATACTATAAAAGTGTCTGTTTGTTCTGTTAAGTTGTATAACAGGGCAGTTGTTCTATTTTTACGGCCGTATAATGTATAATTTTCACCTACGCCGATTGAACCGGCCTGCGTATGTGTCAATCTAAGAAACTGACTTTTAGAGAAGATATTAAATAGAAATACGCTATGGACACTTTCGATCCTAATCAACACAACATTTAAACATTGATCAAAATTAATCAAGGGAATACTGGATAATCAATTAGTATTAAAAGTACCAGCATTTAATAGATCACTATATTTTTAGGGCTTTTTATGTTCACCAAATTATTTTTTAGTCTGGTTACGAAGTTTATAAAGAATTTTTTTTTGAATTTTTGCAAAATTTTGGAAATTTTTACAAAATAATTTTTTAAATTCTATTATACAAATAAAAATATTGCTAGTCGATTTTCAATTGTCTAAAGCTTCCATCTAATCCGAATAGATCGTCGTAATTGGTGGGTTTTCCTGGACGCTTTGATTCGTCAGCTTTGATGTCTTCCTGGGCCTTAAACCACGGTCCATATTCTTCTAATTTTTTCATCCATGCATCTAGAAAAAGATTATTTAACTATAATGAATTAATAGAGATCAAGTACTTTATTCATAAAAGTATTTTTTCGTGGCGTCCACAAATCTCTGTTTATAGATTACATTCTATCGTATAAGTCTATGAACACTTACTTGTAAAATGAAAATCCTAGCACTTAATCAATTACATTACAGACCTCTAGAACTGTTTTATAATATTATTTAGTTAAAGGTTTACACAACAAGTAAAAATGTTTCAATGTCATCAATATGTTCATATGTCAACTGTCATTGTGTATTTTTGGTGCAAACACTATTATTCATTAGCAGAGCGCTTTCGACCTTAGTGATCGTCATCAGTGTCTCTTTGTCAACCTCCTTAATTATTATTAAATACTTACCATGAAAATCTTGCAATTTCCCAGCGGTGCCACCATATTCTTCAGGAAGAATATCCTTTGAAATCTTCTCATGAAGAGTATCGAAACTGGAATGTAGATGAATGCGGTTCCTTATTTTTTCTTTGAGGAATGGCTTCACCCATTGGACTATAGTGTCTACGAGAGGTGATAGATTGACTACGTGGACTTCTTTGAGTTTGACTGGGTATGCTTCCTATAAAAATAAGAGTCAATTGAAGTGGAATTCGCGAGTGAAAAATGCTCCCAACAAGCTATTATACAATCATTTTCATATGACACCCGTCAGTGAATTGTATGCTTGCGAAAACGACCAAAAAACGCATTATCCATGTTGGTGTCTCACTATTTGTTTATTAATTAAAGTGACGGTACATCAAGATGTTAATAAGAGCCAGAAAAACATTGGTTTTTGATAGCCATATCCCCAATCCCGAAACTTACATGTACACATTGCCATAGCAGTCGAGTACCTCTAGATGGCTTTACCTATACTTATATTAAAATCGATTTATACTTTGTTGGTTGGTTTCAGGCGGGGGTCGGGCGTTCGGCCCAAGCATCCTGCACTGCAGCCTAGTAGCTAATTGTGCGCCCTTATCTTGCTAGAGAAGATTTGTTCCTTTTATAAGGTCCAGTAAATTCCTACCAAGTTTGTCATGCAGGAGGTTATCCCCACATTGGATTTCTCCGAAGATTATGAATCTTCTTCAGGTCAGTGCTTCGCCAGTTATATATGATATGTAAGGCGGTTTCGTCTTCTTCGCCACAAAGTCTGCAATCAATGGGACCATTGTTAATTCCTATTCAAAGTAGGTATTTTCTTAAGTGGCAATGGCCTGTTAGAAGGCAAACCACTTGTTTTAGCTGGGTTCGCGTTAGAAGCAACATTCCAATTGATAGCTTTTTGGAGGGTTTCCCAATTGTGGCCCTCGCTTGGGTTTGACCAGGTATCCTGTTCCATCGGGATAGGTGTTGTTTTGCGCCCACCTGTCTAATGTTGCTTTGGTTGCCTGTTTGGATAGGCCAAGGGCGGGTTCAGGGCTTCGGAGATTTTGAGATGATCCGGCTCTAGCCAGTTTATCGGTTATTTCATTGCCCGCTATCCCCGAGTGACCAAGAACCCACAGGAGTTTTACCCTGTTGTTCCTTCCTGCTAGGTCTTTCAGGTTGTTTAGGCACTCCATTGTGATTCTCGATTTCAGTCGGTTAGAGTTTAGGGCCTTGAGAGTAGCTTGACTGTCTGACAGAATGTGTATCTCCTGGTCGTGATAGCCCTTTTCGATATTTTTCTATACACATGCTTGTATAGCACGTATTTCCGCTTGGTATACTGTGGCGTAGTTTCCCAAGGGAATAGGTGTATTTATACTTACTTGAACACAAACTAAGAACTTCTTAGCAGCAGACGGAGAAACTTTGGCAAAATGTTGAGCAGTGACACAACTGGCATCTAGTATATACACGTCGCCGGCAACGCCGGTTTCCTCGGCCGCCAATCGGACGTCTCCAATCATCAATACCAACTTGGCAGCGTCGGTGAGTGGAGGTGTCTCTATATCCCTCTCTTTCGACCTTAGAACGATTATTCTTTTTCCGTCTGCCGTGAGGCCTGGAAGGGGAGGAATCGTCCTGAAATTATAACAGATTCATTTTTAGTAATGTTCAATTTCAATAAATGTTTGATGTCTACGTTTAAACATTATCTTTACAGGCTACGCTACTGATTTACCGGAAATAAGTAGGTCATTTTGAAATACCATTCTAGTTTCTAGGGGGTGTTGAAATATTTCTTCCTTTCACTTTCACAACCTATTTTCTTTATGTGACAATTTAATAGTATATTACATAACAAGTGGTAAAAGTGATACTTTTTAAACGAGGAGATATTTAGTACGAGGCGTCAGCCGAGTGCGGAAATTCTCCGAGTTTTAGAATAATCACTTTCACACGAGTAATGTACACTATTTTTCCTACGACCACAAAGAATTTTTAAAAAGGCCTTTGATTTGTAAAAAAAATATTTTAACACTAGTGTTGAAAAAAAAATCGTCACTAGTGTTGAAATTAGCATACTTAGGATTATGTTCCACTTAATATCTGGTTTCATAGTTTCTCAATAGGCTTTTCCTTTATTTGTACTTTATTTTTTTTAATTTTTCATATCTTGTATACTATCATAGGAAGAACTAATCCTAAATTGACTTCTTGATTAACCAGAATAAAAAAATTTAAATGTAATCAAGGAAAGATGCATTAAACATAAATTTAAAAAATCCATCCAAGAAGGAAGATTTCAATTCAAAATAATTCTATAAATTATTTAATGTTTTTATAAAAAAAAAGTCAAATACTTCTGGTGTGATTTGAACCTGTGACCTTGCGATCTGTTATTTGTTATGTTGTTGTCATTGTCATTAAAATACACAATGCTTAAAGCAGCAGGAAACCGGACTGGGATTATAAACTTCTAAGCCAGCAAAACATCCATTTAGTTGCCAATTGTTCTTTGCAGACATAAAAAACAATTGTCCAATTGACGTTTCATTCGTTTTTTCGTTTCGTTTTATTCCATTCGGTTTTTCCACACAATATAATGAAGGAACATTCAAAAGTTAATTTGATGGGTTACGTTTTTTACTGCTTATTGATGTTCGTAACATATAATCATAAAAATGCGGTTCTTTTATACCTAGATATACCATAAGAAACGCTAAATTGGACAAAGGAGTATGATTAATAAACAGTATAGAAATTTTGTACTAAAGAAAGGTTTCTGCATGCCTTTTTCAATGTAATACTGTTAAATCTATTTAAAACGTTTTTTCGACTTAACTTTGTAATCTTATATTATATATCAAAAAGCTCGAGGTTATTATTGAAAAACTTCTTCCTTTCAGTCTTTGTATTCAAAATTTTCTGTCGTTAATATACTAGTACTTACCCAATTTTGGCCAGCCGTTGCAACTCTGGCGATGTTATGTCCCTGTCTGAAAAAAATTCTGGGCAAGCAGTACGCATGGTGAAGTACATGTCAAGTTTCCTTTTGGTTTTTTCTAAAGAGAATTTGCATCCTCTTAGAAAGGTCATTAGACGTTCTTCATCTACAAATAAAAATAAACTAATAAGTTCCTCGATAGATACAGAACCAATATTTTTGCATTAGATAATCTAAAACCGTATACAGGGTGTCCCGAAATTAGGTGACAATATTTTAAGGGGATAAAGTACATCCAAAAATAGGACTAAAATCCTCTATTAACATACCTTCAAAAACGCTTCGTTATGGGGCTAGAGCCCCCCGAATGGAAGCTATGATAAGCGGTTTTTTCACAATATCTCAGAAACTGATTGAAGTATCAAAACAAAATTTGATACATGTTTTACCCATGACAAGACGCAATAAACGGGTTGTTTAGCTTAGGTGTATTTCTTCCAGTGGCGTCCCACTGGGTAGGTAGTGAGGAGAATATTGCCCTAACTTTTTTATTTGTAGGATTTTTTAATGCCAGGTGCTATTTTTAAAGGCACTAAAGTCTTCTATTGAAAAAAGATACTCTTGCTTTATTTTGGTAGGATTTACCATTTTTCAGTAAAATCGATTTAAAAATTTTCGGTTTTTTACAAGCCGTTGAAAAGGCTAAGGTTTTTTTGCATATCTTAGCAAACACTTGATATTAAAACATGAAATTTATTAGAAGTTCTACTAGCGACAAGGCATATTTATGTATGTAACATTAAAATATTTTTCCAGTGGTGTCGCACGGATTAGAGCCTAAAGTAAATATTACTATTTTTTTTTATTTGAGGGGCTTTCCTTTTATACCATATTCAAATTCTCCGTGCCTTACAAAACATAACACGCAGGTCTAGATTTTGCATCCAACAAAATGGAAATCATTTCGAACATTTGCCCTCAATAAATAATAAAAAATAAAAAAATTGATTTTTCTGGATCGCGTCTGATATTTTTTTAGCTGTTTCCATTTTATTTTTCATTGAGTCATCAATATATCCTTCTGGATTTCTATCCACCGTGTCTTTTCAATGCAGTTATATCCCCCCCTGCGTCTACAAGTATAGTGGCTAAAGATCTGCGAAAACTGTGACCAGAATATTTCTCTGAAGTGGGTAATTGCAGAAATGTTGCTAGTTGTCTCCCCATTTGCGTAAATTTATTAATTCCTATCCTTTGTGAGGTACATTTGCCATTTTGATAATTGAAAAAAAATATTAGATGTGACGAAAGATGAACGAAGGCTGATATACTTCTTGCAAATTAGGTTTCTGTATATCTGGTGGGGTATAACATATCTCATCTTCACTATCTCTAATCATTTTGTAAGTTCTTTTAATACAATCCTTAACTTTAAAGTTGATAAGTTGAACTATATTTTGACGTTTCAAAATAAAATTAAAAAGCGCTTCGACTTGACATTTCATGACATGCTTGAATTTTTCATCATACACACAAAATCGTATTATGGATGGACCTTACAGGGAAAACGACCAATAAAATTTTTTTATTTATAATAAGGGGTATTATTATTGAGCAAATACATATATAATGAACATATTATACAATAGTCGTGGACAAAGTTTATTATTAGTTACAACAATGTTTATAATCAATAATGTATCAACCTGTAAAGCGAGAAAATATTTTAATAATAATTTATAAAAGTAATTAATGGGTTCAAGGGTGATGGTTAATTGAGAATAATAACCTTTATCACTAGAAAAGGCTAATTAATATTATAAAGCATTAATTTTATTAATTATAATAATAAATAAAACAACTATTTATTTAGCAATGGTACCGATTTCCTGAAAAATATTACCTATTTATAAAAACGTGTACTTAGAGCTTATATTTCTAACTTTCTAACTTGAACTCGAACTGTTTTAATTATCATAGTAAGCATAGATACCCAAGATATCTTAGCTAAGTAGACCAATTGATTTACAATGTTCACTAAGCTCAGTAGACAGGTTCAGAAGAAGATATCCAAGGCACTGGTTACTAATGCAAGGCGGTGTTCAAGGGCACAATATACAGCTAAGAAAATTTTATAACTCAAAATACAATTTGTAAAAATGCACATATGATTCTATATTTTGCTCACCCCAAGTATCTGGTAGATGAGGTTGCTTCAATAACCATTCTTTGATATGTTCGAGATCTGATTGTCTGGTGTCGACGTCTTCATTGAGAGCTTTTCTGATGTGAATTTGCATATCTGGGGATGGTTGTACCAAAGTCATCTTGCTGAAAGAGATGGTATGGTTTGAAATTGTTTTAACATTTTTTTTGGTGCTGTTTAAAGTTTGAAGAGGTTGTAGCTTAATATTGTATGCTGATGGTAAAATATTAAAATTATATTTTGTAAGGAACTTCGTGTTCGGACATAATTCTTAATTCTAAATAACTTTTACAAATGAAGATTGTATTTAAAACGAGTCAAATGAAAATTTTTTTTCCGAAAATCGACCGGAAATATTGAAGTTTTTGATAATATTTTTGAAAGAAAAAGTCAATATTTCCTTACACCTAGTTGTTGCTAGGCAACGGAAAATAACTGTTAGGAAATATTTATTATTGTACTGTAAGGAAATATTATTTCTCCACGACCATTACTGAATGCAATAATTCCAAAATCATTTTTGATAATAGAATGTAAAAATTCTCGCTCTTGAGTTGGAATATTTATTCTGAAACACTTGCTTCTTATGCGTTTTGCGTGTATTTTCATTCCATAACAAGATACGGAATAAATATTCTGTAATTGATCTAAACGACATAGGTTGCCATGAACTTCGAATCTGTCAATGTCAGCAGACAAATTTTAGTGCAAGTCAAAATATGAGTGAAAAATCGGATGAATCAGATATGGAACTGGATAATACTCCACCTGAAATTATAAATATTGCGAATAGTATTTTTGGTCGTGGAGAAAATCTAGTCTGCTACTCGGTTAGAATGAAAATTCGATACTCGTGGTTCCACTTCCACTTCCACTCGGATCAAATTTTCATTCCAACCTCGTTACAGAATCTACTATTCTGTACGACTACTTGTAAGCCAAAATGGGTTAAGCTTGACAATTCAAATCAAATTACTGTGTTTCCATAGTTACAGCACAAATATTTAATGGCATCCTTTATTTGTGAACAAAGTTAATAATATTTATTTCAAAACTTTAACCAGTTGCTTGTAATCAGTTATGTCCTTTTAATAATTTTCGAATTACGGAAAAATAGTATGTATGCCTCGTAGAAAAAGCTCCATTCCCGGACTTCGTATTGCCAGTCTCGGCTTGCGCCTCGACATACAATCTTTACGGTCGTCCGGGAATGTTCAGCTTTTCCTACTAGGAATACAATGTACTATTACTCTGGAGCAACATTTTGTATTTTTTGTCGCCGTATAAATATTTTAAAGAAAAGTGACTAATAAAAAAAAATTAAAATTAATATATTTAATTAAATAGAAATGTCACAGGACAATGACTGTTGTGTAAATCTTTGATTAAAAATCACTATATCGTTTACTCCACACGACAAGTTGACCTTGAGTGTGGAAGTTCCCAAAATTTAAGATCGATTCAGGTTTTTTAAATTTTCTGAATGGCAACAAAAATAATTTAAGTACATTTTAGAGTTTAAACACAAAATACAAGTGAAAAGCTTTATTTAGAACTTAAAAAATTACTCTTACCGGGTGACAAACGTGGCAAGGGGTGGCAATTAGAGATTTGTTAATCGTAAAAGATATATTTTTGAAAAAAGAAAAACATATAAAAGGTACTGGTGTTTTTTAAGGAATAAATGGTTTCTTTGTTACCATAGCTAATCCAGTTACAAAATTCATCCTGTATATGACGTGTATTTATATACCAAAAACTAAGTACACCAGTTCAAACAACCAGCGTATTTTTCCTATAAATCATTATAATTTCAAGAGTTTATTTTTTAATCGATTCTTGATAATTTATTAAACCTTTATAGATACTGTGCCATGGCAAAGGTCTCACAGTTATTAATATTTCAATTAAATATTTAGACTAGTTACGTCAGAGTTCAGGATAAAATACATATCTACCAACAAGTTTTTTTTGTTTATCATTTTCTTACTTACGCAGAATGGTCAAGTCAATAATAAAAAACTATTATTAATAATTAAGTTGTTTACGCAGTTTTTTTTTTGCTTTTTGTATGCTATGGAAAGCAATGACGTACAAGCTATAGTCTATTTCAGAAAGGTGTAGAGTAATAAAAGCTCATTAGGTATGCAAAGGGACTACAGAGTGACCCAACGAATATTTAAGCCACTTTCATCATTTGGCATTGATTTCACTGCAAAATTTTTTATTTTCATCAAGTGCAGGTAGTACCACCCGGATTTGGAACAATTTATGGGTGTTGCGTATTGTTATCCATTCACAAACACTAAAAATGGTGTGACAAAGGCGTGCATTATGTACATAGTATTAGGTACACTTATTTTTTATTAAACATTATAAAAAAAAACCAAATACAAAGAATACATTATACAGAAATTAAATTATAAAAATTAAGAATATTCTTCGTCATTTGAAGAACTGTCATCTTCTCTTGACGTTATAATTAACAAGTCGACGCTGCGATCGATCAGGTGGTCAATATCCCACATTTTCTCCTCTTTTTTAATGCCATGATGGACTGCTTTTTGCCAGTTCTCTGGTGTCACTTCCATATTGGCTTGATCAAACAATAGCTTAACTTCTTTCATTTTGAATGTCGTGTTGTATCTTGCTGCAAATCCTTTCACTTGTGCCGATATAAGTTCTATAGGATTTAGTTCGCAATGACATGGCGGTATGCGCAACACAGTTACATTATGTTTTTCAGCTATATCTTCCACGGCATATTTCATAAAACGATGTTTGTGTAAATTTGCTATAGCTAATAGTTCATTCTTTATCAAATTATCTAATTTTTCTTTCTTTGGTTAGTTACCACAAATAATTTAATGCACGAAATTTACCTGCGCCTATGGCCGACACCGAAATTGAACCGAATTGGACGAAATTTCCCATTTTATTACTCTACACCTTTCTGAAATAGACTATAGATAGACCTTTTATCACAACAAACCGTCAAGATTTCAATAGACGGAAAGCTGATTTCAAAACTTACAATATAGGCGACTCTACACGATCAGTATTACTGACACTGACAGTATTATTGATGTCAATCATAAAAGTACTGAAGTAAAGCCATTCGTTTCTAGGAATGGAGATCCTATATGATCCCTAAGACTAACAGTCTTGATAAGAAAATAATAGTTATACTGATCGTGTAGGGTCGCGAATCAACCTCGGTTTAGGCGATATTTTACTGAATATACGTTGAAAATAATATAAAAAAAGTAAGAAAAAGCCGTCAACAGAGTTGGTGGAAAATAATGGCGAAATATGTGTAATGTGTTGGCGGGCTTTCATTTAGCTCTTTATAAACCAAAATAATAATGATAAAATAAATATTTTCCTTTCATTCCATCAGATCCATCTCTAGACGCGTTTCGCCATATCGTGGTTCTTCAGTAGACCAAGGTCATTGTTTTTACTTTTATTCGTTCAGCGGCTGTTGTGTTTAAGGAGCGCTGATTGGTGCTGGACTCTCGAATGTGCAGTCATACATGCCCAATGGCATACTGGTTTATCAATCTAATAATTAGTCATGGACATTATTTTCGAACAATTTTTTGCAATACTATTTGTATCGTTTCGTAAGTTTCTCTTTAAATAAGGATTGCGTTGATATAGAAGTACTAAAAGTGTGTAATATTAATGCAAAGTATCCATTACGTGAATGCCATTAGCATTTGACCGTCATATTAAGCATTTATCATTCAATAATAACTATTCATCATTATTAAAAAAAAAGTGGTAAAAAATATTTCAAAACTTGCAAACATTTCCGCGAGTTGTGAGTTCCAAATACCATAAAAACCAGTATGAATCATCAAAGAAAGGCATAAATAATATCCTAATTACTACCGTGGCTAATTATATCAAAATTATTACCATTAATAAAAAAATTGTATATTTTGTAATATTTTCATGCTTTCGCCCACGGTTTGTGCGTGCTCACTGAAATGTCAAGAATAGTAATTACGGGTGTATTTAGATGAAATGAAGCAATTTGAAAGAAAATTACGTTGTTGGGAAATGGTGTCTGTGACAATCCACTTTTTTTTGCAAGCGCGTAACTTTTTTCGGACTAAATAACTTTTACTCGGGCTTACAACTTATGATTCTGCTTGCATGTGGTCAATGGCATATTTAGGGGGGAGCTCGGGTCTAAAAGTCTAAAAGCAATTTAATTTTTTGTCTCACGGTTGGACTCTTAATTTAAATTTTTAAATAATATATTCTTGGCTTAGGTTACAAAGGTTTTGTAGTTTTTAAACTTTTCCTTCTAAAAGTCCTGCTTTATATAGAGATTAAGGTTTCGGATGCATGTCGTTTTAGTTATTGTTTTATGATGCAATTTTATAGAAAAACGAGTCTGTCTATTCTGTTTTTTTTAGAGCTATTGTAAATCAACAAAAATATAACCCAATGCGATAAAATATTTTTACAACAAAAACCATTAGGTATTTATTTTTAAAGGGAAAAGTTAAGGTACAAATTTTGATTGAAACGTTTTTTATGGAAGAAGTGTGATAATTTATTATAAAAAAAATAGTGCGGGAAGAAACGAGAATGCTTTATTATGAATATTCAAACCGGCACGTAAGACGGAGTATTTAAAAACCTAAGCATTTGCACCAAAAACTGCTCTTAGATCTACGCTCCTAAAATATATGACTTCTGAAAAAATCATCAATTTTGGCGTGGTGACTGATATTTACTTTATTTTTAATCATAACAAACTGAGCCCGAAAAACGCTGGTTAGAGTCATACATACGTCTTATGTTAAACTTTTGGATTGACACCAATATTCATATTTTTCACAAATATAAAAAATGTGTTTTTTTAATAAAGAGCCAGCTAGGAACATCAAAAAAACATTTACAAAAACAAATTTAATCCAACCATGTAGAAGGGGAGAGGTAGCAATTTAATTTTCAAAATTTTATAGTAGTTAAGTGAATTTTAAACGAACGAAAATATTTCGCCTGCAGCGCTTCTCCGCCATCTTCACTAGGTACAATATCATGAATTACATGTAGTCCCGACTGTTCCTTTCTCTAGAAAAAGAAAATCCTACTAACCTCCACTGAGACCCCCCCCCCCTTTACTATATCCACCTAATTCATAAAATATTAAAGGAAGCCCAACTAGAATGCACTTAATTGGACCAGGAATAATTCTGATAAAACGGCATGTAGAAAATCCTAGTAATGCTAAACGTCTGTCGCATCATCACGCCACTCTATTATCAACATATTTAACTAAAAACCCAATTAAAATTTATCTGAAAAGATTTTAGTACGAAATAAAAAAAAATGTCTTCACCAGTCTACTTTACCTGGGTACACTATATGTTAAAGAAACCAGAACAAATACATGGTTTACAATTGTTCGTCCGCACCGCGCTAGGCGTCTACCGAAAACCAGGTCGTCGAAAGTGCAAACCCAGCGGGCTTCTTGTACCATCGATTAATGGTTATGGTACAACCATTACCAAATCATGGTTGTTATATAACAAAAGCGAACTTCAGGCGTGTGTTACCAATGACGATGTATGTTACAAGAAAAATATACGCTATTCTTTGTCTAATTTAATGTGTTATGTAAAAAAACGTTTTATTAAATCATATTTTCGTCATATTTTTTTTTAGTTTACCTATGTGTTGTAGGTAATTAGGTTGGTCAAATTATATTACCAAGGTTAGATTTTTGGTAATTAATTGCCTAATAAAGAGTTCTTCTTGTGTTTACAATAATAAGTAAATGGGTTGTGAATCCGTTTGTGTTAAGAGGTCGGGATGCGCTAAAATTTCCCATGTTGAAATGTTGTTTTTTTAAAAGAATTACAAAAAAACCTAAGCAAGATTTTGATTTCTTTTCACCAATGAAAAGGTGGTATCTATGTGGATATGAGAGAGTTATTTTCATGCCGAAAAAAAATACGGCGTCGTGCTCCATTTACTTCCTTGTGAGATATATACATCATTTCCACTCTTGTATAAACTACTATTTCAAAATTAAATAGAAGTACGCACACTGTTGAAAACCTTTCAGTATCTAGCCTACTAATCTGGTAAAATAGATACGGACCAGTGGCGTATTTAGGGGAAGGGCTGACGGGCTACAGCCCCCCTCCCCTCCTGAGCCTAAGAGCTCTAAAAGTCTAATTGCAACCTAATTTTTTGTCTCACGCTTGGACTCTTAATTTAAATTTTTAAATAATGTATTCTTGGCTTAGATTATAAAGATCTTGTAGGAAACGTTTAGTTTTTAAAGTTTTCCTTTTAAAAGTCCTGTTTTATATAGAGATTAAGGTTTCGGACGCATATCGTTTTAGTTATTGATTTATGATGCAATTTTATAGGAAAAGAATAATATTTTTTTACAGTATTTTTCTATTACATACTTGTCTGTTCCGTTTTTCCTTTTTTAGAGCTATTTTAAATCACTAAAAATATAACCCAATGCAATTAAATAGTTTTACAACAAAAACAAAAAACAATTAGGTATTTATTTTTAAACAGAAAAATTAAAGTAAAAATTTTAATTGAAACATTTTTTTATGGAAGAAGTGTGATAATTTATTATAAAAAAAATAATGCGGGAAAAAACGAGAATGCTTTATTATGAATATACAAAACGGCACTTAAGAAGGAGTAGTTCAAAACCTAAGCATTTGCACCAAAAACAGCTCTTAGATCTACGCTCCTAAAATACATGATTTCTGAAAAAATCATCAATTTTGGCGTGGTGAGCGATATCTACTTTATTTTTAATCATGAAAAACTAAGCCCGAAAAACGCTGGTTAGAGTCATACATACGTCTTATGGTAAAATTTTGGATTGACACCGATATCCATAATTTTCACAAATATAAAGAACATTTTTTTTTAAATAAAAAGCCAGCAAGGAATATCAAAACAAAAACATGTACCTACAAAAACAAATTTAATCTAACCATACAGAGGGGGAGAGGTAATAATTTAATTTTCGAAATTTGATAGTAGTAAGGTGAATTTTAAACGAACTTTGGACGTGGCCCCGAAAATTTTTCGCCTGCGGCGCGTCTTTGCTAGGTATAATATCATAAAATACATGTAGTCCCGACGGTCCCTTTCTCCAGAAAAAAAAATGTCCTACTTACGCATACTGAGCCCCCCCAGGCATATTTTCTGGTTACGCCACTGATACGGACATTCTCGTATAATTTGCTGGCCTGATAACTCGAATAACTATCACCGTCGCCGTAGGTACTTAAAATACATACATCACTTTACTTCGGACTTTATCAAAGTAAATTATTAATATTAATTAAATAGCTGAAACAGCTGTTAAATCTCTCAAGTGTCCTATACACTTCTATGTCCGTGAAAGTTTTTTTACCCGTAGAACTTTTACGTATTCGGATACATTTACTTTTACCTTACTTTACATGGACGGTAAATAGAGCGAAGTTAATTAAAAATGTTTAATGACACCGAATAGTTAGTCTGTGATTCATAATAGACACATAATATTACATTTTAATTAAAATTCATTTTTTATTTGCACCGGTCAAGTAAGTTAGTAAGAGTTCAGAAATCAAAGTTAAAATATGCTTCTGGCCCAATTTTATAAAATCCTTTTACACTGCCGGCTTGTCAGGTGAAGTAGGTGAAGGGGCTCCTCACCAAAAAAATAAATAAAACCAGGAGGAAATTTTTTCGACAATATTAAATATTAATATACCAATACAGCTACCATTTTAACCCTTAATTATGTTCGAATTAATAATATTAATTTAATGCGAATGTAGCTATGCAGAATAGGGCCACGGTTAACTCCGATGGACAATAATAATTATAAACACTCGTACATTTTGGCGCGCCCCAGCCGACCGTGTTTGTTAGCTCAAAGCTAGTGAAGACCCAAGGTCCAACATGGCTTTTATATTCACCGTTGCTATGGTTACGTGACGTCAGTCACGCAAACGGCATGTAACAATTTGCATTATGATGGAGGGAAATTTAAAAATAGATTAGTCGTATGCACCATTGTTTTAGCATTGGTTCGCCTACCTTAAGGTATTTATTTTGAGGCTTCGCGAAACTTACGGTTATAGATATCGTTTTACGTGAGTTACTGTGTGATTAAAAAGTTTTCTTTTTATTTTTCAGTTAATTCAGTAGTGTACGTACCTACTTAGTTGTGTGTTTTAAAAATGAACCCAATTAATGACATAGTTTGTAATTTGTTGGAAACTCCATTTAGTCGTTGGACAGATGAGGATAAGAGAGACGTTTTGTTACACGGGTTTTTAGTTAATGTTTGTTTAAGTACCCGCACTATACCCAGCTCTTCATCATTTTTTAAGACCGCGAGCCACCACTGGAATCTATGTCTCCGGGGTGGGGTATCCGATTCATTATCAACAAATATTCTACTACCGCAGGCGAGCATTTTAAAACTAATTAGGGAAGAATATCCTCGTCACAAAACTATAGTACTGGAATATTTTCTGTAAATTTTTAAGTTTTTTTCGGTATATTTTTTGATTTTATGGTATTGTGGGTGTTTACATTTAAAATTTTAATAAACTGTCAAAGAAAATTAGGACAAAACCAAGGTTCCTTTACGTGATTATATACTTGATTTTCGCTTCGAAGAGCTCAAAAATAACTATTATATTGAATTAAATTATTCATAAATTCCTATTTTAGGTTGTGAATAAATTGTAGTTTCTCAAATTTTGGTTCAAATCGATAAAAATATTTATTTATTATTAATAAGAGAAAATTAAGTATTGTTTCCAACGATATATCTTCAAGTCTATCCAAAAATATATATAACGCAATACGAAAAAAATTGAAATAGATAATTTCTGAAAATATAATTACATAATTAAAAATTAATTTCATCAGTCTTTTTTTTTCGGCAAATTACAGACTAGTTTCTTTGATGTCAAAAAAAGCTAGCTCAAGGTTGAATGTGTGAGATTTAGGGAATTTCATCTTATAGTCTGTTTCAGAAAGGTGTAAAGTAATAAAAGCTCATTAAGTATGCAAAGGGACTACATAGTGACCCAACGAATATTTAAGCCACTTTCATAATTTGGCATTGATTTCATTGCAAAATTCTTTATTTTAATCAAATGCAGGTAGTACCACGCGGGTTTGGGTCAATTTATGGGTTGTGCCTGTTGTTATCCATTCACAAACACTGAAAATGATGTGACAAAGGCGTGCATTATGTACATAGTATTAGGTACACTTATTTTTTTTAAACATTATAAAAAAATGCAAAATACAAAAAATAGATTATACAGAAATTAAATTATAAAAACTCATAATATTCTTCGTCATCTGAGGAACTGTCATCTCCCCTTGACGTTATAATTAACTAGTCGACGGTCCGATCGATCAGGTGGTCAAGATCCTACATTTTCTCCTCTTCTTTAATGACATGATGGACTGCTTTTCGCCAGTTCTCTGGTGTCACTTCCTTAATGGCTTAATCAAAAAGTAGCTATACGTCTTTGTTTTGAATGTCGTGTTGTGTCTTGCTTCAAATCCTTTCACTTGCGCCCATATAAATTTTATAGAATTTAGTTCGCAATAATATGGCGGTGTGCGCAGCACAGTCACACAATGTTTTTCAGCTATATCTTCCACGGCATATTTCATAAAACGATGTTTGTGTACATTTGCTATACCTAATAGCTCCTTCTTTATCAAATTATCTTTTTTTTTTTCTTTAGTTAGTTATCATAAATTATTTAATACACAAAATTTACCTACGCCTATGGCCGACACCGCAAAGGAACCGAACTGGACGGAATTTCCCATTTTATTACTCTACACCTCTCCGAAATAGACTATAGCGTACGGTAACGTCAAAAGTACAAGAAATGTTCAATAATAAAATGTTAACACGGAAAAAAATAGTCCGCTTATGTTCACGTCAGGTAATTATACGTTTCTTATGATAACACCTCGTTAATAGTACTTTTCGTACATATGCCTAATGCCGAATAATTGTTAGTTACCAGTTTCCGCAATGTGGTAACAGCATAATTAAAATTTTAGAAAATGGCAATGAATCTGTATCTAAATTATAGAAACGAATCTTTTTTTCTATGTTAAATTAGTCAATAAAAAAAAGTCCAAACACTGTTTTCTTATAGACGACTTTTACCTTGAATATCCGTAATTATACAATTCAGCAATCTTTAAATTATTACTAACACTTCTTTGTAAATATTTTATATTTAGTTTGAACCCATGACATTTTGTTGAAAATGAAAAACCATGAAATTGTTAAGTATGACCAAAGATATGACAGCGTATTAGGACCACAACGTATTAAATACATCAAGAGGGATTAAAACAATTCTTAAAACAATTTTTAAAAAAATAAGGAATTTATTGAGTTTTTTTCCTCAATGAAAATAGGGTAATTATATGGATGTGGAAAATTATTTTCATGCAGAAAAATAATTCTAAGAAAAAGATATAAGCCAATGAAAACGATGAAAATAATTACTAAAGTACATTGTATTCTAAAAAATATTAAAATTGTTTTTTAAAAAATATCTTTTTAAAACTCTTCAAGACGAGTAGAGTTTATTTTTAATTCATTAATAAACATGGCCAGGATTTGAGCCAAGAGAACGCAATATTTTTAGTCTAAATTAATATGTAGATAGAAATTTTCGTAGAGCTGGTAACTTTGGATAGAAATATTGGTCTGGATGCTCTTAAGATTCATTTTAAGACAATCGTACATATATTTTTCAAAACACAACGCATTTAGAAATTTCACTATACATACATTTTAAAACCTTATAATTAAATATTTGATCAAGGTACCTAAGACGACATTAATTTTTATTTATTTACTTTGTTTTACTTATGTCAATTTGCATATTTGAAAATGAATGTGTCGGGCGTCCCCAGAAAAAATATGTTCGTGTGTGTGTTTAAGGGAGGGATAATGGAGAAGGGAATGCTACGTGGTAGTAGTTTTTAGATCACCCACATTTTAAAAAACTATAGTCTATTTCAGAAAAGTATAGAGTAATAAAATGGGAAATGCCGTCCAGTTCGGTTCAATTTCGGTGTCGGCCATAGGCGCAGGTAAATTTTGTGCATTAAATTATTTATGATAAATAACCAAAAAAAAGATAATTTGATAAAGAAGGAACTATAAGCTATAGAAAATTTACACAAACATCGTTATATGAAATATGCCGTGGAAGATATAGCTGAAAAACATAGTGTAAATGTGCTGCTCATCGCCATGTCATTGCGACCTAAATCCTATAGAACTTATATGGGCGCAAGTGAAAGGATTTGTAGCAAGACACAACACGAAATTTAAAATGAAAGACGTTAAGCTACTGTTTGATCAAGCCATTAAAGAAGTGACCCCAGAGAACTGGCGAAAAGCAGTCCATCATGTCATTAAAGAAAAGGAGAAAATGTGAGATCTTGACAACCTGATCGATCGAACCGTCGACCCGTTAATTATAACGTAAAGAGGAGATGACAGTTCCTCAGATGACGAAGAATATTATGATTTTTTATAATTTAATTTCTGTATAATGTTTTTTTTTGTATTTTGTGTATTAAATAATTTATGATAACTAACTAAAGAAAAAAAGAAGATAATTTGATAAAGAAGGAGCTATTAGGTATAGCAATGCCGTGGAAGATATAGTTGAAAAACATTGTGTGACTGTGCTGCGCACACCGCCATATCATTGCGAACTATAGCACTTATATGGGCGCAAGTGAAAGGATTTGTAGCAAGACACAACACAATATTCAAGATGAAAGACTTTAAGCTACTGTTTGATCAAGCCATTAAGGAAATGACACCAGAGAACGGACGAAAAGCAGTCCATCAAGTCATTAAAGAAGAGGAGAAAATGTGGGATCTCAAGAGGAGATGACAGTTCCTCAGATGACGAAGAATATTATGATTTTTTATAATTTAATTTCGGTATATTGTATTTTTTTTATAATGTTTAATACAAAATAAGTGTACCTAAACGATGTACATAATACACGCCTTTGTCACACCATTCTCAGTGTTTGTTAATAAGTGAGCTATAGATGACGGGAGGTGAGGTGCAGGACCCTGTAGTTATAATTCCGCATGGAGCTAAATAACATTGGGAATAATTTAGAAATATTGATCTGACGCTCTTAAGTGAATACGCCGCAGGCGAAATTTTTAGATAATTGTAAAAATGTATAGGGAAGCTGGGACTAAAGTTATTACCAATATCTATATAAAATTTCAAGAGAGATCAGGCAGAGGCAGTCAGTAGATATAAGGTTATGTTGTATACTTTCTATTCTAATGTCTTTGTAATATTAGTTGTATTTGTAAAAGATAATAATACTTTTGCCCTAATGGGTGAATGGGGAGAAGACTGAGAACCAAAGACAATTTTAGGGGGGGGGGGGGGCACGATATTTGGATTTACCATAAAATGCAAAAAAACTATGTATCGTAAGGTGTCATACCCTATAAAATAATATATAGTACAAGTAAAACTGTTTTTTGCCTTACCTTATTTAGTAATCCTAAAAATAAAGCAAAATTTACACAAAATGTTTTCGTTACTTTAAACACAGAACAACGAAAAATTGAACTAACAATGCCTGAGGCGATGTTGAACGTGAAAGCTTGCAAAGTCAACTTGTCTTATTATACTAAAACCACGTTCAGGTGTATGAATCCAACTGTACCAATCGAATCCCACTTTAAAGTGACTTAGCCAATTGAATAATTGTAAACGGAGTCACGTGAGTTGCTTTCTCCCGCGTTATTTTATATTTTCAATAAAGATACAAGAGGAATGAGGAATATTAGAAATATATTATATTTACTCATATAAATGTATTTTTAACGTCATCTGTGTTTGTAGAATAATTTTGAAACTTACTTAAGAACCTTCCATAAAAGCGTAAAACGCGGCATCGTCTCCTAGCTTGTCTAATTGAAAATTTAATACAAAATTTTATTAAGGAGTTTCACAAGAAGTTTGGCGGATTATACCTTATTTTCAAAAAAAAAATTTTAAATTTATTTTAAAGTTTCAATTATACAAGTTTAAATTATATTTTTTATAATATTTAATAAAAATAAGTGTGCTAAACAATTTAGATACATAATGCACCTCTTTGTCACACCATTTTCAGTATTTGTGAATGGATAAAGATAGGCAAAACCCATAAATTGATCCAAACCCAGATGGTACTACCTGTACTTGATGAAAAGAAATAATTTTGAAATGAAATCAATGCCAAATTATGAAAATAGTTTAAATATTCGTTGGGACACTCTGTAGTCTCTTTGCATACCTAATGAACTTTTATTACTTTACACTTTTCTGAAATAGACCATTTTTTTTAAATGTTGGCATTTGGCTAATTAGCTATACAGCCAGTCACAAAGTAGAGAAGAATTGAAAAAGACCATAAGTGCTTATTTTCCATTACAAACGATGCCCCGATATTTCCTAAAAATCTTCAGTGAGCCGCGCCAGATACAGTTTCTAAATGCTTGTCCAAAGTTACCAACTCTAGGCGAAATTATATGTTTATATATTAAATTAGACCAAAAACATTGCGTTCTCTTGACCTGAATCCTGGCCATGTTAATTATTGATTTTTTTAAATAAAAATATTGTTGAAAAAAAAATTAATATGCTCTTGTTTGTAATTTGAGATAAGCGAAACTGCAATTTAACACGGCAAATTTTAGTGCGGCCGAATCCACTTCTCGGCCAATTATTATTAATTTAAATGCAAAAAGTTAAGTATACCATATCACCTCATTAATCTAATAGTTTGTTTTTCGAGATTTCATCAGTACAACCATAAACCAAGTAAACCTAGACATCCTACGTAAATGGGCCAAAGCGTGACTCAAGGCCTCGACGTAAATGCCGAGAAGCGAAGTGGCTTTAGACAGATATTCGCACTCGCTTAATGTTTATTACAAGCAACGTTCGGCGCAACCTATTACCAGTTTGGACGACATGTCGTCGACAATTTATGAGCGGTAATATTTTTACATTGAACCGTTCCTCTTGGTTTGGTTTCTTTATGGTATAACTTGTTTTTTAATGTCCAAAAGCACTGCATACTTCGATTAATTTTATGGATGTTTAATTTATAAAGAGAAAGACCATTTAACAATTTATTCAGTTAGGTATATGAGCAAATCACTTCTATTATTATTAATAAGTTTAACCGCATTTAATTAACACATAATTAAGATCTTATAATATAATAAGAAATAACAGATATAAGTAAGTTATTTTAAGGAAAATGCATTGTGGCGAGTTACCCATAAAAACAAGTCGTGATGCATCTAAGAAAATATTCTTAAAGATCCATTTATTCGTTACAGAAACGAGACTTTCTTTTATCACACAACGCCATATTTAGTTGGTTTCACGACCTCCCAAATTTTAAAAACTGCAAAAAACAAGCCTTATAAAGTCTATTTTAGAAAAGTGTAGAGTAATAAAAGTTCATTTGATATGCAAAGGGACAACAGAGTGACCCAACGAATATTTAAGCCACTCTCATCATTTGGCATTGATTTTATTACAAAATTCTTTTCATTAAGGGCAGGTAGTACCACCCGGGTTTGGGTTAATTTATGGGTTTTGCCTATTGTTATCCATTTACAAACACTGAAAATGGTGTGACAAAGGCGTGCTTTATGTACATAGTATTCGGTACACTTATTTTTTTACTAAACATTATAAAAAAAATACAAAATTTAAAAAATACATTATACAGAAATTAAATTATAAAAAATCATAATATTCTTCGTTATCTGAGGAACTGTCATCTCCTCTTGATGTTATAATTAACAGATCGACGGTCCGATCGATCAGGTGCTCAAGATCCCACATTTTCTCTTTTTCTTTAATGCCAGTTCTCTGGTGTCACTTTCTTAATGGCTTGATCAAACAGTAGCTTAACGGCTTTCATTTTGAATCTCGCAGTGGCGGCTCCTCAGGTGAAGTAAGTGAAGGGGCTCTTCACCAAAAAAATAAAAATAAAACCAGGAGAAAAGTATTTCAAAAATATTAAACATTAATAATATAAGAATTGTAAAACCACAGAATTTCTGTGTTTTTACAATTCTTGTAAATCCCTTGACGGGTATACTCAGATAGATTGCATAAGACTACCAAGAGATGGCGCTAACGTATATATATATACCGACCGAAAAAGGTTGATATTATATGCATTAGGTTTTTAAAACTTTTACTTGGTATGGTATGAACACATACCCTGTACTGACGAGAACAAAAGAGTTCGAAACCGGGCTGCAGGTGGTGACATCCTACCAATGTAAAGTTTTCATTTCTTGGTAGAACCATGCAATCAGATTTGTATTTTATTATCTAACAGTGTTAGACAAAATACAACCTTATAGTATAAGGCACTTTCAGGTGGTTTGAAAATTTATTTTTCATGCTTTCTTAAAATTAATAATACAGCTACCATTTTAGCCCTTAAAAATAATTATGTTCGAATTAATCATATTAATTTAATCCGAATGTAGCTATGCATAATAGGGCCACGGTTAACTCCGATGGTCAATAATTATAAACACTCGTGCATTTTGGCGCGCCCCTGCCGACCGTGTCCGTTAGCTCAAAGCAAGTGAAGACCCAACGCCCAACATGGCTTTGATATTCACCGTTGCTATGGTTACGTGACGTCAGTCACGCAAACAGCATGTAACAATTAGCATTATGACGAAGGGCAATTTAAAAATAGATCAGTCGTATGCACCATTGTTTTAGCATTGTTTCGTCTAACCTTTAGGTATTTATTTTAAGGCTGCCCGAAACTTACGGTTATAGATATCGTTTTTACGTGCTTTACTGTTTGATTAAAAAGTTTTGTTTTTATTTTTCAGTTAATTTAGTAGTGTACGTACCTACTTAATTGTGTTTTTTAAAAATTAACCCAATTAATGACATAGTTTATAATTTGTTGGAAACTCCATTCGGTCGTTGGGCAGATGAGGATAAGAGAGACGTTTTGTTACACGGGTTTTTAGTCAATGTTTGTTTAAGTACCCGCACTATACCATTCACCATGTTTTAAGACCGCCAGCCGCCACTGGAATGTCGTGTTGTGTCTCGCTACAAATCCTTTTACTTGCGCCCATATAAGTTCTATAGGATTTATTTCGCAATGATATGGCGATATGTGCAGCACAGTTACACTATGTTTTCTATAGCTAAAAGTTCCTTCTTTATCAAATTATCTTCTTTTTCTTTTTTGGTTAGTTATCATAAATAATTTAATTCACAAAATTTACCTACACCTATGGCCGACACCGAAATTGAGCTGAACTGGACGAAATTTCTCATTTTACTACTCTACACCTTTCTGAAATATACTATAGACTGGTCAAAAAAAAGAAAATTGAATGGCGCATGCTCACCTTTATTTGTTCGACACCTCATATGATTTTTTAGTTAAAAATAACACTTACATAATTTTTTATTGTAAAACAAGGAAAAAGTTATGCTCATTGGCTTGGAACACCCGCAAATTTCGTGCAATGTATTTATATACATATATCACATTTACAGATGGTTATTTGATACGGTTAGGTGAAAATATATAAATAATTAATCTCGAAAACAAATCCTCGGAGCATTGCCAAAAATACTATAATATATTTTTAGAAAATATTGTACTTTATAAGTACAAGGGTGAGTCAACGATAGAGTAAAGTTTATTTTCGCCATTATCTTAAGAATTAGTTAAAAAATCGAAATACAAAAGTTGTAGAGACTATGAAGATGCACATTTTAAAATTATGCTGGAGTATACGGGGTGGCCCAAAAAAAAGTGGCGAATATAACTAGTAATTTTTTTGGAACACCCTATAATTGTATTATTTTCTCATTTCCTACAAAACTCTATGCTCAATTTGTAAATGTTATACTTATGTATGTGTTCTTTCATTTTGCACACAATATCAAATATTACTTAAATTTATTTAACAATGAATTACTAAAAACAGAAAAAAACAAATTACAAATAAGTTTCTCTCAAAGTTTATAGGTAACTAACATCATCATCATTTGAATTGTTGATTTTTCTGTTTTCTGTAAACCTTACCATCAGTTTTAATGGGTGAAGTATTGGATTCAGATATCGAAAAAACATTAAAGAACGAGAAACTTCTATGCGAGTCGTCAATATTAAATGCCGATTAATAATTAAACTGGATAAAATTATAGTTCATCCTCAACTAGTAAGGCTGGTCATAGCTGTACTTATACCAATGTAGCACAGTGGCGGCCTAAAATCTGGATATAATCTACAGAAAATCCGGAAATTCACAGTCATACTTAGTCATGTTAAAAAGAAATATATCTTTATTTACAATGAAAAAAGTATGTATGAAATTCAGTTGATTTAAGAATGCAGGGAAGAGTGGAAAAGGTATCATCTCCCAACCCACCCCATTCACGCCGGTAACCAGGCCGGACGAGATCGGACATCTCATGGGGTACGGAAGAAGATACACACTTCCCAATCGGTAGGTCATGTAATGGCAATAAACCAAAGGTTAATAGCCCTTGGGGGGTGTCGCATGACCGAGGATCGTGGTTCGGAACCCACGTTAAGCTATAGCTCCCCTCGGGTAAGGCCCTGGCAGTGAACGAAGATGAAAAAAGCCGAAAAAGCAAGCAAGCATCTTCATTGACAACATTTTTGGAAGTTACCTTTAAAAATTTTATATTAATTTAATATAAACTAGAAGATTATTTTAAAAAATTAAAAGTTATAAACTCTATAGATTTTTTTATAAGACTTAAGTAAGGAGTTACTTTACTAATCCAAGTAAAAAAAAACGATAGAACATTTATTTCGATATCAATCGTCGGGATATATTTTTTTTTGAGATTTTCGAGAAAAATAATAATAACTACCTTATTGCGATGAGGAAAATCGGCCGTAAAAAATAACGGAATATCGTTACGAGTTCTAGTTTTCTAGATGACGAAGAATATTGTGATTTTTTATAATTTAATTTCGGTGTAATGTATTTTTTGTATTTTGTATTTTTTTTATGATGTTTAATAAAAAATAAGTGTACCTGAAACTATGTACATAATGCACGCCTTTATCACACCATTTTCAGTGTTTGCGAATGATTAACAATAGGCAAAACCCATAAATTGACCTAAACCCGGGTGGTACTATCTGCACTAGACGAAAAGGAAGAATTTTGCAATTAAATCAATGTCAAATTATGAAAGTGGCTTAAATATTCGTTGGGTCACTATGTAGTCCCTTTGCATACCTAATGAGCTATTATTATTGTACACCTTTCTGAAATAGACTATATATATATATTTCCTTGAAATTTAAAATTTTTCATTCTGGTTAATCTAGAAGTCAATTCAGGATTAATTTTTCCTATGGTATTTATAAAATATGAAAAAATGAAAAAGTTAAACTACAAATAAAGGAAAAGCCTATTGACAAACCATATGAAACCAGATATTAAGTGGAACATAATCCTACGTATGCTAATTTCAACTCTAGAGTTGAAATATTTTTTTTTTCAACTCTAGAGTTGAAATGTTCTTTTTTTTACAAATCAAAGGCTTTTTTAATAATTCTTTGTGGTCGTAGGAAAAATAGTGTACATTACTCGTGTAAAAGTGATTATTCTAAAACTTGGAGAATTTCCGCACTCGGCTAATGCCTCGTGCTAAATAACTCCTTGTTCAAAAAGTATCACTTTCATCACTTGTTATGTAATATACTAATTGTATTTACATTTTATCGTACCAAACCCGAATTTGTAACACAAAATATTACCCCACGACGCGACGGTTTCGTTTTCAAAAACACTTCAAGGCCTACCCCTACTCAAAAAAAAGCCTAAATTTTTTACTAATTATATTCTACCAGAAAACAAAATGGGTCAACAATTCTAATTCCACAAAATGCCACATCATCAAATCGAAAAAACCACGTCGTTCATAAACTTTTCCAAACTAACTTCAATCAATCCGAATTTTTGCATTACGCTGTCACTGGGTATGATTTCATTACCAATTGGCTCAAAGCAAGCCCCTCCTTTAGAAAATATTACCAAGCGTCCTGATTGGTCCACGACAGAAGTTTTTGCCTAAATAACGTTTAAATGTTACTTGATAGTTGTGAATCACTAGTGACAAATTCAGTAAAGGTCGGGTCTTTAGTGGAGTCGAACGCCGCGTGATGTAAATAGTGTTTAGGAGTTTTACAGACTATTTAATAAAGGATACTTTGGTGTAAATAAGTCTGACACGACCGTTTAATAAACACTGTTTATGGTGTTCATAATATATAGTTTTCAAGGTAAGTAAAAATAAAGAGAATTAGGGTTTTATATGATCAGTGCGTAGCCAGAAAATATACTCGGGGGGGGGGGGCTCAATGGGCATAAGTAGGACATTTTTTCTTTGGGGAAAGGAACAGTCGGGACTACATGTACATATGTTACGATATTGTATCTGGTGCAGAAGTTGGAAAAGCGCCGTAGGCGAAAATTTTTTGTGGCCACGCCCAAAGTTCGTTCAAAATTCACCTAACTACTATAAAATCTCGAAAATTAAATTATTACCTTTCCCCCTCCGCATGGTTGGATTAAATTTGTTTTTATAAATGTTTTTTTTTTGATATTCTTAGCTGGCTCTTTATTAAAAAAAAACATTTGTGAAAAATATGAATATTGGTGTCAATACAAAGTTTTAACGTAAGACGTATGCACGACTCTAACCAGCGTTTCTCGGGCTCGGGTTTTCATGAATAAAAATAAAGTAAACATCGCTCACCACGCCAAAATTGATGATTTTTTCAGAAATCATGTATTTTAGGAGCGTAGATCTAAGAGCAGTTTTTGGCTTTGAAATACTCCTTCTTAATTGCTGTTTTGTATATTCATAATAAAGCATTCTCGTTTCTTCCCGCACTATTTTTTTTTGTTATAAATTATCACAATTCTTCCATAAAAAATGTTTTAATCAAAATTTTTACTTTAATTTTTCTCTTTAAAAATAAGTACCTAATTATAGTTTTTGTTGTGAAAATATTTTATTGCATTGGTTTATATTTTTGTTGATTTAAAATAGCTCTAAAAAGGAAAAACGGAACAGACAAGTATATAATAGAAAAATACTATAAAATATTATTCTTTTTACTCGTTTTCTATAAAATTGCATTATAAATCAATAACTAAAATGACATGCATCCGAAACCTTAATTTCTATATAAAACAGGACTTTTAGAAGGAAAAGTTTAAAAACTAAACGTTTCCTACAAGACCTTGTAATCTAAGCCAAGAATACATTATTTAAAAATTTAAATTAAGAGTCCAACCGTGAGACGAAAAATTACGTTGCAATTAGACTTTTAGACCCGAGCTCCTAGGCTTGGGGGGGAGGGGGGGGGGGGGGCGCCTGCAGCCCGGCAGCCCCCCGGAAATACGCCACTGTACATGGTTGAGTTGTTTGTTATGATTATATCCGAAACGCCAGGAAATGATGGAACCCTTTTTTTGCGACGTTAAAATATTTTTTTTTTGGGAGCAATCAAATGTAATTTTGTAAACTCGAATCTCTTCAAGGCATCTAAACCAGCAAAATGTGATTAAGAAAAGTTTCTTCGGGAATTCGAAACTGATGATAGCAAAATTCCGGTCCAGGAAACTATAAGAGGAAGAAACACGGTTAAATGGGACAAGTTTAAGGCAGTTGTTAGTATTTCATTAGCGCTCACAGATTGGTTCTGGTTCTTTTGAGGTTTGAGATATTTAGAATTAACTAAAATGTTGCATGTTTTTAGATCGGTTGTAACTTTATATTTTCCAATAATTTTTAAATCTGTAAACACAATTTCATTGCCATTTTTCACAAAGAGTCCAATATGGCGCTCGTAAAAGAATGAAATATGACCGAGTAGACATAATATATGTAAATAGAGGCGAAGGAAATCTGTTTGCAGATTAAAAGAATGTTAAGGAAAAGTTACAACGGATCTGCATTGCAGTTTATTGCAGAAACATCTCAAAAATCAAAAGAACCATAATCGATCGGCAAACACTAATAAACTTAACTTCATGGCCCAAAACTTTCCTCAATTAACCGTATTTCTGTCTCCTATAGTTTCCTAGATGACGGTACTGTCATCCCCATTTTCGTGCACCACGTATGTACCACCACTTAAGTGGATCCGATCGCGCCAAATTTGTCATGTTAAATTACAGTATTCTTGGCCAGAATTACAAAAAAACAAAAGTTTACTTTCCCCAATGGAACGGTGGTATCTATGCGGGAATAGTAGTTTGTACAACAAGAGTGGATAAGATGTCCATATCGCACGAGGAAGTAAATTGAGCACGACGCCGTAGGCGAAGTGCTCAAACTTCCGAGGGCAATATGGACAATCCACTCGAGTTGAACAGTATATTTTTTCTACGACCTTATGCTAAAAAATGTAAAAAAAGTTCGTAGGTTGCCGGGCTCGAACTCACGACCATTGGTTCCATAGTCCAACGCCCTAACGTCTGAATTATTGAAGCGTTTAGTTAATTATCGAAACACCAACTGATAAATGATGCTACATGAAATTAATTTTCTATGCACATTCAGCAGGTTGCATTATTGATAAATCTATTATAAATGCGTCTAGATTTTATTTTATTCAACAAATTAATAACAAATTGTACCATATGCATTTAAATTATATAATTTAGTGTCTTGAAAAAGAAGGCGGAACCTCAGTAAAAATAATATACTGTGATTGGTCAGTACTTTTAAAAACAACAATGGCTTCTGTGTGATTGACTACTGTGATTGGTCAGTTTCATTACCTATCTAGGATGGATATGAGATTTTCCCGCACAGTTAACTGGAATAGCCTACTTTACTAGCCACTTAAGTATAAAGGAAACAGCAAATTTCCATGTGGGAGTAGAAAAAGTTATTTTCATGCAGAAAAAAAAATTGTAAACTATGTTTCTCGCTAAACCGCGGCAGGGGCTCCATGGTGAGTAACTGGCATTTGACCGTGGCGGTCCGAGTTCGATCCCCGGAGTGGGCATACGCTTAATAAAAAAATTATGCTCGGAACTTACGTGGATTAAAGAATGCAGTATGCTATTAGTGAATCCTGATATCGGGACCTAGAGAGAGGGGCGCCGAGGACCTAGGACCTCTGGGGGAGTAAAAAGGATAGACTATATATATAGACACGTAGTTCGGATTTCACGCTAAGCTGTAGGTCCCGTCTGGTTGACATTACCCAGACATATACTGGCTCTTCCGCCAACCAAAGCAACAACAACAACAACAACAAAAAAATGTTCCTCGCTATATTCTCTAGACATTTAATTTAAAATCACCGGCTAGGTTATAAACTATCATACCCAACCCTTTATTTTCTGGTTTACAGATGATGAACCAATTCAAAGTAACTGGCCTTGTAGCCGATCTGATGCCAAACATCAGGTTTATCCAGGCTTCAGGACATTTTATGTTTAATTACCATGCAGATACTTCTGGAGCTGTTCATACTCTCAGGCTAGGGTATAGTTGCATACATCTGTTCTTGCTTTTAATTCAATATGGGTAAGTAAAGAAAATTAGAAGCTGTAAGCAAGAGAAATATAAACACATACTACCACTTAAAAGAGAGACGAAGACAATACAGGCATACAGGGTGTGTCAGTAAGGTGTCTGTCTTAGATAGCACCTAAACTATCAAAGATATGGAAAAAAGTGTAATACAAAAGTTAAAGGGTTTTTTAGGATACATAATCTAAAAATATTTTCTAATCTACAGGGTGATCCTTAAAAGTGGTACTGACTAATAAAAAATAAAATTAAATGAGACACCCAGTATAATTTTCTAGAATATGATTCAATGGAATAAGGACTTTGCAACCCTATTAAAATTTTTGAAATAAAATGCAACGTTGCCAAGTAATTAATTTTTTTCCGAAATTTTAGTAATTTTAAGGGTATCGTTAAAAAATCATAGCAACCTGTGGATTAACCCGAGGCAAATATAATTTACGTTGTAAGTACTTTAAGGTACGATATTTTGATCTATAATAATGTTTTTTAAATCTCTTATACAGAGCGTTCATTACAAGTTGGACAACTCGATAGTTTTAAAAATGCTTTATTTCAATTTTTTTAAATGGAACCCCCTAATTTTTTTTAGGCAAAAGAATGTATCTTTCGAAAACCTTACTTTTTTGTTAACATGTCATATATCTAAATATTATAGTTTTTGAAATATTCTAGGATTTGTCTTAAATCCGGGTAAAAAAGGAAAGTTCTAATTAAACTATTTAGTCAATATTACTTTGGAACAAGAAATAAATAATTTTCTTTGTCACAGCTGTCATTGCAAAATTATTTCGCTAACATTTTGTGCTTTATTACTGTTTAAATTTTAGTTTCCTAAACTAACTCATATTTTTCTATTTCGATAAAGTTAGTTCGGGAAACTAAACTTTAAACAGTAATAGAGCTCAAAATATTGGTGAAATAATTTTGCAATGACAGCTGTGACAAAGAGAATTATTTATTTTTTGTTTCAAAGCAATCTTGACTAAATAGTTTAATTAGAACTTTCCTTTTTTCCCGTGATTTAAGACAAATCCTAAAATATTTCAAAAACTATGATATTTAGATATATGACATGTTTAACAAAAAAGTAAGGTTTTCGAAAGATAAATTCTTTTGCCTAAAAAAATTAGGGGGGTTCCATTTAAAAAATTAAAATAAAGCATTTTTAAAACTATCGAGTTGTCCAACTTGTAATAAAGAATAAGAGATTTAAAAAACATTATTATAGATCAATATATCGTACCTTAAAGTACTTACAACGTAAATTATATTTGCCTAGGGTTAATCCACAGGTTGTAATGATTTTTTAACGATACCCTTAAAATTACTAAAATTTCGGAAAAAAATTAATTACTTGACAACGTTGCATTATATTTCAAAAATTTTAATAGGGTTGCAAAGTCCTTATTCCATTGAATCATATTCTAGAAAATTATACTGGGTGTCTCATTTAATTTTATTTTTTATTAGTCAGTATCACTTTTTAGGACCACCCTGTAGCTTAGAAAATATTTTTTGTATTACACTTTTTCCCCTATCTTTGATAGTTTAGGTGCTATCTAAGACAGACACCTTACTGACACACCCTGTATATGTTACCGGCAAAGCCCGTTACGCAGTCATACCTAGGTTTGCCTAGGCAAAGTCCGCATTGCCGGGCCACTTTAGGCAAAGTCCGAAATTATTCGATATTTCGAACATTGCCTACACTGTGGTACGACCAATCTTAGGTTTGCTAGATGTGTAGCAGGCAAACTACGAAATAAGTTGATAACTGTGCTTCTTACTCGTACATAGGTATAATATTGACAGTAGGTAGGATAGTAATGCGGTAGGTTATTTCGGAGTTTGCCTGCTACATATTTGGTAAACCTAAGATTGTCTTACAATAGTGCAGGCAATGTCGGAAATATCAACTAATTTCCGACTTTGCCCAAAGTGGCCCGGCAATGCGGACTTTGCCTAGACAAACCTAGGAATGACTGCGTAACGGGCTTTGCCGGTAACATATACACTGATTTGCTACTCTGTGGGCTTTTCCCGAATCATTTTTTAATTTAAATATATTATGTAGAAACGCGTGGAAAAGAGATCTTAAGAATTACGTTGAAGGAGTAGTTCTTTATTTATTTCCAGTATCGTAATATTTATAGGGTCAGATGTCAGGTCAGACGATTTTTGCAGTCTGGGTATTTTGTTTACGTTTTCTCAATTTTAATTATCGAATTTAGATACGTGCTCGGTAGTTTCTTGGTTTTTTAGTTTTTAAATTAAGCTAATTTTCTTTGTATTTTTAGAGCTATTTTTGGAAATTTAATTGTGGAAAAAGACAACGTAAATGATTTAGCAGCCAATACCATCACGATATTGTTTTTCACACATTGTCTTACCAAATTTATTTACTTCGCAGCTCGATCAAAATTATTCTATAGGTAAGTATAATATATTTATTGTCAAATATCTTATATAATACACACAGTAATTATATTTTTTGTATTCTTGTCCGAGCGTCATCTATAGTCTATTTTAGAAAGGTATAGAGTAATAAAATTGGAAATGCCGTCCAGTTCTGCTCAATTTCGGTGTCGGCCATAGGCGCAGGTAAATTTTGTGCATTAAATTATTTATGATAACTAACCAAAGAAAAAAAAAGACGATAATTTGATTAAGAAGGAACTATTAGCTATAGCAAATTTACACAAACATCGCTTTATAAAATATGCCGTGGAAGATATAGCTGAAAAACATAGTGTAACTGTGCTGCACACAGCGCCATATCATTGCGAACTAAATCATATGGAACTTAAATGGGCATTTAATGAAATATGCCGTGGAATATATGAAAAACATTGTGTGACTGTGCTGCGCACACCGCCATATCATTGCGAACTAAATCCTATAGAATTTATATGGGCGCAAGTGAAAGGATTTGTAGCAAGACACAACACGATATTCAAAACAAAGACGTATAGCTACTTTTTGATTAAGCCATTAAGGAAGTGACACCAGAGAACTGGTGAAAACCAGTCCATCATGTCATTAAAGAGGAGGAAAAATGTGGGATCTTGACCACCTGATCGATCGAACCGTCGACCTGTTAATTATAACGTCAAGAGGAGATGACAGTTCCTCAGATGACGAAGAATATTATGATTTTTTATGATTTAATTTCTGTATAATGTTTTTTTTATAAATTAAAGTAGTTATGTTAGCGTCTGTAAATAATTTTTAAATTGAAAAAAGTTGTATGCCTCCGCTGGGAATCGAACCCAGAACCTCTCGATTACATGTCAAGCGCGCTGCCAATTGCGCTATGGCGGACCTGACATTCTCTCACCAACTTCGGTCATATAACTTATTCAATTTTATGTTAGTAGTAATAGTCTGGAATCTCCTGTGATTCACAGACCGGGGAGGGAGGAAGGAGGAAGTTGGTGAGAGAATTTCAGGTCCCCCGTAGCGCAATTGTCAGCGCGCTTGACATGTAATCGAGAGGTTTTGATTCCATTTTTTAAAAATGTTTAATAAAAAAGTGTACCTAATACGAATACGATGTACGTAATGCACGTTTGTCACACCATTCTCAGTGTTTGTAAATAGATAAAAAATAGGCAAAACCCATAAATTGACCCAAACCCAGGTAGTACTACCTGCACTTGATAAAAATAAAGAATTTTGCAATGAAATCAATGCCAAATTATGAAAGTGGCTTAAATATTCGTTGGATCACTCTGTAGTCCTTTTGCATACCTAATGAGCTTTTATTACTCTACACCTTTCTGAAATAGACTATAAGTGAAAATATCTGATGCAAAAAAACTGCTAATCGCTTTAATTAACTTATCACGTTTTATATTTTAAGAACTCTAGGAATATGGAATCAAGCTAACAGCCATCCCATCTTTTTGGAATCAAACAATCGGTATCATGCGTTATCCTTGAAAAAAATGAGAAGCTTACTTTATATTATTGTGATTGGAACGACTTTCTCAGCTTCGGGTAAGTTAATTTCGTATTTTCGGTTACAATTATAAACTAACCTGGGCTATTTTTATTTTTAGCTTGGACAGGTATTACCTTTGTCGGTGAAAGCGTTCATCATATTAAGGATCCGGATAACGAAAATGAAACCATTTCTGAAGAAATTCCGCGACTTCTTGTTAAATCTTGGTATCCATTTAATGCCATGGCCGGAATGCCATATTACATAGCGCTGGTAAGTCACATATGGATATCCGCCAGTTTACAACCACCTTATATTTCCTTAATGACGTGCTAATATTTTAAGGTGTGATTCCTAAAGTCATTTTATGAAGAAAAGTTCATATAAACATATGTCCTAAACGGCTTAAATTTTTTGCTACAGGGTGTAGAATTTTTTTTAAATTTGTTTTTTGAAATATCTCCGAAAGTACTTTAGATAATATTTTTAACTTTGGCATGTGCTAATAGGATATAAAACCACATATTTTAGTTATAAAAGTTATTTTTTGTCCCACCAGTGGCGTCCCTACAAACATGTCCTCTTATATTTTTTAGAAGAAAAGTGGTATGCCACTGACATTGTTCCTGGTCAATTCTGCATAAAAATGGTCTCTTGCGTTTTTGGGCTCAGGCTAGTACACTGGATCTATACGGCTATTATAAGACCTATATTAATATACGGGGTCCTGGTTTGGTGGACCGCTTTGGAAAAAGCAGTGCACACTAAGTCAATAACAAAGATACAAAGGGCAGCTTGTTTAGGAATAACCGGAGCCCTTAAGTCAACCCCGACAGCGGCGCTAGAGGTCATGTTATATATACCCCCCTTGGATATCTATGGAAAAAGTATAGCTGCAAAAAGTGCCCTGCGACTAAAAGAGTCGAAATTCTGGAAGGAAACTAACTACGGGCACAGCAGTATACTAAAGATCCACCCGGGGAATAATCTACGAGACCCGACTGATTACTCTGTCCCAATAACATGCTTCGATAGAAGGTATTCTATACTCATTCCGAATAGGGAAGAGTGGGAAGGCAATCAGAATATAACGAAAACAGATCACGCAATCTTCACAGACGGTTCAAAGATGGACGTTGGTGTGGGAGCCGGGGTCTTTTCCGAAAGTTTACAAATACAGAAATCGTATAGACTCCCCAACTATTGTAGTATTTTTCAAGCGGAAGTACTGGCAGTAGAAAAGGCGGTCAATATCCTGCAAGAACACCTTGGCTTGGGAGTAGCCTCGTCAATCACCATCTTCAGTGATAGTCAGGCGGCGATTAAGGCAATCTGTTCCAGCAGCGTTAAATCAAAGCTCGTAAAGCGATGCCGCAACAATCTATGCACACTTGGCAACCAACATCGGGTTATTCTGTGCTGGGTTCCTGGACACTCCAAAATAGATGGCAACGAGGCTGCCGATGCGCTCGCAAGAGAGGGCGCAGGCATGCCAGCTGATCTAGCAGACAATACAGTGAACAAACCACTGGGATTGGTCAAAGAGGAGATTGACTACACGGCCAAGCAGCTTGCACAGAACAGATGGACAGGGTTGACAACCTGTAGTACATCCAGGCAACTGTGGCCCACATTCGATAAAAAGAAAACCGCAGAGCTATTGAGACACAGTTGAAAAGACGTGAGAAATATTACTGCGGTTGTTACCGGACATTGCCTCTTCGGTAGATATGCCGAACGTATGCAAATACCCACTAACGACTTCTACAGAAGTTGCAGAGATGAGGAAGAGGAAGAAAGTATTCAACATTTTCTGTGTGAATGCCCTGGCCTCGCAAGAAGGAGGTTCACTACTCTGGGTGAATCATCTTTCGATAGCCTGGAGGAACTAAACAACTTACAACTTGGACGGCTGAGCAGATTTCTGAACAGTAGTGGCTGGTTTGAATGAGTTGTTAAAATCCTTCCGCGGTTACGTCGCATAAACCATCAGTGATCTGATGAAGGTGGGTTCTACGGAACACGTGTGGTATCACAACGGACCTAATCAGGACTACGTGAGACCGTTTGGTCAGAACCAAGGGTCTGCCACTCTTACCTAACCTAACCTGGGCTCAGGCTTACCGTTCTTAATTAAAATAATTAAATTAAATTAGCTCTACTATTTATTATTAACATTGCTAATGCAAAATTTTGTTTTTTAAAAATTGTAGGAAATGACCACCCACTTAATAGGTATGCAAAATTAAACTAATTTTTATAAAACGCAAAAGAGAATTTGTATACTGATTTGACCAGGCTAATCAGAAAAAAATGTCAGTGGCGTACCACTTTTTTTCTAAAAAATATCAGGGGACATGTTTGCAGGGACGCCACTGGTAGAACAAAAAAATAACTTTTATAACTAAAACTTGTGGTTTTATGTCCGATTACCACATGCCAAAATTATGCCAAAATTATCAAAGTACTTTCGAAGATATTACAAAAAACGGATTAAAGAAAAAAAATTCAACATCCTGTAGCAAAAAATTTAAGCCGTTTAGGACATATGTTTATATGAACTTTTCTTTATAAAATGACTTAAGAAATCACACTCTAAAATGTTAGCACATCATTAAGAAACACCCTGTATTGTTAAAAAAAGGCGGGTACGCTGAATAACTATCTGGTTATTTATTTGAATTTTTTTTTTCCAGGTTTTCCAGATTTATTATGTTTTCTTCTCCTTATTCCAAGCCAATCTTTTAGATAGTCTTTTCTGTTCATGGTTGATTTTCGCCTGTGAGCAACTGCAACATTTAAAAGAAATCATGAAACCATTAATGGTAACAAACATATCATATGTTTTTATTTAAGCTGGTAATCTTACCGGATAAGTTATTACGTTATTGATTTTACTTATATATTTTAGGAATTATCTGCATCTTTAGACACATACGTCCCCAAAAGTGCTGATCTTTTTAAAGCACCTGGAAGTGCTTCATCACAAGACAATCTTATAGAAAATGGTAACAAAAAAAATATTTGTATTACCTTCCTTAAGAGTGAGGTCTGGTGACACATTTGCCATTACGTTTTTTGATTAATACTTCGGTAATTTTTCCTTTTATCCAAGAATCGACCAAATACCGACATTTGAAGCATAATTGCCTACACTTTAAAGTTAAATAAGTTTGAATTATAATAAAAGCAGAAAAAGAAAAATGGGCAAATTTCACAAATTTTCGTTTTTCAGTTTTATTAATTCATTAATCAATATTTCTTTAGTCCAAAACTGCAGGTAATTGCTACTCAAGGACGTTTATTTGGCGCTTTTTGATTAAAGCGAGAATGATAAGAAATATTGATCAAAAAATTAAATGGCGAATGCATCACTCTTAACTTGAAAAAATCCTTGATAAAAACACAAAAATCCCGATATTTTATAAACCTACATTATACCTTACAAACTTCCTTTTCAGATTACAACCAAAAGAACGACGAACTTAACCTCAAGGGAGTTTATAGCACTCGACAAGAACTAGGGAACCTGAACTTCAGAAGTGGAGCTTTGCAGACGTTTAATCAAGGAGGAGGGGGTGTTGGACCCAACGGATTAACGAAAAAACAAGAGTTATTGGTTAGATCTGCTATTAAATACTGGGTTGAAAGACATAAGCATGTTGTAAGGTATGTTATGGAAACACAAAGCTCTCTGATAAGGTATTTTGTACTTGGCCTCAAAACTGTGACGCCGAGATTTTGTGTCTGTTTTTTTACAAAATATTAAATATCAGGGTCCAGGGTTGCGACTATTTATATCAACTGTTTATTTAAATTTTAATCGTGATTTACTCAAATTATAAATTGCTGTAAAAACAAGTCGCCGAAGCAAATAACTTTGTGCGAATAGAGACAAACTAATGGAAATAAGTGATTCTAAAGTTTATTATTTTTAATAATTTAAGGAAAAAATCAGTATAAATTGATAAAAATCAAAAAAGTCACGATTTAATAAAAAAAATCAGATTTATTGATTTTTTCAAAAAAATAGTGATTTGTTGCAACCCTTGGCGTAAAAAATGGACGAATTCTTTGAATATCTGATAAGGGTCAGACTATATTTTTAAATGTTGCTAATAAAATGAATCCAACGATTTTTTTAGTAATTGGATTACCAGTGCTAAAACGTCTCTCTTCCATTAAAATCAAAATATGCTTTAATGTTGGAAAGAAACATCTTTATTGATAACGCTTTTAGAAAAAAATATGTTACCAAATTTGTACTGTACAAGCGCCTCAAATTTTAACTTAAAATAAAATATAAGTTTATTAAAAAAGTAAGATGTTAAATAATATAAAAAATTAAACATTGTTGCTACTTTACCTTAAAATAAGCATCAATATCCTAATCCCGTATTTATATCAAGACTTAATATTCATATTCGTAACTTTTAACTTGGCAAATAATTATTTTTACTGGATTATGAATTAAATAAACCTTGATATTCAATATTTCAACCGATTCGAAATTATATACCCGCAATAATAGCAAATCAATCGCTAATGACAGAGTGGAAATTAGAAGGGATATCGAAACAGATGCTCTGTTCTCGTGTTAAATAAAATATTCTTCTAATGTTCCAAATAACCTAGTGTTTATATCATATGAATATACTGGGTCCGCCAACGAACAGTAAAACCATTTTTTTTAGTTTAAAATGTTAAACCGGAAGTTACAAGTTTTATATAGAGAATAAAAAACTAAGATAGGGAGGTCAAAACCATTTTTCTCTAATATGTGCTGTTCCAATACTACAGCCTGTCAAAGTTTGAAGATTTTTAAAACGTCAATATCTCAAAAACAATTGAATTTAAACATATGACTATTATACAAAATATACATGGAATTTAATAGGGAATTAGATAATAATATAATATTTAGGATGTTCCATTTAAGAAAATACAAGTTTAGTCCGCCACACTTTCTTGAGCCACCTTGTATAATGTAAAATATTTTTAAAATATGCCGTCCATACGCGGAGCGTACTAATCTTCTTTCTTATAGATACTAGTAGAGGTTAACTTATTTTATTATTATTTCTTTCTGTTTAACTTGCCATACCACTTCAATTATGAACTATTTCTTCAAATAAATTATAAAGTTAAAAAAAACTTAGTAGGCAAAACGATATTTTTAATTTTTTTATAGATTGGTCACTGCTATTGGTGATGCCTATGGTGTAGCTCTTCTATTACATATGTTAACTGCCACTATTATGCTTACTCTTTTGGCTTATGAAGCAACAAAGGTAAGTTATTAGGTTGTATTATTCGCAAAATGGACCTTCAATGGATTGTTTAATTAAATTTACATAAATCAACTTATATATTTTCTTCTATAGATTGACGGTGTGAATACGTATGCTGCCACAACTCTGGGATATTTACTTTACTCCTTGGCCCAAGTGTTTCACTTCTGTATCTTTGGTAATAGACTTATTGAAGAGGTAAGGTTAAAAAAACCCACCAAATTTTTAAATATTTATTTAGAACGATTTTTACCCAATAAACTCTTCTCTTTAGAGTTCTTCGGTCATGGAAGCCGCTTACAGCTGTCATTGGTACGATGGCTCCGAGGAAGCCAAAACGTTCGTCCAGATCGTCTGTCAACAATGTCAAAAAGCACTGTCAATTTCGGGAGCGAAATTTTTCACTATTTCACTGGATTTGTTTGCTTCGGTAAGTAAATATTTTATTGTTAATAGTATCATAATCCCCTGTGAAATAAAGTAAGAAAATAAGAAAAAATATTCAACTACCAAATAAAAAACCGTGAAAAATAATATATTTATTCTCAAGCATAAAATTTATAGTTATATGATCAACACTTTCTTTCAAAGAATACAATATATAAGCATGTGATACACATTTCTTTATATATTTTAGCGATTTTTTTTATTTCTTTATTCATGAATATCTTATTTTGTTAGTAGTAAAATTACCTGGAGTTTCCTCAAATATTATTTTTTTTCCAAATATATATGGGGCGTCGAGAAAGTCTTGAATATTGTAAATATTTCAAAAATTACTATTTTTTTTTGTAAATTGGCATATTTAGTAATTTTTAAAATATTTTCAATATTCATGAATTTTTTATATCCGTTATAGGAAAATCATTTATCAGTGACACAGATCAAGTAATATATAGCTAGGGAACGGTGGTGAAGGTTGAAATGGGACATTTGTCCGCTTTAAATTTTGTAAATTCCTTTTTGGGTTTTTCTATTGCCCCCAAAATATCTTATAACCTTGAAAATCCTTTTCTCTTTTCACTACTATAAATGGCATATTTTTATAGAATAATTGACAATATAATGTTTTTATAGGTACTTGGTGCCGTTGTAACCTACTTCATGGTATTGGTACAACTCAAATAAGTTCAAAATTTTTGGTACGGGAGAATCTATTTCAAGAACCTCAGTTCAATTTTTATAAATTTTCACTTAAAATCTTGTAAATACATTTTGTTTAGAAGTTTTTAATACACCATGTGATAAATAAGATAGATAATAAACTAGAAATTATACTATTGTAATAGGTACTTTTTAAAATTGTTTTAAAACATGTTAACTTTTTTAATTAATCTATGAAAAGTGATTCATTTAATGACTCAAAATATACTCTTGTAATTCTTTTTATTTTTTTATATAACAGTACAGTCAAAGCTCAATAGCTAACAAAAATTCATTGTTTTCAAGCACTTACTTAGAAAAATTAGTCATAAGTCAACAATTAATCATTCTAAATATAATTTAATAAACATAAGTTATTAACAAATATAATAGAAATACTAAAATTTTAAAAGCTATATTTATATTTTAATTAAAATAATATAATTTCATTATTATATTTTTATAAGTTCGTTTTTAATCATTTAAGCCTACATTTGGGTTTTTAAAGTCTCTGTTTAATGCACAAACTAGAAATAAGTAGATATTTGTATAATAATATTTATTATTATTCTTAATCATTTCTAATTGTTTTACCTTTAAGCGTTTTTGTATAAAAAATAGATGATTATTGAAGTTATAGAGTATGTAAGGAATCAATCAATATAGGTACTGCTTTTATATACAGTAGACAACTATAGTGCTGTTAACCACAATGGTAACAAATCTATACACCTATATTTTTTTCTTAATCTCGACATTTCTTAAGTGTTTGGGAAATTATCTAATATAAAATAATATTTAATAGAAATTTGTTTATCTAATATTTTTTAAATAAATATTATACCATTTAAGAAAATTTACAATTATTGTTCAGTATTCAATACTCTAACGTTTTTGTGATATAGACAGAGTTTATTAGGTTAAGTTAAAGTATTATAAAGATGATAAAATGTTAATATTGAATAAAATATTACTTTTAATATAATGTTATTAGGTATTCACAGTGCCTTATAGATAATTAAAATTATTAAAGTTTAATAATTGGTATTGATAAGATATTTTCAAAATTTAATTTTAAATTGTCAAAATAACGAAATAATAAAATTTAATACACATTTCAAAATACCTTTATTAGTTTTTAACATCCTAAAGACAAAAATAGTTTTTTAAAAGTATTTGAAACGAAGTGGGATAACTAATTTTTGTAAATAGGTTTTGGTAGGTGTGTGTCATTTAAGTTTAAGTACAAATTAGATCGACGCCAGTGAATGCCAAGACGTCGCGACGCCATAAATACATGAATCGATAGCAGGTACCTTGAGAGTATTATATTAAAAGGGTGTTAAATTCGAAGTTCCTTGCACAATTTGAATAATTTCACGCGTTTATGATATACAATTGGTTGATTAGCTAATTAATTATATTTTTATAATCCCATTTCGAGCAATATCGAAAAATAAATAGATTTCATTTAGGAAAATTTGTAAATAGTCCATTTTAACTTAAGTTTAAAACTTCAATTAGACGTTTTATCTGTGTTAAATCATCATCAGGTCCATTTTGTTAAATAATTTACTCGACTTTAAAAAATTCAACTCAAAATTTCTTTCGAATTCGACTTTTTACCTCCTCGCTCGCTGCCAGGGCCATTCTCGAGGGTACATATAGCTTAACGTGGGCTCCGAACCACGATCGTCGATCATGCGACACTCCCCCCAAGGGCTAACCCTCGGTTTCCTGCGTTATTGCATGGCCTACCGATTGGAAAGTGAGTATCTTCTTCCGCACCCCACGAGATATCCGATCCCATCCGGCCTGGTTACCCGCGTGAATGGTGTAGATTGGGAGATGATACATTTTACACTCTTCCCTGCATTCTTAAACCTACTAAAATTTGGACATACTTTTTTTATTCTGCCACTTCGATGATCAAACTCGGACTCACGGCTGAGCAACCACCGCAGTCCGACTCCACCTACCAAAATCTTTTTACAAATATTCCAATTCGTGTTAAAGATGTAGGCCAGTTTCCAGTTACAATTTTGATTTTTTGCTGTGACTTTTACAAAATTTACTTTGTGAATATTCCTAAATAATTTTGGGTTGATGTTTCTAAGTAAAATTGTGGGAAAATTAACGCTAAGAAGTTTTCATGATAAATAATTATAATTTTGCAAGAGAAGTGAACAGGTTGTTTTAAAATTACTTACTTTTAAAAATGTGTTTGTAGTATTAAAGAAAAAAGTTTTTGTACATACTTTTTCACCTTAATATTTATATATTGTGAGTGAATTTTTGTGCCAGTTTTAGTACCTGTATAAATAATATTATTAAAATAGGTTTCAAAATAGATACCTGATGATAAAATAAAAAATAATTATATTGAAAGCAAAATAGGGTTTCTTTTAAAACATCCTGTATACATACTTGTTTTTTAACCTACCTACTAGTATTTTGTAGAGTACAAATTAACTATAATATTTTTATACGGTACTACTTAAAGTATAAATATATCAGATGCCAGATTTACTTAATTTTCTTTTGTATCAATTACAATATATGCAAATTAAAAAACTTTGTATTAGTATTTTTTATTACAGTAACTGTTCTTCTGTTATAACATATAGGAGTTTGTGTGATTGTGATTTGCTTTTACTGGTAACTTCTTTCAACAAATGACTTATTTTTATAAAGTGATACTTTTCAAATGAGGAGATATTTAGCACGAGGCGTCAGCCGAGTGCGAAAATTCTCCGAGTTTTAGAATATTCACTTTCACACGAGTAATGTACACTATTTTTCCTACGACTACAAAAAATTATTTAAAAAGCCTGAAAAACATATTTTAACACTAGTGTTGAAAAAATATCAACACTAGTGTTGAAATTAGCAGAATTAGGATTTGGTTCCACTTAATATCTGGATTCCTAGTTTGTCAATAGGGGTTTCCTTTATTTGTAGTTTAACTTTTTCATTTTTTCTTATTTTATATATAGAAAGAGCTAATCCTGGATTAACCAGAATGAAAAAATTTAAATTTAATCAAGAAAAGATGCATTAAACATAAATTTAAAAAATCCACATAACAAGGAAGATTTAAATTCAAAATAATTCTATAAATTATTTAATGTTTTTATAATAAAAGTCAAATACTCCTACTGGGATTTGAACCTGTGACCTTGCGATCTGTAGGCTAGAGCTCTATTCTTTACGCTATCGGCACCGATAAAGATTTGTTGTTTAATTCATGACACTCTCTTCAGCGCGATTTATTTTTTCTGGTAATAGATTTTCCAGTAAGTATGATGGCGTATTTTCACACTCTAACTCTGAATCACTCCACAAAAACATGATAAATAAGCTAAACACTTTACAGTTACTGCTTTCTAAAATGTGTTCTTTTTAATAAATAGGGGTGGTCTGTCAAATTGGCACCATATGTTTAAATTAAATAGTATGCCTTGATAGTTCAACACTAGTGTTAAAATATTTTTTCTCCACGACCATTAGGTTAGGTTAGGTAAGAGTGGCAGACCCTTGGTTCTGACCAAACAGTCTCACGTAGTCCTAATTAGGTCCGTTGTGCTACCACACGTGTTCCGTAGAACCCTCCTTCATCAGATCTCTGATGGTTAGTGCGACGTAACCGCGGAAGGATTTTAACAACTCATTCAAACCAGCCACTACTGTTCAGAAACCTGCTCAGTCGTCCAAGTTGTAAGTTGCTTAGTTCCTCCAGGCTATCGAAAGATGGTTCACCCAGAGTAGTGAACCTCCTTCTTGCGAGGCCAGGGCATTCAAACAGAAAATGTTGAATACTTTCTTCCTCTTCCTCATCTTTGCAACTTCTGCAGAAGTCGTTAGTGGGTATTTGCATACGTTCGGCATGTCTACCGAAGAGGCAATGTCCGGTAACAACCGCAGTAATATTTCTCACGTCTTTTCGACTGTGTCTCAATAGCTCTGCGGTTCTCTTTTTATCGAGTGTGGGCCACAGTTGCCTGGATGTACTACAGGTTGTCAACCCTGTCCATCTGTTCTGTGCAAGCTTCTTGGCCGTGTAGTCAATCTCCTCTTTGACCAATCCCAGTGGTTTGTTCACTGTATTGTCTGCTAGATCAGCTGGCATGCCTGCGTCCTCTCTTGCGAACGCATCGGCAGCCTCGTTGCCATCTATTTTGGAGTGTCCAGGAACCTAGCACTGAATAACCCGATGTTGGTTGCCAAGTGTGCATAGATTGTTGCGGCATCGCTTTACGAGCTTTGATTTAACCATTACTGAATGCAATAATTCCAAAATCATTTTTGTAAATAGAATGTAAAAATTCTCGCTCTTGAGTTGGAATATTTATTCTGAAACACTTGCTTCTTATGCGTTTTGCGTGTATTTTCATTCCATAACAAGATACGGAATGAATATTCTGTAATTGATCTAAACGACATAGGTTGCCATGAATTTCGAAACTGTCAATGTCAGCAGACAAATTTTACTGCAAGTCAAAATATGAGTGAAAAATCGGATGAATCAGATATGGAACTGGATAATACTCCACCTGAAACTACAAATATTGCGAATAGTATGAATATAGTCTGCTACTCGGTTAGAATAAAAATTTGATACTCGTGATTCACTCGCTACGCTCGCGTTCGGAATCTTCCACTCGGATCAAATTTCCATTCCAACCTCGTTACAGAATCTACTATTTCAACTCGCGTATGATATACGGCACTTTCTAGCCCAATTAACCGTACTTTTTTCTCATTTTCATAGGTGGTCGTAGGAAAATGAATGTTTAAACATTTTTTTAGTTAAATATTATTTTCGGTGTTATTATAATTACAAAATGCTTAGTTTTCTAAAACTAATAACTCCCGTCCTCGCTCCTTATTCTTCCTGCAAAAAGAACAGCAGCAAACTCCTTTCCCAGGCCCTTGCAAGAATAAATCGATAACGTTAAATTACACACTTGTGGCTCCATCTGTCCGTATCCCCCCTTAACCACTCATTTCTGCCCTAATACACAAGAAGCAATAATTTCTAACCTTATTCTAAATAAAATCCTAAAAAATAATAGTTATACTTGATAATAAATAGTTTTTGTGCTGTGACAGTGTTGATTAAATATTTTTAGACCTAGTTTTATTGATAGTTTTACCGTTCGAGGCGTGTTTATACAGTTTCTAGTGGTCAATTGACCGTACATGTTATACTTTCGGAGATATATAAGTTGATCTGAAATCAATTTTCACTGAAATCTTTTGCTCAAATCGAATACCAGGCTCAAAATTGACGATAAAAACTTTCAAATACGACAAATACGTTCTTTTTGGGAACCGCGAATAATAAAATTAAATAGTAGAAACAGTGATAGCAAATACGAGTTCAAAAAAACTGTTGCTTTATAGTATATGCTTAATTAATGTTAATTTAGCGTGATATAAAGTAAAAACAGTTAAAATAACATATTCTTTTGCTGTATTGTGTTTTTTAAGTAATATTTTTAAAGTGCACAACAGTAATTTTGTTAACTTTACTATTGTTGTGAACAAACCCGAAACAACCAGGAAAGCAGAGTTTGTTTTTGAAGAAAGTTCCATAAAGGTAAGTTTAATTTAGGAATTGTTATAATTTTCTTTATATCTATAAATAACAATTCAACTTGACATTGCATTTAAAAACAAAACCGAGAGAAATAAACTGCTGGATAATTGCTTTCGAGCAAGAAAAATTTTACCTAAATTTAACAGTTAATATTTTCTGAACCAGATATGATATCGACCTACGGTTTTGAATGGTCGATAGATTTATCCCTTGGGAAACAATTGTCAATGTTGGATTTTCTTTAACTGTCAGAAAATTTTATATACAGGGTGTTAAAGAAGACGATGATTTTTGCTCCAACCTTAATGGCGTGTAACTTTCACAATAACATTTTTAAATTGTATCACTCTACGTCAATTGAATCACTGGTTCATAGCAAAGAAAGTAATTTGTCAAATTTTTGATATCTGCTATATTTTAAGAAATACCGATTTTTTTGGAAAACCTTGCTTTATTTCAACTTATTGGTAGCTAGATCTCACTGTGCAAACTTTGCGAGTGATTATCATACCTTATGAAGAGCTTGATTATGTTCAGTAACAATAGTTGCACCTAAATGTTATGATGTACAGTGGCGTACTTATAAACACCTATATGTCTATGGCGTTTTCACGATTGCTTTATATTGGAAAGTACTCGCCCCTAGATTAGGTCCATTTTTACTTATTTTTTAGTTTTTCATATCGCATTACAGGTATATTATACAGGTTGTTTACAAAATTTTAACAAAGATAAATTTTTTTAACTTAATTTTTGGAAAAAATTTATTTATTAATTTCTAACTTACTAACACTATACGTATAAACCATAGACATATAAGTGTTTATAAGTACGCCACTGTAGATCATAATATTAAGGTACAACTATTGTTACTGAACATAATCAAGCTTTTCATAAGGTATAATAATCACTCGCAACATGCACAATACAACGCACAGTGAGATCTAGCTACCAATAAGTTGAAATAAAGCAAGGTTTTCCAAAAAAATCGGTATTTTTTCATATATAGCGGATATAAAAAATTTGACAAATTACTTTCTTTGCTATGAACCAGTGATTGAATTGACGTAGAGCGATAAAATTTAAAAATGTTATTGTGAAAGTTACACGCCATTAAAATTGGAGCAAAAATCATCGTCTTCTTTAACACCCTGTATATAAAATTTTCTGACAGTTAAAGAAAATCCAACATTGGCAATTGGGCAAAGGGATGAATCTATCAACCATTAAAAACCGTAGGTCGATATCATATCTGGTTCAGAAAATATCAACTGTTAAATTTAAGCGAAATTTTTCTTGCTCGAAAGCAATTATTGTCCAGCAGTTTAGTATTAAATACGGTCAACATAAAAATTTAATTATTTTTTAGATTGATAAGCAAGTAACTTCCCTTCTAAAAATATCTTCCTGAAAAATTCGCGCAGGAGAATATTTAATCGTGCTTTTTATTTTCAAGATAGGTTTACCCTGGTGCCACCCAGGGGCGTATTTAAGGGGGGGGGCTGCCGAGGTGCAGCCCCCCGAGCTCGGAAGCTCGTGGTCATTAGACCCCGGGAACTATTAAGTCTGATTGCAAACTAATTGTTCGTCTTAAACCATTTTCTTATATGACATAAATGACATTGACAGGCCTTATTTACTCACAATCAAAGGCGCCTGATTAATAAATTAAAAATTAATGTAACCGGGCCAGTATGATTGTGAAAAAATAATTTCTGCTAATGTCACAGTCAAACTTGCTGGTTAGTGAATTGTGGTTAAAAATCTTAAAGTTACTTTAAAAAATGTTCGATATAATACACGGTGATTTATAAAATTTAAAAATAAGAAACTTACATTAGGTTTTTACAAAAAGTGTTTAATACGGTCCTCTTTAACTTAAATATTTTTTGGAACATCAAAACTAACAAAACTGTTTATTAGTAAAGTGTAAAAAACCGGCTCTCCTGATAATCTTAAAGCTCATTGCGTGATATATTATTTTTATGAGGGAAAATAAAATTAACAACCTTTATTTTTCGTTTTATGCTCGCTGACATTGCTGTTTTAAGGTGATTTGAACATCAATGTTGAAATAAATTTGTCTCTTACGAGATTTAGTTTAGCACTGCAAAACATTGCAGTGGTTTTATACCCTTTTGAGTGTTTGCATGAGGTTAAAATATAAACCGTTTTATGTTTGAAATTACGACTCGAACTTTAAATAAGATATAAGAAATTGACTCGAAAACGCAAAAACGAATGAACGGATAATAACAACATTTTGTATGTGGAGTTAGTAGTAGACCCACATAACATACACTATATTGCTAATACCATAATTCAATGATGACACCATTGAGTTTGCGCAGATCGGAAATATGCTTCTTGATGTAAACATTTGACAGGGCCGACTTTCAAAATATTTTTACAAGCTTTTATTTAAATGCACCCGTTAGTTTGGGTGTGTACAGTTTATGGTCAAATAAAACTAAGTAACCAATATTTTACATACCTGAAATACCTTATTTCTGGTATTGAACCACGATTCGAGCAAAGAAGGATCATGCACTTTTTTCTACCCATCTTGAGACACAAGTCGCTAACAATAACAAAATGTCTGGTAAAGTTTTATACCTAAATTCGCACCCAAAACTTAAAAATAATATCCACAATCACACACGGAACATCCGAACGAATACAACATAAAAAAGATGGAAACGACTATAACTTACAAACTAACAAAAAAAAAATGTCTAAAGTAAAGTTTTATAAATATTAACACCTAAAACTTGGAAATTATAACAACACACGAATGAACGAAACAAGAGATGGCGACTAATAATAATATAACGGCGAGCCGGTTCTGTTCAAGAGACCTTGGGTTCTGTTTACGTTCTGTTAGAAATCGTGTGGGTTGCCTAATTTCTTTCCTACTGCGAAAGCGCCACGGACCCCAACTTATTTTGAATCGCACGATGGGTGTATTCTTGCTTCGTGCGGCTGCTTGTATTCGCAATACATGTGAGTAGACCTTCCCTAGTTTACAGTTTGGGTTTATAATACAGGGTGTCCTTGAAATGACTGTACAACGCTTCACCACAAATTCCTTAACCAAAAATAAGGCGATCTAGGCAAACTTACCTATATGCAATGTTGCTTCGTTTTGCCGCTACAGGGCGCTAAAATTTTCAAATTAATGTCGTTTTTTTGGAATAATTTCTAAACGCTATCGATTTCCATTCATTTTGGGACTAAGAGTGACTATTATTAATAGCGTGTTTTGATGTATACGCCATCTTTTTTTAATACCTGCAAATTTAAAAATGGCGTGTGATTGGTAAATAAAAGTTTGTCTTTTTGTTACCATGTTTTGGGTTTATTTGCTTGGAAAAATTATTTTCCTGAATGTTTTTTCCTTCCGAGAGTTTGTCTAAGTACTAGATGCGCTTTCTATTATTTAGATTTTTTTTTACTTCTAATTCATTTGATACAAAGAATACAGGGTGATTCCTAAGTTGATACTTCTTTTTTAGCTGTGTATAGAAATCATTAAAATAAACAACATTTTCAAATACTTGTTTTCAAAAAACTCAAAAATAAGGTAGGTTAGGTTAGGTAAGAGTGGCAGACCCTTGGTTCTGACCAAACAGTCTCACGTAGTCCTGATTAGGTCTGTTGTGCTACCACACGTGTTCCGTAGAACCCACCTTCATCATATCCTCCAGGCTATCGAAAGATGATTCACCCAGAGTAGTGAACCTCCTTATCTCTGCAACTTCTGCAGAAGTCGTTAGTGGGTATTTGCATACGTTCGGCATGTCTACCGAAGAGGCAATGTCCGGTAGCAACCGCAGTAATATTTCTCACGTCTTTTCGATTGTGTCTCAATAGCTCTGCGGTTCTCTTTTTATCGAATGTGGGCCACAGTTGCCTGGATGTACTACAGGTTGTCAACCCTGTCCATCTGTTCTGTGCAAGCTGCTTGGCCGTGTAGTCAATCTCCTCTTTGACCAATCCCAGTGGTTTGTTCACTGTATTGTCTGCTAGATCAGCTGGCATGCCTGCACCCTCTCTTGCGAGCGCATCGGCAGCCTCGTTGCCATCTATTTTGGAGTGTCCAGGAACCCAGCACAGAATAACCCGATGTTGGTTGCCAAGTGTGCATAGATTGTTGCGGCATCGCTTTACGAGCTTTGATTTAACGCTGCTGGAACAGATTGTCTTAATCGCCGCCTGACTATCACTGAAGATGGTGACTGACGAGGCTACTCCCAAGCCAAGGTGTTCTTGGAGGATATTGACCGCCTTCTCTACTGCCAGTACTTCTGCTTGAAAAATACTGCAATAGTTGGGGAGTCTATACGATTTCTGTATTTGTAAACTTTAAAAATAAGGTAACTACATTCATTTATTACACTATGAATCAAATACGGTCCTGCCTAACTTAAACATAATCTCGAAGCAGCAGCTACACTTTGACGACACTCGCCGTAAATTAGCACCATATCTACTAGTTCATTGTTTTCAAACTTTATCGTTTTCACGTGTCAGCAATTTAAAATTAACTTGCTTCAGAAAAAAACATCGCAGCGAACTGCCAAATAACTGACCACCGACTTGTAAATTGCATAACTAATAAGACAAACAACATAAAATATAGCAGGCTAAGTTTTGATGACCAGGCCCGCACTTCGATTTTTTTCTTCTGTATCTCGCCTATTTGTAAGTTTTTTGAAAAAAGGTATTTGAAAATGTTGTTTATTTTACTATTTGCCTTCTATACACAGCTAAAAAAGAAGTGTCAACTTAGAAATTACCCTTTATAAATATATTCAAGGAAAGTACCGGGAATATGTATTGGCCAACTTCTTAGCTCTGGTTCTAGCTGAAAAATTATGATCGTCATGTCAATTGTTTCTGTCTATCGAAAGCCACTGGTTTCTGAGTAACACAAAGCATATAAAAACTCAATAGGAGATTGAAATTCCTGTTTGCTTCTGTTCTCGTCATATTTCACAAACAGATTTTTAATTTTTTTCCCTCTAAAGGTCCTTTGCTTTATAAAAAGTTGAGGGCTCAAACAGGAATTTTTTATTAGGACTTTTTTATTAAAGGCACCCAGTCGACCTGAACCTTATAAATTCTTTTGTGATTCGTAACAGCGCATATCAATTAATTTTAGCGTAACAAAAGCCTGGTTTTAGTATATTACATAACAAGATGAAAGTGAGATAGAGGAGATATTTAGCACGAGGCGTCAGCCGAGTGCGGAAATTCTCCGAGTTTTAGAATAATCACTTTCACACGAGTAATGTACACTATTTTTCCTACGACCACAAAGAATTATTTAAAAAGCCTGAAAAAAATATTTTAACACTAGTGTTGAAAAAATATCAACACTAGAGTTGAAATTAGCATACTTAGAATTATGTTCCACTTAATATCTGGTTTCATAGTTTGTCAATAGGCTTTTCCTTTATTTGTAGTTTAACTTTTTCATTTTTTCATATTTTATATATCATAGGAAGAACTAATCCTGGATTGACTTCTAGATTAATCAGAATGAAAAATTTTGAATTTAATCAAGGAAAGATGCATTAAACATAAATTTAAAAAATCCACCCAACAAGAAAGATTTCAATTCAAAATAATTCTATAAATTATTTCATGTTTTTATAAAAAAAAAGTCAAATACTCCTGATGGCATTTTAACCTGTGACCTTGCGATCTGTAGGCTAGAGCTCTATTCTCTACGCTATCGACACCAATAAAGATTCGTTGTTTAATACATGACACTTCAGCGCGAATTGTTTTTTCTGGTAATGGATTTTCCAGTACATTATTAACATTTTTTTAATTTCAGATGGCGTATTTTCACACTCTAATTCTGAATCACTCGACAAATACATGATAAATAAGTTAAACACTTTACAATTACTGCTTTCTAAAATTTGTTCTTTTTAATAAATAGGGGTGATCTGTCAAATTAACACCAAATGTTTAAATTTTTTCAACACCAGTGTTAAAATATTTTTTTCAACACGCATGTGATATTCGGCGCTTTCGAGCCAAGTTAACCGTGCTTTCTTTCTCATTTTCATAGGTGGTCGTAGGAAAACGAATATTTATAACGGATTATTTTACACCTTTCTGAAATAGACCATAGAAGGCCACTTTTAAAATAAATGATGTGTAAATACCCTGTTTAAAGACCACCGTCTTATAACCACCTCTTTATCAACTACCCTGTTTAAATACCGCCCTATTAAAAGACCACCCTAAAACCCCTCCTGTTTAAGAACCACCTGTGTAAAACCCGCCCTATTTAAAAACCACGCCGTTTAAAAAGTGCCCAATTTAAAAACCACCCTGTTTACAGATTTTAGTCGTTTTCTTTTTAAGCCAGCTCATGTTCAAGTTCTGTGTTAAAAACACTTCTGACATCATTCCAAAGGTCTAGTACTTGTAGCGCATGCATGTCTCAATACACAGGGTGTCCCATAACTTATGGGCCGTAGAGTAACTGGAGATACTAGACATCAAACTAAGCCGATTATGTCATATAAGTTTTTTTTGATAATTAAAATATTAATTTAATTATGTACTATGTTTTTTATGCTTTGGGATGTTTAAAGAGAAATATCTCGAGAAGCATTAAAGATATTAAGATCAATCAAGTACACCTTTTTGACTCAGAAAATGTCCTTCTTCAAGAAGCTATAATTGAAAAACACCTAATATCACAGGTAAGAAAAAAAATCATAGATTTATGAAGCCCAGTGTATGCAACTAGCGCCCTCTAGTTTGAAACTTAAAAATTTCTACAAATTCTTATTTCTTGCTCATAAAAACATAATATTGTCAACTTTCAATTTGATTCATTAAACCGTTTTAAAATTATGGCTTATTTTCGAGAATAAACTTTTACTTTCAACACCCTGTATCTCTAGAACGAGTAACAATCCGAAAAAACTTACATGACTTAATCGGCTTAGTTTTATGTCTAGTATCTCCAGTTACTCTACGGCCCATAAGTTATGTAACAACCTGTATAGATCTAATATTTTGGCACTACCTCTTGCACTGATGGTTCAATTAAATTTTTGCAATTATGACCTAACGAATTTTCCAGCCAAGAAGACATATACATATCACCCGAAATAAGCGATATACAGGGTGTCCAATAACTTATGGGCCGTAGAGTAACTGGATATACTAGACATCAAACTAAGCCGATTAGGTCATATAAGTTTTTTCGGATTGTAACTCGTTCTAGAGATACAGGGTGTTGAAAGTAAAAATTTATTCTTAAAAATAAGCCATAATTTTAAAACGGTTTAATGAATCAAATTGAAAGTTGGCAATATTATGTTTTTATGAGCAAGAAATAAGAATTTGTAGAAATTTTTAAGTTTTAAACTAGAGGGCGCTAGTTGCATACACTAGGGTTCATAAATCTATGATTGTTTTTCTTACTTGTGATATTAGGTGTTTTTCAATTATGGTTTCTTAAAGAAGGGCATTTTCTGAGTCAAAAAGGTGTACTTGATTGATCTTAATATCTTTAACGGTTTTCGATATATTTCCCTTTAAACATCCCAAAGCATAAAAAAACATAGTACATAATTAAATTAATATTTTAATTATCAAAAAAAAAACTTATATGACATAATCGGCTTAGTTTGATGTTAAGTATCTTCAGATACTCTAGGGCTCATAAGTTATGGGACACCCTGTATGTGAAACATATTACCAGTATTCACCTAAAGACGACTTGAGATACTTACCAGTTGAAACGTTGTGGTTTAAAACAAATAAAGACAATGCCAGCTTCTACCATTCATATTCATTATTGTAGGATTTATTAAACTTTTGGGTGTTAAAAATATATATTATTCATCTTAGTAAATAAATGTTAAATCTCAAGCCTTTCATTTCGGAATTATATTTAAACTTAAACAAACTTTTATTATATTAATCTAAATAATGAATTTCTTCAAAATTTTAGACACTTTGCGTAATACATTTTAAAATGAATTAAGTAAACGAAACTGGCACTTTATTTCTCTTTAAAATGTTGTTCACGTTCTGTCGAGTGGTTGAGAAAAGTTGGAAACTTGTAAAATTTCTCTTAAATTAGAAAGTTAAATTACGTCAGAAATTTTGAATTTAATCAGAGAAAGTTTATATAGAAGTTTAATATTTAAAAACCTTACCAATTATATGTAAGAAAGTCCTTAGAAAAAAGTTGTTTTGAAAAGATGGTTGCAGAAATATCTTATTGTTTCCAGAAGCGTTAATATATTTATTATTTATTTAATTTTTCTTCGGTTTAGGTCAGACTGAGTTAAAAGTTGACATTCTTCTTGGTATTCTCGGGCGAAAATTGTGTTTTCTGTATATCCTAGAATCGAGATTATCCTACCTAGACAAATTGGCCGACTTTCTTTAGAATTTTTTATTATTAGATATATTTTAGAGGTTCTGGGTTATTTCGTGGTCGACGTTTTTTTTTTTGGAGACATCTTCAGGAGATGTAGTAAGATTGTGTAGGATTTCTACACAGGACTTAAGCCCCCTCAAGTATAGGTGTTTATAGCCTACTTCAGAAAGGTGTAGAGTAATAAAATTGGAAATTCCGTCCAGTTCGGCTCAATTTCGGTGTCGGCCTTAGGTGCAGGTAAATTTTGTGCATAAAATTATTTATAATGACTAACCAAAGAAAAAAAAGAAGATAATTTTATAAAGAAGGAACTATTACCTATAACAAATTTACACAAACATCGTTTTATGAAATATGCCGTGGAAGATATAGCTGAAAAACATAGTGTAACTGTGCTGCGCACACCGCTATATGATTGCGAACTAAATCCTATATAGAACTTAAATGGGCGCAAGTAATAGGATTTGTAGCAAGACACAACACGACATTCAAAATGACAGACATTAAGCTACTGTTTGATCAAGCTATTAAGGAAGTGACACCAGAGAACAGGCGAAAGGCAGTCCATCATGTCATTAAAGAAGAGGAGAAAATGGGGGATATTGACCACCTGATCGATCGGACCGTCGCGTCGACCCGTTAATTATAACGTCAAGAGAAGATGACAGTTCCTCAGATGACGAAGAATATTATGATTTTTTATAATTTAATTTCTATATAATGTATTTTTTGTATTTTTTTATAATGTTTCATAAAAAATAAGTGTACTTAATACTATGTACATAATGCACGCCTTTGTCACACCATTTCAGTGTTTGTGAATGGATAACAATAGGCAAAACCCATAAATTGACCCAAACCCAGGTGATACTACCTGCACTTGATGAAAATAAAGAATTTTGCAATGAAATCAATGCCAAATGATGAAAGTGACTTAAATATTCGTTGGGTCGCTCTGTAGTCCCCTTGCATATCTAATGAACTTTTATTACTCTACACCTTTCTGAAATAGACTATAGTTGCAGAAATTAAAGTTCTTTTTTAATACTATTGTTTTTATATGCTGTATAGGTTAAATATGGTTAAAAAAATGTGAGTATACTCAATTATAGAGAATACGTCGCAAACAGCGCACACTCAATTTATCCATTACCCTTTGAAATATTTCCCACTGTTTGGTATAAAACCTGAAAACGACATTTCAGTTAATCGGCTCTCCTGAGAGCGCAAGCATCGCCTTTCCGAGTTTGGCCGAACGGCGCACGTGCTAAACGAGAGAAAATACCGTTTTAAAATTCTGTAAACTGTGTGAATATTTATAATTTTTTTTATAGAAATTAGTCTCGTAAGTTTTTATTCGAAATATATTTTGCAATATAAAAAAATATGTAACCTTAAAAATAATAATTATTTTAATTATAAAATGATTTATTTATATTTTAGTAAAGTGCATTTACCTATATTTAAAAAAAAAAGATAGAATTTGTCAGTAAATTAAATATCTTTGTTCCTGATAAAATGTGTGATTTAATTTTTTTAAATCTTATTCACATAGTTTTTATATTTTGTAAGTGGAAGTTTAAAAAATAATATTGGCAGCCTAATAGGAAAAAGATAAAAAAAATTAATGTTATAAGCATGCCCAAGTTGTAGTGATGTTGCAGTAATGCCTAGTTTGGCTATTGCATATATTCAGGATGATTCCTAAGTTGATACCTCTTTTTTAGCTGCACATAGAATACATTAAAATAAAACATTTTCAAATACCTTTTTTCAAAAAACTCAAATATATGGTGCTTACATTCATTTACTACACTATGAATCAAATATAGTCCTGCCTAAATTAAACATAATCTTGAAGCAGCAGCCGCACTTTTACGACCGTAGTAGCACCACTACATCATTCATTGTTTTCAAATTTTACCATTTTCACGTTTTACCAGTTTAAAATTAACTTGCTTCAGAAAAAAACACCGCAGCGTATTGCTCACCGCCGACCCGTAAATTGCATGACTAATAAGAAATAAGACAAACAACATAAAGTATAGCAGGCTACGTTTTGATGACCAGGCCCGCACTTAGATTTTTTACTTTTGTATCTTGTCTATTTTTAGGTTTTTTATTTTTTAAAACCTGGTCAAATAACTTTTATTCGTTCAATTACAGGTTTTTAATATTATGGATTTTCCTCCTTCTTTCCCTGTATCCTCTTAGATTTGTAACTATGTTTCTAACCGAACGACCTTCCCGCATAAATTTTACTTTACTTGAACATATCTTTCTGGGTGCATAAATTCACATATCCTCTCGCTGGGGAGACATATTTTATGTAATTTCGTGCAAGGCTTGTGTTCTATCCCTAAAATAAATGTCAAATAAGGTAGAATCCCATTTTACCAGAATTAATTTACCTTTTGGGTGACATTAGTTTATTCGTATGCGGTGGTGGTTTAGTATTTTCGGCTATACATATACTAGGTTTAATTTAAATTATAACAATCTATCGAAACAGAAAGACCAAAGGTATAAAAAAAGATTTATGAAAGGGTGATTCCTAAGTTGATACCTCTTTTTTAGCTGCGCATAGAAGACATTAAAATAAAACATATTCAAATACTTTTTTTAAAAAAACTCAAAAATACACATCATTTATTACACTATGGATCAAATACGGTTCTGCCTAACATGCCCGTTGAAGAACATTAAGAAAACTTCTGGGTGTAGGATGAGCCCGCAAGGGAAAGCGTTCTGCATATAATCTCAAAGAAGTAGCCGCACTTTGACGACACTCACCATAAATTAACACCATATCTACTAGTTCAATGTTTTCAAATTTTACCATTTTCACGTGTCACCAATTTAAAATTACCTTGCTTCAGAAAAACACACCGTACTGGATTGCTAAATAACTCACCACCGACCCCGTAAATTGCATGACTAATAAGAGATAAGACAAACAACATAACATATAGCAGGCTACGTTTTGATTACCAGGCCCTCCACTTTTTACTTCTGTATCTCGCCTATTTTTAAGTTTTTTGAAAAAAGGTATTTGAAAATGTTGTTTATTCTAATGCCTTCTATACACAGCTAAAAAATAAGTATTAACTTAGGAATCACCCTGTATACAGCGTCCTTCAACAAGTTCGTATCATATAATAGTGATTTAAAAACTGAATTCGTAGAATATTTTTACTTGTTCTATACCTATAGAGTAAAATTTAGCCCATTACTCTTAAAAACAAATAATATATTTAAAATAAAAATTATTTATCCATCCTTTCGTTATTTATGTTTTGAAAAATACTATTTTGACATATAAATTATTATTACTAATTATTTCAATTATAAATATCAAAAATGCAAATCGTATACATTGAAATTGTGCTATGAATAACACAATGACTCTCATGATTTATAATATTACGCCACATAGACTACTATTTTATATAATCTGTTTTAAATAATATCCTGCTGGAAGTCGGCGCGTGTCCAGCCCATTCCAAAGAAAGGTAAAAAGACCCTGCCAAGCAACTACCGACCCGTCGCATTGCTTTCAGTAATTTCAAAAGTAATGGAGAAAGCTATTAACCAACAACTCCTGGAAGGGCTTAACATTATCAGCGACCATCAATACGGTTTTCGTAAGTCCAGATCAACAGGTGACCTTCTGGCATATGTCACCCATCTTTGGAGCAACACCCTCGAACATCATGGAGAATCCCGGGCTGTTGCACTGGACATCTCTAGGGCTTTTGATCGTGTTTGGCACGATGGGCTTCTAAGTAAATTGCGATCCTACGGTATGCCTACTGGATTTTGTTTATGGTTAACCAGCTTCCTTAAGAACCGTTCTCTGCAAGTGGCGATTGACGGGTTTCTCTCAGACACATTCACCATCAATGCCGGTGTTCCTCAAGGGTCCATATTGTCGCCTACCCTCTTTTTACTGTATATTAACGACCTTCTAGTGAAAACCCAAAATCCAATTTATAGCTTTGCTGATGACAGCACACTTGTCTCATCTTTTACCTTGACTCCCCAAACATCCGCTGCTGACGTACATCTTCGCAGGCAGTATGAAGTATTGCGCCTCAACAATGACCTGGAAGAAATTTTGGCTTGGGGTGACAGTAACCAAGTCGAATTTAATGCTAAGAAAACCCAGGCAGCAGTCTTCTCCGAAAAGGTTAACATTGCAGAACCGGATATAGTCATGGCAGGACACGCAATTCCCCTGGCACCGTCTATTAATTTGCTGGGGGTCAATCTGGGAGGTAATATGTCTTGGCATGATCACGTTGCCGCAATTGCCAAGGCAGCTGCACAGAAACTTGGTGTACTTTTCCGCACCAAAAGGTTGTACACACCTCATCAACTTTTGACACTCTACAAAGCCCAGATTCGACCATCATTAGAATATTGCTCTCATGTCTGGAGCTCTGCACCCAAGCACACCCTTCGGCTACTGGATTCCATTCAAAGGAGAGCCGTTCGTCTGATCGGCGACCCCGAGCTGACCAAGACCCTCGATAGCCTGGAGCATCGAAGACAGGTTGGTGATTTGGCTCTCTTTTACAGATATTTCCATGGCAGGTGTTCGACTGACATTGCCCACTTGATTCCACCTAGAGCAATGCCAAACAGAAATACACGGCGAACCACTGCCGTTCATCCATATGTTGTTCAGCTTAGTACTCCTCGAACTTCATTGTTCAAGAATTCTTTCATCTGGAGAACGTCATCTTTGTGGAATGATCTTCCCGAGGTCGTGATTCCCAATGAATACAATCTTCAACGTTTCAAGACCAACGTTAATCGTTTTTTTCGCACTCGCACCGCTCCCAGAGCGCCTTAAAGGATTTTTCCTGCAGTGTTTTATCATAAAAAAAAAATAAATACGGTGCAAAGATATTTTCACTTATTTTATATTGACCATATTATTATCTTACACTTTCAAATAACGCGCTACAAAACATTATATCATACAAATTCCGTTGGGTCCGGAATTTGTATCATATTATTTCAAATATCTCAGAAAATGTAATTACTCTTCTTGTAAATGTGTCTGCTTGGAATCTGTGCTTGTATTTCTGTAGTGAAGTGCAGGGATAAGGATGGTATGTTTATTTGCAACACCGTTTCGTAATTAAAACATTTCAATTAAGTTTCCAGAACTTAATAAGAACAAAATAATGAAATTCCTGAAACACAAAGAGAACATTCTCTAACATCATTTAATATTTTGGCATTCCCGATTTTATAATTGACACTTACTACCTACGAGTTTAGGAGCTGTCTCTGTTACAATCTATTATTCAGTCATTATTACAATAGAGTAAATAAATACTTGACTTTATTGAAGGTATTTTAAATTACTTTGTGTCTTAGAAACTTGGACCTATAGAATTGACACTAAACAACTTAGTGATGATACATATATACATAACAATTTTTTTAACACAGAAGGTCACTTGTATCTAAATTGTATGTCTTCTAGAATAGGTAATACTAAATAAATGCCGTTAAAATATACAGGGTCCTGCGCCTCACCTCCCGTTTTCTGTAGCTCACTTATTAATTTAGTTAGGATTTTGATATTTCGCAGACTCTACCTGTATCCTAGGGCGCATTTCAGGAAAATATTTTTGTTTATACAGGGTGTTCCAAAAAAGTGTGACGTCATAAGGATATGTTTTTCTAGATTACATGCCATATATTTTCTTACTTATTTGGATGCATCTTGTAGTTGTCTACATACCCCTAAAATTTTAATAAAATCAGTTTAGTATTATAGGCGAAAAAAAATAAAAAATAAAAAAAATTAGTTTTCACCACTGGTTTTAAAAATTAATAATAAATAAAAATATTGCCTCCTTATTAAAATTATACAAAGGTACTTAATAAATAAGGTCCTAAAGTCTCGTTAACCGAGTTTAATTAATACGAATTGTACAGGGTGTCCAAAATTTAGTGTCAAACTTTGCAAACTTTAAAGCAATTTATTTTTCTTATTTCAAATTGGAACCCCTGTATATTATTATGTCATTCGATGCAGAATTACAATTCAAACATTTGTTCTAATTACAACCCTATCGCAATTTCTAACGCATTAAGACTTATTTACAGAAAACTCGTTTTATCAACCTTTTCACCAGTCATTATTATATAATAAATATCAAAGGTGGCTTTGAAAAACAATTTATTGGTATTTAAGTTTATTAAAGTAACAAAAGCCCATTTTGACTTTAGTTATTTTATAATTTCAAATATTATTAGATTGGTATTAATTATTTAAGCTATATTATTTTTTGTAATGGAATACAACCAAGAAAAGCTCGTAGATATGATTTTCATATTAGGAGCATGCTAAAAGAATTTATTTGTCCTTTTAGTAAACTTTAATATCAATAAATTGTTTTGAAAAGCCACCTTTGATATTTATTATATAATAATGACTGGTGGAATAGTTGATAAAATGAGTTTTCTGCAAATAAGTCTAAATGCATTAGAAATTGCGATAGAGTTGTAATTAGAATAAATGTTTGAGTTTTAATTCTACATCGAATGACATAATAATATACAGGGGTTCCACTTTGAAATAAGAAAAATAAATTGCGTTAAAGTTTGCAAAGTTTGACACTAAACTTTGGACACCCTGTACAATTCGTATTAATCAAACTTGGTTAACGAAACTGTGAGACCTTATTTATTAAGAACCTTTGTATAATTTTATTAACGAGACATTATTTTTAATTTTTATTAATTTTTAAAACCAGTGGTGCAAAACTAATTTTTCTTAGTTTTAATTTTTTTTGGCCCATTATACTAAACCGATTTTATTAAAACTATAGAGGTATGACGGCAACTATAAGAGGTATCCAAGTAAGTAAGAATATATAGCATATAATCTAAAAAATAGATCCTAATGACGTCATACTTTTTTGGAACATCCTGTACCGGGTGTCCCATTATGGATGGAAAACTACTGGACATAGAAACTTGGGGAAAAAAATTATAACTAAGGCGGCTATGAGAAAATCCTGGAAATAATATTTAAGTTCCGCATTTTGCCGCAAGAGGGCGTTTTTGAAAAGTAAATTTTAAACTTTTACATATCTCCGAAAATTCCACATTAAGGTATATCTTTGGTAACACCATTAAAAAGCTTGGACAATTATGCATCATTTTGGTCTTATGCTCATTGGCGTACCGACTTTAATAAGAGGGGGAGAAGCTGTTGAAAGTGTAATCATTTAAATCGCTTTAACTTATAAACGACTTATCCGATTTTAGCAAACTAAAGACTGTTTGGAAGAGAAATGTATGCACTTTCACCAATCGTATTTAGTTGTCCATAATAGTTCTCAAAAAAAAATGCTAGAGGGCGCAATTTTTAATAATAAAACATTTTTTGATTTTACTCCGAAAAAATAAATCATACGGTATAATTATGATACCATAATCGAAAAGTAAATAAAATTTGCTAGAAAAAATATTTAAACCGCAGCTCAGTTCGTTTCAGCGTTATCGCCAATGGAATAATTTTTAAAATTTTAAATGAAGAAGCGGTTATATATTTTTTAGAAAAAAGGTGGTACGCCACTGATATTTTTCCATGTAAATATTATTTCGGATTAGCCTGGTCAATTCTGCATAAAAATGATCTCTTGCGTTTCTCTCCTCAGGCACACCGTTCTTAATTAAAATAATTAGTTATTGCCTATTTAAAATACTTGCGTAAATAAGCACCAAGAAAATCTCTTGTTCCGACTTTGTAGTAAGAAGAAAAAATTTAATCAGAAAAACAATAAATATTACTACAACACACCGGTATAGGCAAAAGTATGTAATGGACAGGTAATGCTCATTCTATAAATTCAGTTCTCGAAGCTTTGTACGTACCATAGATAGCAGTAACGATTATTTGTGGTGTTCTTTATATTTTAATCTTTGACCAGTTTTTCAAACAATGATAAATTTCTTTTTTACTGACTTTCCTATAAGACCTTTCCCTTATTTAGTTTAACGCTTACACGTTTTCTTTCAAGATTATTTAATAAAGGTCGTATCATGAATTCAAGCAAAAATCTTTTCCATTTCAATAAATATACTTTAAAAGGTAATTTCAGAAATCTCTGCCTTATCATCCAAGTCCTCGTTTCGCTATTAGTATTTATGAGTGTTCGATGTTCACGAATGAATACCCCGTTTTATTTGCGAGATTTTCTATTGAACATTTTAAGGATAATGTCAAGCAGTGTTTTGGTGGAGAAAATCTCTTTACGAAACTTTCCCGTTTATTTCTTAAGTTGTTGCGAAAGAAAATATCTGTTTTGGTTTGAATATTAAGTTGTACCCAATGATAAATTTGCTGAAAGGAGGTTATCTTTTCCTACAAGCCTGCGGAACGTGCTTTCTCGCACGTAACTAAATTTGAAAAATAAATAAAATATTTCAGCAAAAGTAAATACGTCAACATGAATATTTTGGGCGGGGTAAAGTTTGTTATTTAATAGTCATATACAGCATTTTGGTCAATGTTATTCATAAATTAGGAAAATTTGTAAGGCTCTCACTTTTGGAATTGGGATCATCATTAGAACAACTTTAATAAATTATTTTCCTACGACCACCTATGAAAATGAGAAAAAACACGGTTAATTTGGTTAGAAAGCGCCGTATATCACACGCGTGATAAAAAAAATATTTAAACACTAGTGTTAAAATATCAAGGCACACTATTTAATTTAAACATATGGTGCCAATTTGACAGAAATTGGCACTATATGTTTAAATTAAATAGTGTGCCTTGATATTTTAACAACAACAATGATTTTTTTTCTTACTTGTGATATTCGGTGTTTTTCAATTATAGTTTTTTGAAGAAGGACATTTTCTGAGTCAAAAAGGTGTACTTGATTGATCTTAATATCTTTAACGTTTCTCGAGATATTTTTCTTTAAACATCCCAAAGCATAAATAACATAGTACATAATTAAATTAATATTTTAATTATCAAAAAAAAACTTATATGAGATAATCGGCTTAGTTTGATGTCTAGTATCTCCAGTTACTTAACGGCCCATAAGTTATGGGACACCCTGTATATTGAGACACGCATGCGCTACAAGTCCTAGACCTTTGGAACGATGTCAGAAGTGTCTTTTAACACAGAACCTGAACATGAGCTGACTTAAAAAGAAAACGACTAAAATCTGTAAACAGGGTGGTTTTTAAATTGGGCGGGTTTTACACAGGTGGTTCTTAAACAGGACGGTTTTTAGGGTGGTTTTTAAATAGGGCGCTATTTAAACAGGGTATTTACACATTATTTATTTTAAAAGTGGTCTTCTATGGTCTATTTCAGAAAGGTGTAGAGTAATAAGAGCTCGTTAGGTATGCATGGGGGGTGTCATCTGTTATAAATATTCGTTTTCCTACGACCACCTATGAAAATGAGAAAAAAAGCACGGTTAACTTGGCTCGAAAGCGCTGAATATCACACGCTTGTTGAAAAACAAGGCACACTATTTAATTTAAACATATGGTGCCAATTTGACAGATCACCCCTATTTATTAAAAAGAACAAATTTTAGAAAGCAGTAATTTTAAAGTGTTTAACTTATTTGTCATGTATTTGTCGGGTGATTTAGATTTAAAGTGTGAAAATACACCATCTGAAATTATAAAAAATGTTAATAATATACTGGAAACTCTATTAACAGAAAAAAACAAATCGCGCTGAAGAAAGTGTCATGTATTAAACAAAAAATCTTTATCGGTAGCGATAGCGTAGAGAATAGCCTACAGATCGCAAGGTCACAGGTTCAAATCCCATCAGGAGTATTTGACTTTTTTTTATAGACATTAAATAATTTATAGAATTATTTTGAATTGAAATCTTTCTTGTTGGGTGGATTTTTTAAATTTACATTTAATGCTTCTATCCTTGATTAAATTTAAAATTTTTCATTCTGGTTGATCTAGAAGTCAATCCAGAATTAGATCTTCCTATGATATATAAAATATGGAAAAATGAAAAAGTTAAACTACAAATAAAGGACAAACCATGAAACCAGATATTAAGTGGATCATAATCCTAAGTATGCTAATTTCAACACTAGTGTTGAAATATTTTTTTCACAAATCAAAGGTTAAAAAAAAGTGTACATTACTCGTGTGAAAGTGATTATTCTAAAACTCGGAGAATTTCTGCACTCGGCTGACGCCTCGTACTCAATATCTCCTCGTTTGAAAAGTATCGCTTTTATCACTTGTTATGTAATATACTATTAAATAAATAAAATAAATTATCTATTTGACAGATTGTATCTCAAAAACAAGTAGAGATATTAAGTTTGAGGAAGTACAAAAATGTCTTAGAAATCAACAAACTTTTAAAGTATGATTCTTTCAAGGTACCTGCTATCGATTATCATTTTGATGGCGTCGCGACGCCGACGTTTGGGCAATCTAACTCTCTAATTTTTATTTTATTATCTTATGTTACATTAAGTGTGTTACACAACCATGTTAAAGCTTTATTTAAAGTAAATACTAAATTGGGACGTTCGGACTTAACTTTCTAAGCGCAAATTTTTTTTTCTAAAAAAATCACCATAATCGAGATCAAATTCAGTGCATTCCCACTTAACGCCAAAAGCATCATTTTATTGCCAGAAAGGATCTGGTAAATGAACTTTCAAAATTACCCCATTATTTGGACCTTATCGAATCCAAATCCTTTTAGAAGTAATTTCCATATCGAACAATAATCTCGTTTGGTAGGTTTCGATCTGAATCCGGAGCAGTTTGGACGGTGACTTTAATTTAGCAGATTGGCTTTAACTTTAGCTTATCGAGATTTCAAGTTATATTTCTTATCAAAATGAGTAATCAGTAGAAAGACCTAAGTAAAGAAATACCAAGGATTTTTCGCCGCTTATACATAAAAGAGTCTTGTAATTAATAAAAGATAGTTTATATTGGTTTTTAAAAGTTGTAAAAGATTAAGTTCTGTTATTATTGTTGCAAGTAGTAGCCACAGGTTCACTTAGGCTACCCTCCCCCCCCCCCCTTTTACCTAATTTCTTAATCGAGGCAACAAGAGCTGCCTACTGAGTTCGACCATTTTTTATTTAGTTAAGTTATAACAAATGACCTTCGGACAACAAAGTGTACCAATTAAAGTTGAGAACAATAAATTACTTTTCATATATTTCCACTTAATTTTCTAATAGTAGTCATTGGTTTCCTTAGGCTAACCCCCGCCATTCTATCTAATGCTATCCTAGCCAACAAGTACCGCCTACTAGATTCGACAATTTTTTTAAATCGTTAAGTTGAAATGATAAAAATAATAGAACTTTTAAACAACAAAGGGTGCCAATTATAGACTTGAAAACGATGTATCACTATTCAAGTATTTACTCTTAATTTTCTTGTTACTGTAAATAAGGTTATTTCAATATTAAGATTCTCTTGTTGTCAGTTCGTAATGTATAATTTTAAATGTATCGAGTCCTCTTTGGTGTTTGTTAGTTATATTAATTGACAAAGTTTGTTAAGTTGGTTGAAATTTAGAAAGTTTTAATCAACTATTTATATTAAAGAGCTAAAAGCTAAAGAAAAGGAAAAACACCAGCAAAATATTGCACAGAGTAACATCTGTGTCGTTGTTATTATAAATATGTTTAAGTGATTTGTTCCAAAACATTGGGCCCCAAAATTGACGTATTTCTAAGCGTCGTTTCGTTGGAGTTTTATTCAACCTTATGACGATATAATACGACAACCCCCCTTCATATAGTATAGGTAATATATGAAAATTTGTCTCTAACCGTAACGTACTTAAGATATTCAGCAAAGCCTGTTCTATGAAGCGCAGAATTTTTTTTTGAGAATGCGAAACGACATTTGAAAGACTTTTTCCTCATTTTCTTACCTCTGTTATATCCCTTGGGATTTTTCTATACACCAGCCTAATCTAGTTTTCCGTTTTCTTTTATCACTTAAATTTATTTTTTGTTTCTCTTACCATCTTCGTATAATCAAAATTTACTTTAGCGTTAAGGCTTATGACACATTAATTTTTTTTCCTTAATGTTTGTTTAATTCCTAATTTTATTTTAACAGCGTTTAACAGCTAAAAAAATATTTATAAATCGAATACAACCAAAAACGAAAATTCCACTAAGGTTCTCATGTGTTTCTGCTTTTATTAATTTACAAATCAAAACCTTTTAAACTCGAAATTGTAGATAATTGTGCCCCAGACCGGTATTTAATCGATTTTTTCGTTTCCTATATGATACGAACTTGTTGAAGGACGCTGTATACAGGGTGATTCCTAAGTTGATACTTCTTTTTTAGCTGTGTATAGAAGGCATTAAAATAAACAACTTTTTCAAATACCTTTTTTCAAAAAACTTAAAAATAGGCGAGATACAGAAGTAAAAAGTGCGGGCCTGGTCATCAAAACGTAGCCTGCTATACTTTATGTTGTTTGTCTTATTTCTTATTAGTCATGCAATTTACGGGTCGGTGGTGAGTTATGTGTCATTCTGCTGAGGTGTGTTTTTCTGAAGCAAGTTAATTTTAAATTGGTGACACGTGAAAATGGTAAAATTTGAAAACAATTAACAAGTAGATATGGTGCTAATTTACGGTGAGCATCGTTAAAGTGCGGCTGCTGCTTTGAGATTATACGCAGAACGCTTTTCCTTGCGGACTCATCCTACACCCAGAAGTTTTCTTAATGGTATTCAACGATCAAGTTAGGCAAAACCGTATTTGATCCATAGTATAATAAATGAAAGTAAATACCTTATTTTTGAGGTTTTTGAAAAAAGGTATTTTAAAATGTTGTTTATTTTAAAAAAGAAGTATCAACTTAGGAATAACCCTGTATATCAAGGGTTCAAGGATTGAAGTCCATGCATATCAACTACATGCAAATTCATCCCTAACCTTCACGTGGGTAGATATGTAATGTATTCAGCGTTACCTTCTCTACAACACCTCGAAAGTTTTCTTTAGAGAAACGTCGTCCCAACAACTTTTCCCCATTTTCCTTACCTCTAAGATGCTCTAGGGATTTTACATGAACTCAATCTAGTTTTTACATTATTTCCTATTGGTTATATGTTTTTTCTGTACGATCCGTGTATAAAATATAAAGGTAAAAGTATGAGATGTTAAATTTTAAAATAGTGTTATTTTCACAGTAAATAGTTTTGATCTGTTAACTGCAATAAAACTAAAGGCTTAATCCCGTTATGTGGACAAGAGTTTGGCGATAAATAAGTAAAGTAAAATGGTGCAGCAAAGGGTTACTTGTACTATAGGTTTAATTGTATCAAGCACAGTAACATAAGAATTTTCTAAAGTGATTACATGATACACTGAATTTTCCCCCCTTTAACCATTTTTTTAATTAATTCTACAACACTATAACTGAACGTCGGAGAAGTATTATCTGACCTAAAAATTAATTTTAATTAATGCCACACACAGACTGGCATTCAATCTTTCAAAGTTATGGGGGATTTCTAAATATTTATAATGATCTTATTTTAATTTAACCTTATTACTTACGACCGCATCCATTTTATTGCAGTCATTAATTCAGAAAAATTTATAGTAAAAGGACAATTACATTGAACTTTGTTTATTTTTCCATATACACTTATATGATCTACATTTTGTTAAAATCTTCACAATTTATTACATCATGATCAGCATCTTATAAAATAGAAACACAATTTAATGGTGCCTATAAACGGGTTTTGTATTACGTTTAAGTTGATTAAGAAAAATCATAGCAGGCCATGATATTATTAGTTTTTCTCTACTTGGTTAAAACAGTCAGCAGTTTGTTGCGTCAAGTGGGCGTCGTAAAAAAATGGTTTCTACCCATGGTCGTGGCCCGACTTTTTTCCTATAATGCAAAGTAAACAAAAACTAAAAACAAACGATGCCAGACATTTCTGTTTTGTTTTTTCGATTCTATTACTAACGACCCTGTCTTAAAGAGAATCCAAAACCCTCTCAGCTAATGATCCCCAGCGTACAATGAATGACACCACTTTAAGAACTTTTTAGCAGATTACAAAAATCTAATTAAGGAAAACTTTTACTGTTTCGTCTTACCTCGTTTGATCCTTCTGGGACTTTCTATCCCTAAGAAACTACGTAACGCTTTAAGGGATATATCTTTTCTTCTTTCGGGCCGTATCCACTTTCCGCGCGTCAATTAGGTTTGACAAATTACCCTGGATTATCAGTCGTAGCGATCTGGCAAAAATTAATATTGCAGCGTTGAGTTTCTGGGTATCAGGAAACAGAACCGTGTCTAAAATATACAGATTTATGATATTGCAACGAATCAGCCTTTTTATAGGAAATCAAGTTCTATGTCTTCAAGCTGTCTACGAATAATTAAGTTTTAAAACAAAATTGACAAACGACAAAGTATGAAAAGAAGCTATTTTATAAAATGTTGAAAATGTTCTCCACCACCATCAGTAGTACCAGCAGTACATAAATCGATTCAAAAATACCTGTTGTAAATTTCTGATATTTTTCTTTTATAATAACCCCGTATAATAATTTGATTAATATATAACAGGAATATTTTACTACGTTTGCAAAATTATACTTTAATACTAATGCCATAAAAACAACATAAATTATGATAGGAAACATCTTGCTCTTTATACGTCTCCCGTCGTTTTATTTTGTAATTTCATTCTTAATGGTTAATAAAACAAACCATAAAAAAACTGTAGAAAGAACGGTATATTAGCTTGTTATTGCGACAATTAATCTTCTTTTTGTAAATAAAGAAAAATAATATTAAAATAATTATTTTTTAACTTGTTGTTGTAAGTTTCGGGACTAATGCGTAAAAGAATGTTTTCCAAAATACAGTAAAGTATGGGATTATATTTATAGTTACATAACAAGTGATGAAAGTGATACTTTTTAAACGAGGAAATATTTCTCCGAGTTTTAGAATAATCACATTGACACGAGTAATGTACACTATTTTTCCTACGACCACAAAGAATTATTAAAAAAGCCTTTGATTTACGAAAAAAAATACTTTAACACTAGTGTTGAAAATAAAATAACAACACTAGTGTTGAAAATAAAATTTTGTGGTTTAACTTTTTCATTTTTTCCTATTTTATATATCATAGGAAGAACTAATCCTGGATTGACTTTTAGATTAACCAGAATAAAAATTTTTAAATTTAATCAAGGAAAAATGCATTAAACATAAATTTAAAAAATCCACCCAACAAGGAAAATTTCAATTATTCAAAATAATTCTATAAATTATTTAAAGTTTTTATAAAAAAAAAGTCAAATACTCCTGATGGGGTTTGAACCTGTGACCTTGCGATCTGTAGGCTAGAGCTATCTAGGTTATCGCTACCGATAAAGATTCGTTGTTTAATACATGACACTCTCTTCAGCGCGATTTGTTTTTTCTGGTAATAGATTTTCCAGTATATTATTAACATTTTTTATAATTTCAGATGGCGTATTTTCACAGTCTAAATCTGAATCATTCGAAAAATACATGATAAATAAGTTAAACACTTCAAATTACTGCTTTCTAAAATTTGTTCTTTTTAATAAATAGGGGTGGTTTGTCAAATTGGCACCATATGTTTAAATTAAATAGTGTGCCTTGTATTTCAACACTAGTGTTGAAATATTTTTTTCAACACGCGTGTGATATACGGCGCTTTCTAGCCTAATTAACCGTGCTTTTTTTTTCTCATTTTCATAGGTGGTAGTAGGAATATTACCTATCAATACATCTGTTTTTTTTTGTAACAGGGATTGGAGGAAGAGCCAGTATACTTAGGCTTAAGAAGCCCATTGTATCCCCTTTAATCTGGGTAATGTCAGCCAGACGGGACGTACAGCTTAGCGTGGAATACAAACCACGTGTATCCACTAGTTTATTCTTTTTACATCCCAAAAGGTCCACAATACCTTACTTACGTCTGGTTGCACAAAGAATTTTAGTAATAATTAACTAACCAGCAAGTTTGACTGTGACATACGTGACTTTGGCAGAAATAATTTTCTCACAATCATACTGGCCCGATTACCTTAAATTTTTATCAGGCATCTTTGATTGTGAGTACGTCATTCCTGTCAATATCATTTAAGTCACAGTCTAACTTAATGGTTAGTTAATTGTGGTTAAAAATCGTTGTCCAATCCAACATTAGTCTCTATATATTTATTTTTCCAAAGCAAATTACAATTGTAAGAGAACAGAAACAATAAAAAGAATAAAAAAACAAGAAGATAAAATTATATTAAACTTAACCAAATTTTTTTGAGCGTTTTTTTTTGCCGAGCCTCAGCTGCACAGTAAATTTGGTTTATACTTAATATATTCGTGGAGGGTAGAAAAACTTTTAGAGGCTAAGTCCCAAACATAAATTTCTATGTCAGATTAAGGATGGAAAAAGAAAATATAATAAAATTAGGAGTTTCCTTAACCTCGCTTGACAGAAAAAATTAAGGCACAAATATGACGATTTGTTGTTTTAGATTGCAGCAGTGAGGCAGGAAAAATGAATACGGTATTAAATACCTTATAAGAAGTACTTATAGCACGCTAATCGGTAATAGCAGTTTATAATTAAAATATTAATTTAATTATGTACTATGTTTTTTTATGCTTTGGGATGTTTAAAGGGAAATATCTCGAAAACCGTTAAAGATATTAAGATCAATCAAGTACACCTTTTTGACTCAGAAAATGCCCTTCTTTAAGAAACTATAATTGAAAAACACCTAATATCACAGGTAAGAAAAAAATCATAGATTTATGAAGCCTAGTGTATGCAACTAGCGCCCTCTAGTTTGAAACTTAAAAATTTCTACAAATTCTTATTTCTTGCTCATAAAAACATAATATTGCCAACTTTCAATTCGATTCATTAAACCGTTTTAAAATTATGGCTTATTTTCGAGAATAAACTTTTACTTTCAACACCCTGTATCTCTAGAACGAGTAACAATCCGAAAAAACGTATATGACTTAATCGGCTTAGTTTAATGTCTAGTATCTCCAGTTACTCTACGGCCCATAAGTTATGGGACACCCTGTATATATAAATTATATAATATAGTGTCTTGAAAAAGAAGGCGGAGCCTCAGTAAATACATGAAACTGTGATTGGTCAATACTTTATAAGAATGCCAAAGACATCTAATTTTTATAACAATGTTGTCAACTCATGGAAAATTTCCGAATTCGTGACAAAAGGCACAGAGGGATGATAGGTCGGCGCTGTCTCCAAACGGAAAAGAGAAATTTTTACCACAGTGTTGTAGAAAAATCTTTAGAATCACTTGTGGTTGTGATCTAAAAAAAAACTTTTTCAGTATTGTGTGAATTCGTGAAAAATTTCTTTAAAATGGGAAATTTTATTTTTAAAGGTCGCAACGCTGTGCAGCACTAAACAGTACGAATACGAAATTTTTCCGTACAATTAACTGGAATAGCCTATTTCTGTCGTCACTTAAGTCTAAAGGAGACAGCAAATTTTCATAAGGGAGTAGAAAAAGATATTTTTCTCCACGACCATTACTAAATGCAATAATTCCAAAATCATTTTTGATAATAGAATGTAAAAATTCTCGCTCTTGAGTTGGAATATTTATTCTGAAACACTTGCTTCTTATGCGTTTTGCGTGTATTTTCATTCCATAACAAGATACGGAATGAATATTCTGTAATTGATCTAACGACATAGGTTGCCATGAATTTCGAAACTGTCAATGTCAGCAGACACATTTTAGTGCAAGTCAAAATATGAGTGAAAAATCGGATGAATCAGATATGGAACTGAATAATACTCCACCTGAAATTACAAATATTGCGAATAGTATTTTTGGTCGTGGAGAAAATATAGTCTGCTACTCGGTTAGAATGAAAATTCGATACTCGTGGTTATCTTCCACTCGGACCAAATTTTCATTCCAACCTCGTTACAGAATCTACTTTATGGCATTGATTAAAAATGTTTAATACCTATTTTTAATTATTTCCAGCTTAAAAAAACAAAAAGCGGTCTCTCTAAATTAATTAAAACCCTGAGCACCACAAATTTACATAATCCGATTATTGTTGTCATTTTTTTGCGTCCGGAGCAAATTTCGTTTGCCCTTCAGGATGCCGAAATTCAATTGTTTCGGGGAAGGGTAATTAATTTCATTATGCAAAGAGGATTAAAACTCGAAAGCACAAAACGTTATATTATAAAACGGAATTAAATATATAACAGAGACTTTATTGTGGAACGACTTGAGATATAATCCGCATATTTTTCACAAATACTATTTTTCTACTCCCACATGAAAATTTGCTGTTTCCTTTACACTTAAGTCATCATCACAGTAGTCAATTACAAAGAAGCCAAATTTACATGTTGTAAATTCGTTTTCTGACAGTTGAGAGAAGTTAGGTTAACAATATGCTTCAAAAATATGTCAATCTGTCAGATTAAATTTGTTGCCTACGGCGTCGTGCTCAATTTACTTCCTCGTGCGATATGGACATCATATCCACCCTTGTTATATAAACTACTATTTGCTCTGATGTTTTAGGTCTGTTATATCCATCTCTTGGTAGCTTTACCAGTCAGATAATTTCTATGGAAACAATTGCCTCGATAATGGTGTCTCTGGAAATTATGCAAAAATTTCTGTCGTTTGTAATCAAGGTCAGTGGCGTATTTAGAGGGGGCTGCCGTGCTGGTTAGAGTCATACATACGTCTTATGTTAAAATTTTGGATTGACACCAATAGTCATATTTTTCAAAAATATAAAAGATATTTTTTTTTAATAAAGAGCCATCTAGGAATTACAAAAAAAAGTAAAAAAAAACATTTACCAAAACAAATTTACTCCAACCATTTAGAGGGGGAGAGGTAATAATTTAATTTTCGAAGATAGTAGTTAGGCGAACTTTGGGTGTGGCCCAGAAAATGTTTCCCCTGCGACGCCTTTCCGCGTTTTCCACTAGGTACAATGTCATGAAATACATGTACTCCCGACTGTCCCTTTCTCCAGAAAAAAATGCCCTACTTACGCCCACTGATCCCCCCCCCCCCCCGAGCATATTTTCTGGCTACACCACTGTTCAAGGTTGTTGCTATCTGAAAATTTCGTTCATGACATTTTTGATAAAAACACTCACCTGTGGTGTTGTCGTAAAAAAAGTCATTCACGAAATTGCCTAGCAAAAATTTTCACGACAATCGAAAATTTTGCCGACAAAATTTTTCCTTTTATGACATTATACATATTATATGAAAAAACTTATAACAAGTACATAAGTTTTTACTGGTCTTAGTAAAACTTTTTATTCCCGCTATTCTGCAACAAAGTTTTAAACATAAAACGCACGAGTTTAATATTTAGAAGTGAAAACACACAATAAACACGGTTGTAGAGAGATATGTTCCCTTATGTGTAAGTGAATAAAAAAATGAGTTAAATAAAATTGACGAAACTGGATCTAGTGTTTAGTGTATAACATTATGTGTTAACACTTAAATTTTGGTTGTTATTGTGTGGTTACAAAGGTTTCAAAGTGGCTGAAGTACCAGAACCTCAACGGGTTATAACGCCGAATTCAAAACGAAATCTAGGTAAGTTGTTTATGATTATTAATTTTCGAACCACTTATTTAATATACCGTGACGTATAAATATAATTCTTTATTCTATTACTCTGAGGACTCAGTAAGAAGAGATTTCAATATTTTTATCATAAAAATCCCACAAGATCTCAAATTCAAACGTCCACTAGGTTCCGCACCGGTTGTGATTGAAAAACAAATAAAGACAATGCAAGTCAGTAGGGATAGATGGAGAGTTCTGAGCCAATTTCTGCAGTTCCTACTGAGCATGTGCCAAACAGCTACTTAGCTGTTTTAGCTGTTTGTTCTGCTTGGCACATGCATAGTAGGGACCGCAGAAATTGGCGCAGAACTATCCATCTGTCCCTACTTAAGTCCAAAAATCTTCTACCATTCATATGTTTTGATAACTTTGTTAGACAAAATACGACAATATTTTGGGTATCAGGACCTTTCAGGTACTTACTTTGGTTCACTGTACAAAATAGTCACCTTAGCACTATTGTGTTGGTTTCTTAGCGATGCTTTTCACTATTAGTAAAAAAAAGTAGCAAGAGGATATTGGTATATTAACAAAACTAATTTAACTAAAGCTATATAAATCTGATAACAATAATATATACTAATCAGGCAGTATTGTTATTTTTGTGTTAAGTAAAGCCAATTTAAAAACAATTGCTTTAAAATATTTAAAAAACTATGTTTATTTCATAGTATTCAATTTTATTATCTATCTGTACAAATAAAACACAAAAATATTCCCGGCTAGCAATAATTTTCAAATAAAACTTTTTACAGAAACGTGTCTGGCGTTCAACAAGCATTATACTTCAGCTACTCGAGTCTATAGTTATGCTTTTATATTATTTATAACCTTAGAACTGAAGCATGCTTTTTATTTATGTCCGCACGGTACCTATTTACTTATTTCGCTTGCTATAAACCAAATTTCACGTATATATAAAAATTCATCATACTTTATGGTAATATTCTTCTTAAAAACCCTTTAAATATTTTATTCAGCACTTGTTTTCCGTTTGTACGTATCAAAATGGAAATTTTGCTTTATTACATTTTTTTGTTCTGTTTCAATTATTTTTTTCTTTTTTAAACGTCTGTTTATTTTGCCTTCTTAGTTTTCGTTTCAGATCGTCGGCCATAATGATAATAATTGGTTTCATTTATTCAACTCAAAGATGGAAATTTTATATTATATTTTACAATTTGTTTTCCATTTTTACCATAGATATAACGTTCCCTTTTGAATTGCACATATGCCTTGTCTAAAATAAATAGAAACACTATAAAAATTCGTTATTTTTGGGTGTAGTCTTCATATAATTAAGATACAGAGATATAATATTTGTTATTATTTTTTCACAGCTTTTGTATTGGCCATTTAAGCAATGTGTTCCCTAATGACAATCCACAGGAGGCGGGATACAAAGACAATAATATAATAAAAATAATAATAATAATAAACATTAAAATCTAATGAAAAAGAAAGACAAATTTTTTTTTCAGGTACTATTATAAAAGTCGCCTTTGGGTGCCGATTAGTGATATACTTTTTCATAATACAGGGTGTCCCATAACTTATGGGCCATAGAGTAACTGGAGATACTAGACATCAAACTAAGCCGATTATGTCATATAAGTTTTTTTTTGATAATTAAAATATTAATTTAATTATGTACTATGTTTTTTATGCTTTGGGATGTTTAAAGGGAAATATCTCGAAAGCCGTTAAAGTTATTAAGATCAATCAAGTACACCGTTTTGACTCAGAAAATGCCCTTCTTTAAGAAACTATAATTGAAAAATACCTAGTATCACAGGTAAGAAAAAAAATCATAGATTTATGAAGCCTAGTGTATGCAACTAGCGCCCTCTAGTTTGAAACTTTAAAATTTCTACAAATTCTTATTTCTTGATCATAAAAACATAATACTGCCAACTTTCAATTCGATTCATTAAACCGTTTTAAAATTATGGCTTATTTTCGAGAATAAACTTTTACTTTCAACATCCGGTATCTGTAGAACGAGTAACAATCTGAACAGTTACTCTACGGCCCATAAGTTATGGGACACCCTGTATATCGCTTATTTCGGGTGATATGTATATGTCTTCTTGGCTGGAAAAGTTTTCCAGATGTTGCCGTCGGAAGAATTTTGACATGTTTGATTTTTTTTTTTCGGAAACAGTCAGAGTTACGAGATCACATTTTGCAAACAATATCAGATATATAGGATGTACCGGAGAAAGCTAATTAACGTTAAAGTCAAAAAATATTTACTGAAAATTTATTTATTAGTGGAATCGTATCGTCTAGTAAAATATAGATTGGTAATTTGTTTTTATTCCTTACTGAAAATTTCTTTGTGTTTTAACGAAAAATTTTTAAAAAATGGGTTTGCTATTAAAACAGCGACCAATATAAAAAGTATCCAATCCGCCATTCTTTAGTTACTTTGTAAAGTGGAAGAAAGAAATAATGGATTCTATTCATTCAGTGAATAAAAGACAGCAAAAGCCATTAGTTTGATTAATAAGAACGTGCTAAAAGGTTCTGATATCTAATTTAAAATTCGAAATTCTACTAATGAAATTATTTAAAAGTAATAATTATTTTCAAACCTTCTCGTTATTTTATAAGTTATATTACTACACCCCCTTTAAATTTGCTCTAAAACAGTAAATATAATTATTTTTCTACTCCCTCATTGATATTGTCTATTTTTTTCATAACCAAGAACTGGATAATACCTATACCAGGTAACTGAACGGATATAATTTCATATCTATCCTTGTTAGGATATGAAACTGACCAATCATAGTGATCAGATTATTGTTAGATGAGAATGATGTTAAATTTACGCGTAAATTTCACTCGTCAAATATATATTTTGCAAAGATGCAAATCTGTCGAATTTATTATTTGAATCAAAACATTCCAGATTCTACGCATACACCAATTTTAATAAAATGTATATACTTAATGCTTTATCAAAATGTAAATATGTAGTTGCCTTTTTGAGATGTAAAAAATTTTCCACCACGATTTTTTTTACTATATACAGGTATTTTCAACGTTGCTCCAATCCCAATCGACCTTATTTTTATTAAACGTAACAGGAAAGAAATAAAAAAATTACTAGTAAATCTTCCTTAATAGGAAAATTATAAAATTTGTAAAAAAAAATTAAATTTTTAAGATTCGCGAGTTGAATCGTATAAAAAATATACTGTACCACTATAGTCTATTTCAGAAAGGTGCAGAGTAATAAAAGCTCATTAGGTATGCAACCCAACAAATATTTAGGCCACTTTCATAATTTAGCATTGATTTCATCGCAAAATTCTTTATTTTCATCAAGTGCAGGTAGTACCACCCGGGCTTGGGTCAATTTATGGGTTTTGCCTATTGTTATCCATTCACAAACACTGAAAATGGTGTGACAAAAGCGTGCATTATGTACATAGTATTACGTACACTTATTTTTTATTAAACATTATAAAAAAAATACAAAATACAAAAAATACATTATACAGAAATTAATTTATAAAAAATCATAATATTCTTTGTCATCTGAGAAACTGTCATCTCCTCTTGACGTTATAATTACCGGGTCGACGGTCCGATCGATCAGGTGGTCAAGATCCCACATTTTCTTCTATTCTTTAATGACATGATGAACTGCTTTTCGCCTGTTCTCTGGTGTCACTACCTTAATAGCTTGATCAAACAGTAGCTTAACGTCTTTCATTTTGAATGTCGTGTTGTGTCTTGCTACAAATCCTTTCATTTGCGCCCATATAAGGATTTAATCCGTAATGATGCATGGTGTGCGCAGCACAGTTACACTATGTTTTTCAGCTATATATTCCACGGCATATTTCATAAAACGATGTTTGTGTAAATTTGCTATAGCTAATAGTTCCTTCTTTATCAAATTATTTTTTTTCTTTGATGGTTAGTTATCATAAATAACTTAATGGACACAATTTACCTGCGCCTATGGCTGACACCGAAATTGATCCGAACTGGACGAAATTTTCCATTTTATTACTCTACACCTTTCTAATATAGACTATAGGGTGGATTGTCTATATCGAGCTTAAAAGTTTAAGCACTTCACCTACGGCGACGTGCTCAATTTACTTCCTCGTACGATATGGACGTCCTATTCACTGTTATTATACATACTACTATTTTTATTATGCTATCAAAGTTTTCAGCATCCTAAGGATTTTAGATATCCCGACCACCTAATTTAATTTTAACCTATAATAAATTCCTGGTCTCTAAAACAGTTTACAAAACTATTTGTGATTTGAATTATGCAAAGAGCGTGTATATCGATTATTCGTCCAACCGGGCGTGACTGATTGAAATGGAAATTCACCATTTTGAAACGGGAAGGAACTTAAGTTAATATGCCAGTAAGTGAATTCGAATTTACATGAATCCCGGCGGAAATAGATGAAACTTTTTATTTGGTTAAGCGGTGCCGATATGTTGAAATAATGAGGACTCTTCTTGGTTGTGTTGGAGTTTTATTGGTTTTAGGTGATGAATGTAAATAATATCATACATTTAAAAATTTTGGGTATGACCGTCAGGTATTATGAAATAATATATTACATAACAAGTGATGAAAGTGATACTATTCAAACGAGGGAATATTTAGCACGAGGCGTCAGCCGAGTTTTAGAATCATCAATTTCACACGAGTAATATACACTATTTTTCCTACGACCACAAAGAATTATTAAAAATGCCTTTAATTTGTGAAAAAAATATTTTAACACTAGTGTTGAAAAAAAATATATCAACACTAGTGTTGAAATTAGCATAATTAGAATTATGCTCCACTTAATATCAATAGGTTTTTCCTTTATTTGTAGTTTAACTTTTTCTTGTTTTCATATTTTATAGATCAAAGGAAGAACTAATCCTGGATTGACTTCTAGATTAACCAGAATAAAATTTTTTAAATTTAATTAAGGAAAGCTGTATTAAACATAAATTTAAAAAATCCACCCAACAAGGAAGATTTCAATTAACAATAATTCTATAAATTATTTAATGTTTTTATAAAGAAAAGTCAAATACTCCTTATGGGGTTTGAACCTGTGCCCTTGCGATCTGTAAGCTAGAGCTCTATTCTCTACGCTATCGCTACCTATAAACATTTGTTTTTTAATACACGACACTCTCTTCAGCGCGATTTGTTTTTTCTGGTAATAGATTTTCCAGTATATTATTAACATTTTTTATAATTTCAGTTAGCGTATTTTCACACTCTAATTTTGAATCACTCGACAAATACATGATAAATAAGTTAAACATTTTACAATTACTGCTTTCTAAAATTTGTTCTTTTTAATAAATAGGGGTAGTATATCAAATTGGCACCATATGTTTAAATTAATTAGTGTGCCTTGTATTTCAACACTAGTGTTGAAATATTTTTTTTTTCAACATGTGTGTGATATACGGCGTTTTTGAGCCAAATTAACGGTGCTTTTTTTTTATTTTCATAAGTGGTCGTGGAAAAATTTCAATTCCCTCTATGGACGATTTTGAAAACTATTCGAGTCAGCTAAATACACTGTTAAGTTGCAGTAGTGGAAAATTCTGGAACTAATGTTAGCCATAAATTGGTATTATTTATAAGAGACAAATGAAGGCTAGGGAACAGTAATGGCCGGCCATTCTGACGTCTTATATTCCCATTTAGGAAATAATAATAAAAGCAATTAATGTCAGACTGAAATGAAAAGTTGGAAAAGTAACGAACCAAGGCAAAAAAATGGAAAAAATGATAAGAGTCGTTTTGGGACGGAAATTTTAATTGCTTGATATTTTCAGTTTAGACTTGCTACGTCTGATGCAAATTAGGTAATAAGGAAAAAATTTGAGGTAAAGTAATATATATATTTGTTTTTTTTTAAGTTCCTAATAAATTTATTCTTACCTAAACCTACAATTAAAAACTATTAGTTACTAATATATTATATAAGAAATATGTCATTGCTGTGCGTTATAGCCTTGCCAGAGCTGGTACAATTGTACGAATCTGGTACATTTCGAACGCATCTGTATAAAAGTACATTTACACCATTTTCTGGTACATTTTCATTCTCGTGCCGCCCCCTATCATTTAATAGCTAAAACTCACAGAAAGACAGTTTTGCAGTAAAGTTTTTAATATTTTATCCCCCTATCGCCATCTATATATTGAAGGCAAATTTCAAAAATTTAGCAGATCACGGCGGTATCTGACGGAACTGTAACTTGGAAATCTTTGACAAAATATGGCGCAAATCCGAATCATATAGTTCGGGGAACTGTCAAAATTCTTCTTTTGGTACGAGGTTATAAAATAAGTAATTTTTGATGGCTGTACAAAAGTTCAAAATCTGGTACATTTTATGTTTCTGATTTGTACAATTTCTTGATACCCTCTGGCAACACTGGTGCGTTAACTTTTTTAACGTTTTTTTGACTAATTTATACAGCGTGTTATGGAATTGGTATTATACAGGATGATTCCTAAGTTGATACTCTCTTTTAGCTGTGTATAGAAGGCATTAAAACAAACAACATTTTCAAATACCTTTTTTCCAAAAACTCAAAAATAAGGTACTTACATTCATTTATTACACTATGGATCGAATACGGTCCTGCCTAACTTGCCCGTTGAATAATTTTAAGAATACTTCTGGGTGTAGGATGAGCCCGCAAGGAAAAGCGTTTTGCGTATAATCTCGAAGCAGCAGCCGCACTTTGGCGACACTCACCGTAAATTAGCACCATATCTACTAGTTCATTGTTTTCAAATTTTACCATTTTCACGTATCACTAATTTAAAATTAACTTGCTTCAGAAAAATACATCGCAGCGAATTATGCCAATTAACTCGTACCGACCCGTAAATTGCATGACTAGTGAGAGATAAGACAAACAACATAAAATATAGCAGGCGACGTTTTGATGACCAGGTTCGCACTTAGATTTCTTACTTCTGTATCTCGCCTATTTTTTAAGTTTTTTGAAAAAGAAACACCAAATGTTGTTTATTTTAATGCCTTCTATACACAACTAAATAAGAAGCAGCCACTTAGGAATCGCCCTGTATTTAATCCTCTAAATTCTGATAGTGTAATAACATTTTTTATTCACCAGAAGACGACTGGAGATACTTACCAGTTGAAACGTTGTGATGTAATACATATAAAGACAATGCAACTCCAAAACTCTTCTATCGTTCAACATTTTTTAAATTAATATAAAATATAAACGTTGAAATTGCTATTCTCTATTCATACCAGTAACAAATTTGTCAACTATTGCATTATGTGTGCTTTATTTGAATTAAATTTGATTACACGTCGCTTTCACTGATCTACACGCAGCTAAATGCAATAAATAAAGTAAGTATCCATTTTGAAACACTCTCCACCTTTGTAATGTAATAAACAACGTTCGCAAAATAAATAAAAAAATGCTTATATCAATTTCGTATTATTTCAAGTTTAAAAATGAATTACTTAATTAAAATTCTATAACACTTACGTATAATCTCATCAAGAAATTTAAAATTCAATTCACAAAAACAACTTTTAAAAAGGACAAAAAAATTAATTAAAAAACTCGACCCAGTTAAAACAGTTTTTTATATATTGAGTAAAAACTCAATTTTTCTTGCAAGACATTACGTGGGTTCAAGGGTTTTATAAAGCAGATCAAGGGAATTTTTTTTCTCCTTTTATTGACTCACTACACAAAAAGTGTAGCAAGGTATGGGTTTTAATTAATGAAAACAATTAAATTGTCGCCAACATCCTCGAAAAGGATTTCTAGAAGACTAACGGCTTGCAAATAATATATAACATGGTTCATTACATCATTAATAAGCACAATAGTAGTTTGTTCCACAAGAGTGGATATGATGTCTATATCTCACGAGAAAGTAACAACTTTAGAGTGTGATATAGACCATCCACTCGAGTTGAACAGTATATTTTTTCTACGACCAAACTTACGAACCTAATGTTAAAAAATGTTAAAAAAAAAGTTTGCAGTCTGCCGGACTCGAACTCACGACCATTGGATCCAAAGTTCAACGCTCTACCGTCTCGACTTTAGAATCATTTAAGAATTTATGGTAAAACCAACTCAATAATAATGCTGCAAGAAATTAATTTTCTATGCACATATTCAGCAGAATATTTCTTAGTCGTGTATGCGATATACCTTCTTAGACAAAAAAAAAGGTTATCTGAGGAAAATTTTCATATATATCAACCAAAAAATGGCATTAGTCGCTAAACTAAACAAGTAAAAGCGGTAAAGTAAAGAGACTGTTTTAACTATGCGGTATAGGTATATGTAATGCGACCGATAAGCTTTAGCTGCTTTAAATTTGGTAACTACAAAACTTTAACACAATAGCTCATTCACTGAATTTATAATTAACAGTTTGACAGTTTGCTGCTTAGCAAAATGTTACGTAGTTAAAAGTTTTAATTATATGCGTAGGTTAATATTAAACCGATATTTTTTTTATAGATTTATTAACTAACCTAAACCTAAAAAAAGCAAAGTAAAGGTTATGAAGTTATACTGAAAAGAAAGGAAACAACTTTCTGATTATGTATGATATATATTAGTTCATTATTTTCAAATTTTACCAATTTCACATACCACCAATTTAAAATTAACTTGCTTCAGAAAAACACACTGCAGCGGATTGCTCAACACCACCTGTAAATTGAATGACTAATAAGAGATAAGAAAAACAACAGAAACTATAGCGGGCTATGTTTTGATGAACAGGCCCGCACTAAGATTTGTTACTTCTCTATCTCGCCTATTTTTAAGTTTTTTGAAAAAAGGTATTTAAAAATGTTGTTTATTTTAATGCCTTCTATACACACCTAAAAAAGAAGTATCAACTTAGGAATCACCCTGTATAATATATACCTAAAATGAATGAGTAACAAGAACCCCTGTTGTAGACACCCAAAAATAAATTATTTTATTTTCAAATATCTTTTAATAGACAATATTACTTTTGAAATTATTATAAATGCAGTTTCCATTTGATAATATTGTTAAAGGAGTTTATAAAGCTCTTTAAACTTGAAACTATACAGAATTATACATTTTAGGATCAAATATTCATAGATACTTAGAGCACTTTATAAACTTTATTGCATCGTTTAGAAGTTTTTAATAGAGATACCTAGAGAAAATGAAAATTCCCTTGTAAGTTCAGCTGTTTATTTTTAATAACAAAAATAGTACAAGTCGTCAAAATTAATAGAAGGAAATATGTAGGCGTTCAATTTACTACCAACCAATAAGTTTTATATAAAATAATGGCTGTGGCGGCTCATCAGGTGAAGTAGGTAAAGGGGCTCTTTACCAAGAAAAAAATGAAACCAGGACAAAAGTTTTTTGTCAATATTAAATATTAATGTACCAATAAAGCTACAATTTTAGCCCTTAAAAAATAATTATGTTCGAATTAATAATATTAATTTAATCCAAATGTAGCTATGCATAATAGGGCCACGGTTAACTCTGATGAACAATAATTATAAACACTCGTGCATTTTGGCGCGCCCCAGCTAACCGTGTCCGTTAGTTCAAAGCAAGTGAAGACCCAACCCCCAACATGGCTTTGATATTCACCGTTGCTATGGTTACGTGACGTCAGTCACTACAACAACATGTAACAATTTTCATTTTGATGAAGGGCAATTTGAAAATAGATCAGTCGTCTGCACCATTGTTTTATCATTGGTTCGCCTAACCTTAAGGTATTTATTTTAAGGCTTCGCGAAACTTACGGTTATAGATTTACTGTGTGATTAGAAAGTTTTGTTTTTAATTTTCAGTTAATTCAGTAGTGTACGTACCTACTTAGTTGTGTGTTTTAAAAATGAACCCAATTAATGACATAGTTTGTAATTTGTTAGAAACTCCATTCAGTCGTTGGACAAATGAAGATAAAAGAGATGTTTTGTTTTTAGTCAATGTTTGTTTAAGTACCCGCACTATACCTTCCGCACTCTTCGCTATTTTTTAAGACCGCGAGCCGCCACTAAATGATGGTGCACTATCATGACAACCGAGAAAGATAGACGTAGTATTTTCCCTCCCGGATTTTTTTTTTTTAAATCAGCAGAACTGAAAATGTTTAGTGAGCCCTTTAAGGGTAACACCATTGGTGGAATGCTTCCCCCCCCCCCCCCCCCGCCTACCTACGCCTCTGCTTAGGTCTGATCCTACTTATTGCAGTGTCATTAATTGGGTTCATTTTTAAAACACATAACTAAGTTGGTACGTACACTACTGAATTAACTAAAAAATAAGAACAAAACTTTTAAATCACACAGTAAATCACGTAAAAACGATATCTATAACCGTAAGTTTCGCGAAACCTCAAAATAAATACCTTAAGGTTAAGCGAACCAATGCTAAAATAATGGTGCATATAACTGATCTATTTTTAAATTGCCCTTCATCACAATGCAAATTGTTACATGCTGTTTGCGTGACTGACGTCACGTAACCATAGCAACGGTTAATATCAAAGCCATATCGCGCGTTGGATCTTCACTTGCTTTGAGCTAACGGACACGGTCGGCTGAGGCGCGCCAAAATGCACGAGTGTTTATAATAATTATTGTCCATCGGAGTTAACCGTGGCCCTATTATGCATAGCTACATTCGGATTAAATTAATATTATTAATTCGAACATAATTATTTTTTAAGGGCTAAAATGATAGCTGTATTGGTACATTAATGTTTAATATTGTCGAAAAAATTTCCTCATGGTTTTATTTGTTTTTCTTGGTGAAGAGCCCCTTCACCTACTTCACCTGACCAGCCACCACTGTTACTTATTGTAATTACTTCCCTAAAAAACTATAGTTTTCTTCTGTTTAGCTACAAACATTGTTTTGAACAAATTCAATTAACTGTAATGAAACACTGACGGCTTGTGATTTTTGTTAATTAACTAAAAACCAACAGAAAAACAAATAACAGTTTTTAATTGTGTTTAACTTGACTATGTTTATGGAAACTAACAAGTTTACTTTAAATTAATGGTAAAACCTTGTTACTGATTTTATGCGCATTAATATTATATTATAAAACATGTTTAAATTGTATTACAAAGTATATTTCTAATATTTTTAGTTATGAAAAAGGTCTAAAAACTCATTTTTCTCGTATTTGGCTTATTTCCAGAACGTCGCGGAACCAAATGTTAAAAGTGGGGCGTCGTTCCATCAGGATAGAAAGGAAATGAAAATAAGATACCAAATGAGATGTCAGAAAAAAACCAGCTATTGATTGATGATGTCGAAAACAGACATTTCTCAATTTGTATTGGAAAAACCTTTTTTACGTATATTAGGAAATGTATTGGTTTATAATATAAAAATAATTTGGTTGTACATTTTTTTACAAATTATGACCCTATGAAAATACTAGTTTCATTAAAAAACTTAATTGTCTAAAAATGACGAACGAACCCCACTAAATTATTACCTCTGAACATTGTAAAATTACAAGAATATAATTCCTAGCCTTATCGTCAAAAATATTCAGTACAATAATAATGCTCATAGAGCATTTGATGTACTTTTTTAATGCTTTGACATTTCTCTTGTGAAACGCGTTGGCCAACATGTGATTTAAAATTTCCTTAATTCCAAAAACGGCGTTTCCTCACGAACATTGGCTAGATTCATGAGAGATTCCGGATATTTACATCTACACGATAAAGATACATTCTGAACACTTCAACCAGTTGCCCTTCAATCAGATATAAACTCGTCAAGAGATTTTTGGTACAGCACCGATATCGACTGCCATTATTATGTAATCTCTTTCTTACGCCCTTACCCTCGCTTATCTCTTTCCATACTTCACCAATACAATTGTCTTCTCCGCGTTCTATCAATATCACAGAGCCGGCATTTATTCGTTCACGTGTTGAATAATAAGTACAGTATTGTTGTTGTATTTGGTATTTTTAGAGATCCTTTCCTATTAATTTGTGCGTTGACTGTATGTGTATGTACTGTATGTATATGTGAATTGTTCTTTTTATGAAAAAGCAAGTAAATATATTGTTTATTTGGTAATTAAGTATTACTGGAACACCAGTCCGGTATTAGTCAGTTCACATTTCAACCGTCAATATACTACAGAAGCAGCCGCACGAAGCAAGAATACACCCATCGTGCGATTCAAAATAACCTGAGTTGGGGGCCGTGGCGCTTGCGCAGTAGGGAAAAAATTAGGCAATCCGCACGATTTCTAACAGAACGTAAACAGAACCCAAGGTCTCTTGAACAAAACCGGCTCGCCGTTATATTCTTATTAGTCGCCTTCTTTTGTTTCGTTCATTCGTGTGTTGTTATAATTTCCAAGTTTTGGGTGTTAATATTTATAAAACTTTACTTAAGACATTTTTTTTTATTGGTTTGTAAGTTATAGTCGTTTCCATCTTTTTTACGTTGTATTCGTTCGGATGTTCCGTGTGTGATTGTGGATATTATTTTTAAATTTTGGGTGCGAATTTAGATATAAAACTTTACCAGACATTTTGTTATTGTTAGTGACTTGTGTCTCAAGATGGGTAGAAAAAAGTGCATGATCCTTTTTTGCACAAATCGCGGTTCAATACCAGAAATAAGGTATTTCAGGTATGTAAAATATTGGTTACTTAGTTTTATTTGATCATAAACTGTACACACCCGAACTAAACGGGTGAATTTAAATAAAAGCTTGTAAAAATATTTTGAAGTCGGCCCTGTCAAATGTTTACATTAGGAAGCAAATTTCCGATCTGCGCAAACTCAACGGCCCCTGATCATCTGCTTATCATTAAATTATGGTATTAGCAATATAGTGTATGTATATATGTGTTTGGAGGTCAGATTATCATATTGAATCGAGAGTGGTGGGGGTTGGCCTAAGTGCCTCTAGTACTACTAAACTAATAATAAAAGATAGAAACATTCAAGCATTAAATGAGTGGGTATGATTTAGTTTTTTAATCGTCGATCAACAACCGTTGACAACGTTTCGGCACTGATAATCCTTGTACTTGCTCTTCTGAGTAAAATACTTTTAAACTCTGCTTGTAATAATTTTATAAAGCTGACGAATCTTACACTTTATCACAAACAATAAAACAAAATATTTTATATTAAATCGAGACAATATCTCCTACAGAAAAATTTAACGCAGCTGTCAAGTACCTTTAAAATGAAACGTTACTCGACCTGAAACATTTAAAATTTTTATTTATTATGTCTGAAAGCTCTAAGAAGAGGAATAAAATAACAACCCAGCGAGATTTTATTTGATTTGAGAGAAGAGTGTCTTTGATTACATTTTTTTTGTCACTACTGCAAAAAATGTATATATTGTCTTACTTTGCTGGCTAAAAATAGATGGAAATATGTAAAAAATGTTATTGAAAATTCAGCTCTACTTAAAACAGATGTAGATGTTTTGACAAAGAGAGTATTTTACTTACTATCAGTGATTTATCGCTTTCATATAGAGCGCAGCGGGTTGTACAAGGTTAGAGGAAACAATTTCAGTGTATTTTTGAAATTCTAATAGAGCTGAATACTTGTTTTTATCGAGTTTTTTCCTCTGAGTTCCTACAACCCGCTGTTCTCTATATGAAAGTCATTGACAGTGATTTAGGACCTGGAGTAGTTAAATTAAATTTTTATAGTCTATTTCAGAAACGTGTAGAGTAATAAAACCTCATTAGGTATGCAATGGGACTATAGAGTGACCCAACGAATATTTAATTCACTTTCATAATTTGGCATTGATTTCATTGCTTATTTTCATCAAGTGCAGGTAGTACCACCAGGGTCTGGATTAATTTATGGGTTTTGCCTATTGTTATCCATTCACAAACACTGAAAATGGTGTGACAAAGGCGTGCATTATGTACATAGTATTAGGTACACTTATTTTTTTTTAAACATTATAAAAAAATACAAAAAATACATTATACAGAAATTAATTTATAAAAAATCATAATATTCTTTGTCATTTGAGGAACTGTCATATCCTCTTGGCGTTATAATTAATGGGTCGACGGTCCGATCGATCAGGTGGTCAAGATCCCACATTCTCTCCTCTTCCTTAATGACATGATGGACTGCTTTTCGCCAGTTCTCTGGTGTCACTTCCTTAATGGCTTGATCAAACAATAGCTTAACGTCTTTCATTTTAAATGTCGTGTTGTGTTTTGCTACAAATCCTTTCACTTGCGCCCATATAAGTTTTATAGAATTTAGTTCGCAACGATATGGCGGTGTGCGCAGCACAGTTATACTATGTTTTTCAGCTATATCTTCTACGGCATATTTCATAAAACGATGTTTGTGTAAATTTTTTTATAGCTAATAGTTCCTTCTTTAACAAATTATCTTCTTTTTTTTTCTTTGGTTAATTATCATAAATAATTTAATGCACAAAATGTACCTACGCCTATGTCCGACACCGAAATTGAGCCGAACTGGACGGAATTTCCCGTTTTATTACTCTACACCTTTCTGAAGAAATATACTATACCAGTGGGAAATATTAATTAGTAATCGTATCGGTATTCAAAGCCTTACTGGTCTCCTGCTGCGTGTTTTCTTTTATAACGGAGCAAAGCATTTACTCACACTGTTCCTTTTATACTTTAGCTCAAGCTAACAATAATCTTTCGAAAGTTAACTTTCCAATTTTCGGATTAAAAGTTAATTAACTTTTTGAGTTAATATAAACTTTATTTATATTTAATTTATTTTGCTTTATTTCGGTGCCGGCGAAGTTAATATGGAATTTAGAAGTTTTGGTTTTGACGGCGGTAACTGCTATTGGCATTAACTTTCGAAAACATTAGCACGATGAAAAACAACGTAATGGTATTAGATTAAAGTAAAGAGTTTCCGAAAATTTAGCATTTTGGTTACGCTGTATATAGAATGTCATGGAATAATAGATTCTGTAACGAGGTTGGAATGAAAATTTGATCCGAGTGGAAGATTCCGAACGCGAGCGTAGCGAGCGTGAGGAACCACGAGTATCGCATTTTCATTTTAACCGAATAACAGACTATATTTTCTCTACGACCAAAAATACTATTCGCAATATTTGTAATTTCAGATGGAGTATTATCCAGTTCCATATCTGATTCATCCGATTTTTCACTCATATTTTAACTTGCACGTAAATTTGTCTGCTGACATTGACAGTTTCGAAATTCATGGCAACCTATGTCGTTTAGATCAATTACAGAATATTCATTCCGTATCTTGTTATGGAATGAAAATGCACGCAAAACGCATAAGAAGCAAGTGTTTCAGAATAAATATTTCAACTCGAGAGCGAGCATTTTTACATTTTATTATCAAAAATGATTTTGGAATTATTGCATTCAATAATGTTCGTGGAGAAAAGGCTTATTATTATCAGTGTCAGCCAGTCAGTGGCGTAGCCAGGGGGGGGGGCCGAAAAAGAAAATATAAACTATAATTAGGCAACATAAAAAATCTTTGACGGCAACGCTATCAATAACGCGCCAAATAAAATAACAAATCATCCTCCCAGTAACTAAAGCTTCAGCAGAAAGACGTTTTTCCACTCTAAAAAAATTAAAAACATATCTGAGAAATCATTCAGGTGAAGAGCGTACAACAAGTTCAGGTTTAATAAGTATTCATAAAAAAATTCATATTGATATATGGAATAATCAATATATTTTGTCAAAAAAGGCGACGAATCACGGTTTAGTTTTTGGTAAAAAAATATGTTTCGACGATTTGCCTGCGGCGCTGCCTCGTCGGTTTTCCTACCCATTTGGGCCCCCCCCCCCCGAAATAAAATTCTGGCTACGCCACTGCAGCCAGTGCAAGAGGGTCCCGGGGGCGCCGCCCTCCCTACCAAATAAAAAATAATTAAATCATATTATATTTATTAAATCTGAAAATTAATTTCCATTTGGAAAGTTCCTAAATCTAAAAAATATTTTCCATTTGGAAAGTTCATGTAGATTTGTGGAGATGTTTCTTGAATTGGGACATTTAAAAATATTATTTCAAGATGATAGAAAACCTAGAAAAGTAGACGGGGATAATTTTTCAGAATCGAATTTATATCCTTTTTATGAAAAAGGTTTCAATAACATTTGTTTTACTATAGTCAACATCTATATTTAAAATGGGGAAAAGTTTTGTTTAGTTGATTTAGTTTGGGGGGAGGGGGAAGGGGTATTGCTCTCGAGTAAACCAGTCTATCAAAAAAGTACATTGCTTGTACCGAACTCTGCTTGTAGAACATTATATCCAATAGTAATTGATGATTGATTATTCACTTCTCAGTGGCGGCTCGTCGGGTGAAGTAGGTGACCAAAAAATAAATAAAACCAGGAGGAAAGTTTTTCGACAATATTAAATAATAATGTACCAATACAGCTGCCATTTTAGCCCTTAAAAAATAATTATGTTCGAATTAATAATATTAATTTAATCCGAATATAGCTATGCATAATAGGGCCACGGTTAACCCCGATGGACAATTATTATAAACACTCGTGCATTTTGGCGCGCCCTAGCCGACCATGTCCGTTAGCTCAAAGCAACCAACGCCTAACATGGCTTTGATATTCACCGTTGCTATTGTTACGTAACGTCAATCACGCAAACAGCATGTAACAATTCGCAGTATGATGAAGGATAATTTAAAAATAGATGCATCATTGTTTTTGCATTGGTTCGCCGAACCTTAAGGTATTTATTTTGAGGCTTCGCGAAACTTACGGTTATAGATATCGTTTTTACGTGATTTACTGTGTGATTAAAAAGTTTTGTTTTTATTTTTTAGTTAATTCAGTAGTGTACGTACCTACTTAGTTGTGTGTTTTAAAAATGAACCCAATTATTGACATAGTTTGTAATTTGTTTAAAACTCCATTCAATCGTTGGACAGATGAGGATAAGAGAGACATTTTGTTACACGGGTTTTTAGTCAATGTTTGTTTAACTACCCGCACTATACCTAGCTCTTCACCATTTTTTAAGACCGCGAGCCGCCACTGCTATTTATGACATAAAAATGACAATGGCAGGCATTATTTACTCCCAATCTCATTTAAAAATTAACAATTATTGTAACTGGGTCATTTTGATTATGACAAATTAATTTCTGATAAAGTCGTTTATATCACAATCAAATTGCTGGTTAGTTATTTAGGTATTATTTAAATATTTACGCCACCCAACAATACCCTACCATTATTTTACAAATAATGTTTTTTTTTGTAGAAAACTTTCAATAACACAGGAAAAAACTTTACTTCGTCCTTCTTAAACCTCGATCGAGAATAAAGTAAAATGAATTTGATTTAAACAAAAAACGAAACACAGAAAATCCATTGGAAAACGAATTTTCTTAAGCTGTTTCTGTTGTATTGTTTCAGAAACTTGAGTGATTTATTAGGGTTAACTGAAAAAGCCAATAGCTACCTAGAGAAATAAAGGCATACAAAAACCAAGAGATGCTAGAAGGAGACATACAAATTGTTTTATTATACCAGAGGATATTTCGATATTCCACACGGAGAGAATAAAAATAATAAGGAATATAATATTATTGATTTTAATTTCAAGTAGTATATAATAAACTATATACAGGGTGTCCCATAACTTATGGGCCGTAGAGTAACTGGAGATACTAGACATCAAACTAAGCCGATTATGTCATATAAGTTTTTTTTTTGATATAATTAAAATGTTAATTTAATTATGTACAATGTTTTTTTATGCTTTGGGATGTTTAGAGGGAAATTTCTCGAAAACCGTTAAAGATATTAAGATCAATCAAGTACACCTTTTTGACTCAGAAAATGCCCTTCTTTAAGAAACTATAATTGAAAAACACCCTATATCACAGGTTGCTCATAAAAACATAATATTGCCAACTTTCAATTCGATTCATTAAACCGTTATAAAATTATGGCTTATTTTCGAGAATAAACTTTTACTTTCAACACCCTGTACTTCTAGAACGAGTAACAATCCGAAAAAACTTATATGACTTAATCGGCTTAGTTTGATGTCTAGTATCTCCAGTTACTCTACGGCCCATAAATTATGGAACACCCTGTATTATTCTTAACTGTATTATAGTATTGGCAACCAACTCGGCATGTTGCAACCAACAGATTAGCTGACTTAGTTCTCACAACAAGTTTAAACATTTATCTTAACCATAACGAAGTCGAATCTACTCTCCAGAAGGAACATGATAAAGTGGGGTTAGGAACAAGGAAGATAGGGCTTTTTGTTCCTAACCCCACTTTATCTTAACCAAACACACCAAGACTACCAAGAGATGGCGTTAAAAGTTATATACAACCCTAGTAGGTTGATAATATTGTAATTTTTAGCATCAAGACTATCGTTTGGAAGGTATAGACACCTAACCTCTACGGACGAGAACGAAAGAGTTCGAAACCGGTCTGCAGGTGGTTGAATCCTACTAATAGTAAAGTCTTTACTTCTTGATGGTGCAATCTAATTTGTATTTTGATATTTAACACACAGTGTTGACAAAATATGACCTTATATTATTTTTTATGCATTTTTCAAATAAATTATTACTGGCAACAAACATACTCTTTAAAGTAATAACCAGTTAGTTTGCTAATGACGAAAGTGACTAGTAACCGATGGCGGACTGGGCCTACCAATAAAATGTAGTCTCCATTACGAAGGTTCATCTTGAGGCTATTTTAACTAACTTTTCTTGTCACGGACGATTCTGGTATGTTATCCCCATCACACCTTGTTATTTTTCGAAAGTCATTGGGCAAGCTTGGGGCACCTCACGACAAATTCAACGTCCTCACTCCGATCAGGATAACCGTATCCCACGACTTAAGCGCTAGAAGGTACAAACACTTTACACCGTTTCATCTAATCCCATATCTCGGGTAAGCTCGGGTTATCACTTACCGCGTTTCACGCTGGTATAGAGAGCTATTAAGTTGTAATTTAATATTATTATAAAATATATTTACAGAGTATAATTTATTACTACCGGGTAATAAAATGTGATTCTGTATTTTATAATAACTATTATACAGAACCCTAAAAAAATTTACAATCATGCTGTAATAAAGCCAGTTTACTGTGGGCAAGGCGGAAAAAATGTACATTTCCTTTAAAATGCCTATAAGCAGAAATGTTCGTAAAATAAAAAGTTAACTACAAAGCAATATTTTGTAATTTTTTTCTAACCGCTTAATGTAAACTGAAGGGACTCAATAAAGGGAGTGGGTCCCCAGAGCAAAAATACACAAAATACAAATGAACCACAGTACGTTTAGTTATTTCTAAAGGATTTTGTTAATTCACATATATCACCGGCGGTAAAAACTAATTTTCTGAACGGATTTTTGTTAAAATAACGAAATAAATTTAAAAAAATACTACATCAGATTTTAACTGAAGGAAATCTGATATTTCTGGTGCTCCTCCTCATGCATTTTAAAAACCTACAATAGTTTATTTTCTTAAATAACATTTTGTATCAAAAGTACCAATACTATCAGTGCTGTCATTTTCTAAACATGATTGGCCAATTTGATATAAATTAGCTTCATTCGATGTTCGACAACCCTAAATGTTCAAAAACTTCATGTTGAGATATTTAATAAGAACTTATAAGTTTTCAAATTAGGTAGTTTAGAGTATCAACATGCACAGAATGCTTGCAAAACTAGTAGTCTATACAATATACAATCTCAAACTGATCAGCTCCAATCATATAGCACAATTATAGTTGGAAACAGTTTGCAAACTGTTTTAAACCAATCGGACGCACGCTGATTAGTCCATGATTGCTTTAGGAACAAAGCTATGATATTCAAAGGCAGTGGCGCATCCAGGTTTTTATTTTAGGGGGCGGGGGGTGCAGCCCCCTTCCCTCTGGGTGTGCCACTGTTCGGGAGTTCTAACGTCATCTTGTAAGTGGAATTTCGAGCAGTTTCATTGGGTTAGAAAGAAATAGCAATAATACATAAAGTAGTAGAGTTTAGTGTCCGTATAAGTAAAATAGAAAGAACATTTTTAGCGGCAGGTGGACAAAGTAGTGCATCTATCTTTTGCATTAAAGTACACAGGGATGGCAAAGGTAATGGATTTTTTTTGTCACAGGTAGACAATGACAGGCTGTTTCGTTCTTGTTAGGACTCATCATCTCGCTGTATTGGCAATTGCTTACAGGTTTTGGCTTTCTGATGATTCCTAACAAGGACGAAACTGCCTGTCATTGTCCTACCTGTGTCCCAGGGAACCCATTACCTTTGTCGTCCCTGTGTATTTTAATGCAAAAGATAGATGCTCTTCTTTGTCGGCCTGCCGCTAAAAACTTTCTTTGTAAGTAATAAAACATTATTTTTTTATAAAATGCCCTGAACCTCCTGTAGATTTAAAACGTCTAATTAAAATAGTCCTGTAGGTAATCTTTTCTAGTGATCCTCGTAATTCTGTAAACAAGAAATCCATAATAAGATTGCAATTTGACAAAGCCATATCTTCGCGTTGCCTTCGGGAATATTTAAACTCATCAGCAATGATTGCATAATTAATTTTAATTTAATTAAAATAACCTTTAACCTATAACAGCCCCGCGATGTTTACCATAGCTTCGCGTTAAAATAATTTAGACCCCAAATTGGCCTTGAATAATTAAAACCCGATTTGGCGAATAAATTTCCCCCGGGAATACCTCAATTTATCGTACAGCATAAATTGCAACCTCAGGTAAAATGCCGGTTTTACTTTTTGACATTTAATCAAAAAATATAGCGGTTGACAAACAACTTCATACTTTTGCAGGCCTGAGCAACCCCAAAACTACAATAAAATTTTACTTATCCGGTATAGTGTTTTTAGTGTTACTTCTTCTGGAGTTCCCCAGGATTCCAATTTGGGTCCACTATTATTTCTGATTTTAATAAATGAATTAGCACGGATTCTGATGGAGAATAAACTTTTTTTTGCTGACGATTTAAAAATGTTTAGATCAATATCAAACTTAAACTACTGTTATTCACTTCAGAATGATTTGGACCGGCTGGGGGTGTGGTGTGATCGTAATCGGTCGAGTCTGAATGTAAACAAATGCAAAGTAGTAACATATTCACGAAAAAAAGACCCGATCGACTTCGATTACACTATTTCTGCGGCGATACTTGATCGCTTGATTACTGCCGGGGATCTGGGTGTAAATTTTGATTCGGAACTAACCTTTAATTCGAAAGCCAATAGGGCACTTGGTTTTTTCGTGCCGAACTGTAGAGATTCAAATAATATTGATGCCATAAAAAAGCTATATTTTGCATTTGTTCGATCAAAGCTGGAGTATGCTTCTGAAGTTTGGAGCTCTTACTATGAAATTCATAAAGTCAGTGTTGAAATAGTACAGCGTACATTTTTAAAGTATTTAGCACTGAAGCAAGATGATGTCTACCCTGCAAGAGGTATTGCATATGACATACAACTTGATGGTTTTAATTTGTGTTCTCTGGAACTGCGAAGAAATGTATCATCGATTATTTTATTATACAAGATCCTACATCGTAGAATTGATTGTCCTGACCTACTCGCACAAAAATGAATATTTTGGTACCCAGATTAAAGTCAAGGAATACCATAACATTTTATTGTCGTCGAGCTAATATCTATCTTAATTCTCTAATTTATTTAATGTGTACTAATTTTAATAGAATATCGTATATCTGTGATATATTTGTATATACATATACTATTAGTGAAGCAAGAAGAGTGGGTATTGCAATATCTCTAAAATCTCTTACTATCTATAATATAATATAATATAATATCTTACTGTATCTTTATTTGAAATAAGCTCTTTATTTGTATTTTGTCACTCACCGTCCTATAAATGGTTTCTGTTGGGCTGTAATGCTAAATAAATAAATATAACCTAACTGGATTTTTAAAAACAATATTTTATCATAGAAATAATTATTGAATTCATGGATTGATGATGGGAATTTCCTCTATCGAATTTGTCATCTTCAGCACTAACATCCCGAACTAAAACCTATTGAAAATGTATCTCAATAATAGAAATCTTCCTAAGAGTATCACAAACCTTTTCAAGAAACACAACGCGACCGCAAGAGGTTTGGTTGGTTTAAGGCGGGGGTTCGGCCCAAGCTTCTTGCACTACAGCCTAGTGGCAAGAAAAGATTTGTTCCTTTTATAAGGTCCAGTAAATTTGTACCAAGTTTGTCATGCCGGAGGTTGTCACCACATTGGATTCCTCCGGAATCTTCTTCGGGTCAGTGCTTCGCAATTGTATATAATATGTGAGACGGTTTCGTCCTCTTCGCAGCAAAGTCTGCATTCAATGGGATCATTGTAAATTCCTATTCGACGTAGGTATTTTCTTAAGTGGCAGTGACCTGTTAGTAGGCCAACCACTTGTTTTAGCTGGGTACGCGTTAAAAGCAACATTCCAGTTAATAGCTTTTTTGAGGGTTTTCCAGGTATAAAAACATAGGATGAGAAGAAATCTACGTCTTCCTATTAACCTCACAATTATTTTATTTGCCAACTCATGCGACCAATTCTATTGTTATCTTTATTTCGATATCTTAAATAGATAAAGACAATTTAGAAACAGGACACCAGATTTAAAAGCTCAGTCAGGTAAAAGTGCGTCGTTTACAGAGTGATCGGTTGGTGCCATTGTTTGGAATTGTAGTGACATCGGTAAGTAATTTTGCGTGTTAGAGAGCATTTGTCTAACTTTTTATGTCATTTAAATCCTAAGAATTTTTCTGTGGTGTTCTATTTGGTTAGACAATATACTCAAGTAATGTAATTCCATCCTGTGGTATTTTACCTTGTCAGATGTATCAAGAGTGCAAAAAGAATTAGCATTTTAACTACTTCATATATCTCCAATAGAACATTTTTATGGTTTGTGAAATTTACAGCGTAAAAAATCTCAAGAGGAAATCTATGGATGAGAAACGCCATTTGTTCGCAATTTATTGCCTAGCTAGTTTACGAATTGAATTTAAATTTCATTAATGGGATTTATGTTTTATCGTCATATAAATCATTAGGGCTCGTACATTTCGCTGAAATTTATTGATAGCAGATTATTTAACAACCCTTTTCATTTTATTGGTTATAGTTTAAAACGGCATATTTCTTCACTTTGTATTCGAGAAATACGTTGTACGTAAATGGGGGTAACTAATCCCCCCCCCCCCCCCCACCCACCCAAATATACAATGATTCCCAAAATCTTCGTAATCTTCCTTAATAAAAGGGTTCCATTTTATATAGTACATTTGAGAATCTTTTCTCCTAATGGTAATAATTCCTGACACAGCAAAAATGAACCCCTTCTCTATTCTGGTAGGAATTACAAAACATTATAAAAACTCAAAGAAATACTTACTCGGTGGAGTTGTTTAACGTATTCAAGTGTAAGGGTAACCTCTGCCCGTTTGGTTACTCAAGTCTCGCTAAATAATGTAAATACACACTCCAGAGCATACCGTTCTTAACTAAAATAATTAAATTAAATTAGACGGGCGGAAGCATGCCTATAGAAGATGGTCATCTCCAACAATTTTTATAAAACAAAATTTTGTATTATCAATGTTAATAATAATAATAAATAGTAGAGCTAATTTAATTATTTTAATTAAGAACGGTGTGCCTGAGGAGAAAAACGCAAGAGACCATTTTTATGAATAATTGACCAGGCTAATCAGAAATGATATCCACATGGAAAAATGTCAGTGGCGTACCACTTTTTTTCTAAAAAATATCAGAGGACATGTTTGCAGGTGGTGCCACTGGCGGGACAAAAAAAATAACTTTTATTACTAAAAGATGTGGTTTTATGTCCTATTAGCACATGTCAAAATTGAAAATATTATCTAAAGTACTTTCGGAGATACTACAAAAAAAGCATTAAAAAAAAATAATTCAACAGCCTGTAGCGAAAAATTTAAGCTGTTTAGGACATATGTTTATATGAACTTTTTTTCATAAAATGACTTGTTGAATCACACCCATATAAGCACGTCATTAAGGAACATAACTTTAATAATAAATATCTTTTACAGTTTTAGCAAAAGCTGTGACGAACCCTTGCCTTGAATCACCCTGCGCATATTCCCCTGAATAATTTCAAAAGATTTTTTCTTTGTATGTAGCAGCGAATATTTACCACTCATCCCCACAACTACCGTTTCGAATTTCCCCCCTATCGGTCACAAAAAAAAATCCATAGAGATAAAGCACACTGGACATATTAGATTTCGGGACCAATCCGATTGGAAAACCGAATGCCCTCAAGATATTTTGTTTTTATGTTTTCACAAAATCTTTGTACGTGATTTATGAAGATCAGCAGGAAAAAAGACGCATCCCGCAAATAAAAACATTATTGCCAGGAACTGGTAAAATACGGCAGGTTTAGGATCTGTTGTGAGGATTTGTGGGTTTTTTATTGTCGGTCATTAAAAGATTTTTAGGGTTTTCGGGCGTAAAGAAATACGTTTTGTGTGCAAACGATGACAAAGTACTAAAAAATTGGGTTAAAAAAATGGTTCTTTATATATCTAACATCATTTCCATTTTATTGCCTTCAAGTATTATTGCCTGAAGCACATTCGACCAGCGGCATCTCCAGGGGGGTCAGGGTGGGCACCGGCCCACCCTAAAAACATGGGTGCCCGCCCAAAATTGAGGGATTCGGTTGTTTTGTAATGGAAATTCCGTGGGAGAAGGGGGACTTGACTATAAAATTTTTGGATGAGAGAGGAGTGGTATAGAAGGATGTAATAATGTAATAAAAGATAAAGAGGACGATGATGACCTTTTTTTTTAACGTCAGTTTGGATAACCAGAGGGGAGTTTTGTTTACCCCGCCTATGGCTTTATGGAGCGTAAGGAGGCGGCGACAGTTTTTTTTTTAGAAGTCATTTTTTATTTGGGTAGTGCCCACCCTAAAATCATCGGGCCCACGTGTGCCCACCCATTCCTGGCACCACCACTGCATACGACCAATATTTCTAAATTCTTGTTCAAGGTTACCCAGCTCCCTGCCTCCCTGCAGAATTATATCTACCGGGTGGTGCATCGTGATTGGAGACATAGGATATCCCATGCAAGTTTTAGACAGTACAAATATTTGTATTCACTCTTTTAGGAACAAAACATATTTTTGTGTCTGGTTAAAGGTTGTAGACAATGACATTTCTTGAACGGCAGTAAAGTTTTGGACTTGCATTGTCTTTATTGATTTTGAATCACTACGTTTCAACTGGTACGCATCTCCAGTCGTCTTCAGGTGCATTCACCTACTCACCTACTGCCGTTAAAACATATATTTCCCAAAAGCAGAGGTAAGAAGGCGATTCTTTGTTAACTCTGAAGAACTTGTCGTTATCTATAAATTTGTGAAAAATATCAGATATAAATTGAAATATATTTTAAAACTGCATATTATAACTCGGAGTTTATTGATTTTTCTAACAAAAGATTTAATTTACGAGTTGTTCGGCGACGTCTATTTAAAAGTCAAATCAGAAATTTATTTATGATCGAATCTGTTATGCAAATGTTCTTTCTTCTGTAAATGATTTTGTGTAATAGACCGTTTTATTATTATGGCGTTTGAAACGAAAACAACGAAGGGATGACGGTTAAGACTTTTTTTTACTCCTGCATGGAAATTTTCTGTTTCTTTGTCATTGAAGTGATTGAAAAAGTGGGATATTCCGGTTAACTGAATGGATATTATTTCCTATTCATCCTAGTTAGGATATGAAACTGACCAATCACAGTGGTCAATTACAAAGAAACCGAATTTACTTGTTGTAAATTGTCAGATAAAAATTGTTCTTTTTTAATTTAAATCAGATCATTTATCCCATATTCTAGGCAGTGGCGGCTCGTCAGATGAAGTAGGTGAAGGGGCTCTTCACCAAAAAATAAAATAAAACCAAGAGGAAAGTTTTTCGACAATAATAAATAATAATGTGCCAATACAGCTACCATTTTAGCCCTTAAAAAATAATTATGTTCGAATTAATAATATTAATTTAATCCGAATGTGGCTATGCATCATAGGGCCACGGTTAACTTTGATGGACAATAATTATAAACACTCGTGCAGTTTGGCGTGCCACAGCGTTGCCATGGTTACGTGACGTTAGTCACGTAAACGGCGTGTAACAATTTGCATTATGATGAAGGGCAATTTAAAAATAGATCAGTCGTATGCACCATTGTTTTAGCATTGGCTCGCATAAAGGTATTTTTTGAGGCTTCGCGAAACTTACGGTTATAGATATCGTTTTTACGTGATTTACTGTGTGATTAAAAAGTTTTTATTTTTCAGTTAATTCAGTTGTGTACGTACCTACTTAGTTGTGTGTTTTAAAAATGAACCTAATTAATGCCACAGTTTGTAATTTGTAGGAAACCCCATTCAGTCGTTGGACAGATGAGGATAAGAGATATGTTTTGTTACACGTGTTTTTAGTCAATGTTTGTTAAAGTACCCGCACTATACCTAGCTCTTCACCATTTTTTAAGACCGCGAGCCGCTACTGATTCTAGGTATACACAATTTTTTCCTTGAGTGCACGATATGGTGCGAAAATTGATGGTATAATACCAAAATATATTTCTCTACCGAAGTATTGTTTTTTTCTGGTCGAACTAAAGATTTGAGAACAGATGCACTTTCTTATTTCAAAAATCTTCAGTTTTACACTCGTTTCTAGACAATTACTACAAGATAAGCATAAAATGTACCACATGCCTACAAAATGAATGATTGGTTCTTTGACATGCAAATATTGGTCCACCGCGATATATTCTAATATATTTTGAATGGGGATTCAACCCTCATCGATCTTAAAACTTTTATTATACAAAACAGATATAGAATATTAACTGGTTATTGTTCCTTAAATGGTGGAACCTAAAGATGAGTATATAAAACCAGATAAGACAGACGAAATTATAAGATTTCTAGAAAAAAATTAATTCCATTTTTCACTACAGGTTTTACTAAGGTTATGATATTTTTACAGTATTGCCACTTCTCTTTTCACGTTAACAGTGTTGCTAATATATTATTGCACTAACACCGTTTTTAACTGTTTAAAACGAATTTTACAGCTATTTTGTTGTACTTTCGGAGTTATAATTTTTATGCAAGCAGAAAAAAAAAACACAAACCCTCTTTTCTTCTGTGCGTTTCAGCAGCACAATTAATCAAAATGGCCATGGATGAAAAAATAAATTGTTCACTTTTATTAATAAATATATCGCTTTTTGTCTGTTATTCTGCAACAGCCCGATTGAGAGATAGATAGATTATATCCAAGGTGATTTTTGTGTAAATATAAGAACTGACCCAAATTGATAAATATGTTACAGTGTAATTTGGTCCATGAATTTGCCAACAAAATGAATATTTGTTTAATTGTTTTTTATTATCTTTCTTACAAGTTCACGGCCAACTAAAAAGACAAGTTATGATATCTAAACTGCTGGACAATTGCTTTCGAGCAAGAAAAATTTCACCTAAATTTAACTGTTAATATTTTCTGAACCAGATATGATATCGACCTACAGTTTTAAGTGGTTGATAGATTCATCCCTTGAGAAACAATTGTCATTATTGGATTTTCTTTAACTGTCAAAAAATTTTATATACAGGGTATTAAAGAAGACGATGTGTAACTTTCACAATAATATTTTTAAATTTTATCACTCTACTTCAATTGAATCACTGGTTCATAGCAAAGAAAATAGTTTGTCAAATTTTTGATAACTGCTATATTTTAAGAAATACCGATTTTTTTGGAAAACCTTGCTTTATTTCAACTTATTGGTAGCTAGATCTCACTGTGCGTTGTATCGTGCAAACTTTATGAGTGATTATTATACCTTATGAAAAGCTTGATTATGTTCAGTAACAATAGTTGTACCTAAATGTTATAATGTACAGTGGCGTACTTATAAACACCTATATGTCTATGGTTTATGAGTATAGTGTTAGAAAGTTAGAAATTAATAAATACATTTTTTCCAAAAATTAAATTAAAAAAATTTTCGTTGTTAAAATTTTGTAAACACACTGTATAATATACCAGTAATGCGATATGAAAAACTAAAAAATAAGAAAAAATTGACCTAATCTAGGGGCGAGTACTTTCCAATATAAAACAATCGTGAAAAATTGTGAGATACTCATAAACCATAGACATATAGGTGTTTATAAGTACGCCACTGTACATCATAATATTTAGGTAACTGAACATAATCAAGCTTTTTATAAGGTATAATAATAACTCGCAAAGTTTGCACGATACAACGCACAGTGAGATCTAGCTACCAATAAGTTGAAATAAAGCAAGGTTTTCCAAAATAATCGGTATTTCTTAAAATATAGCAGATATCAAAAATTTTACAAATTACTTTCTTTGCTATGAACCAGTGATTCAATTGACGTAGAGTGATAAAATTTAAAAATATTATTGTGAAAGTTACACGCCATTAAAATTGGAGCAAAAATCATCGTCTTCTTTAACACCCTGTATATAAAATTTTCTGACAGTTAAAGAAAATCCAACATTGACAATTGTTTCCCAAAACTGTAGGTTTATATCATATTTGGTTCAGAAAATATTAACTGTTAAATTTAGGAGAAATTCTTCTTACTCGAAAGGAATTGTCCAGCAGTTTATTTAAAAAATTCTTTTTAATTTTTAGTATGAAGTTAATTTCTACCTTAATTTAAAATAATATTCTAGATAAAGTCTTCTCCTCATTTTTCTCTAAATATTTAAAATTTTAATAAATTACCTCTTAATTTACTTTTCCTCTTCTGTTTTTTTTTTGGCAAATAAGATGATTAAAATTTTAATTAAGTTTTTGTCTTTTCTAAGATGTTCTTGTGAGACGGTTTTAGGTGTGAACTCAGTTTCTTGGTTCTTTAATTAGATTGTATAAGAATTTTAAATAATTTAAATTAAGTAAATTAAGCTGGTAGTCTATATCAACAGCAAAATAAAACATTTATTTTTATTTTGACTTTATATAAGATATATTGTTGTTTCGTTGTGCTTTTCTATTAAATTCGGCTTCTTACCTCTTCGTTTACTGCCAGGACTATTCACTAGGGGACCTACAGCTTAACGTGGAGTCTGAACCACGATCCTCAGTCATAGTGTTAAAATATTTTTTTATTTACATCCTTATCATTTGAAATAATCTACAGAGTCCTTATTGTTTTCTAATCATGACCCTTTGTCTTTCCTAAAAATATTGTAAAATTTGTTGTCTCTTATTCGACGATACACATCTATCCCCGATAAAAATGAAGATAACCAAACGATTTAAAAACGAAACGTTAAGAACATAAAAAGGTAAAAATTCTTAACAGCCTCCTTAAATTCCTTTCTTCCTTCCCGCCAGCACGCCGTGCCGCGACGAAACCTGACACTTTAATCTCCAATCCAAACTCAATTATAAAACTAATTACATTTTCAATCTTTTCTCTAAATCAGCCTCGAACTAATTCTATAATTTTCAAGTTGGTTTAGCAAAAAATCTTGTTTTAACTCGAAACTATTATGAAATAATAAATACATTTTTTGTTAATACATTTTTAATTATTATTTTTCCATGTATCAGTAAGTACCCTATCGAGAACTTAGAAGCAAACACAACAAAAATGTTTGTATTGGTTTTGCTTACGAATCAAAGGATACAGAAAACGTATAGCCTTTTCCGTTGACTTGTAGCAGAAGAGATGGCTGCAGAAGTCGTTCAAGGTTATGAAATCGTCGTTTTTTAAGTTGCATAACAATAATGACATCCTATTGTGACAGTGTGGAATGTTTATAGTCTATTTCAGAAAGGTGTGGAGTAATAGAAGCTCATTAGGTATGCAAAGGGACTACAGAGTGACCCAACGAATATTTAAGCCACTTTCATAATTTGGCATTGATTTCATTGCAAAATTCTTTATTTTCATTAAGTGCAGGTAGTACCACCCGGGTTTGGGTCAGTTTATGAGTTTTGCCTATTGTTATCCATTCACAAACGCTGAAAATGGTGTGACAAAGGGGTGCCTCATGTACATAGTATTAGGTACACTTATTTTTTATTAAACATTATAAAAAAATACAAAATACAAAAAATACATTATCCAGAAATTAAATTATAAAAAATCATAATATTCTTCGTCATCTGAGGAACTGTCATCTCCTCTTGACGTTATAATTAACGGGTCGACGGTCCGATCGATCAGGTGGTCAAGATCCCACATTTTCTCCTTTCCTTTAATGACATGATGGACTGCTTCTCACCAGTTCTCTGGTATGACTTCCTTAATGGCCTAATCAAACAGTAGGTTACCGTCTGTCATTTTGAATGTCGTGTTGTGTCTTGCTATAAATCCTTTCACTTGTGCCCATGTAAGTTCTATAGGATTTATTTCACAATGATATGGCGGTGTGCGCAGCACAGTTACACTAAGCTTTTAAGCTATACCTATCTTCTACGGAATATTTCATGAAACGATGTTTGTGTAAACTTGCTATAGCTAGTAAAGTTCCTTCTTTGGTGGTTAACCAGTCGATAAGTTCTTGTTTTCTCCAAGACGAAGTTGGAGTCTTTTCTCTGCGCGTCGTGAGTCATAGCTTGCGTTATCCATAACTACATTCGAATTCATTTCCTCGTAGTAATCTACCGCATTGAACGACTTAAAGGTTAACTAACCTTCATTTAAAAATCCCTCTTCGCTTCCAATATGGACCATTATTAGTATCTTTCCTTTATCTGAAGGCACCTTAATACCCGTTGACAGGCCTTCCATGAAAGCTTGGCGAGTACTGGTTATATTTTTGTCTTGCCACAATTTTAGTACTATATAACCTTCATTATTCCACGCCTCATCAAGATAAAATATTTTTTTATGTACTGATTTATACGTCTCAAGTATTTTCGTCGCCAGCAAACAATTTCATCGCTTTCCAGTAAAGTGATTTACGCTTATGCTTTTTCCAGACAAAATCCATATTCCTTAAAGTGGTTTTGGTTAGTTATTATAAATAATTTAATGCATAAAATTTATCTGCGCCTATGGCCGACACCGAAATTGAGCCAAACTGGACGGAATTTCCCATTTTATTACTCTACCAGGGCCGTAGCCAGAAATATTTTTCGGGGGGGGTTATTCTGGCGCGCCGAAGGCGCGGCGCTATTTTTTGGGTGCCACGCCCTTTTTTGGGTAAAATACCCATAGATAGAGAACTAAAAACAAGTATTTTTATGTCTGCCACTTTAATTTCTTGTAAAAGTTTTTTCTATTTACCGACCTTTGTCCAATTTTCATCGCCTCCACATATTAAACAAACAAAACAAAAAAAGTATTGGTATTTTGGTATGACATATAATTTATGATTTATGTATAACTTATTAACATGCACAGGAAAAGTTAAAGCGTGACAACTGTAAACTGTAATTAATTACAAGAAATGTATTGGATTTTAAGATACTAAATTTAAGCGTCGCGCTTTCTCAGTAAACAAATTAAGAACTTCTAGGTATTAAGCGAGCAAGTAGTAAATTATTTTAGATTTGTTAACATTTCGGGGGAGGGTTACAACTCCCCTAACCCCCCCCCCCCCTGGCTACGGCCCTGACGCCAATATCGTCATTCGGTGCGTAATGACTTCTTAGACAACTATACCAAATTCCAAATTTGGTTCTGATCGGTCAATGAATTATAAAGTTATTGGACCGTTTTCAGACTACCAGACTTTATACACGCTTACACGCACTCTATATTTATTTTAAACTAGGACTACTTTACTTATACTATACATACCTTTTTAGCTACTCCTTCATTTCATATTTACAGTTTTACATACACTTTAACAATAAAATAGTATATATGCATATGCACAGCACATCACATAATAATTAATAATATCACAACGAGAATTTGTAGGTACTTTTACTTTGCATTAGTTTCTAAATCAGTAAATCACCACAAGAATATTACATTTGTTGGCATTGTTGGCTATAATACTATAACCAATCCTTACAAAATCCAGAATGATCTAATGGCAGCGCAAATGCAAATAATAACATAGACAGCCCTACCATACAGACCCACATAACAAAGTTTTTGTTTATTATGTGATACAGACACACAACGTCTAGAGCTCGTCTGATCACTGATCAGCAAGTTAAAACGCGTCGCGGCTCGCGGCAATGCGGCAAATGTTGCCAGTGTTGCCACTGTTGTCAATCTTCGAACGCCAGATTTAATTCCGAATTTATGATTTCTCTTACAATACCGAATTTTTTTCGGGTTTAAATTTTGTTGCGAATTACTTAATTTGAGATTTTTAAGAAATATTTATTTTTTTACTTTTATTGAAACACTTTAAAGTTTAAGATTTTTTTAATTTTAAAAATTATTTTTGTTTCTTTCATCTTTCTGATTTTTTTACGATTTTAATTAAATTTTCTGAACTTCATTATTAAATAAATAATTTCGGGGGGGGGTTCTAACCCCCAAAACCCCCCCCTTAAATACGGCCTTGTGTGACCGTGTGGAATGTTTAGAGAGCTGGCTCTTACAGTTTCGCTAACCAAACTACAATATTGTAATGTAAAAGGTTGTTATTAGCGGCTTTAGGAATATCCGTAAAGCTGGCATAGTCAACATAAAGTAATACGAACAAATAAAATCCTAACTAGGAGCCTGGAAAACCATAAAAAAGATAATTTGGGTAATTATTTAAGGCGAGACTACTTGGGATATAAAGTCGGATGAAACTATTAAATTTAAACATTTATGGAGTTTGTAGGGTAGCATATAAAGTTTTTGTTACATTGGCGCCAAAGTGTCCATATGGTTAAGTGGATCAGAACAATACTTCTAAATTCTTCTTCAAAGCTACCAGCTCCAAGTAAAATTATATCTATACTTACATATTAAAAGCATTGGGTTCTCTTGACCCGAATCCTGGCTATGGTTTATTAATGGATTTTTGAAAACTTTTTAAATTTGGACTCAGCTAACGCGGTCGTTATTGCTTTGACGTTTACCGCGATACCTTTGCGGATAAATCAACGAGATTTCAGCCTGTTCTCAGTTACATAGCAGGTGGAATAGGGCCATCCGAGGTCGCTGAATTTACGAGTTCATCAGACAGGAGCTGCCGCAGAAAATTCGGTACCGAGCACATTACATGAGGGCGCGTGGATGAGTAGGTTACAAGGATGGTAGAAGAGTTGCAGAAAGTGTTGCCAATCCTGCTGAATTATCGGTAGATCTACCAAATTTGTTGTGTGTTTCTGTAAATAAAATAATTGTATTTTTGGATGGCGGCAGTGGAAGTTAATCGGTCTCAAGAAGGAGACGCCACTGCTCAGTGGCGTAGCCAGAAAATATGCTCGGGGGGGGGGGGGGGCGTAAATAAGACTTTTTTTTCTGAAGAGAGAGACAGTCGGGACTACATGTAGTTTATGATGCATGAAGTATTGCGCCTCAACAAGGACCTGGAAGAAATTTTGGCTTGGGGTGACAGTAACCAAGTCGAATTTAATGCTAAGAAAACCCAGGCAACAGTCTTCTCCAAAAAGGTTAACATTGCAGAACCGGATATAGTCATGGCAGGATACGCAATTCCCCTGGCACCGTCTATTAATTTGCTGGGGGTCAATCTGGGAGGTAATATGTCTTGGCATGATCACGTTGCCGCAATTGCCAAGGCAGCTGCACAGAAACTTGGTGTACTTTTCCGCACCAAAAGGTTGTACACACCTCATCAACTTTTGACACTCTACAAAGCCCAGATTCGACCTCGAGAATATTGCTCTCATGTCTGGAGCTCTGCACCCAAGCACACCCTTCGGCTACTGGATTCGCATTCAAAGGAGAGCCGTTCGTCTGATCGGCGACCCCGAGCTGACCAAGACCCTCGATAGCCTGGAGCATCGAAGACAGGTTGGTGATTTGGCTCTCTTTTACAGATATTTCCATGGCAGGTGTTCGACTGACATTGCCCACTTGATTCCACCTAGAGCAATGCAAAACAGAAATACACGGCGAACCGCTGCCGCTCATCCATATGTTGTTCAGCTTAGTACTCCTCGAACTTCATTGTTCAAGAATTCTTTCATCTGGAGAACGTCATCTTTGTGGAATGATCTTCCTGAGGTCGTGTTTCCCAATGAATACAATCTTTAACGTTTCAAGACCAACGTTAATCGCTTTTTTCGCACTCGCACCGCTTCCAGAGCGCCTTAAAGGATTTTTCCTGCAGTGCAGGTGTTTTATCATAAAAAAAAAATTATACCTATTGAAGAAGGAGAAAAAGCCCCGCCCAAAGTTCGTTTAAAATTCACCTAACTACTATCAAATTCATTTCGAAAATTAAATTACTACCTCTCCCCCTCTGCCTTGTTGAATTAAATTTGTTTTTGTAAATGTTTTTTTTCCTATTTTTTTTATATTCCTAACTGGCTCTTTATTTAAAAAAAAAACATTTTTTGGACATTGGACGAATGTATGACTCTAACCAGCGTTTTCCGGGTTCCGTTTTTCATGATTAAAAATAAAGTAAATATTGCTCACCACGCCAAAATTTATGATTTTTTCAGAAATCATGTATCTTAGGAGCGTAGATCTAAAAGCAGTTTTGGTGCAAATGCTTAGGTTTTTAAATACTCCTTCGTAAGTGCCGTTTTGTATATTCATAATAAAGCATTCTCTTTTTTTCCCGCACTATTTTTTTTTATTATAAATTATCACACTTCTTCCATAAAAAATGTTTCAATTATAATTTTAACTTTAATTTTTCTCTTTAAAAATAAATACCTAATTGTCTTTTGTTTTTGTTATAAAAATATTTTATTGTATTGAGATATATTTTTGTTGATTTAAAATAGCTCTAAAAAAGGGAAAACGGAACAGACAAGTATTTAATTGAAAAATACTATAAATTATTATTCTTTTTACTCGTTTTCCTATAAAATTGCATCATAAATCAATAACCAAAACGATATGCGTCCGAAACCTTAATCTCTATGAAAAACAGGACTTTTAGAAGGAAAAGGTTAAAAACTAAACGTTTTCTACAAGACCTTTGTAATCTAAGCCTAGAATACATTATTTAAGAATTTAAATTAAAAGTCCAAGCGTAAGACGAAAAATTAGGTTGCAATTAGACTTTTAGACCTTAGTCCCGGGAAGGGGGGGGGGGGGCTGCCGGGCCGCAGCCATGCCACTATTCTTATGCTAATGCTTACTGCAAATTACTAAACCGATTCAGTATTTTCAGTGAAAATAGGCGATTGTCCGGAGGCTACTGATGACACAGAAATCAGATAACTTTTTAAAGTTGGTGTTTTATGAAGTCGGGCATTACCTAATTTCTTTCGTAAGCGTCTTTGTGGCTCCAGTTAAACATCAAAAGCACCGAAGAAACCCAAACGACTGTCGTTTAGCTAATTAGAAACTCTTTTGAAACTCATCCTAAAGGATCAACGGAAAAAGTTAACTGGGAACAAATACACAGCCTGCAAGCACGTTCAATCGTGAAACAGCGTAAAGGATAAGTTTAAAATAGAGAAGGATATATCTTTAATATTTATTTTAATTGTATTTTATAATAGTTGTTTATCGATGGATTTGAACGAGAACAAACGACGCGAAACTTCGCCCATCGCGAATTGCGTTTCCAGTCTAATAATATGGCATCGTTTAATTCGTTTATTTAGCTTTACACTATTTAAATGTTTTTGGTTAAACAAATAATGTTCAATATCGAATTGCTTAATAATACGTTATAAAGTATTTTGGCACAGTTGTGTTTTGTGTTCAAAAGATTTGTTGTTTGTTGCGGTAAAAATGTTAATTATAGATTCGATTTATAGTCATAGTTTTTATTATAGTTGTGTAAGTTTTGGATTTTTTTAAAAGTATATTTAATTTCTATTTCTTTACTTAGAACAGGTAATCACGAGTCACTGACCTCTACCAATTTATTATTTAAATAAGAAAATGTCACACATATTTTTGAGTTATATATTACGTAAATATCATGACAGCCTGTATAATTTAAAATTAGAAACGCGATGATTAGAAAAACGAACGAAATTAAAAACTGAACCTTTTCGTTCCACTCTACTTAATTATCTGTTACTTAAACAAAATATTTTCTTCACATATTTCCGCGCCCTAAAGCTTTACTTAAATTTCTGAAATTTCCTTTAAAAATAAGAAAATCCTCTTACAAGCTTTAAGTTTTTTTATATTAAATAAACAGTAAGCGCCTTGCCGTTTGATATAAAGAAGCCTTTTTATATAAATATTGGTATTAAAGATTTTAATAGAATAAAAAGAAATCATAAACTCGATATAATAAATAAAATTTGAAAGACCAAAACTTAAATAATATATTATTATAAATGTTGATTTTGACGTTCGAATTTAATTTTAAGTGTCCCAATGTTCGGAGTGCGAAATATAACTTAGGTATACTGAGTTTTTGAGCAGATCCAGCTCTAGCCAGATCATCTGCTTTTTCGTTGCCCATAAACCCCGAGTGACCAGGAACCCATAGAAGTTCAACCCTTGGGTTCCATGCTGCTTGGATTTTTAGGTCGTTTAGGCACTCCAATGTGACTTTTGATTTGAGTTGATTGGAGTTTAGAGACTTAAGAGCAGCTTCACTGTTTGACAGGATGTAGAATCTCTTGGTCGTGGTAGCTCTTTTAGATATATTCTGTACATATACTTGTATAGCATATACTTCTGATTGATATACTAAGGCGTAGTTTCCCAGGAGAATGCTAAATTTGAAATTTTGTCACAAAATATCTTGTTGTTTTTGAATTTGTGGAAATAACACTGTGGCAGAAGAAGAATAAAACGACATTATTTGTAAATTAATTCAACACGGCGGTCTTTACGTAAAAATTCTATTAAAACATCGTTATAATAATTGGTTTTGCTTTCTAAATCCTAAAAACGTCGCTCTCCAGAGAGATTATTGTTAATTCATTTAAGCGTGTCTCTCCCTGTGTGTAAATAGGTATGAATTTTTTTTAATCCAGAAAAGGATCGTTCTTCAGACGCCCTGCTAGCCGGAATAGTAACAATTGACCCCTCCATATTAATTTTTTTTCCGAAATCCGACGGCGCGAAAACACTAATTATAAATTAAAAATCTATCATCCACCTGATTGAACCAATGTTGCCAAAAAAACGAGGTCAATTATGTAAAATATGATGATAAGCTTACTGATTATTAAATATTATGAACCTATCAGTAAAACATATTTTAGTTGTCACAAAAGCGCTTCTTATTTACGATACCTTATCCGTTATCCCTTTTAAAATATCTTAACTAAACTAAGTAATAATAACACTTATAGAGGCGTGTTCATATTTTATATTGAGAAAGCGAAGTATTTTCCAAACTACGGTAAAACTTGAAGTGCACTTGCCAAACCCGTGCTGATAGACGAAGGAAGGTCGAAGGTTGAGACGGGTTTATTTGTTACATCTCTTTCTACCCTACTGCCTGCCAGCTCTCTCGCTTGCTTCCACTCGTACAAAAGCAGTGCTTTTACTTTTGCATAAGACGCCGATGTACATCGAGATCTTTGCTTTTAGAACGGTCTTACGGAATGCTTATACATGGATCTAGTTTACGATGTAAATAAGTAAAGAATGCGTTCGTGGAAATGATATAGGATTCATTTTTCGGTCCTATATTATTATTTATTATATTAATGTAGAGATAAACTGCCAAAGTTGGATTACACAGATAAAAACTAATATTGTCACCCCAGATTTTAGGGTTTGACGAGGGACGTAAAGGTAGCACGGAACCTTAGCGGCTATTAGTAAAACAAAGCGATTTTGAAAACAAATTTATTAAAATGATAAAAATAGTTATTACCTGAAGGCTTTACAAAAAGAATCAAAATTAATTAAAACCTGGATTTAAACCTTTGCCAACAGTTGAAAATAAAATTATACTTACATAAATTTTAGGCTCATCGCTGGCGTCTTGAGGACCAACAAAATTTCAGAAATTTACGAACTGAATATGTCACGGACCGGAGCACTAGTCCCTTCCGATATTTTTCTACCAACGATGTGTAGTTCCATCAAGTCAGCGATTTTTCCCACTTTAGGGAGACAACGGTCGTATACCTTATTTCTGCCGACTTGATGACACCACAATAATTGTTAGATCGGGATGTACGTATAACATTTCATAATTGCATAACTTTTTAAGATTTGTTTAATAAACTTGGCGCTGGTTTCGTGTTGCGTTGAATGTCCTGTGTTAAACGCGAATAATGATTAAAATATTGATTTATGAAATGTTATGATCTTATGGTTCCCTATCGTGACAATATTTAAAAAAAGTTGTTTCAGTTTGTTTTATTGTTCCCAGGGTAGGCAATGCTTTCTTGCCTATATTGTATGCTGCACGTCACTGAGGAACAATCTACTACTATTACACTACTTGAATTTTTCTTTTTAAACCTTTCCTAATAACACATACGCTCCTGTCTTTATCCCGAGTGAATTTCCATTTCTTGCCCCATTTCATCCGGTTTCTAGTTTAAACGAAAAGCTCATCTTTTCTTTTTAAATGTCACCTAACGTATTGAGTTTTTTTTTTCGTTTTAACCTTAATCGAGGACTTAACGTAGTAAGTAAAGTAATCCTTTAAGCGCATTGCTTTTATCCCCGCTTTGTTACGTTTTGGAGTAAGGAGAAATGATACCCTGGAAATAGATATGTGTACGTTACAATCACTTTTTATAGTAATGGAAAGGATTTAAATTTAAACCAATGATGACAGAGTAGAATAGATTCATAAAAGTATTTTTTCGCCAAGCCGACATTGTTTATAGAAAACATTCTATTGTATAACATACAGGGTGATTCCTAAGTTGATACATCTTTTTTAGCTGTGTATAGAAGGCATGAAAATAAACAACATTTTCAAATAACTTTTTTCAGAAAACTCATAAATAAAGTACTTACATTCATTTATTACACCATGCCAATTTTCATAAAATTACATTTAGTAGTTTTTAAGACAATTGTTACATCCTATATTTTCCCAACACCCTGTGTTCTATAAATATATCCGTTTCAACTCTGATCAAGGTTGTTTAAAGATATTTATGAGTAGTAAATAATGTATTTACGCTAATTACGTTTCCGGAATATTTAATTCGGGAATTCGGGTCCTTAATCGCTCTGGATATAATGTCAAATTTATTTGCTATTTTTTCAAAATTTATTATTTCTTCTACCGTAATTTTTTTTAAGTGAAAAGCGTACTAAAACTTTGCATGGGCGTATTTTCTTTACAAGAAAAAGCTTGACAAAGGAATGAAAAGTAAACACGAATTTTATATTATAATTTGTAATAACAGTACCTTTTCTTTTATAAGCAAGAAGTTAAAAAGAAATCTTTGTGAAAAAACAAATCGTGACACTTTTTTTACTAAGAAAAGGCATCGCTAATGACATTTATATTTTTGGGGCGTTCTCTTATATATTTTTCCTACGACGACCTATGAAAATGAGAAAAAAAGCACGGTTTATTTGGCTAGAAAGCGCCGTATATTACACGCGTGTTAAAAAAATATTTCAACACTAGTGTTGAAATACAAGGCACGCTATTTAATTTAAACATATGGTGACAACTAGGTATTTACTTTTAAAGAGAAAAATAAAAGTTAAAATTTGAATTGAAACATTTTTTATGGAAAAAGTGTGATAATTTATAATAAAAAAATAGTGCGGACAAAAACGAGAATACTTTATTATGAATATAAAAAACGGCATTTAAGAAGGTGTATTTTAAAACCTAAGCATTTCCACCAAAAACTGCTCTTAGATCTACGCTCCTAAAATACATGATTTCTGAAAAAATCATCAATTTTGTCGTGGTAAGCTATATTTACTTTATTTTTAATCATGAAAAACCAAGCCCGAAAAACGCTGGTTATAGTACATATGTACCTACGTCTTATGTTAAAATTTTGGACACCAATATTTATAATTTCACAAATAATATAGAAAATGTTTTTTTTTTTTAATAAAGACCCAGTTAGGAATATCAAAAAAAAGTAAAAAAAACATTTACAATAACAAATTTAATCCAACCATGCAGAGGGGGAGAGGTACCTAATAATTTAATTTTGCAAATTTGATAGTAATTAGGTGAATTTTAAACGAAATTTGGGGGTAGCCCGAAATTTTTTCGACTGCGCCCCTTTTCTGCCTTCTTCCCCGAGTACAATGTCATGAAATACATATAGTCCCGACTGTCTCTCTCTCCAGAAAAAAATGTCCTACTTACGCCCACTAAGCCACCCCGAGCATTTTTTCTGGCTACACCACTGATACAAACCAACAGTTCACGAGGCTGCTTGGGGCTGGTATCAATTCTGCTATTATTGAATGAAACTGACATTTTTCGGCATTGTACGCTGTCACTGATATCAAAAATCAGCTTATAATAGCATGAATAAATCATGAAGATCGGTCCGCAAGAAAAAAAACTCTACCCAACTATGCATGTGACAGCGTAATGGTCCAATAAAAAACAAATAACATAACTTTTATCTTTTAAAACGAAGTCACAAATTCCATCCCTTAAAATCCCCTAGCCAAAAAGGGAGCATAAAGAACAAAAAAACCCATAAAGGCAAAAGGCAAGATAACAGTCTACGGTTCCCAAAAGGAACTACGCGGTAAATGGGTAAACGATAAAAGTCAATATTTAAAGTTTGGAATAGAAATTGATAAGTATTTACTTTTGTAAGGGAAAGTAAGTGGTTCGTGTTTATTTTGAAACGATAACTGTTTAGTTACTTTCCAGAAAAGGTAGTCACAAGAAGATGGGAAAGATAAGGTTTTTATGTACGGGAACATTTAAACTTCAGGAAAAAGATAACGCCATGTCTAAATTTTAAAATTTACTTATTATTATTATTATTATTATTATTATTATTATTATTATTATTATTATTATTATTATTATGTTTTTTATTGGTTTCCCAAATGGCCATCGACGGAAGTCCTTCAGCCATAAATTTACTTAGATTACAAAGGTTTTGTAGGAAACGTTTAGTTTTTAAACTTTTCTTTCTAAAAGTCCTGTTTTATATAGAGATTAAGGTTTCGGACGCATATCGTTTTAGTTATTGACTTATTATGCAATTTTAAAGCAAAACGAGTAAAGAGAATAATATTGTATAGTATTTTTCTATTATATACTTGTCTGTTCTTGATTCCCTTTTTTAGAGCTATTTTAAATCAACAAAAATATAACCCAATGCAATAAAATATTTTTACAACAAAAACAAAAAATAATTAGTTATTTATTTTTATTTTTTAAGGAAGAAGTGTGATAATTTATAATAAAGAAAATAGTGCGGAAAGAAACGAGAATGCTTTATTGTGAATATATAAAACGACACTTTAAAAGGAGTATTTCAAAACCTAAGCATTTGCACCAAAAACTGCTCTTAGATCTACGCTCCTAAAATACATGATTTCTGAAAAAATTATCAATTTTGGCTTGGTGAACGATATTTACATTATTTTTTGTAGTGAAAAGCCGAGCCCGAAATACGCACGAGCATATTTTCTGGCTACGCCACTGTTAATAATTGTTTAAATTATTATACATAGTTAAATAGAGCATAATATTAAATTAATTATTATAATATGACAGAAGTTTCTCTTGTATATAATTTAATTTACGAGTCGCTGAGAGTTTCTAAAGAAACATTTTATATATAAATATAATATTATTACTAAAAAGGAAATAATTGTCGCAAATTGTACTTACTCAAAATAATTTGAGTGAAATAGAATTAACAACAAAGAAAATTTTAACTTAGAAAATGTCAGAACCGTTAAGAAATGTTAACGGAATTAATTACAATCGTCTTTGATATCCGAATATTTGCCCCAATTAAGAACTAATTACATTCATTTAAAATTAGATTTTTTTAAGGTAAGAGACCCTCCCTAATTTTAATGAAATTTAGTACAGAAACAGAACGTTTAAAAACCAAAAGACACTTTTAAAATTGTGTAATTGTAATTAATGTTAAAATATTTTTATTCTTGCATGTTCCTTTTGAAAATTTTGTTTATTTGCTTTCTGTCCGTGTTGCACGGTTCCCCCTCGACAGGAAAATATCGATAAGCCATTAGTGGAGGAAAACTTGAGAAAAACAAACTTTTCTCTTCCAAACGTCTGCACAAACAAGCAAAGAAGTTTGTAACATTTTTTGAGTTCACCGTTGATATAAACGCGGGTTAAAGTTATTTGAAAGTTTCGTTAAAAATATTCGAAAACGGACAGATTTGACAAACAAAATGATAAAAAATTTTAAAGTGATGGAGTGTTTTGTTTCCTTTGAACCCCCTGAAAATTCAGGGGCGAATGATGGGTCGGTTTTTTGTAGAAGTCACTTTTGAGACGGGGAAGGTTTTTTTGAATCCTGATACATTTTTTTTAGTCGTCCCCCTTCAACAAAATCCCGAATCCGCCACTGGATATAGTTGACAATATTGATCAATTTCAGAAAAATATTTTTTTTACCGGAATCCGCAACAAAAATCCACAGATAAATCGAACTGACCAACCAGTAAATATTTAATTATAACTGATACGCAAAACCGTCAGCCACGTCAACAGCAAACCCATTTTAATGCTTAAAATAAAAGCCAAGTCTTTTGGAACGAGTTAAAAGCCATTTTATGTGTTGGTCGATTTCCGACTGAAAGCATTACGCCAAGTATAATAAAAGCTTTAGTAAATGGCTTTACTGAGCAGAAAAACTGACTATAAAAAAGTAATTTAATGATTTAACAGCACTAAATTACCATATCGATGTAGTAGTAACAGGTGCCCTTGGGTCTATCCCCACCACTTTTCAATAGTAAGCCCTACCTACTGACTTTTACCGTATGTCTTTAAACTAATTCATAGTAAAAGAATACGTAACATTATTGTGCTACAGAATATACCATTTTGTATGACCGACAACAGAACTCTTCTAAATTAAGGAGCAAAATTTTTTTAAAGATTTTATATATTTTTTTTAAATAATGTTTTGATATTTTCAGAATTGGATCTGGATTTTCTTGAACGACGGCAAACCCAACAGAATGCCCCTTCAACAGATGTTAAAGACACAGAGGCCTGTTCTCCTGTGGAGACCAGTCCTGAATATATGGACCTTATTAAGATTATTTTGTTGGGAGCACCCGCCGTGGGAAAGACCAGCATAATACAGGTATGTGTGTCAACGTATAATAAGTTACTTGGCTGGTTAGCTTAGCTAACACTTTTTTTTAGGCATTTTGAGTTGCCAAGGAAAAAATCACAGTTCAGTAGGCGACAAATAATAATTATTTTAATATGCATTACAGTTAAAATGTTTTCGCAGCTGGCGATTTTTTGCTGGATTGTGGCTTGTGTCTAATCAAAACAATAAATAAGTCAGATCCGTGCTTGTTTTAACACATTTGTATGTATATTTATAACGTCAGTTATTGTTTATTATTTATACACGAGCACTTTTTGGAAAAATGTAATTATACAAAAAAGAAAATTGTCAAACGCAAAAATAAAACAAGTCCTACCTTGACTACTGCCTTGGCATTAAACCGTTATTTTAAAAGTTTTAGTAATCTTAAAAATAATAGCAAAGGCCATATAAAAATATTATTACACATCTAAGGGTACCTCTATATACGTAGGTAAGGCTTAATATATATTAGAAATTATTATAGGTTACCTGCTTTAGCTAGCCCATTTAACTAGCCTGATCCTTGTCAAGAAAGATTACAGAATTATATACAGTGGTAGCTCTGACTTTGAGTATAGGGATGGCTACAAATAATTTTTTTTAAATCGCTTTCAATATTTTCACAAAATAAATATAAATTAAACAAAGGTTTCGCTATGACATACCATATGAGGTCGTGATTGATGAACGAAACGTATGGAACAACAAAACACCAGAAACTACTCCTGGGGCAAAAATCTGGTACATAGACGGCTGCAAAACCAAAGAGGGTACCGAAGCGGGGATACACGGAGTAATACCGGAGAAAAATGCGTTTTTCCCTCTGGGAAAGTCTCCCACAGTGTTCCAAGCAAGCAATGTGCGTACGAAAACAATAGAAAGGCTTACCTCAATAAGCGGATCCATATATACTCTGACAGTCAAGCAGCCATTAGATCGCTAATATGCAACCTCAAGACTGGTATGGGGGTATTACAGGAAACGAAAAAGCGAGAAAAGGCACCGAAAATACATGCATTGGTCCAGAACCGGCACTCGGAGTACCAAGGTGCACAGCATAAGATGCTATAAAGCGATGGATCAGGAATGAACACAAAATCCACTGGAGTAACAGACAGGGATTAGACTACAGCAAAAGCCTTCATTGGGGATCCAGACCCAAGACTTACGAAACAGCTGCTTCAAATGAACAGGAACCATCTGAGAACCGTTACAGGAATTCTGACAGGACACATGGCTGTCAATAACCATCTGCACAGAATGCAACTGTACGATGAAGAACTTAACTGCTCATCCGTGAATATCCGTTGAAACACAGAAGAATGTAGCGAATGGACTTAAGACCGCAAAGTAAAATAATGGACTTGCTGGGCTACCCAGCCGAGCGTCTTTCCGCGTGCCAAAATCCAGCTTATGAAGTATCAAATTAAAAGGAATAAAACCGAACCATTTCATTGTTAAAATCCACATCGGTAACTTTATAAATCTTTTTAAATTGCAGTATTGCCGTGCCCTTTATTCATGTTCTCCATAACCAGTCCTGGTTTATTCTGCCAAGCTGAAAACCGATTTTACTAAATTTTACCATATATAGGCGACATATGCCGTGTATTTTATTTACGGCTGTAGCTATGAAGGTGCTATGATCACCAGGGACGTACTGCTAAACGCTAAACACCAAGTAATGATTATTTAAATATAAATTATTGAATGCGAATTATTATTACATGGTTGGATTTCATTCAAATTGTTGATTACTCACTGATGCACCATTCCACAAATATGCAATTGCCCGCCAGAAAATAGCCAACAGAACTTTCTTAGCCACCCTATTTAACATATTTGGTTTCGCTACACTACGCACTTGTTCCCAAAACTTAATTATTGATAAACTGCGGTGCTTCTTCAGCTGCCCCCCTCAAAAGGCCTAGTTATGCCAACGACTTCGAGATGATTATGTTTCTTATTGCTTCCTTTGTTTCTTGGCAAATGCTACATGCCTCTGAAAGGGAGCATCGACGGCGTCTCCCCCTTTTCCTTACGAAGGACGATCGAACAGGGTTTTGCTGTCCGCTTTTGTCGCTTTCGAACTGGATAATATTAGCCGATAAATTGATCTCTCCATATTATACAACATGCAGGCCATTCTCGATAATGCAGGTCATAAAAAATTTTCACCCGTACGCCGCTGGTAGTAATCCTCTCGTCTCCTCGGCATTAACCACATTCATATCCTATGCAAATGACACAGATGTTTTAGTCATGCATATGTAAGACTATAGTAAATAGACAGATTGTATGGGAGTGTTTAGATACTCGTAGATCCGGAACAAAACATGATAGAATTATGTTTCCCCATAGTTTCCGAATTAATATAAATGATGGCTGTTTATTCTGAACGTAGAATGGAGTTTAATCTGAAAATTTGACAGTTACAGTTTCTTAAATATTTGAATCTGAACTGTCAAAATTATGCAAACGGAAGCTTTTTAATAGAAACATGCAATTGATCCTTTTGATTTATTTGTATTAATTTTCGCACTCAGCGAACCTAAGGTTCTAGTTTTGTTGAAAATAGTGTAAACTTATTAAAAGTATTTACTATCCCTTTGTTGTCGTAGACATTGCTCCTTTATTCCAAACAACCCAACGCATTAAGTATTTAATAGAAAAACCTTAGTACAGATAGAGGCAAACAAAGCTTTTAGGTAAAAGCTTCAACATGTATTATGCTTAAAAGGGTTGTTTTATTCCTAAGTATAAGAATAGTTGTTTAATGTGGGTAGCCAATTTCTCATGCAGGATACAGAGGTCTATAGTGGCGTTCCCAGGGGAGGGGGCTGAACTCCCCCCAAACCCGGCCAAACAAAACACCGTGTATAGATCTACGGACCTTGAAATAAAAAGAGTTCTTTTAGAAGCCACGTTGATCGTAGTAAAGATTTCATGGAAGAGATACACGTTATTTTTGATCTAAGACGTATATGCATCGATGAGAAGTTTATATTTATCGTTTTTTATTGAATTATGCAGTGTTCCGGTCAGTTAAATGTCAATTAGGCACGCGGTGTTTATGTTATGGAAGTATAGTCAGTGCGTCTGCTGATTTGACGTTATGAATATTACTCTCCATCGCGGTACAGTGGTTCCGTCGTTCAGAATGTTTTTTTTAATGTTTAGTCAGTGGCGCATTTAGGGGGGAGGGCTGGGCTGCACCGCCCCCCCCCCCCCCCAAACCTAGGAGCTCGGGTCTAAAAGTCTAATTGCAACCTAACTTTTCGTCTTACGCTTGGACTCTTAATTTAAATTTTTAAATAATGTATTCTTAGCTTAGATTACACAGGTCTTGTAGGAAACGTTCAGTTTTTAAACTTTTCTTTCCTTCTAAAAGTCCTGTTTTATATAGAGATTAAGGTTTCAAAGCATATCGTAGTTGCTATTGATTTATGATGCAATTTTAAAGGAAACGAGTAAAAAGAATAGTATTTTATTGTATTTTCCTATTATATGTATACTTGTCTGTTCCGTTTTCCCTTTTTTAGGGCTATTTTAAATCAACAAAAATATAACCCAATGCAATAAAATATTTTTACAACAAGAACAAAAAACAATTAGGTACTTATTTTTAAAGAGAAAAATTAAAGGACACATTTTAATTGAAACATTTTTTATGGAAGAAGTTGATAATTTATGATAAAGAAAATATTGCGGGAAGAAACGAGAATGCTTTATTATAAACATACAAAACGGCACTTAAGAAGGAATATTTTAAAACCTAAGCATTTACATCAAAAACTGGTCTTAGATCTACGCTCTTAAAATACATGATTTCTGAAAAAATCATCCTTTTTGACGTGGAGAGCGATGTTTACTTTATTTTTAATCATGAAAAACGCTGTTTTATAGATACGTCTTATGTTAAAATTTTGGCTTGACAACAATATTCATATTTTTCACAAAAACAAAAAATGTTTTTTTTTTAATAAAGAGCCAGCTAGGAATATCCAAAAAAAAAGTAAAAAAAACATTTACAAAAACAAAATTAATTCAACAATGCAGAGGGGGAGAGGTAATAATTTAATTTTTGAAATTTGATAGAAAATAGGAGAAAATTGTTCGCCTGCGGCGCTTTTCCGCCTTCTTTAGTAGGTACAATATCATGAAATACATAGTAGTCCCGACTGTGAGCATATTTTTTGGCTATGCCACTGAACCCAGTTAATAGATAATAATTAAGAATAATTACCCTATACCTATCAAATATGGCTATAAAAACTAATTCATGACGTTATATATTTATAAAGTATCATATTGATGGTCAGCTGCAAAAATAACACCTTTCAAAATCCAAAGTGTCCCACAAGACAAAGAACCGTAATAAAGACAAAGGAATGTGGCCGTCTGGCGCCACAGCGGGAAACGCTATTTTATCCAGAATATTCATACAGAATTCGTAAACAGGAATTGGTTATTTGGGTCACGTATCCAAATGCGGCATTAACTGACCTATTCCATAATAATATTAAATAATATGACATATTATAGGCTATTTCAGAAAGGTGTAGAGTAATAAAAGCTCATTAGGTATACAAAGTGACCATAGAGTGACCCAACGAATATTTAAGCCACTTTCATAATTTGGCATTGATTTCATTGCAAAATTCTTTATTTTCATTAAGTGCAGGTAGTACCACCCGGGTTTGGGTCAATTTATGGGTTTTGCCTATTGTTATCCATTCACAAACACTGAAAATGATGTGTCAAAGGCGTGCATTATGTACATATGATTAGGTACACCTATTTTTTATTAAACAATATAAAAAAATACAAAATACAAAAAATACATTATACAGAAATTAAATTATAAAAAATCATAATATTCTTCGTTATCTGAGGAACTGTCATCTTCTCTAGACGTTATAATTAACGGGTCGACAGACCGGTCGATCAGGTGGTCAAGATCCCACATTTTCTCCTCTTCTTTAATGACATGATGGACTGCTTTTCGCCAGTTCTCTAGTATCACTTCCTTAATGGCTTGATCAAACAGTAGCTTAACGTCATTCATTTTGAATGTCGTATTGTGTCTTGCTACAAATCCTTTCACCTGCGCCCATATAAGTTCTATAGGATTTAGTTCGCAATGATATGGCGGTATGCGCAGCAACTATGTTGCACGACATATTTTATAAAACGATGTTTGTATAAATTTGCTATAGCTAATAATTCCTTCTTTATTACATTTTTTTTTTTAAAGTTATCATAAATAATTTAATACACAAAATTTACCTGCGCCTATGAGCCGAACTGGACGGAATTTCCCATTTTATTACTCTACTTCTTTCTGAAATACACTATATTATGTAGAATAATTCATATAATTACATACACACTGAATGAAAAAATTTTGATAAGCACATGGATTTGATTAAACTCCGGACTGGAAAAAATTCAGAGTGCCACTTTTTTGCCAGGGCATTAATTATAAAATATAAATTATTCTTGTTTTTCTAATTATCACTTTACTTACTAATTCCCTGTTCACCCTGATGGGTCACACAGACACATAACAAATTTTAAATCCCCTAGAAACCCTTATAAAGCTGATTGTGTCAAGTGTTGGGGCCGGTATTAGTACTATGTCACCCCACTTGTTTTATGACTGAACCAGTTACAACAAAAAGGACCGAAAGTAGATTTATGGGACTACCAATATGAATTACCAGCCTTATCCTTCGTCAAGGTGATATTTATGTCAGTATTTTAATGAAAATATACACGACCAATTCGTGTAAAAAGGTTTATATACAATACCAATTTTTTTTTAATCAATAAGTAATTTATGAGAATCCCTGTGATATTTTTTCAATTCCGTCTCGTATCTTTAGCATTTTAAAAACTACTAAATATATCGAATTTGTGCCAAGATACCATTTTCTTTTCTTCCGAGTGCCCCGGATGCACATAGGCCAGGTTTGACCCCATTGTGTTCACCCTGTTTGGTTGTTACACCCACTCAGTGATCCCAGTTACTTGCACTAGTTTTTGTAGGGCAACTAGGGAGAGGGTAAGGATGTCCTCTGGTTCTTTTTATTAATAAATAGTCTATTATATACTTGTCTGTTCCGTTTTCCCGTTTTTAGAGCTATTTTAAATCGACAAAAATATAACTCAATGCAATAAAATATTTTTACAAAAAAACCAAAAAACAATTAGGTATTTATTTTTAAAGAGAAAAATTAAAGTAAAAATGTTTATCCCCGCGCTCTATAACGTCATAAGCGCAGTAAACAAAACTCATTAAGGTCATCATCGTTCTCCTTATCTCTTATTACATCCTTCAATAATACCACTCCTTTCTTATCAAAGATTTCATAGTCAAATCACCCACGGAAATTCCATTACAAAACCGAATCCCTCAATTTTGGGTGGGCACTAGGGTGGGCACCCATGTTTTTAGGGTGGGCCAACGCCCACCCTCTGGCCCCCTGGCCACGCCGCTGGTTGTAACCATAATAAACCTGCAGCAATTGCTAAAACCATTTTATAATAAATATAAATTATATTTATACATTATAGTATTGTATTGAAAACCATACTTGAAATTAGTCGACAGTAGACTCTAATCTCCGTAAAGCCAATGCGTTAAGCCACCGATAAAGTTAGTCTATGGATAAGCTTTAGCTTCGCGTGAAAATTAGTATTCTGTCACCGTCGTGGTTTTATGACTTAACCTAGTTTAAGCGATACAGTCTCATGTAGGTGGATATATGAAAATATACATAATAAAGACAGAATATATCATTTTTGAGATTCAAAACTAAGAATGGAAACGCGGCGCGCAGTCACCGCGGTCATGCTGATATTACTCGCAACGCGAAAATACGTGATACGCAAAAAACATATTCAAAATATAACATATACTATTTTTTTTATAAATCATTTTGTGCGCATTTGGGCACTAACACGTTAGTTTGTAGGAGTTAACGATAACATCGGATACAAAAAATTATCAACTTAAAAACACCCTGTATTCTCCCACAGTGGCGTATTTAGAAGGGGGGCTGCCGGGCTGAATCACCCCCCCCCTCCCCCTAGAAGCTCGGGTCTAAAAGTCTAATTGCAACATAATTTTTCGTCTCACGCTTGGAATCTAAATTTAAATCTTTAAATAATGTATTCTTGACTTAGATTACAAGGATCTTGTAGAAAACGTTTAGTTTTTAAACTTATCCTTCTAAAAGTCCTGTTTTATATGGATATTAAGGTTTCGGACGCATATCGTTTTAGTTATTGATGTATGATGCAGTTTTATAGGAAAACGAGTAAAAAAATAATATTGATAGTATTTTTCTATTATATACTTGTCTGTTCCGTTTTCCCTTTTTTAGACCTATTTTAAATCAACAAAAATATAACCCAATGCAATAATATATTTTTACAACAAAACCAAAAAACAATTAGGTATTATTTGAAGAGAAAAATTAAAGTAAAAATTTTAATTGAAACATTTTTTATGGAAGAAGTGTGATAATTTATAAAAAAAAATAGTCAGGGAAGAAACGAGAATGCTTTATTATGAATATACAAAACGGCACTTAAGAAGGAATATTTCAAAACCTAAGCATTTGCACCAAAACTGCTAGATCTACGCTCCTAAAATACATGATTTCTGAAAAAATCATCAATTCTGGCGTGATAAGTGATATTTACTTTATTTTTAATCAAAAAAACGAGCCCGAAAAACGCTGGTTAGAGTCATACATACGTCTTATGTTAAAATTTTGGATTAACACCAATATTCATATTTTTCACAAATATAAAAAACGTGTTTTTTTTTAAATAAAGAGCCAGCTAGGAATATCAAAAAAAAAGGAAAAAAAACATTTACAATAACAAATTTAATCCAACCATGCAGAGGGGGAGAGGTAATAATTTAATTTTCGAAATTTGATAGTAGTTAGGTGAATTTTAAACGAACTTTGGGCGTGGCCAGGAACATTTTTCGCCTGGGGCGCTTTTCCGCCTTCTTCACAATATCATGAAATACATGTAGTCCCGACTGTCCCTTTTTCCAGAAAAAATGTCCTACTTACGCTCACTGAGCCCCCCCGAGCATATTTTCCCGCTACGCCACTGATTCCCGATAGTTTTAGTTACATTCGAAGGAAAACTTTCGTACGTACGTTGTAAAGGTGGATTTTCTGTAAAAAGCCAAAGCTTAAATATTTATTTGAAACAACATAAAGAAAAAATTTACCTTGATTTTACCATTAGGGAATTGTGAGAGCTACAACCTCCCAAAACATATTTAATTCATGAAGGACTCCCTTGTACTCCTGACGTGTTTACTTTTAGCAAAGTTAAATCAATCACCATTAGTGTACGAAATACGTGGCGTACATTTTTTACGAAATAGGTACGTGAGAACAACGTTTAACATGACATTTTTTTAAAGGAAACGCTTAAACTCAATTTGATCGTACCGAAAAAAATAACATTTATTTTACTTATTTATTCTTTATTTTCTATGTTTAAGAAGTAAATTATCTTTTTTTATAAACCGTTGACAAAAAATAATTTATGTATTTCACATTCACATGACATTTACTAGCTCAGAGGTGAATTACTCTTCGACCGTGGCGGTCCTGATTCGATCCCCCAAGTGAGCATATGTGCAAATTTCTATTTCAAGGGGCCAAACATTGCCTATTTTTTAATATAGCTTATAATTTTGGTACCTACATAAGGTCTCAAAATTACCAAAATTCATTTAAAAAAAAGTTCGATATAAAAGTTTACCTCATCCATTATTTATCAAGACCTTAATTTGGCTATCTTTTTACTAATCTACCCAGAAAATCCTTATTCTTTTGACATTCCCTAAAGTTAAATTATTAAGAGGAAAATACGTGTCTCCCATTCTTAAGTCTTACGTGCCAGAAAACTTTCTAAATTGGTATTCTCAGAATTGACTTAAAGACATAAAAAAGTTGTAAGTTTAGTTTAAGAAAATGAGATTTCCTTGTTTGTTTAGAAACAATGTGTAGGAAAAAACTTAAAACTGGTATTAGCGGGATGTAAAAAACACGATCTTATTTGTTTCCCAAAAAGCTACAAAATAGTTTAAATAAGTTTATTGTTACAGGTTGTTGATTTTTTTAAATGTTATTTTCCTACGACCACCTATGAAAATGAGAAAAAAGCCCGGTTAATTGTCCGAAATTTAGTAGGTTTAAGAATGCAGGGAAGAGTATAAAATGTATCATCTCCCAACCCACCCCATTCACGCTGGTAACCAGGCCGGGTGAGATCGGATATCTCGTGGGGTGCGGAAGAAGGTACACACTCCCCAATCGGTAGGTCATGCAATGGCACGATACCAAAGGTTGATAGCCCTTGGGGGGTGTCGCATGACTAAGGATCGTGGTTCGAAACCCACGTTAAGCTCTAGGTCCCCTCGAGAATGGCCCTGGCAGCGAACGAAGAGGAAAAAATTACACAACAAAAAAATCCAAGAAACAATAAATGCATATAATAAAGATATTTTTGGCGATTTTTTTGTACAGTTTCATTTATATTTTTTTTTGTAAATAATAGACAATATTGGCAGCCCTTATTGTTGGCCGCCCTGTGTGGCTACCCTTTGCACATATCGTACCGGCGGCCCTGTATTTCTGTGTCATTTGTCATTTTTTTTATAAAATACATTAGCGAAAATGTCTGTGAACGAACGGTATCAAAAACATTGGGTATATTCATATTTTACAGCAGGTTATAATTAATCTTTTTTTGTACCTGCCCTACCGTACAGAGTTAAAGGGAATAATAAACAAATGAGAAATGGTTCACTGGCGAGCTGACATATCAAAAGAAATTAGTTGGATTTTTGTTATTATAAAAAAATCAGAAGGGTTAAAACCATTTATATACAGGGTATTTCTTCTTCCGTTATTTTATGAAGAAAAGTTATTATGAACAGACTATATGTTTTCTGATACAGAGTAAGTGTGATTTCGTAGATATTACAAATAGTATATTACATAACAAGTAATGAAAGTGATACTTTTCAAACGAGGAGATAATTAGCACGAGGCGTCAGCCAGGTGCGTAAATTCTCCGAGTTTTAGAATAATCACTTTCACACCAGTAATCTACACTATTTTTCCTACGGCCACAAAGAATTATTAAAAAAAGCCTTTGATTTGTGAAAAAATATTTGAAACACTAGTGTTGAAAAAAATATATCAACACTAGTGTTGAAATCAGCAGACTTAGGATTATGTTCCATTTAATATCTGGTTTCATAGTTTGTCAATAGGCTTTTCCTTTATTTGTAGTTTAACTTTTACATTTTTGCATATTTTACATATCATATGAACAACTAATCCTGGATGACTTCTAGATTCACCAGAATGAAAAATTTTTAATTTAATCAAGGAGAGATGCATTTAACACAAATTTAAAAAATCCACCCAATAAGGAAGATTTCAATTCAAAATAATTCTATAAATTATTTAATGTTTTTATAAAAAAAAATCAAATACTCCTGATGGGATTTGAACCAGTGACCTTGCGATCTGTAGGCTAGAACTCTATTCTTTAGGCTATCGCTACCGAAAAACATTTGTTGTTTAATACATGACAGTCTCTTTAGCGCGATTTGTTTTTTCTGGTCATAGATTTTCCAGTATATTATTAACATTTTTTATAATTTCAGATAGCGTATTTTCACACTCTAATTCTGAAGCACTCGACAAATACATGACCAATAAGTTAAACCCTTTACAATTACTGCCTTCTAAAATTTGTTCTTTTTAATAAAAAGGGGTTGTCTGTCAAATTGGCACCATATGTTTAAATTAAATAGTGTGCCTTGTATTTCAACACTAGTGTTGAAATATTTTTTTTTCAACACGCGTGTGATATACGACGCTTTCTAGCCTAATTAACCGGGCTTTTTTATCATTTTCATAGGTGTTCGTAGGAAAATAACATTTAAAAAAAATCAACAATCTGTAACAATAAACTTTTTTAAACTATTTTGTAGCTTCTTGGGAAACAAATAAGAACGTGTTTTTTACATCCCGCTAATACCAGTTTTAAGTTTTTTCCTACACATTGTTTCTAAACAAACAAGGAAATCTCATTTTCTTAAACTAAACTTACAACTTTTTTTATGTCTTTAAGTAAATTCTGAGAATACCAATTTAGAAAGTTTTCTGGCACGTAAGACATAAGAATGGGAGACACGTATTTTCCTCTTAATAATTTAACTTTAGGGAATGTCAAAAGAACAAGGATTTTCTGGGCAGATTAGTAAAAAGATAGCCAAATTAAGGTCTTGATAAATAATGGATGGGGTAAACTTTTATATCGAACATCTTTTTAAATGAATTTTAGTAATTTTGAGACCTTATGTACAAATATTATGAGCTATATTAAATAATAAGCAATGTTTGGCCCTTGGATAATGTTTTTTCTGACGCCCATATACCTAACACTTCAACTAAATACATTTTCAGTTTCAGCAGAAAAAAAATAATACAACTTTTCATTTGCTTTATTTAATGAATAAATAGAGAAACAAAAATACAGTAAACTACTGAACTAAGCGAATGAAACCATCACGAAAGTGTAGAGCAAAAATTATTAACGAGCACTTTTGGCCCTGTTTTTTTGATGCTTTAATAAAGCATAACAGCGACAAAGCAAACTTTATTCAAAACGTCACTTGAACATTTGACAAATTGAGGAAAAAAACTTGACAAATGTAGAGCGGAGATAAATATATGAATAAAGTATTACGAAAGGTACATTTAAAATAGCATATTATTGTTTTATTGGGAGTAAAAGCGACACTTTTATGACGAATCTGTAGGTCTACAAGTATTTGAAGCTACGCGCTTATTTATAGAAGCAAGACGAAGCCTACATTTTCAAAGAAACCAAAGTATTTACTGGAGAACAATTTAAAAAATGTATATCTAAAGCTCCTAATCAGCAGTATTTTGGAACTAAGGTAAATTTAGATATTAAGTCAAAGTATAAAAGTTTTTTTTATAAAACTAACATTTTCCTGATTATTTCCTGGTTATTTAAAGGAAAATAGATAAAATTTTAAAAGGTCTTAATATTAAATTCTCTTACGGTATTAATCATAATTCTTTTATAAAACTGACTGACTGAAACTCTCAGGCCAAATTTATTTTTGATAACCTTATAAATATGCAATCACCGAACCAAATAATATTCATGATTTTGAGGGAAATGAAATAGCTTTCCGAATGGATATTTCCACAACCTAATAAATGCTTTTACCCAGATCTGTAATTAATATATTTTGTATTTAAGTCAGGAGCTTGCGTAAGATATAAAGGGAAATAAACTATGATAGAAGAGTTTTGAACTTACATTGTCTTTATTTGATATTAAATCACAACGTTTCAACTGGTAAGTATCAGTGGCATGCATACAATATAGGCAAAAAAGCATTGCCTACTCTGGGTACAATAAAACAAACAGATACAATTTTTTTTTGTAGGTATTCTATTTTTTTTTCGTGTAATCCAACTTTGGCGATTTATCCCTACTTTAATATAATAAATAATAATATAGGACTTAATCCTATATCATTTTCACGACCGCATTCTTTGCTTATTATGTCGTAAACTAGATTCCGTAAGACCGTTCTAAAAGCAAAGATATCGCTGTACATTAGCGTCTCATGCAAAAGCAAAAATACTGCTTTTGTACGAGTGGAAGCAAGCGAGAGAGCCGGTAGGCAGTAGGGTAGAAAGAGATTTAACAAATAAACCCGTCTTAACCTTCGACCTTCCTTCATCTATCAGCCCGCGCCAAGAAAGCACACATTTGGTAAGTGCATTGGTGCCAATCTTCAAGATTTACCGTAGTTTGGAAAATACTTCACTTTCTCAATAAACAATATAATATGATACACGCCTTTATTCGTTTTATTATAAATAAGTTTAGTTGGGATATTTTTAAGGGGATAACGGATAAGGTATTGTAAAATAAGAAGCTCTTTTGTGACAATTAAAATAAATTTTGCTGATAGGTTCATAATATTTAATAATCAGTAAGCTTATCATCATATTATTCATAATAATTTACTTCGTTTTTGGCAACATCGGTGCAATCGCGTGGATTTAATTTATATTTAGTGTTTTCGCCCTTTTTCTAGAGTTCGCGCCGTCGGCAAAAAAAGAAATATGGAGGCGTTAATTGTTACTATTTCGGCTAGTAGCACGTCTGCAGAACGATCATTTTCTGAATTAAAAAGAATCCACTCCTATTTACGAAACACACAGGAAAAGACACACTTAAGTGAATTAACAATAATCTCTCTGGAGAGCGGCCTTTTGCAGGATTTAAAAAGCAAAACCAATTTTTATAATGTTTTAAAAGAATTTTTACGTGTACCTCCGTGTGTTGTGTTGAACTAACAGTGTTCTTTCCACAAACTCCAAAACAAGACATTTTGTGACAAAAATTTAGATGCTTCAATGCTACGGAAGGTACGTTTTTGTCTTAAATGCAATTTTTGCTTACCCTGGTTTAAACAGCATTGCAAGCCACTGGTAAGTATCTACAGTCGTCTTCAGTATTCACCCGAATACGACTAGAGATACTTCGAACGTTAAGCTTAGTTTTTAGTTAATATTGGTAAGTTTAGCACTGAAAAGGAAAATAAATTCTAATCACGAAAAGCGACTTTCTTCACGAGTGCCCAAGGTAGTTTTTTTAAAAGCTATACATCATTTCCTAAAAAACATACATCATTTATCTCATTTTCAGCAAGAATGGACACATCCCCTATTTTCCCTTTATATGCCGATATATTTGCTGAAGCAAGTTCCAGGCTTATCTGAAAAAGGCATCAGCGAAAAAAGGCATGTACATTTTTTAAATGTTGGCCCATTGTATCGAAGCACTTTCGCAAATATTATGACAGGTTTTATCAAGGGCCTTGTAAAATATTTGATAATCCCAAATAAACGGTTCCAAGCAGTGGCGTAGCTAGAATTATAGTTTGGGGGGGTAAATGGGTAGGGAAAGCGACGAAGCCGCCCACGCCCAAAAAAAAATTCAAAATAAGAAATACATAGGATTATTTAAATAAACTTGTAGCGAGTTATACAAATACACTAAAATAGGTAATATAAAACAGATAATATAATTGAGCAAAAAAATATTAAAAACAAGGTATATTTTTTATTTTTTGAAAAAACAAAAATTAACCGTAAACTAAAAGCACAACATATTTTTTGTCTAAAACTAAACCGTAATTCGTCCCCTGTATTGACAAAATATATTGATTATTTCATATATCAATGTGGATTTTTTGATGAATACCTATTAAAGCTAAATTTGTACGTTCTTCGCCTGAATGGTTTCTCAGATACGTTTTTAATATTTTTAAAGTGGAAAAACTTCTTCCTGCCGAAGCTGTAGTACTCTGTAGTGTACTGGGAGAATGATTTGTTATTTTATTTGGCACGTTATTGATACCGTTGCTGTCAAAAAATTTTTATGTTGCCCAATTATATTTTACATCTTCTTTTTTTTTGGATTTCGGGGGTGCCCGCCCCCCCCCCCTTCTGGCTACGCCACTGGTTCAAAGAAATATGAAATGCGGATTTAATTATTATTTGGATAAGCGGGATTATTGCGAGCCCTCCCCCCTTACGCACAGCTACGTTTTATTGCCCCATTCCTAAGGTGTAACACCTCCAAATATCTCGAGAATAAAACCTTCGGTTAACGACTTTAGCCCTTTCGCACTTTACCACCTACATTGTTGAGTTTTATCACCAGCCCGTCGCCTAATTTGGCAGGGGAAACGGGTGGGGTAGACCTGGGGAAAATGTGAACAGCTTTTTGTATGATAAAATATTGATGTTTTAACTTATTTTAAATTTTTTGCACGGGTATTTATTTAAAGGGGCTGCTTAAATTTGGTTAATGTGAAATTTACTTTTTCGTCAGATGAATTTTTACTCTGTCATTGCTTCACATCACAGGCGATTTTATTCCCGATTGACTTGATTTTATTTAAAGTTGTCCTGTTGCGCATTTTTTATAAAGATTTAATTCAATTTTATAAAACGCACGATTTAAACTGTGTTCTATTTTTGATATTTATCATAGTTCTCAACATTGAGTAGTGAGTCCATAGTGTAGATGGTTTCTGGGAGCGTTGCTTTACGGAAAAATAACCCAAAAGGATTTTCTCAGACACCTCCTTTATTTTGTTAGCTTTGCACCAATCTTCAAACTTCTGATACTCCAACTCATACCGTGCCTTGGATTTTGTCGGAACTAAACTTGAGATCGCTTCGTTTGCCGCTGCTGCTATATCAGAGGGTAAACTTCCATCAGAATCGCTCATTTTGAAAAACGCTTTTTATATTTTTGAATTTGTTTGACAAAGTTTTGACAGTAACCATGCGAAACAATAACTATGCGAAAGGTAACATAAAGAACTTGATTAGTAAACTTAATAGCAGGTGCATTTTTATTTTTTTAAATGTCTTTTGCCAATAATTTTTATTCATAGATGAAAGTAGATAAAATTTTGTACAATATTCTTGTTGAAAACTCATATTACTACACTCGATGTTTTATTAAACTCGGCTGACGCCTCGTTTGACAACTTTAACATCTCGTGTTGTAATATGAATCTTTACAACACTTATATCGTAAATAACTATTACTCTCACTTTCTTCTTTAAAATTATTAGTTTTGAATAATATTTACCCCATTTCACACTACTTCCACAAAAAACGGCAATTTCCATGAAAAATCGGCCCTATTAGGACATCATTTGAAAGTGAGATCACGTCCCATTTCCCCGCTAGAGGTCACGTCCTTATGGCCCTTCGTTTCTACCTGGAATTCCAGGTATTTTTCTCTAACTCAAAAGAGGGAAATATTGAGAGTGCAACTCGAGAGTTTTTTTTAATATTGTTCTTCGTTTTTAAATTTTCTGTTTGTTGAGGAGAATTTACAAAATGACATGTAGACCTGTGCAAATCAGGCGGTATAGTACACATCACTACAATGAGTGGCGTATTAAGGGGGGGGGGGGACTTGGAAGCTCGGGTCTAAAAGTCTAATTGCAACCTAATTTTTCGTCTCACGCCTGAACTCTTAATTTAGATTTTTAAATAATGTATTCTTGGCTTAGATTATAAAGGTCTTGTAGGAAACGTTTGGTTTTTCAACGGTTTCTTCTAAAAGTCCTATTTTATATAGATATTAATGTTTCGGACGCATATCGTTTTAGTTATTGATTTATGATGGAATTTTTTATAGGAACCCGAGTAAAAAGAATAATATTTTATGGTATTTTTCTATTATATACTTGTCTGTTCCGTTTTCCCCCGTTATATATTCTAAATCAACAAAAATATAACCCAATGCAATAAAATATTTTTACAACAAAAACAGAAAACAATTTATTTATTTTTAAAGATAAAAATTAAAGTAATTATTTTAATTGAAACATTTTTATGGAAGAAGTGTGATAATTTATAATAAAAAAATGGCGCGGGAAGAAACGAGAATGCTTTTTGATGAATATACAAAACGGCACTTAAGAAGGAGTATTTCTAGTCCTAAGCATTTGCACCAAAAACTGCTCTTAGATCTACGCTCCTAAAATACATGATTTCTGAAAATCATCAATTTTGACGTGGTGAGCGATATTAACTTTATTTTTAATCATGAAAAACCGAGCCCGAAAATCGCTGGTTAGAGTCATACGTCTTATGGTAAAATACATGTAGTCCCGACTGTACCGCTCTCCAGAAATAGAATGTCCTACTTACGCCCACTGAGCCCCTGACTACAATGGTGATACCTACAACTTTTATACTTGATTTCTCCAATCCAAATACATAATAATCACTAAAAAATTATATAATACAAGATTATATCGTTAAGCCTCCCGTATAATATCTTCATTAAATATCTCTATAACCCATCTAACTTGTCAATATTTCTCTGGATATTCCCTTAGGGCCTAAGGGATAAGGAATTGGCAGGATTTAGGGCTTATCTTAAGGTCTATCAGTTCATATTGATATATCTGTCTTGAAAGCACTCCCATTGGACCGAGAATATTGTGTAAATTTGTGCCAGTCATGCTGTGTTCGCCTTATGGATAGAATGTATAATTTTATACCAGGGTTAATATATTTTCAAATAGTTTTGTAGCTTTATAGTCTATTTCAGAAAGGTGTAGAGTACTAAAAGCTCATTAGGTATGCAAAGGGACTACAGAGTGACCCAACGAATATTTAAGCCACTTTCATAATTTGGCATTGATTTCATTGCAAAATTCTTTATTTCCATGAAGTGCAGGTAGTACCACTCGGGTTTGGGTCAATTTATGGATTTCGCCTATTGTTATGTCCATTCACAAACACTGAAAATGGTGTGACAAAGACGTGCATTATGTACATAGTAGGTACATTAAAAAAATGCAAAATCAAAAAATACATTATACAGAAATTAGATTATAAAAATCATAATATTCTTCGTCATCTGAGGAACTGTCATCTCCTATTGACGTTATAATTAACGGGCCGACGGTCCGATTGATCAGGTGGTCAAGATCGCACATTTTCTCCTCTTCTTTAATGACATGATGGACTGCTTTTCGCCAGTTTTCTGGTGTTACTTCCTTAATGGCTTGATCAAACAGTAGCTTAACGTCTTTCATTTTGAATGTCGTGTTGTGTCTTGCTACAAATCCTTTCACTTGCGCCCATATACGTTCTATAGGATTTAGTTCGCTATGATATGGCGGTGGCCGCAGCGCAGTAACACTATGTTTTTCAGCTATATCTTCCACGGCATATTTCATAAAACGACGTTTGTGTAAATTTGCTATAGCTAATAGTTCCTTCTTTATCAAATTATCTAAATTTTTTGGTTAGTAATCATAAATAATTTAATGAACAAAATTTACTTACGCCTATGGCCGACACCGAAATTTAGTGGAATTGGACGGAATTTTCCATTTTATTACTCTACACCTTTCTGAAATAGACTAAAGTTATTTTTGCGTAATCGTCGCGCGACTGAAAAAACCCGAATAACGTCGCTGCATGGTTTCAATAACTTTAAGTAAAGTTTAAAGTAAACTTTGTGACGGCGTAATATAAACTTGACTTTGTATGACTCCATTTTTTGACGTTTTACTCTTGACTTTACCATTATTATTTATTTGTTGCAGCAATTTGTCCTGAATCAATTTCAAGAGGAATACATGCCAACAGATAGAAAATATACATATTATCCGACGGTAGTGACAAACGAACGATGGTACAAAGTTAAAATTTCCGATCTGCCAGTAATACCGTACTTTCCTGTTAACTCTTTTTATGAATGGGCCAACTACAGGTAAGCTACCAAAAATTAATCATTATCTACATAAAAAAAACAATCATTTCTAACTCAGAATTTTCTATAGAGATAATACCTATACTTATTTATAAAGGGTGGTCCATAACTTATGGGCCGTATATAGAGTAACTGGAGATACTAGACATCAAACTAAGCCGATTATGTCATATAAGTTTTTTTTTGATAATTAAAATATTAATTTAATTATGTACTATGTTTTTTTATGCTTTGGGGTGTTTAAAGGGAAATATCTCGAAAACCGTTAAAGATATTAAGATCAATGAAGTATAACTTTTTGACTCAGAAAATGCCCTTCTTTAAGAAACTATAATTGAAAAACACCTAATATCACAGGTAAGAAAAAAAATCATAGATTTATGAAGCTCAGTGTATGCAAATAGCGCCCTCTAGTTTGAAACTTAAAAATGTCTACAAATTATTATTTCTTGCTCATTAAAACATAATATTGCCAACTTTCAATTAAATTCATTAAACCGTTTTAAAATTATGGCTTATTTTCAACACCCTGTATCTCTAGAACGAGTAACAATCCGAAAAAACTTATATGACTTAATAGTCTTAGTTTGATATCTAGTATCTACAGTTACTCTACGGCCCATAAGTTATGGAACACCCTGTATAAAAATTATAAAATGCAAGTCATAATAACCGATATTGTGAAAAGAATTAAGAAATGCATATCATGCATTTTTAAGGTGTTTTGCTATTAATATATATTCCCATTTTCCAGATACTACGGTCTACGTAGTGCCACTGCCTACATCTTAGTATTCGACCTTAGCAATATAGACACCTTCCAATATATCAAAACCATTAGGGAACAAATTTGCGAGAGCAGAAACATGCAAAACGTTCCAGTTTTAGGTAAGAATTAGAATCCAAACAAGATTCTCCGAATACTATTATTTTATACGGGTGATTTCTAAGTTGATACTTCTTAAATAAATACACAATAAAATAGTGTATAGAAGGCATTAAAATAAACAACATTTTCCAATACCTTTTTTCAAAAAACTTAAAAATAGGCGAGATACAGAAGTAAAAGGTCTAAGTGCGGGCCTGGTCATCAAAGTGTAGCCTGCTATACTTTATGTTGTTTGTCTTATCTCTTATTAGACATGCAATTTACCGGTCGGTGGTGGGTTATTTGGCAATACCTACGCTGCGGTGTGTTTTTCTGAAGCAAGTTAATTTTCAATTGGTGACACGTGAAAATGGTAAAATTTGAAAACAATGATTAGTAGATATGGTGCTAATTTACGGTGAGTGTCGTCAATGTGCGGCTGCTGCTTCGAGATTATACGCAGAACGCTTTCCCTTGCGGGCTCATCCTACACCCAAAAGTTTACTTAATGTTATTCAACGTGCAAGTTAGGCAGGACCGTATTTGATACATAGTGTAATAAAAGTACCTTATTTTTGAGTTTTTTGAGAAAAGGTATTTGAAAATGTTTATTTTAATGTCTTATATACACAGCTAAAAAAGAAATATCAACTTAGGAATCACCCTGTATATTTATAGAGGTTCAATTTTTAATCACTCTTTTGTAGTCGTAGGCAACAAGGAAGATCTTATCGTCACTGAAGATGCACCCACGGCAAGTTCGAAACCCGCCATAGTCAGTTCCAGTGAAGAAAAACGACGGGACATCGTAAATTTAGTAAAAAAACACTGGAAATGCGGGTACATAGAATGCAGTGCTAAATACAACTGGCGGGTCATGCACGTGTTTAAGGAACTGATGAACATGATCGAAACCATTTCCAGCAGGGATCAAAGCCCCATGTTGGATAATCTTCAGGAAGCGTTGGATAGAAACAAATGTGTTGTTATTTAGGGGTTGTGTAGTTTTAAAGTTAGGTGTAGAAATGTTTGTAAGATGGTTTGGTTAAGGTGGAGGGAAAGGGTGCAGGTTAGAAAGGGAAAGGGTAGTTATTCGAAAAGTAGTGTATAGCATGGGGTTAGGTATGTGAATGGAGGCATTATATTTTGCAAGTGGATAAAAAAGTATTATTATATACGCTCACCACGCCAAATTTTTTTATTCTTCCCTTCTTTATTAACTAGTTGTCATCATGCACAGACATTCCTTATTTCTTATAGTAAATTCTCCCCACCCCCGAAGGCCGAAACATTTTTAATAATTCAAGAGAACTTCTCTCAACCTTATTTTTTACTGAAAACAAACTTGATTAAAAATTTTTTGACTAGCGAGTCAATAATTTCGGCTATACAAAAGCAATTACAAACCCTTTTACTTACCCCTTACAGGCTGTTGCATCGAATTATTACTTTGCTTAAGTGGAGGATCCAATAAATAAGATTATGCTGAGGGGGCTGCCTTAAAAAAAATTACTTCTAAAAAAACGTATTCTTTTCTGGTTGTCAAACCCTTCCTCCTCTCAAAAGTATCTTCTAAAAAGACTTTAAATAACTAAACAATAATTCGCCCCCCCCCCTCTCTCATTAAAATCCTGGATCCGCCACTGTCAACAATTCGTGTGAGAAAACTTATATCTTTTCTTATTTAATTTTAAAGTGAATTCGTTTGACTGTAATATATATTTATCTTTATAGGCCCTTTTTAAATTTAGGTGTTATACTGACAATCTATTTTAACGCAATACCATTTTTTAAATACAATATTTTAATCAATAAAATGTGTAACGACTATTCTAATAAAACTTGTCACTAATAACGTAAATTTTTGGGTTGTGAAATTTAGCTGTAATATTCGTTACTTAATTAATAAAGATGCCAAATTTTCAATGGTTGTAGCTTTATAGTGTTTAACAAAAAGAATAAAAGAGTTTAATTCGTTTTTTGTTTTATTTTTTAAATATTTTCCTAAAGCTACAATATATAGCAAGAATATTGGTAATAGAAACCTATTCTAAGATCTGATGATTAGATTCAAAAGACGAAGCTTCCTAAAAGCCAAAACTGTGATAACGATATTAGTTTATAAGGTTTCATTTTAAATGATGTCGCCTTTTTTCGATAGTCATAAAAGAACACGTCTACTCTGTGGAATCAGCAATTAACTACTCTGTGCCAGAAATTGTCGTACTTGCGTCTGCTCTGTGCTGCTTTCCCTCTCTTTAATAAAGATATGGCGCTAACTCATCAGTAATTCGCGACATACGTTCCGACTAACTCAAAACTTTTTTCCAAGAATGTGGAAATATGCACGCTTTATGAATAAAGTTCGGACTTACGTAATGTTATTTTTTTAGATCGAAAAAGAAAGCTAAACTTTTGTCGGAGAAATTTCACTTTATATCTCATTCTGTAAAATTAAAGGGACCGAGTAGTTTAGTGGCATTTTTTTAATCCATTTATCGAAGAAAATATGGCTTCTGAATCTGGTAAGAATCCAAGCTAAAAGAATAGGATTATTAATAGTTTCTCGATTTTAAAAACTGACTTTTATGACAAATTTTGTTAATATTCCACCAGCTTGTCAGTGTCAATTATCAATTAACATTTTTCATAAACTTTCTAAAACTACTAATATATAATGAACACTCACATGAAGGCATGTAAAATAACTTCTTTTTTTAAAACAGTGTTGACCAGGGACGTTTTGGACACTTTCAAGAAGTCGTTTTTGTCTGAGGAAAAAAATCTACTAGCTCAGAATGTTTGCTCAAAAGTTGATCCTTTTGAAGTAGCCCTGTCTAGGAAGAGAATTGAGGAAACGTTGCATGTGTACAATACTAAGGTAAAGATATATTTTTACTAATAATTCTGTTACTTTTATACAAATACCAGAATATAAACAAACTTTCTCTTTCTAGGTTGATTCCGAAGGCAAACCTGTGACGAATCAAAAAAGCTCAGGGCGTTGTTGGTTATTTGCTGCCCTAAACGTCATTCGTCTTCCTGTTATCAAGCACTTTAACTTGGAAGATTTTGAATTTTCTCAAAGTTATCTGTTCTTTTGGGATAAAGTTGAGCGATGCAACTTCTTTTTAAATAATATTGTTGAGACTGCTAGAAGAAATGAAGCTGTCGATGGCAGGCTTACTTCATTTTTATTATATGTAAGTTTTTATTTTAATGTGATGGTTTTGTATAAGTCCCTTCCCGTGTGAAGGTTACATAAACATAATGGCCATATGTTTCTGTTAAGCCAAGCAAAATTTTAGAAATTTCTAGGGTATTTTTTGCCTCTTTGGTATACCTATTTAATGCCGACCTTTTTAAGTAGGTATTTAAAAGGTTTAATTGGGTATTTTATTGTACAAATTTTTGGTGGTGGTTTATCTCTCAAGTTTTGATTTGAAATAAAGACAAGTATTTACCCAGAAATTGGGCCAGTCAAAGTCCATCAGCTTGATGTAAATTACTCAAGTTTTTTACACTTTCCCAGTAAATATGAAACTATCCTTACAATGCTGAAAGATTGAAACGGGCTATTACAATTTTGGGAACAACTTTTTGTTGTGCTTGAAGCTTTGATCACTGTATTTTTTTCTTAGGATCCGACATGCGACGGCGGCCAGTGGGATATGATAGTGAATCTAATTAATAAGCATGGTCTGATGCCCAAGAAAAACTTCCCAGAATCCCATTGTACCGAGGCCAGTGGTAGAATGAATCAAGTATTAAAGAGTAAGGTAAGAATAAGCCAAGAAAAAATTCTCAATCAGTAAACAAATAATAATTTATAGTGGACAAACAATGACCACTATTTTTCATTATTATTAGGATATATAAAATTTGGCCAGCTTAAAAAAAAATAATTATATATTTTTGCAAATTATTTAAAAAATTAAGAGCCGGCTTTCTTTAAGATGATCTTTGTTTAACTAAATATCAGTACAATGGGCAGCCACCAGACAAAAATAAGAATGCCCCTAAACTGAGACTGTGACAGAGGAATAGACACAGGTAGAAAACCCTGAAAACTAAATACAAATGAAAGTTAATGGTAGATTTTTAAACCTTTTCCAGTCCCTTTTGTAATATTGCCTAATTTCATAAAACCTCTAGGTACTTCAACTGAAGTAAATAATTTTACATTTATTACAAATCAAAAAATTTCTTTGAATTTGCAAACTTTCTAAGTGTTTTGATATGAAACAATAGCCTAATTTTATCTCAAAGTACCAACAAATATTTAAATTAACACATTGTATTATTCTGCAGTGTTATATAAGGCTGATAACAAACATAAGCTTATCAGTTGAGGCATTTAGAAATATGCTTTGGATGCTTGTTTTATAGTGATAGTCATAATAATATTTCGCCCTATAAAGAGTGCATGCATATTAAGCATTTACATAAATACATTTTTAATTGAGAGATGCTAGAATATTTTATATTACCAATATTTAACTGTTTATAAATCCCACTATTTTTGGAATATTTTTACTTATATTCAAAAATACACCATTTCGAAATTAATAAATTATATTTGGAATTATTCCTCGTTCCCAATAAATACCTGCAAATGATATGCTTTGTCTCATGAAAGGTAAATTAAAAATCTAAATATAGAAGTTGGCAGCCAGTTTCTGTTGTTCTCTTTGTTAGATTTAAAAAATTCATTGCCTGATTTAAAAACAAAGTAATGCTTTTTTTAGATTTTATCCATAAAATGACTGTCTGGTTTACTAATAAAATGATACACTTAGTGGGCTTAACTATGCTATAGTAGTAAAATAATAAGAAATAATAATGAAATAAAACTTTCCCATAGTAAAACCAAGAAAAATATTTTAAAATAAATGATGTGGTCAAAACTTCACGATATTAAAACCAATAAAGATACCATTCTCAAGGCCAAGACAGCATAAAATGAAATACAAAATCGATTTGATTAAAAAATGAAGAAGTTTACTACCAAATTTTAGAAACATTAAAAAAATTTTGAATTTAAAACATGTGGAAATATTATATTATGCATTAGTTAAAACTCATTTAAATTACCGAATTTTAGGTTGAGTAGGAATAAATAGAACTTTAGTTAAAATATTAAAAATATTACAGAATAGGTTTCTAAAAATTATATTTAATAAAAATTATCTTTATCCTTCAATAAAATTATATTCTGAAACAAAAAAAAAATGAATATTAGACAACTTTACATTTATAACATCTTAATATACACATTTAAAAATAAAAATTGTATTCAGTTTAAAACTAATAATCATAATACACGTCATAAACATGAAATAACCATAAAACCTAAAATAAATAAGTCCATAGGACAAAAAAATTTCAAATATTTATGTTTTTATTTAAACGATTATTTACCAGCAAAAATTAAAAAATATATTTCATTAAAAAAATATAAAGTCGAAATGAAAGCATGGATATTGGAAATGTTTTAAAAAATATTGTTATGCATAATATATTTTTCAAAATTTTTATATCCTATATCTTTAGAAAACTGCGTTTATATTTATATACATATAGTTAAACGTTTTTTAATTGCAATTTAACTTTTATATAATAATAACAAATATTTTTAAAAAACATATTTTAATATTCCTATATATTTATAATTTAAAATTCTAATATTTGCCCCTAACAAGCACGTCTTCGGTTGATCAAAGAAGAAGTTTATTGAGGAAGATAAATAAATACATTTATCATATTATAAATATTGTAATATTGAAAATAAACTTATTAATAATTATTATTTGGAGCGATGGACCGGTTATAAATATTCCAAATTGGTTTTTACCACTGACTTTGTAGCGCCTTGTGGTTAATATGGCGTTCTCAATATTTAAACGGTAGAAAAGGGATAAGTATTTTCCTTGTCTTTGAATTCCAAGGGTATAACAATCGCTCCAAATCGCTTATAGTTCCAGTTCATTCCTGAATGGAACTAACACGATTTCCAAAATTAACTGGCGTTTTTTTACACTTAGTAAAATTTCTATATTCCCTTAATGCGCCGCTAAGACACATGTAAAGTAACTGTTTTAGTGCCATGATTTAGTCGATACGTCGTGTAAGGACGTTTGCGAACGAAATGCTAACCTAACGTCACTTATCTGTTGATGTCGTATACCAATCAAAATTAAAGGAGGCCAGTTCTATTGTAAGTCCAACCAGCTAACACTCTGTATATTTTTTTTTCAGTTGCGTGAATATGCCAAAGCAATACGCGACCTTATTCAAAAGGGAGGTAGCGATGGTGATGTTCAAGCTTTGATTCAGGACCAGATGGCCAATGTTTATAGGATTGTAGGCATTTGTTTAGGTAATAATCAATTTATAAAATAACTAATGAGAGATTTAGGTCAGAGGTAAAGAAATTAAATAACGGAAAGAATATTTTAGAATCATTTATTTATTTTATTTTTCTTAAGGTATTCCCAATGAGACATTCACCTGGAATTACTATGATAAGAACAAGGCTTTCCATAGTGTTGGACCAATCACTCCAAAGGAATTTTATGATGAACATATTAAACCTTTGTTCAATGTGGATGACAAGGTAAGAAATTGTTTGTGTGGAAAACAAAAATATTATTTCTGCTTTTATTAAGTGATGACCTCCATGTCAGCTGCTAAAAATAAATAATTTGAGGTTAGTTTTGTTTGTCAAATTATGATAAGACAAGGCGTTGGCATATTAACTATATTTTGAGGTTAGTTTTGCTTGTCAAATCATGATAAGACTAGGCGTTGGCATATTAACTATATTTTGAGGTTAGTAGTTTTGCTTGTGAAATCATGATAAGACAAGGCGTTGGCATATTAACTATATTTTGAGGTTAGTTTTGCTTGTCAAATCATGATGAGACAAGGTGGTGGCATATTAACTATATTTTGAAGTTAGTTTTGCTTGTCAAATTATGATGAGACAAGGCGTTGGCATATTAACTATATTTTGAGGTTAGTTTTGCTTGTCAAATCATGATGAGACAAGGTGGTGGCATATTAACTATATTTTGAAGTTAGTTTTGCTTGTCAAATTATGATGAGACAAGGCGTTGGCATATTAACTATATTTTGAGGTTAGCTTAGCTTGTATAAGACAATTAGGCAATCCAACGATGTGTCAGAATGGCGGCTGGATGGCAAAAACTGATTTGTAATTGGTACACGTGACCCTAAAAATAATATTGCTGGTGGCATTTAACTGGTGACTCAATGCTTTTTGCCATCCAACTGCCATATTGAATCACGTGGTTTGGATTCCCTAATACGTTGACATATTAAATATATTTTGAGGTTACTTTTGTTTGACAATTCACAAGACATTCTTTAAAAACTCTCATAGGTTTGCCTTGTCACCGACCCCAGGACCACCAACGAATACGGTAAGGCCTACACCGTAGACTGTCTAGGCAACATGGTCGGAGGCAGACGGTGCATCTACAACAACCAACGAGTCGAACTGCTCTTGGAGTTGACTGCCAAGAGCATTAAGGAGGGGGAAGCCGTGTGGTTCGGGTGTGAAGTTAGCAAGAGATTCGCTGGGAAGCTGGGCATCCAGGATTTGAAAATGTAAGTTTGAGTTTGTTTCGAAGGTACTTGCTTTTGTCTAGTTATACAATGAGCAGGAGAATAGTCTCTGGGCGGCAAAATTGCTAATAATGAAGTTGCCTGAAATGAAAATCGGAATCTGCTAGATAAATAACGCCAGCTTTCAGGCAATTTTTCTTGGAATGGCACCTAATGTAAAAAGGCCTTTAGGGATTATTTTAAACTTATGTATAGAAGCCCAAAAAATAGATATTTTTACTTTTCCTAATTTCTACCAGCTTTTGCAACATTGACATTGGAAGAAATGTAGGTGGTGGACAAGAAGTGCTACAAAAAGACCGTGCAAATACCGTGTTGTTAACGAATAACACGCAATATTTGTCTGTTAATTTCTACTCCTTTATCATTATAATTATTTACATATTATCTATCTATTGTTATATGTATTAACATGTACTTATTTATTTTTATTAATATAGTATTTTTAGAATGAAGGGTAAGTTCAAGCAATAAAGCGCTTGCCAACGGATTATCACCTGGCCCATTAGCTCAGTTGGTTAGAGCGTCGTGCTAATAACGCGAAGGTCGCGGGTTCGATCCCCTCATGGGCCACAAAACTTTTTTTAAATATATTTTATTTACGGTTTGAATTAAAAATTTTTTCTATGAATGTGCAGTTGTTTACACTCATTTGTCAAAGTATTCTTTCATATCAGAAAGATACGTTAAAAATAAATTAAAAAAATTCCAGAGATATCTTATTTTATCCAAATAAACAGTATAAAAAAATAAACACAAAAATTAATTTTTTCGTATATCTCCGGAAGTACTCTGAAAAATCAAAAAATTATTCAGTATTCAATGATGCAGTGGCGTCTCGCGGTCTTAAAAAATGGTGAAGAGCTAGTTATAGTGCGGGTACTTAAACAAACATTGACTAAAAACCCGTGTAACAAAACGTCTCTCTTATCCTCATCTGTCCAACGACTGAATGGAGTTTCCAACAAATTACAAACTATGTCATTAATTATTGGGTTCATTTTTAAAACACACAACTAAGTAGGTACGTACACTAATAATAATATCGTTTATTTCCCCAATTAAAAAACCAATACAAAGTACTACAATAATTGGAAAAAACGTCACATAAGGAAAAGGATTACACTACAAGAAAAACTCACTAAGACTAACACTACTGAGTTACCTGAGAAATAAAAACAAAACTTTTTAATCACACAGTAAATCACGTAAAAACGATATCTATAACCGTAAGTTTCGCGAAGCCTCAAAATAAATACCTTCAGGTTAGGCGAACCAATGCTAAAACAAAGGTGCATACGACTGATCTATTTTTAAATTGCCCTTCATAATAATGCAAATCATTACATGCTGTTTGCGTGACTGACGTCACGTAACCATAGCAACGGTGAATATCAAATGTTGGGGGTTTGGTCTTCACTTGCTTTGAGCTAACGGACACGGTCGGCTGGGGCGCGCCAAAATGTACAAGTTTTTATAATTATTGTCCATCGGAGTTAACCGTGGCCATATTATGCATAGCTACATTCGGAATAAATTAATATCAATATTTCGAATATAATTATTTTTTAAGGGCTAAAATGGTAGCTGTATTAGTACATTAATATTTAATATTGTCGAAAAACTTTCCTCCTGGTTTTATTTTACTTCACCTGACGAGCCGCCACTGCAATGATGCAACTTTGCCTCTATTTAACCAATAATAATAACAGAATATATAGCTACTACTGATAAAAAATAGTCTGTTTTCAGACTTTTTTTATGACTGATTTATTGTTTTTTATTATTGTTAACCATTTTTCTATTATTTTTAGTCATGATTTTCCATTGGTGTTTGGCGTTGACATCCAGAATACCATGAGTAAGGGAGACAGGCTGCTATATGGTGAAAGTGCAATGACCCACGCCATGGTTTTTACTGCTGTGCATGTTAATGTGAGGAATATGAATTTATACAATATAAATTTTTTTTTCCAAATTTTTTTAGCAGGGTTGCAATAAATCACGAATTTTTTGAAAAAATCAATAACTTTGATTTTTTCAATTAAATCGTGATTTTTATCAATTTACACTGGATTTTCCTTAAATATGGCAATAATGAACTTTAAAATCGCTTATTTTAATCATTTTGTATCTATTCGCCCAAAAATATTTGTTGTCTAGATTTACAGTTAGGAAATCTCCTCGGCGACATACAAAATACTTGTATTGACATGAAAATTTTCGGCAGCGTAATTTATGAATATTTTTTACGTTGGACTGATGACGATTAGTTATGTTTTAGCACTTACAAAATGTATCTAAACACTTCGTTTTAACTAAACTATCTTCCTTTTTTTTATTTCCTGATGAGTTGTTTGCTTCGGCGACTTGTTTTTACAGCAATCTATAATTTGGTTTAAATCACGATTAAAATTGAAAAATCAGTTGATTTAAATCGTCGCAACCCTGGTTTTATCTATCATATTTTAAAGTATTCTAAAATACCCACTTTATTCATAATTTTCAATCCTTTTTTGTATTCACATACCTATTAATTCCTCAAAATGTCCCCTATCCTGGTAATAATCGATAAGATCTTGCAGTTCGTCGGCGTGTGGCAAAACAAACCTCCTTCCACGTTCTAGTACTGTTAGCTTTTCGCCCGCTATCGACGGCACCCTAAAAAATGGAAAAATGTAGGTTACAACCAAAGTAGTTCAAATGCACCGAATAGTAAAAATGAGCCATGTAGAGTTTGGTTAACATTTTAGTGAAACGTAAAACGTATGTATTACGTAAAAAATGATATATAACGAAAGGTAGAGAGATACCAAGGATTAGCAATATAGATTTGGTAGTTTTTTGGACTACGGTTATAATTAATACTTCTAAGAAAACTTATATAAAGCAAAGTAGTTCAAATGTACAGGGTAGTAGAATGGGCTAGTAAATGGCTTTAACCGCCGCAGTAGCTATTAGTGTTTTTATAGTGACAATTTTAATTTAGCTTACCTGACACTTACAAAATGTATCTAAACACTTCATTTTAAATAAACTATCTTCCTTTTTTTTTAATTTCCTGATGAGTTATTTGCTTCGGCGGCTTGTTTTTACAGCAATTTATAATTTGATTTAAATCACGATTAAAATTGAAAAATCAGTTGATTTAAATCATGATTGATATCATTTGATTTAGATCGTCGCAACCCTGCTTTTAAGTCAGTTAGTTCACTGTATTTTGTTCCTGTTAAAAACAGTTATAAAATTATTCTCTTTAGGAAACTGGCGAAGTAGAGAAACTCCGCGTGGAGAATTCCTGGGGAGAAGACCGGGGAGAGAAGGGATACCTTCTCATGACTTCCGATTGGTTCAAAGAGTTCACCTTCGAAGTGGTGATCGACAAGAAATTCGTCTCCCAAGATGTGCTCGATGTCTTTAATCAAGAACCAGTGGTGCTACCCGCCTGGGATCCCATGGGCACCCTAGCCTGCTAGTTTTCTCGCTCAAGAAAAAACAAACCGATATTTTGGTATCAGGTGTTGTGTCGATTTGCATTTTTTTTTTAAATTGTGTTTAGGGAAGGTTTCGTTGGTTGTAATTTAGTACAAAAGTTTCAAATGTTTGTTTTCAGTGTAAAATTCTTAATTCAGTTTCCAGATACATATATTTTTCCTGTAGAGCAGAACTATCGTCAAAAAAGTAAATATTTATGCCCTAAAGCACAGAATATACAGGGCGTTCCTTAATAACGTGCTAATATTTTAGGGTGTGATTTTATGAAAAAAAAGTTCATTTAAACATATTATATCCTAAACGGCTTAAATTTTTTGCTACAGGGTGTTGAATTTTATTTTTTTTAATGCGTTTTTTGTAATATTTCCGAAAGTACTTTAGATAATATTTTCAATTTTGGTATGTGCTAATAGGACATAAGACCACATGTTTTAATTATAAAAGTTATTTTTTTGTCCCACCAGTGGCGTTCCTGCAAACATATCCTCCGATATTTTTTAGAAAAAAAGTGGTGCGCCACTTTTTTCATGTGGATATTATTTCTGATTAGCCTGGTCAATTCTGCATAAAAATGGTCTCTTGCGTTTTTCTCCTCAGGCACACGGTTCTTAATTAAAATAATTAAATTAAATTAGACGGACGAAAGCATCCCTATTAAATGAAGGTGGTAATTTCCAACAATTTTTATAAAACAAAATTTTGTATTATCAATGTTAATAATAATAAATAGTAGAGCTAATTTAATTATTTTAATTAAGAACGGCGTGCCTGAGGAGAAAAACGCGAGAGACCATTTTTATGCAGAATTGACCAGGCTAATCAGAAATGATATCCACATGGAAAAATGTCAGTGGCATACCACTTTTTTCTAAAAAATATCAGAGGACATGTTTGCATTGACGCCACTGGTGGGACAAAAAAATAACTTTTAAAATTAAAACATGTGGTCTTATGTCCTATTAGCACATACCAAATTGAAAATATTATCTAAAGTACTTTAGGAGATATGACAAAAAAAGCATTAAAAAAATAATTCAACACCCTGTAGCAAAAAATTTAAGCCGTTTAGGACATATGTTTATATAAACTTTTCTTCATAAAATGACTTGAGGAATCACACCCTAAAATATTAGCACGTCATTAAGGAACGCCCTGTATAGCTACGCAAAGCTATAAATTCTGTGCCTAAAGGTAAGTAGGTTATACAATGAAACTTTTTTACAACCAACCAATAATATAGATATCTTAGGTAACCAGGCATTTAAACCACTTGATAGGATAGTTACCAATCAAAAGTTACTCAGTACTTTATGTTAGGACGTGCGGGAAGAAGAAGCTTGTATAATACAAATGCACACGCTTGCCTTAAACAGTACCTATGCGAAAATTTTGTAGGGGTTTGTTCGTTTGTAATGCATGAAATTTTTACTAATTTTTTGTTCCCCATACGATGGAGCATATTCTTATCAATACGGAAGAAATCATAAATTCATGAATATCAATCTTCTCTTTTCGGTCACGGGCGATGATTTCGGAACTTGTACCAGTATGAGCCACCTGATCTTAAAAATCAGTTCAGCATACTTTTGATGGTAGTCGTGGAAGGGGTGAAAGTAAGTCAACTGTGATTGGTGGAAAGTCGGCTGATTGATACAATTATTGACAATCAGTTGACATTTGACCAATGACGTCTGAGTTACACTGTCATATTTACGCCGTTTGCGCCCCATAAGGACCTGGGCTATGTGCATACTTTATTTAATTTTTTTTTAACTGATTTGTTAGGGTCGAATCATGTTCAAAGATTAATATCGGAGCCATTCTGTAGTCAATCTTTTTCCGAAAAAAATATAGTGCATTAAAAAGGTAATTAATTTAGTTTTAGGAATCAGGGGTCTGGTGTCGGGTTCCTATTATGCGACGCTGTATGGTATTTTTTAAATAAATTTTGTGCCTTCCACACGTTCATGAAGTCGCCCCCGTTTTTCATCCTGTTTTTAAAGGCAAATTTCCTATTTTCTGTCAATAACAACAAAATATTTCGCCTACGGCTCATTTTTTTTTCTCACCTCGATGACGTTTACGGTACGTCACTGCTAAGCAATATGAACAAACAAACCTTTTTTTTAAATTCATGTGTTTGTGATTTACCTGGAACTTGGATATCGTTTTAAATAATTAGATATAGTGTAATGTACTGATGTATTGTAATTTTTAATTTACTAACAGTATCAAATTAGGTAGACCTCTTTAAAATTGTACCGAGATAAGTATTTCTATGGATTATGGTTGCGATTTAAAAAAGAACCTTATGGGATAGTTTTTGTTTAAATTTTGGTAATTACAAATTTTGTGTATGGGAAGGCGGCTAACTTTACCTACTTAATGTATTGTGCTATAATATTAAATAATTAGTGTATTATATTACAATTAAATATTGTTTTATACTACAAATTTATTATTTTATTAGTATTAATAAAATAAATAAACAAGAAGGTTAATTTTTTTTTAGGTTAAAAATATAATATTTGTATCGATCCTTCCGGAAACGGTCAGTGTTAATTTTTGTGCAGTTCCAGCGTTATTTTCTTACGAATTCGATTTTAAAAAAGCCTGATAATACAGGGTGTCCTTAAAATGATTATAGTGAATTTCTGCCATTTTAAGTGTGACAAAGGCTATTTTAGGCAGGAAGCTCTTTTCGTTTGCTTTGTAGGCTCTTTTGGGGTTTTAATTTTAATTGCCAAACTTTTTATTCAAAATAATGAAAAACGTTAAGGCCCGTATTATTAATCTCCTGGTAAATTTACCAGCCAGATAATTTCTATGGAGACAATTGTCTTAACAATGGTTTCTTTGGAAATTATCTTGCTGATAAAGTTACCAGGAGATTAATAATACGGGCCTTAAAAAAAGTTATTTAAATTAAGCAAAGAAAAACTCAAATAAAGGTGATGGAGAATGAGTTGATGTACAGGAGAAAAAAGAAGGAACGTTTTGGAAGGTAGTTTTGATATTTTGACAAGTCGACTGACGTAAAGACAACTTTACATTGAAGAGGAACGCCTTCGATTTTACGTCGTTACCATTTACCTTTAAGTATGCAGTAAAAAAAGTAATTTCTTAAAATAGGATAGTTTTGTCATACATTTTTTATTTAAACAAGTAAAAGTATGCTCCATATAACATTGTAAAAAATAATTTATATTTTTATAGCTTAATACAACTTGAGGTTTCCTGTAATCTTATCTAGAATGGTCCTTGGAGCAGGTCCAAAGGCTATCACAGTTAGAGTACCTAAAAAGAGCACACATCTTCGTTAAGACTATAATAAACGTTTATGCAATAGTAGAACGTTACCTGGTGCTACCTGAGTTTGTACAGCATCTCTTATAACGCAGCTCAGGACATTTAGTTCTTTAGCCTTCTTATCAATCTCATTCTACAGTAACTCTTCTTCAGAGTCTATTCTCAAGGCAATTTTGGTTCCACCTAAATAATAATAGAAATAAATGAATGACTACCAGTATTTTTTTAAATTTACTGTCCTCTGCTAGGTACTAAGTAGATTACCAAAATCATAGTGTACAAGTGTATGCTTACTAGATTTACCATTTCTTAACCAATCTATCAACAATTTCGGTGATGTACGAGTATGAGTATTTAAAGTCTTGGCATGCAGCCATTGCCCCATGTCCACACTGTGCCGCAACTTCCCCCTTTTGCATTTTTAAGTCATTCCGCACTCCTAATATTTTAATCGAACTTCGTCGTCTATCTCTTCAAACTAAAAAAGGCATTAAAGTTCAGAACCTGCTGTTGATGACTTATTTAAACATAATATATTTCGTTTTATTGTCTCAAAGAGCCCTATTTTACCTCGTAGCGTTCTTCCATTCCGTTTGACCATACAGGGTCTCCTCCAGGTAGATGCCGGCTAAACTGTTTGATGTCGAAAACCTTTTTATAAATGCATTTTTAATCCTCTCTTCTATGATGATTTTTTTCTTTCAGCTTAGAAGTCTGGGAAAGCTAAACTGTGAAGATGTACCGCTTGATTCGGGATTTATTCACAGCAAAACCAAAAACGACAACTGCAAAATTCATCCTGTTTTCCCAATGAAATGGCCTGGATCTTACTTCGGCAATGATTGTACACAATTTTATTGTTGTATCCTGTTCATCGAAATAACAAACAAATAAACCACTGTAATCCATTTTTTAGTGTCGTTTTATTCTTTTTACCCTATCGCCCTATCCTATATAATACGTACGATTTTTAAAGAAATTCAAAATTTCTGCCTGAGAAAGCTATATAGTCTTGCTCGCGACCGAAATTTACTTAATTTTGACGTTTGTCGCATAAAAACGTCATTTTTAAAAAAAGAATAAATATTTTCTTAGGGTAGGTCTATATATCCAAATTAACCTGCACTTTGCGAAAAGTTATTCTGCAAGTTAAGGCCAAAGCAATGTTGCCGGTGTTGGCAAATATTCCCAGAACCTACTGATTTTGTGGAATTTTTATAGAAATTCCTTAGATTCTAGGGAAAAACCAATCTGGCAACGTCGCAAAATTTATGGTCTCGACGACTTAACCTCCGGTTAAATTCGTGAAAAATCCTACCCTAAGCAAAATTTTTATTTTTACCTGTTTTCTGTTCTTTTTCAACTCGATAATAATAATAATTTAATTTTTCTTTGTCATTTGGAAATTAATATAATTTAAAATTTGCAAATATGACATTAGATGGTGCTAGATGCTAAGACCGTAATATATTTCTTGACAAAATGGTGAGGTAACAAAATAAAATGAAATAGATATATTTAAACATTTCTTGACGAAATGGTAAAGTAACAAATAATTAGAAAACCCGTAAAATGTAAATCATTCTTGACGAAATGGTGAAGTAATTAAAAATAAATCGAAACTGGCAATTGTAAATATTTCTTGACGAAATGGTGAAGTTTAAAAAATAAATCGAAATCTGTAAATATTTCTTGACGAAATGGCGAAATAACTCAAAATAAACCAACCCTAGTAAAATGTAACTGTTTCTTGACGAAATGGTGAAGTAACAGAAAACGTTATTTTCTAATTCTTATAAAATCAATGTTGTTGTCTGGATACTAATGGCCCCTTCTCGTTTCTAACGTTCAGCCAACTTGTCGTACAAAGTTATTAATCAAAATTTCTTTAGCCCACGCTGCTAAGACCAGGGAAATTTTAAGACTATTGAAGTAAATGCTCAAAACTATTTTCTACAGTCTAAAGTATAGCGACAGCGAGACCTATCATTCCTCTGTGGCCTAAATCGTCTATCCTTGTTCTTTCACTTGTCTTGTTTATCCTATTTTCTTTCTCTTTTCTTTTTCTGGAAACCATTTTTCAGTAAGTGACTCGTTTCGTGTCTTACGACTTAAAAGTGAGTAAATTTTAATTATTTTGCAAAAATATGGTGTTATTTATGTAAAGAAAAGAACGTTTTACCATAATCGAAAATAATTTTTTAAATTAAATTGAAGATGACTGATATAAATCTAGATTTGTGTAAGTTTTTAGGTTAGAATGCATTGTGTAAATATTATAAAAAGGGCTTTTATTTTTTTAGATGCGTTACGTAGCTGCTTACTTGTTAGCCGTTTTGGGTGGAAAAGTCTCCCCCAACTCCGCAGACATTGAAAAAATTCTTGGATCTGTCGGTATCGAAGCTGATGGAGAAAAACTCAAGAAAGTCATCTCTGAACTTACTGGCAAGTCCATAGATGAAGTAATTTCACAAGGTAAGTAATTAATGATTACTTTGTAAATCTGATTATTTAGGACCTGCCTGCAAAGAGTATTAAAGTATGGAGAGGTAATCCCTTTGTTCGAGTATGCTACTTTCAATTGGGATATTTCAAACCTACATAAAGTCAAGACTTTTTGTGTACTGTTTTAAAAGAAATTAACTTTTCATGATGAATTTACCCAATCACCATCTTTCGACTGAGAAAGTATTGATGTATAATGTCAAATCTGATTCATTTTAACAAATCTATTTGCACGGGTATTTATCAAGTTTAATGAATATAGTTATTTAAAATTTGCTTAATTGTTTCAGGTAGGGAAAAGTTGAGCTCCATGCCCGCGGGTGGTGGTGGCGCTGCACCAGCCGCCGCAGCTGCAGCGGCCCCAGCAGCGGAAGAAAAGAAAGGTTAGTATATAAATAATCATTTACAAGGTGTCCAGAAATTCCATTTGTATATTTCAAGGGCAGATGAAAACAGTCCGTATATTCAATATTAGCCTTTTTTCTTCTAAACTATTAGCCTAATAAAAAGAATACCAATTTTGTGTATAAATCTCCAAATTATAATTTTTGGGTAAAATTTCATGCCAAGAAATTGGGAATAAATAAACTTAGCCCTAATTGATAGCACCCAGTATAGCTATTATACAATGTGACCGTTTTGCGTGGCATAGCAAAATACAAAGGCTACAGAGCCTATACTACAAAGTTACGAAAGGCACAAAAAAGAATGAACCAACATTGTAACTAAATAAGGAAATTTCATGATGATTTAACTTAACACCATCTTTCGACTGAGAAAATATTGATGTATAACTTAATTCTGACTTATTTTAAAAATCAACAAAATTTATAATATCATTGTTGTAAATAGTCTTTAAAATCAATTATTCTTTATTTTTAGAATCCAAAAAGGAGGAAAAGAAAGAAGAGTCTGAATCAGAGGATGATGACATGGGCTTTGCTCTTTTCGACTAAATGTGTATATTCCACTTACATATTTTATAAGTACAACCTTTGTTTTTAATAAAAATACATAAAAATAGATTTGTCGATATCTTATTTGTTTAGAGCCTTTGGGTGATGCGCATTGGGTTGACATCTCTGAATTTTAAAAATACTTTCAGAGGTTCCACTATTGTCAAATAACAGCAAATATTCAATCATTTGTCTTCTACCAGACTTCTAATTTAAGGCTTTCATTGGGAAAAAATAATTTACAAAGGTCTATTATAATTTGGAGAACTTCGGAGCTGAACGCAAAAATGGACTTATGCTGTAGTATGTGAATTATGTCTGGTTGTATAAAGATTTTTAACCACAATGAGCTAACCAGTAAGTTTGACTGTGACGTACGTGACATTGGCAGAAATAATTTTCTCACAATCCTACTGGCCCAGTTATCTTAATTTTTAATTGACTAATCGGGCACCTTTAATAGTAAATAAAACGTGTCGGCGTCATTTATGTTGAAACTTGCTGGTTAGTTAAATGGGGTTAAACATCTTTATTATAAATAATAGGCCACTTCACCCAGACCTTAAGTTCCATTGATATATGCAATATACTCTTAGGAACCCATTAATATTAAATTTATGGGTTTTGTAAAATAAACATAACCCTTAGAAAATAGGATAAGGAAGCCGAGAAGGCAATCTAGCTTGACGACGCGTTCTGTAAAATAGCCCTGGTTTTATTGTTGATCTTTACTTATTTTATTCTAATTATTTACCAATACAGGGTGATTCCTAAGTTGATACTTCTGTTTTAGCTGTGTATAGAAGGCAATAAAATAAACATTTACAAATACTTTTTTTCAAAAAACTTAAAAATAGATGAGATACAGAAGTAAAAAATCTAAGTGCGGGCCTGGTCATCAAAACTTAATCTGATATACTTTATGTTGTTTTTTTCTTAGTACTTATGCATGGTCAGTTATTTATTTGGCGATCTGCTGCGGTGTGTTTTTCTGAAGCAAGTTAATTTTAAATTGGTGACACGTGAAAATGGTAAAATTTGAAAACAATGAACTAGTATATATGGTGCTAATTTATGGTGAGTGTCGGCAAAGTGCGGCTGCTGCTTCGAGATTATACGCAGAACACTTTCCCTTGCGGGCTCATCCTACACCCAAAAGTTTTCTTAATGTTATTCAATGGGCAAGTTAGGCAGGACCGTATTTGATCCATAGTGTAAAAAATTAATGTACCTTATTCTTGAGTTTTTTGAAAATGTTTATTTTAATGCCTTCTATACACAGCTAAAACAGAAGTATAAACTTAGGAATCACCCTGTATATTGATTAGACTTGTCGGCGTTTTATTAATTTTAGTAGTTTACATTATGCAACTCAATATTAGAGCTGCATTGGTTGCATGGACATGCTTCAGCGTACGTTTCCAATTATTGCGACCGTGACCATGTTTTTATATAGTTTAGATAAGAAAGTGGTGTCACAAGCTCAACCAACTAACCATTCCTACCTTAACGATGTATAAAAAATGGTTGTCACAACTATTATTTAGGCTTAATCCTAAACGCAACCTTGAAAACATTCTTGGCCCATTCCCAGTGGGCTTTCTGGAATAACAAACATAATTCAATAATTTGTTTATTTAGCTCATTAAATATAGGAAAAATAATTATAAATTCATCCAATAAATCACTGTAAACAGGGGTAAGATAAAATAAAAAAATTCTGCAGGTCTAAATGAACCAAACAGCCAAAAAATTGTATGGAGTGCAAGTTGAAGATGAAAAACATGATAAGGGTAATTTAAAACGACACTGTTTAAAAAACGCGTATTTTAAGCCGACGGGCTTTTGCATTGATACAAGAATTTTTAACAGCGCAGCCTTAAAAAAAAACATTAAAATAAGTTATAAACAGCATATTCATATACATATAACTAAATATAATAATAACTACTAATAAAAAAGGAATGATAAAAAACACATTACACTAAAACAACTGAAAGCAAAACAGAAGATTATATACAAGTTACTTTGACAGTAGAAATGTTCTCCAAACTCAAACAAGTAAACGTTTCTGGAGAACATTTCTTACATTTGTTAAATTTCCCTAATTCCCAATAATTTTAGCACATAAATATGTACAACTCTTTTAAAGCGGTTATATTCTGAACCTATACATTGTGAATAATTTTTGGGTAATTTTTACACAAAAAGCCAGCTTAAAATTACAATAAAGTAAGTTTAAAAAAAAAATTATTTAGAGGTCCAGAATTTTTAATTTAAATTATTTTAGGAATTACACATTAAAGAATTGCTGAAGAGTTTTTGCTTGCCAATGCAATGATGGTAACTCATGAATAGCAATCTTAAAAAACTGTTTCTGTAAAGAACTATACACCATCGTGTAAGCTTACAGCCGCGGAAGAATATGATACCTATTCTCAATCTAATAGCTCTGTAAGTATAGAGCTGTAAACTGGTTATAGACTAGCACCAAGAGTCTTAAACCACTTACAAAATACTGTTCCACGTTACCTTTATAAACTTTATTTTTGTATTGTTGAATGTCATTCTCATTGCGGCCGTTTGCAAAATTACCAGAAAACTAGACACCACAGTAAGTTTTACCATTTTAACAACTAATAGTACGTAAGTTTCAACAGAATCATAATTTCTGTGCAAGAATACAATATTTTTGTTAATTACAGGTCCAAAAACACTTGCTTAACTAATATAATTTATACATATATATTTTTTTGGAAATGGTAAATCTCGATTAGGTAAAAGAGGAATAGATCTATTTTCGGGGTCTAAATATTCACGTTTTCGTATAGCAGAAAAATACTTTTAGTATTTTAGAGCAGGCTAAATTCGATTAACCACTAACTCTCTTTAGAAAAAACTATTTCTTTAAATTCCTAAAACCAATGTTAATCTCTGAACATAATCAAAAAGTACACCTTTCGTTAATCCCTTTGAGAAATTATTAAACCACAAGTTACAAATTTAAACCAACAACACTAATCGATATCTACCGTTAGCGCGAGACAGAAAAAAATCGTTAGTTTGCTGCAAGTGATGCCGCCCCAGAGGGAGCGCTAATAAAATTTTCTATGCGATTGCGGGACCCCGAAGGTTGGGGCCGGTCCCTACATGGCGCCGGGGTAACCCCCTTGGTAGGGCATTTGGGGTGCGTAGCCCGGTTGAGGGTACGCCTGTGGTGGTACATAAGCTTGGGGGGGAATACCTAAAACAAATAGAAACATTACACATTATATAATGTGATTCGACTTAAATAGGTTACATCACTTATAATAGCTTTATTTTGCGTATTGTAACTTTGGCAGGGTAGGGATGATTAAAATCATGATTCATTTTAAAAAGAGTTTTATAATTTTAACACTTAAAATGTATTTGTTTATACAAAAAATAAAACTCAGACTCATTTTTATGTGGTGTTATTAATTATTTTATTATAATAATAAATATAAAACTTGCAATACTGCGCGGACGAAATTTTCACGTTAATATAAGTTTCGACAAAGGCGCAAACTTGCAACGAAATTTGCATGTTAACACCTTTCCAGTTTTGCTTTGTATCTGTACTATTCCTGCCTAAAAATATTTGTTTACTTAGAAAAACAAAATATAAGCAGTTAGAAATATTTAAAAATAATAACATTTGTAAAAGCTGGTAAATCTTTTAAAAAAATCGTAATTTAAAAAAAATCAATTTTTGATTTTTTTTTTAAATCATGATTTTTATCAACCCTGAACTTTTGATGTTTTCATAACTTACCCATGCCCGGACCAGCCGTCAGCATTAACTGTGGCTCGGGTATCATCATCGGCTGTTTGGCATCCTGTTCAGCCGCTTCTGTTTGCCGCTGGGCATCCGATTGTTCTAGCCGTTCGACCTTCATCGTCAATTCCCGGGTGACCTGGATGAGGTAGGGCATGGCAAAGTCCATGATTTGATGTCGCCACGCGAGCTCCATTATGACGTCGGGACGCAGGAGATCGTAACACTGGCACAAATAATAAATCGTATAAAAAACAATATTGGAAAAGAAACTTTAATACCGTTTACTTTATTAACAGGATAACAGGGAAAGCTTGTGTTAATGAGTTCACAATAAACAGGTACTATATATCCTGAATACCACCACCCGGTATAATTCTATAGGTTATATTTTGTAAGTAGGAAACATCGAGATAGAATAAACAAGGAGGCGACATCACGTGACTGAAAGTGACCCTACCCGCGCCATATTGGTACGACACTTATGTCATTCATGTAGTCAGATGTTCCATCTATCATACATCGAGGTGGTTTTAGATTTTATGGGAAGTTTTTCAATTTTTGTGTAAAACTATGGCTAGTGTGTGATAGATACTAATTATTTCTTGTGCCGTGCGAAGTTGTTCCAGCAGAAATGCTGTGGATAAGAAGAAAACGGCGAAAATTACGTTTTATAGGTTAGTATAAATAAAGGGCAGGTCCGTATTCATAAACTTTGGGTGCTAATTGTTGCCTATGGTTTGTTTAGTTGCAATTTTATTTAAACTATTAAATAACAAAAAAAAATATAAAAAGAAAACATCTACAATTAAGTTAAAGCAGGTTTAGACTAGCCGCTTAACTGTAATTTCACCACTTGTATGTTGGGTACCACAAAGATTTTTAACCAGAATTAACTAACCAGCAACATTGACTGTAACATAAATAACATTGGCAGGCATTATTTACTTACAATCGAATTTTCAATATTTATAAATTGAAAATTTAGGCAACTGGGCCACTATGCCACTACTCGTCTTCGTCTGACAAGTCACATGGTTCATAAAAAAGTGTAACAAAGATTTTCATTTTTGCTGCTGTCGCTTATAAGTCAAATTTTATAGGTTAAAGTTCATTTAACATTTACAACTTCTAAATAAAATTATTTCTCATAACAATGTGCACCTTTGCAATGGAACAATATATACAATATATATTCTCAATTTTTCCTATGTCACCAATCAAATTAATGAGCACAAACGGGTTTCACCAAAATTTTTCTAGCTACTAATAAGTACATAATATACAAACATGTGTATATAATACCATTATCCGTTATTTCCACTACAAAGCTGTTCATTGCTTATAATGAAATTATATTATTCTAGTTGTCCCAAGCATTTTTAGAATTGTTCAAAATAAATTTAATCAGGCCCTTATGAATCGGCCATATTGGTACGACACTTAGCCTCGTTCCCTGATACCGTTTTTCGTAGACGAAATTAAATGGTAATAGCGCCTCCTTGTTTATTCCATTTCGATGGTAGGAAATAACAAATACGTTTCCTATGTTGTATACTGACTCTGTGTTAATTTACCTGATATAAACATGCTGCGAAACAGTCATATGCTTCCCTTTCCAAAAACCATGCCAGTAGTTCTTCGGCTAATTCTTGGTTTCTACTTTCCGCGGTATATTCCATGGCGTCTCTGAATAACCTGTCTTTTTTGCAAAGTTCCACGCTCTGTTTCCATCTAAAAATGAACGTAGTTTGTTAACTTTTAAATAGCAGAGGATTTGGCTTGATTCATTACACTCTTAATAATAATAAGTTTATTTTCAATATTTATAATATAATAAATTTGTCCTAATCTTTCTTAAGAAACTTCTTTGATCCCCCGAAGACGTGCTTGTTAGGGGCACATCTTAATATTTTAAATTATAAATGTATGAGAATATTAAAATATTTTGTTTAAATATTTGTTAATATTATATAGAAGTTAAATTGCAAACAAAAAACGTTTAAGTATATGTATATATAAACGCAGTTTTTTGAAGATATAGGTATAATAAAATTTTTTAAATCATCCGTTTCCAATATCCATGCTTTTATTTCCACTTTATATTTTTTTTTGTCCTATGGACTTATTTATTTTAGGTGTTATGGTTATTTCATTTTTATGATGAGTATTATGATTATGGTTTTTAAATTTTATAAGATTTTTATTTTTAAATATGTATATTAAGATGTTATAAATGTAAAGTTGTCTAATGTTAATTTTTTTGTTTCAGAATATAATTTTATTGAAGGATAAAGATAATCTTTATTAAATATAATTTTTAGAAATCTTTTACTTCTAATTTTTTACCTAAAGTTCTTCCTGCCCAACCTAAAATTCCGTAATTTAAATGAGTTTTAACTAATGCAATAATATAATATTTCCATATGTTTCACGTTCAAAATTTTTTTAATGTTTCTAAAAATTGGTACTTAGTAAACTTCTTAATTTTTTAATCAAATATTCTATGTGAAAATTCTAATTTAATTTACTATCAAAGATTATTCCTAAATATTTTACTTGATTAACTTTCAAAATTTGAATGTCATCAGTTATTTTAATACTATTTATATTTTGTGGTATGTTATTTGGATTTAAAATGAAAGGAAGATAATTAGTTTTATCAAAATTAATAGTTAATAAATTTTTATCAAACCAATTTTTTATTCTTTTTAAAATCTTTTTTAATTTTGTTAAGTTGCCAAATTTGCACCTTATTAAAAAAAAATTCTTTGTTTGGTCAATATCATAGACAACAGGGAAAGAAACTTTACAATAACTTTCATCTTGTAGACACTTTAGGAGATTATTTTAACACTAAATAATTTTCTAGTTAATAAGATAATTATGATCTTATTGTTGATCTAACAAATGTCGTTATCTTCTTACCTATTATTTCCTTTATATAGATAAGCTGCGATGCGTCTGAATTCGGTAAGTTCGTGTTTCTCTAATCTCTGAGCCAGACCAATATTGTCGAAATTGTCAAAAGCATCGATGGATGTCCTTAGACCCTGTAAAAACAAATTAACAGTTATCAAAAAGGTTTAAAAACATATAGAATCAGATATCAAAGGAAAAAAAAGCAAATCTCAAATTGAAAAAAAAACAAATATTTTACTAAATTATTACAATACAAGAAAATACTTGCCTGGAAGTCTTCTTCGTCGATAAGGAGAGAGTTGAGGGCCTCGTTGATGGCTTTGTTGTTGAGATTTTGCACAGATCGAAGGTAGGACTTGACCAATTGAAGGTGGCCATATTTTGTGAAGAAGGATACAGCTCTGCAAAGAGAAAGGTACAATGATGAATGTTTTTAACTATATGGATAATTCTTTCAGATACATTTTTATCACTATTTGTTTACCTTGAATGATCCATCCTAGGCGCCAATACCAACAACAAATCGTTCAACAATAACGGCTTATAATCCAAGTAGAACTGAATAGCCTTATAATATAGTTCGATATTGGCAACCTTTGTGATGATATCTTTAAAGTGTCCCTCGCGCCACGCCTCTGTGGGATGCGCCATCATAGCCAAAGCGGCGTTGTCATATTCCTCGTATTTGTCGTAGAGGAATACCAGTTCCGCCCAGAGGTGCGCCTGTTCCGCTGCTCTTAGTACCTAAAATATAGGGTTTTAATTAAAAATTTACTAATTTTTCTTTGTACTTTAAAAAATATATTTTGACCTCATATTTTATTGTAGTTGTCCATATTAAGATGTATATTTGTATACTTTATTTACATAAATCGCAAATAAAGTCAAGTACACTTATTCCAAAATAAACGTTTATTATTGACAATCTCACAGGTATTATATATTTACCTTTGGGATATTAACTCTGGACCAGAACAACTCCAAATGTTCCCTCATCTTGGCAGGTTTGTATTTGGAGTATAAAATAGCTAATTCTGTAAACATACCCATATGTGCCCGTTCAAGTCCTAGGGCCGCTTCCAAAAGTCCTAAAAAAAAATTTCTTTTAGTATAAAAATACTATTAAAATTATTTTGGAGATCATATTAAAATCTTGTCTTGAACATACGTTTTATCTATCATATTTTAAAGGATTCTACAATACTTATTCATAATTTTCAACCCTTTTTTGTATTTACATACCTATTAACTCCTCAAAATGTCCCCTATCCTGGTAATAATCGATAAGATCTTGCAGTTCGTCAGCGTGTACGACTATATGCATTCCACACATCTGCGCCAATCTGAACTCTTGTGCATCCACGCAGGCAAAACAAACCTCCTTCCACGTTCTAGTACTGTTAGCTTTCCGCGCGCTATCGACGGCACCCTAAAAAATGGAAACATGTAGGTTACAACCAAAGTAGTTCAAATGCACCGGATAGTAAAAATGTGCCTGTAGAGAATTTGGTAAACATTTTAGTGAGTAAAACGTATGTATAAAGTAAAAAATGAATAAAGAAAGGTAGAGAGAGATACCAAGGATTAGCAATATAGATTTGGTAGTTTTTTGTACTACGGTTATACTTAATACTTCTAAAAAACACGTATATAAAGCAAAGTAGTTCAAATGCACAAGGTAGTAAAATGGGTTAGTAAATGGCTTTAACCTCCCCAGTAGCTGTTAGTGCTTTTATAGTGACTATTTTAATTTAGCTTACCTGAAATTCTTTTAGATGCACTAAAGTAATGGCCAATCTAGCAAAGTTAGATACGTTGTTGTAGAGTAATTTGGCTGCATCATGCATTCCATCATCAAAGCATCGGTCACCGATTTTCTGAATGTCGGCGTGATTCGGACCGGAAATAAACTCCTCCAAGTCCGCAAGCCTGCCGGTTCTCGCGTACGCGTAGATGAGTTCGGACTCAATATAGCTAAATAAACAGAAAAGTTATATTTTGATTTCAAAGTGAGTCCATTATAAAATTGAAGTAAATTTTAGATTTTATTACTCGCCTTTCTCTAGCCTTCTTCCTAGCCATCTGAAGGTATCGCACCAAGTCCTCCCAACTATCATTTTTAGATGTAGCTTCCACAACAGCCATATAAGCCGACGGATCGTCAGCCTTAATGTACGAATCGATTGCCTCTTTAACAAGACCTTGGTTTAGTTGGGCCTTGGCTAGTTGACTCCATACTGCTGGTTCGTTGCAACGTTCTAAAAATACACACAGAAATATTGTTATTTTTCCAAAAGTTTGATTTTTTGTCACAAAATAACCAAAAAAAATTTCACTGAATCTACTTGTGAATCCTCGCTTATTTAGGGGGTTTATTATAGGGTTAACTTCAGTTAAAATGTCTTATAAGCCAAACCATAAAGGATGATTATGAATATAAATTTTTCAAAAAACCATTTTGATTTTAAAACTTGTGATTTTTTTAAATATTAACTGACACCGTAACTCGTTAATGTAAGTGTTTTTACCTGCAAATTCGTAAGCCCTGTCCAAATCGTTAACTTGTTCAATAAGTACTTGAATAGCTGAAGTGTTAACGTCGAATTTCCTGAAAATGGCAAATGCCTCTTCATACAAGTGGTTGTTGATGGCAATGTTTGCAATATCCGGAGCATCGTAGTTGTCCAGACGATTGATGTAGTCCATGACGCGAGTAGCATCGGCTTTAATTGCTAAAAATTACAAAAAACGTTAGTCATTACCTTTTGTTTACCTATTATCACTGAAAATCAGGGTTGCAATAAATCACGATTTTTTAAATTTTAATCAATTTTTAATGATTTTTTCCTTAAACATGGCAATAATGAACTTTAAAATCACTTACACACACAAATATTCTCATTATTTTGTCTTTATTCGCCCAAAAATATTTGTTGTCAAGATTTACAGTCAGAAAATCTCTTCTGCGACATACAAAATAACTTGTATTGACATGAAAATTTTCGGCAGCGTAATTTATGAATATTTTTTACGCTGGACCGATGACGATTAGTTGTTTTTACACTTACATAATGTATTTAAACACTTCGTTTTAAATAAACTATCTTCATTTTTTTTTAGATGAGTTATTTGCTTCGGCGACTTGTTTTTATAGAATCACGATTAAAATTGAAAAAATCAGTTGATTTAAATCATTTCATTTAAATCGTCGCAACCCTGCTGTAAATTGTGACTCATGGGTGGATCAATAAATATTAAGATATAGGTACTTTCTTCATAATGCAATGGTGCTAGTTATTTCAAAAACCCTTTATTTATCCCTTACCTGTAAGAATAAGCAAGTTCTGTAAATTCCTGTGATCAGAGAACACCGAACTGTCGAGCACAATCTTCTCCAAAAGTTCTATAAGTTCGTTTGGTAAGTCCGCCGTCATAAAGGCCTTTACAGTGACGGAAATATCTTCAGGATCCTAAAACAAATATTACCTTATAACAAACGTTCCATTTTCTAAGGTCATTATAACGAAGAATATAAATCTCACCTGTGTCTCACTAAGTGCAGTCTGAACCACCTGGTCAATCAGCTGCCTTCTGTATGGGTTGCTCTCCTGTAGTACCTCAGCCCATAGCTCAGCATCGCGTCTGCGCACCAAGTATCGCGCCTCAGATTTGAAGAGAGAGTTCTCATTGCACACAGCGATCAATTCACGATCGCACTGACCTCGTTCGTAGGCAACACAGGCTAGGTGGGGGTCTCGTTTTTCGCAGTAGCGACCGACCACGCGGGAATCATACCTGTAAATTTTAAAAAAATGTGCTCTAAAGTTATTTGTATAGATTTGGGATAATCATTGAATTTTAATCAGTAAAAAAGTATAGTAAATGAATGACTAATGTGGTCAATTACCTTACTTTTGAGCGTCATACAATACCAGTGGCGGAGTCAAAAAATATGCTTAAGGGGGGGGCTCAGTGGGGGGCGTAAGTAAGACTTTTTTTTGGAGAAAGGGACAGTCGGGTCCATATATATTTCATGATATTGTACCTATTGAAGAAGGTGAAAAAGCGCCGCAGACGAAAAATTTTCGGGGCCACGCCCAAAGTTCGATTAAAAGATTCACCTAACTACTATCAAATTTCGAAAATTAAATTATTACCTCTTGTTTTTATAAATTTTTTTTATATTCCTAGAGCTGGCTCTTTATTTAAAAAAAAAATACTTTTTATATTTGTGAAAAATATAAATATTGGTGTCAATCCAAAATTTTAACATAAGACGTATGTATGACTCTAACCAGCGTATTTCGGGCTCGGATTTTTATGATTAAAAATAAAGTAAATATCGTTCACCACGCCAAAATTGATGATTTTTTCAAAAATAATGTATTTTAGGAGCGTAGATCTAAGAGCAGTTTTTGGTGTAAATGCTTAGGTTTTGAAATACTCCTTAAGTGCCGTTTTGTATATTCATAATAAAGCATTCTCGTTTCTTCCCGCACTATTTTTTTATTATAAATTATCACACTTCTTCCATAAAAAATGTTTCAATTAAAATTTTTACTTTAATTTTGTTCTTTATAAATAAATACTTAATTGTTTTTGTTGTAAAAATATTTTATTGCATTGGGTTATATTTTTGTTGATTTAAAATAGCTCTAAAAAAAGGAAAACGGAACAGACAAGTATATAATAGAAAAATACTATAAAATGAAATAGATGTTATTTTATTAGTATTAATTATTGTTTTAATTACTAAGGTGCCTATATTGGCGCATTGCATCTTTTGAAACGGTTATTTTATATTGTGAAGTACTTTGTATTATTGTAAACCACAAGTCTTGTGACTGTTGATGTGATTAAATAAATAAAATAAATATTATTCTTTTTACTCGTTTTCCTATAAAATTGCATCATAAATCAATAACTAAAACGATATACGTCTGAAACCTTAATCTCTATATTATAAAACAGGACTTTTAGAAGGAAAAGTTTAAAAACTAAACGTTTCCTATAAGACATTTGTAATCTAAGCCAGAAATACATTATTTATTATTTTTAAATTAAGAGTCCAAGCGTGAGACGAAAAATTAGGTTGCCATTAGACTTTTAGACCCAAGCTGGGGGAGGGGGGGGGAGGGGCTGCATAAATATACCACTGTATAATACTATACTGGCAATTATACTTAGCAAATTAGTTTATAATTTTAGTGTGTAGAAAATCTCTTACCATTGATTTTCCTTAAGGAACCTTTCTGCATTGTTATTAGAATCGATGTAAATTTTAGCCAGGGCATTATGGGTGGCAGGTTCAACGCAACCTTCATGTACTCTGCTTTCTAACCAAGGTAGCAAAAGTTTCAACCTAAAAAAGTAGTAAGTATAATAATTTACAAACATACGGTATATCTATATTTATGCTTAATTGGGTGTTATTTAACCTTTGTTTATATTTTTTTGTTATGAAATCAATCCAACATTATTCCATTAAAAAAAAAATATATGTTTATAATCACTTTACCTATTTCTCTTCTCAACTTCCTCTACCAACTCATCGGTGGAAAACTGTCCTCTCACTACTAGAATTAAATTTTTGATGATATCTTCTGAACAATCGACATCGAGCAGGCCACCGACTACCACTGGTAACCGGCTCGGGTTCACTTTCTGCACATAAATTTCAATATATCTAAAAAATAAGAACAGATAAGAAAATTGCGACTAATTTTCCCACAAGACTGCATGGTTATTTTATTTTTACTCAAGAATGGACATTCTGGTTTCTTTCTTGGTGCCCTTTATAAAGGGCGATTCTTAAGTTGATACTTCTTTTTTAGCTGTGTATAGAAGGCATTAAAATAAACATTTTCAAATACCTTTTTTCAAAAAACTTAAAAATAGGCGAGATACAGAAGTAAAAAATCTAAGTGTGGGCCTGGTCATCAAAACGTAGTCTGCTATACTTTATGTTGTTAGTCTTATTTCTTATTAGTCATGCAGTTTACTGGTCGGTGGTTAGTTATTTGGCAATCTGCTGCGGTGTGTTTTTCTAAAGCAAGATAATTTTAAATTGGTGACATGTGAAAGTGCCAAAATTTGAAAACAATAAACTAGTAGATATGGTGCTAATTTACGGTGAGTGTCGTCAAAGTGCGGCTGCTGCTTCGAGATTATACGCAGAACGCTTTCCCTTGCGGGCTCATCCTAGACCCAGAAGTTTTCTTAATGTTATTTAACGGGCAAGTTAGGCAGAACCGTATTTGATCTATAGCGTAATAAATAAATGTTGTTTATTTTAATGCCTTCTATACACAGCTAAAAAAGAAGTATCAACTTAGGAATCACCCTGTATAATATAATAATAACTTACTTCTGTAGAGAATTTCTATACAAATACAACACCAAATCGTGGACGAAATCGAAACGATCACATACAATGATCAAAGGCAACTGGTCAGTCAGTTTGGCTTCTTTAAGGAAATTCTTAACCCTCTCGGGATTGTAGCAGTTCGATTCTCTACAAATTCTTTCCACTTCCTTGATTTGACCTGCAGAAAAATTGCTTTATTTAGTTTAGTCGCTAGATAATTATACATTGAATGATACTGAACTTAGGAAGGTTGATGAACAGAAGGATCTGGGAATTTTATTTGATACTACCTTATCTTTTTCCAGTCATATAATTTCTAAAATTAAGAGTGCCCAAAGAATTGCAGGATTAATTGCAAGAAGTACTAAAGACTTCAATGTTGATGTCAGCCTTTATTTGTTTGACACCTTGGTGACACCAATTTTGGAATATGGCAAAGATGATATGGATAAAGATTATTGAGGGTGTGCAGAGAAGGTTCTTGAAATGCATGCATTACAGAAAGTTTGGGATTTATCCTCTTCAGGGTTGTGATAATGGGTATCTTTTGGGAATTTTCAATAGATTATGTTTAAGTAAAAGAAGGATAAGGATCTACTTGTGTACAATGTTTAAAGTCCTTAAGGGTGATTTGACTGTCCTGATATTCTTGAACAGCTTCCGTTTACCTTCAATCGTGTTAATTCTAAAAATCGTAACGTTTTTTATCTGACCTTTCCGCGAACGAATCTTTACAGAAGTTCCCCCCTGTACAGATTATGTCATTTATTATAATTTGTATGCTTCTGATATTGATATCAACCTTGTTAATCTGAGAAGCTTTAAAAAACTTATACAGGATAAATTACTTATAAACTAATTTTATAATTTCTGTGTTATACATACTTTGCTAAGCTAATTGCTATAATTTTTTCATGACTTTGTATTGTTGCCTGACTATTAGTTTAAGTTGAGTGTCTGTAATTGACTTTTTGCTGTTAATGCTTTGAAATAAATAAATAAATAAACATTCCTCTAAAGGAAAAATATACACACCTGTTTTACAAGCAGCCTGAATATACTTAAAATGAACCTCTTCATCCTGCGAAAAATTTACAATCGATCCCAAAAAGTAGAAAAGACCCTCGTAACTCTTGAAACTTTCGAAGAGATCAATGAGAGATTTGGTAGTTAGTTGTTCGTGGTATTTTGTGGCAATCTGGACGCAAATCTGCAGGTTTTGTCTAATGTTTGCTGTTAGCATAGCCTGTCAAAATAAGGTTGTAAGGTAACATAAGATTTAAAAAAATAGTCCTCCAATCTAATGGCCTTTGTTCATTAATCAATTTTAACGACCAGCTGTCAAACGAGTAGATTGTTTTCAGCATGCATTATTTAAAGTAAACTTTTTATATATTTTAAGGTTTTTTTTTATTAAATGTACTGTAATAATTTAAGCAATGCGGGATCGTTTCCAAAAGCATATTTTGAGGAAGTTCTTACGTATATACAGGGTGATTCCTAAGTTGATACTTCTTTTTTAGCTGTGTATAAAAGGCATTAAAATAAACAACATTCTCAAATACCTTTCTTCAAAAAACTTAAAAATAGGCGAGTTACAGAAGTAAAAAATCTAAGTGCGAGCCTGGTCACCAAATCGTAGCCTGCTATAAATTATGTTGTTTGTCTCATTAGTCATGGTCAGTTATTTGGCAATCCGCTGCGGTGTGTTTTTCTAAAGCAAGTTAATTTTAAATTGGTGACACGCGAAAATGGTAAAATTTGAAAACAATGAACTAGTAGATAAGGTGTTAATTTACGGTGAGTGTCGTCAAAGTGCGGCTGCTGCTTTGAGATTATACGCAGAACGCTTTCCCTTGCGGCCTCATCTTACACCCAGAAGTTTTCTTAATGTTATTCAACGGGTAAGTTAGGTAAAACCGTATTTGATCCATAGTGTAATAAATGAATGTAAGTACCTTATTTTTGAGTTTTTTGAAAAACGGTATTTGAAAATGTTGTTTACTTTAATGCCTTCTATAAACAGCTAAAAAGAAGTATGAACTTAGGAATCACCCTGCATATACTTTTTTCTATAATAAAATAGTAAGAGTACTTTCAACTTACTTTGAGACATTCGAGACTGTCCTCCACACTTAAAGTTCCAAAGAAACTAACCAACCAATCAGCGGGTAACAAATGGGTGTGGACCACTGCTCTCTTAATGTCATACAGGTCAGTGTAGTGTTCGAGAGCCCTCTGTAATAGACCTGCCTTTTCGCAGAGCTGGGCGATGTGAGGCCTGTCGTAATGGGTGAACATGTTGTTGCCTGTAATAATAAAGGACATTATTTGAAGTTATCTAAGGAGGTATGTCAGAAAAGCGACTTAGGTAATAATAGCTATGTCCAAGCCGAATTTTTTTAGATATTTTAAGTCACCTGACATTGTATTTGTTAATATCCTTACCTAAAATAGCATCGGCAACTTGTGGGGCAGATATTAAATTCATTTCGAGTAGCCTAGTCTGTAAATGACCTTCGGTGGGCCTGTTGTTCTTTAAAGCATCCAAAAGGAAAGCGGTACATTGTTGAACCATATTTTGTTCCATGAATATATCAACTATTTGGTTGATATCGGCCAAGGGTTCTTCATCGGATACCAACATGCTGGCAAAAGCTGCACCCTGAAATGAATAAGAAAAATAAAAATAAAACGCTGTTGCTTGGTTAACAATCGAAATTAATCTATTTTTTAAATTTTAGTACAGCCAAAAACAAACTTCTAAAAAATGGTTACTCAGTGACACGCACAATCAATACCTAAAACAAAGAGCCTGGACTGAATTTACTTGTTTAATGATTCAATAGGATGTGATATAATTAATTAGAGGTAAATACGGATTCCGTAATAAATTTGTGTTTTTTGGTTCAAAGTTTAGAAAACCCCACAGAATATTTGAAGCACACCAGGGTATGGGGATATCATAATATAATTTTTTGTCAGTAATGACAGGTATACTGATGTGATTGATATTGTGAAGGACCCTTTTCCCTTTAAGAGTGAGATCTAGCGAGGCATTCGCCATTTAGTTTTTTGATCAATATTTCGTTACTTCTCCCTTTTATCCAAAAATCGGCTAAATACCGACATTTGAAGTAAAATTACGTACAATTTAAAGTTAAACACGTTTGAATTAATAAAGTAATAAAAGCAGAAAAATGAAAAAATTTCAAATTTCTTTACTTCACAAGTGTAGGTAATTGTTACTCAATGACGGGTATTTGGCCCCTTTTTGAATAAAGCGAAAAGGAGAAGAAATGTTGATCAAAACTTTCTTGTCCAAAGAAATAATATCCTTATTGACAAAGTCACTATTTGCTAATATCTAATATGCTTAATAAATACAGCTAAAAGCCCTAGAAAAAAAAATACAAACAATTAGTGGGGAGAAAAAAAACAAACATTATGCCCATCACGAAGGGGTTTAAAATAAGTAGAAATTTAGAAAAACAAAAAAAAGTAAAAACGATTAGTTAAAATTTTATAAAACACACAGATTAACGTATTACTGTTGGATAATTGAAAAATGTATTCAAAGTGTAGTAAGCTTTTTCAGTTAAGAAACGCTTAGTTAGTTTTTTTAAACTTTTTCAAATTTTGTTGCCTTCTTAAAGAGAGAGAGGAAGATGATTGAATATTTTCTTACCGTCATATATAAAAGAATTTCTAATTTGTTCTAAATAAGGTATAGGTAAGCTTTAAAAAAATATTGACGCGTATTATAATGAGAAGGCAACAACAGCTCACTTATAAATTTTTTTAAAATAAGACATGCAGTCTCTAAAATAAAGATAGAGCAAAGAGTCAATATTGCATGCCTTATAAATAGTGGCAGACAAGAATCCCTAATTTTAGCACTATAATGTATCTTATTGCTCTCATTTGCAGAACAAACACCGCGTTAAATAAATATTGAGTACATGATCCCCAAAAACAGATTCCATAACGAAGATGGGACTCTATCAGAGCATAGTAAAAGCTTTTAGCCACAGTAAACTTTAAGTTATTTGATATCACCCTTAGAGCATAACAGTTTGAAGAAATTTTATTACACAAATTGATAATATGAGTTTCAAATTTAAGAGAGCTGTCTATTGATAATCCCATAAACGTATTCACAGAAAGCACTGAAATATTTTCATCTTCCATAAAAATATCCTCTATAACACATTTGTCTTTGATATATTAAAGGATAACAGATTAGCATTACACCGCTCTCTCATCCTCTCCAAGTCATTACTAATGTCTACTTTAAGTTTATCAACGTCTGTTCCGTGCCAAAGAATGGTAGTGTCATCAGCGAAAATAATGAATTTCCCAGATATTGGTAAATGAGGCAAGTCATTGATATAAACTATAAAGAGAGGGGGCCCAAGACTGAACCCTGTGGAACACCCATGTCAGTGCTAAACTCACTAGAACTATTAGTTTGAAAGGTAACTGTCTGCACTCGATCTGTCAGATAGGAGCAAAACCACCCCAAGGCAGTTCCTCTTATCCCAGACGCATGAACAAAATGGCGAATGCATAACTAGACTTCACTCTGAAGAAATCAACTTATCTTACCTGCTCCGGATTGGTTCTCATAACCTGCCTCAACAAAAACACATAATCCGGCGTATAAGACACTTTCTTCGCGTACAGAACGATTTTCTGGAACTGTCCGGTTTCGGCAAAGCTCTGAATGACCTTTGCAGGCACATTGGCTCTGAGATAGACAGACAGAGCTAGAGTGGGATCGACTTGTTTCACGAGGTCGCCGAGCTCTTCCGAACACTCGAGTTTCTCTTCTTTAAGCCATTTTTCTAACAGTTGTTTGCGACCTTGAAGGAGGACGGGTTTACATAGTTCTAAGGATTCGTATCTGAAAAGAAAAATGAATGAAAATATAAAACATAATTTGGAAAATCTCTTAACAAAATTTATTCGACAATAATTTTTGGAATACATCTTGAACTTGTTTGAACACATTAAACCAAATTTACCTATTTAGTTGTCCTTGATCTAACAAAATACCAAAATATTGCAATAAAGGACTGTTTTGACCAGCTTGTGTAGGTACTTGCTGGAACATCTGGATAGTGGCGGGAGTTCTTAGGATTCCTTTAGGAGCATTTGCGGCAACCTAAAAAATTACAATTTTATTTTTTGGTACTCTAATATGTGAGAAATGGAACACACTTGAACACCATTTTAAATCCTCTTACCTTAGCAGCCTCCGTGTACTGTCCATTCTGGAACAACAATTGAAATTTACTAACAAACAGCTCTTCAGCACCAGAAAGGTTGTTTCGAGTGGCCAATCTCAAAGCCAAATCGGGATTATGTAAAGTCTGGTTTACATAACGGATGATACTCTCCTCGTCTACCGAGACTGACAGTACTTGACCTCTTCGATTAACACCTAAAGAAAAGAAAACGTGTTAAACGTTCTAGTCCTAACTAGTTTTTTATAATAATAATGTGTTTATTTATCTTCCTCAATAAACTTCTTCTTTGATCACCCGAAGATGTGCTTGTTAGGGGCAATCTTAGTATTTTAAATTATAAATATATATATAGGAATATTAAAATGTTTTTAAAAATATTTGTTAATATGATATAAAAGTTAAATTGTAAATAAAAAACTTTTAACTATATGTATATAAATATTAACGCAGTTTTTTTTGAAGATATATGGTAATAAAATTTTGAAAAATATATTATTACTTAATTTATAACAATAAATTTATTAAAACATTTCCAAAATTAAAAAAGTTATCTGTTTCCAATATCCATGCTTTTATTTCGACTTTATATTTTTTTAATGAAATTTATTTTTTAATTTTTGTTGGTCAATACTTAATCGTTTAAATAAAAACATAAATATTTGAATTTTTTTTGTCCTATGGACTTATTTATTTTAGGTTTTATGGTTATTTCATTTTTATGACGCGTATTATGATTACGAGTTTTAAACTATATAAGATTTTTATTTTTAAATATGTATATTAAGATATTATAAATGTAAAGTTGTCTAATGTTCATTTTCTTTGTTTCAGAATATAATTTTATTGAAGGGGGAAAGATAATCTTTATTAAATATAATTTTTAGAAACCTTTTCTGTAATATTTCTAATTTTTTAACTAAAGTTTTATTTATTCCTTCCAAACCTAAAATTCCGTAATTTAAATTAGTTTTAACTAATGCATAATATAATTTTTCCGGTTGTTTTACGTTCAAAATTTTTTAAAAGTTTCTAAAAATTGGTAGTAAACTTCTTAATTTTTTAATCAAATATTCTATGTGAAAATTCCAATTTAATTTACTGTCAAAGATTATTCCTAAATATTTTACTTGATTAACTTTCAAAATTTGAATGTCATCATTTATTTTAATACTATTCAAATTTTGTGGTATGTTATTTGGATTTAAAGTAAAAGGAAGATAATTAGTTTTATCAAAATTAATTGTTAATAAATTTTTATCAGACCAATTTTTTATTATTTAAAAATCTTTTTTAATTTTGGTATTTAAGTTGTCAGAATTTCTATCTGTATTTAAAATTGCAGTATCATCTGCGAAACTGAATTTCTCCATCACAATTTACATTAAACAAATCATTAATATAGATATTAAAAAATAATGGTCCCAAAATTGTTCCCTGAGGAACACCATATTTAATTACTTTAGGATAGCTGTTATCTATTTGAACATAAGTCGGTCTATCTTTTAGATAATTTTGAATTAATTTAAATTGTTTTCCTCTAAATCCAATATTTTCAATTTTTTCCAACAATAAATTGTGATTAACTGTATAAATATATATAAATAGTATCTCACCAATAATACCACCGGTTCCTTCATGCGGGGCAGTAACAAAGATCGTCTCACTAGAAATCCGGTTCATGTATATGCAAACGGCACTTTCAATATCATACATGTGGATGTAGCCGTATTTCGTTATTAGATAGATGACGTCGTATTTGGTGGACACCTGCATGGCTACTGGGAAGTCGTTTTGGGCCTCTGGCGGGAAGAATACGTCCACGGTTTTTTTGGCGAATGCTTGGTTACCTGGGGGACTTTGTCCCACCTACAAAATATTAAGAGAAAAGCTTAAAACCTTCTAAAACAAAAACATTTCTCAATCAAGAGACCTGAGAGTTTAAATTGCGCATAGTCCTAAGACTAACTTACCTCAATAATGTGTAGTTTTCCACCTTGTGCCGTCCTCACAGCGAAACAAAAGAGCGTAGAAGGTTCAGGGTTTCCTTCCATTTTAAAAGTGGCAAAAGAGGCCGCGTGACCTTCGATAGGTTGTGAACACTATAAAAAATTATGTAATTGAGAAATTATAAATCTACTAAATGTTTCACTATTTTTAGTAAATGACAAATAATATATTCAAGTTCCATATCATTTAACAAAAAAGTTAGCCATTCTCATTAAAAAAACTAACTATAGTCTATTTCAGAAAGGTGTAGAGTAATAAAATTTAAAATACCGTTCAGTTCGGCTCAATTTCGGCGACGGCCATAGGCGCAAGTAAATTTTGTGCATTAAATTATTTATGATAACTAACCAAAGAAAAATAAACAAGATAATTTGATAAAGAAGAAACTATTAGCAATAGAAAATTTACACAAACATCTTTTTATGAAATATGTCGTGGTAGCTGAAAAACATAGTGTAACTGTGCTGCGCACACCGCCATGTAATTGCGAACTAAATCCTTTAGAACTTATATGGGCGCAAGTGAAAGGATTTGTAGCAAGACACAACACGACATTCAAAATGACAGACGTTAAGCTACTGTTTGATCCAAGCCATTAAGGAAGTGACACCAGAGAACTGGCAAAAAGCAGTCCATCATGTCATTAAAGAAAAGGAGAAAATGTGGGATCTTGACCACCTGATCGATCGGACCGTCAACCCTTTAATTATAACGTCAAGAGGAGACGACAGTTCCTTAGATGACGAAGAGTATTATGATTTTTTATAATTTAATTTCTGTATAATGTATTTTTTGTATATTGTATTTTTTTATAATATTTAGTAAAAAACAAGTGTACCTAATACTATGTACATAATGCTAATGCACACCTTTGTTAGTGTTTGTGAATAGGCAAAACCCATAATTTGACCCAAACCCGGGTGGTACAACCGGCACTCAATAAAAATAAAGAATTTTGCAATGAAATCAATGCCAAATTATGAAAGTGGCTTAAATATTCGTTGGTTCACTTTGTAGTCACTTTGCATACCTCCTAATGAGCTTTTATTACTCTCTACACCTTCCTAAAATAGACTATAAAAGTATTTTCATTTAACATTGTAAAGACATAACATTTACTATGTTAAAGTTTACCTTTCTTTCCACCGAATATAGTTGCATGGCGCCAACAACTCTAGATTGTTGAGCGCTGATTCCTACCAATAGAAGCCAATTTTGTTTCGGATCTGTTCGATAATTTATAATTTGGCAACCGTTGAGTGACGAATGTCTAAAAACAAATTTAGGTACTTCACAAATGAACCAATTCAAATTAACTATATCATTATATTTATACATTACCTGTCAAACATTTTGACAGGCTGAGAGTCGCCCTCCATCGACCAATGGTAGACTGAAGATTCTGTGACTAAGGCTAAAGTATTTGGACTGATCCATTTCCAGAAAATTACGTCGTCAGTCATAGTATGGGCCTTCATCTTGGATTTCATTTCTATGTTAAAGATTTGTAGGGTTTTTTGGGCTTCGACACCAGCTTTACCTGTAAGAAATATGGCGGTAATGGTATCTACCTCTAGGAGTACACTATATTACAAGAGCTCACAGTGGCGGCTCGCAGTCTTAAAAAATGGTGAAGAGCTAGGTATAGTGCGGGTACTTTAACAAACATTGACTAAAAACCCGTATAACAAAACGTCTCTCGTATCCTCATCTGCCCAACAACTGAATTGAGTTTCCAAGAAATTACAAACTATGTCATTAATTGTGTTCATTTTTAAAATACACAACTAAGTAGGTATATTCACTACTGAATTAACTGAAAAATAAAGCCATCATTTTTTAATCACACAGTAAATCACGTAAAAACGATATCTATAACCGTAAGTTTCGCGAAGTCTCAAAATAAATACCTCCTTAAGGTTAGTCGAACCAATGCTAAAACAATGGTGTATACGACTGATCTATTTTTAAATTGCCCTTCATCATAATGCAAATTGTTACATGCTGCTTGCGTGACTGACGTCACGTAACCATAGCAACGGTGAATATTAAAGCCATGTTGGGCGTTGGGTCTTCACTTGCTTTGAGCTAAGGACACGGTCGCTGGGGCGCGCCAAAATGCACGAGTGTTTATAATTATTGTCCATCGGAGTTAACCGTGGCCCTATTATGCATAGCTACATTCGGATTAAATTAATATTATTAATTCGAACATAATTATTTTTTAAGGGCTAAAATGGTAGCTGTAATAGTAGATTAATATTTAATATTGTCGAAACTTTCCTCCTGATTTTATTTTTTTGGTGAAGTGGCCTGGCCCTTCACCTACTTCATCTGACGAGCCGCCACTGAGAGCTCAACATTTCACTAATGCAGTTTGAAAATGTTACGCGGGGAGGCCTAGAAAAATGTTCCTCCTAGTGAGAAAACCTTTTTAGTTGCCCCGTCCCCCCCTACTATCCAGTATGGATTAATGTAAAAGAAAAAAATTGCCCTAAAATGTAAAAAAATTTATTGTACCATGAATACAAAATATTTTTTTCAGAACAATTCTTACTTTTTTCCTCACCTTTTAAGGCAATGACCTTCGATGCGGGGTTCATAATGGCGCTCTCTGCCGTGATCGGTCTGCGGATCGGATTGGCCGTGTCCGCCATATCGACAATGACGACCTGAGACGTATCACCGACCTTTTCTCGCACGCAGATAAATTTGTCGCTCTCCATCGTGAGGGTGGCGAAAGAAATGTTGGTGACATTGATACCGATGTTGGTGAGCTGTAAACAAAAATTTTGTCAAATATAAAAAAAATCTAAGCTAAGTATACTATTTTAACCATATATTTCTTCAGAAAAAATTACCATAGACAAAGTATTTTATTCATTAAACAGCTATTGTTGTGCGAACACAATAAATGGCTTAATTTCTAGCATACTTTAAACTGGGATTATCACAATATACAGGGTGTCCTTAAAATGACTGTACAACGCCTCACCACAAATTCCTTAACCAAAAATAAGGCGATCTAGCCAAACTTACCTATATGCAATGTTGCTTCGTTTTGCCGCTACAGGGCGCTAAAGTTTTCAAATTAATATCGGTTTTATTTTCAAAAGATTAACATGTAATTTGTTAAAAAATGTTTTGTCTGTTCTTCTGAGGTTGTCACCAAATATAAAAGGGTGTTCAAATATCAGAAATTCTAGAATAGAAGCGATGGACCGGTAATTACTGCACTTATAACCTTGAATGTCCTTGAATGTGCTCTTCTAAAATTATTTCGTCTCATGGCACGAGAAACGCGTGAACCATGATCTTCTCGATGAATGTGAAGACAAGGAAAACCCTTATCCCAAGTTTATTCCTTTCCTACTCTTTAAAAATCGAGAATGGCATGATAACCACAGTCGCTACGAGTGGTACAAACCGATTTGGAATATTTATAACCGGTCCATCGCTCCAAATCGATTTACGTTTCAGCCTACCAATATCAGCTGATAAATTACATTGTCAATGTAAACAATCATCAATTTTAATAATTAATACTATAAATTAAACTATTAGCTATGTTTATTTATAAATTAACATTAATTTTTGACATACTTTTTAATTAATAATATTTATAGTTTGGGAAATTATGAAAGAAACGCGCCAAGCTATATTCTTCTTAGATCCAAGGTAAATCCACATACAGGGTGACAATTTGAAAACGAACAGCATTTAATATTGCCTCTACCAATGATAGTATGAAAATTTGGTGAAACACGTCAATTGATATATCGAGGGGGACATTCTTTAAGACATTTGTTGTCGTGTTACTTTCAACCCCCTAATCCCCAGGGCACCTACCCCTAAAATTTTAAATGGTAACCCCTATTTATTTTGCCATTTTTGTGTTCCTTATAATATTCTACATAAACTGTATCATTTTTTTTTCAAAAAATGTAATTATTTTATTTTTTCTAGTGGCGATATCGAAGACGAAATGTAGAAATACATTCCAAATTCTTTTATTTATTTACATTTCGTCTTCGATATCGCCACTAGAAAAAATAAAATAATTACATTTTTTGAAAAAAAAAATGATAGTTTATGTAGAATTTTATAAGGAACACAAAAATGGCAAAATAAATAGGGGTTGCCATTTAAAATTTTAGGGGTAGGTGCCCTGGAGGTTAGGGGGTTGAAAGTAACACGACAACAAATGTCTTAAAAAATGTCCCCCTCGATATATCAATTGACGTATTTCGCCAAATTTTCATACTATCATTGGTAGAGGCAATATTAAATGCTGTTCGTTTTCAAATTGTCAACCTGTATATAAATCACAATATTAACGCTGACCAGTATGCATTATTTTTTATGATAAAAACTTGCTTATTTATATCCTTAGAATTCCGTAGTTTTTATATTAGAACAGATTTTATGTACCTACTTGAGAATGTTTAAGAAATATAAAAATCAGTTACAACCACGCTGTTGTTTTACTCACGCCTATTCCATTTATTAAATGGAAGAAAATTACAAGTTACAATAAGATCCATCTGAAGAAATGCAATCAGAATGAACTGAAAATGATTATTTTATATGCGGTGATAATGAACTTTTAAAATAAACTCTATAACTCATACAAAATAAACAAGTCATACACCTGTGACCCTTGAGATAGATCAATTTAAACACCTTGTTAATTGTCCTTATTACCCACATTAAATTATTCGCTTGGCTGCGTTAGAATTACCTACAATTTGCAATTTATAGTCTAGGGTATTTTTTCATTAAAATGGAAGCTCTAAAGTGACAAAAACATAACAATTTACGCACTATCGATGTAGGAAAAAGGTTGTGATCTCAACACTACGTCCCGAGGGGACCTACATCTTAACGTGGGTTCCGAACCACGATCCTCAGTCATGCGACATTCGCTCATTAACCAATTGTAACGACCAGATGTCAGACAAGTAGATTGTTTTCAGCATGCATTATTTAAAGTGAGCTGTTGTGACTTTATTTGAAAGTTTTTATTAAATATACTCTATATTGTGAGAAAATGGCAAGGCAGTTTGAAGTGTGCAAAAAATTGAGCCATTTAAGTCCGGAAATAACCGTGACCTGACAGACTGTGACCGAAGCACTTTACAAGTAGTATCCCCTTCATTTTATCCACTTTTTCGCACGTCCCGATTGAGCCCTCCTTTAAGGATGGAAAATTTACTTGTATCACAAATGTACCCTTTAACTATGAACGCAGAACAATAGCTTATTTATGAATGAAATACTTTTCCGATGGTAATTGGTCTTTGAGTGTAACCAACCATAGAACCCCGAAATTGATAATAATCTTTTTCACGCTTTCTTGAGTAATAACAAAAAGCTTCGCACGTACTAATAGTTAATTTTTCATTCAATACCAACATCGAAATATTGCACCGGCAAGAAAATCAAATTCAATAGTTATTGCCTATTTTATATGGGTTTTGATCATTTTTACCAAATACGAGAACGAGATAAGATCTTAGTTAATGTAAAATACAATATAAAAAAAAAGAGACATTTAATTTTAAACAGAAAATTAGAGGCTAGCGAAGTGTTTGCATTAAAGTTAATAACAAAATGACGGCGGTTTCGTCTTGAGGATTCTGTCAGTGCCTTATCCCTTTCTAATCGAGGGCAACGGTTTATACAAAGTCAGAGGAAAAAAATCCATGAAAATAACTTAAAATAATTGTTTCCTCTAACTTCGAAGAGCGACGACAGTAATTTTGGACTACAAACAGCTCAATATTATTTATCTAAACCTTTTCTTTTTTACTTAAAACTTTTTCTAGGGTCAATAGTATAATTTTTAAAGCCGAAATTCTTGATGTTCATTAATGGTGTCTAACTACTGTCCACTAGCCACTTATTTTCTTTTTTGATTATTATTATGGATACAAAACTTTTAATACTCTAATTTTAGAGTTGAAGCAAATACTATAAAGTGCTTTAGACCGTGGGATTTTTTTTACTTTTCTCTTTGAAATTAGACAATGAAAATATCACAGTGCGCACACTCGAATCAGGGTGAAATTTATTTATGTATATGCGTGAATTACGGCTTCGCCACTTTTGCCTATATTATTTAGGGGTTCATTTAAATTTGTCAATGGTAATAAGGACTTTAGTGTCTACTATACAAACTATAATCTGTGAGCCATTTCACATGTTAATTAAATGACTCACCATTGGTATTATGGGCAACAATAAGGTGGATATGAGTAATAATGTAATAAATTTTTCTTGTTTTTATTAAACTTATCAAATCAACTAGGTACAAAATATTTATATATATTCATTTAAAGGTAGGTATAATAATAAGCATGATAAGCATTTTTCTTTTTAATTAATCATTGCTAGTGCAATTTTAAAGATTATCTATCAGTTCACTGGATTTTTATTATACCTTAATTCAGTTTATGATATTAGAAGTTTTGAAATCATTTTGAAGAAAAAGTAATAAACAAATACTTATTCTTAAGTGGATCAGACCGCGCCATAACAAAAAAATTAATAAAAATACAAAACTAAGGTTGCATTTATTTTTATTTTGGAATACTTTTTTCGAGTCTTCAATAAATATACCCCCCTTTTGGGGGGTAGAAACCGCCCCCCCCAACTTTGTTTTTCAAAATGTAAAGGTATGTATTGTGAGAGCTCATTGAAAAGGGCATAAAAAAGCGAATACGACCACTATTTACTTTTGCATTGCGATAATGTAGACTCAATTTGTTTTATTGTAAAAAATTGTTGATAATGTTTTTCCTTGACAAACCCCTAATCTCAAGAATTCATTCTTGACCATGGGCGACGATAGAGTAAGTTTCAGAGGGAAAGGGGGAGAGAGAATCAGCCAAAAAGCTGTATATTACAAGATCACAAAGTAGGGCAGCAAACAAAGTTTGAGGATTATTTTTGTTTTTGTAAGCTCCATATTTTGTCTGGGTGGTAAAGTTATAAACAGGATAATTTTTATGTCCATCGACTTTTCAGCCTGTATAGCTCTATTACTGTCATTTATCTTGCAAGTAAGTTTAATAATAAAGTAAAAAACTGGGCCTAAACCAACTAAAAATAAACATAAAATTCAATATGTTTTTTTTGTTGTTTTTTCTATTTTATTGAGCTATAATTGCCAGTGATGTTTATTTCTATTTTTAGATAGGTGGGTTGTTCAGTGGGGGTGGCGGAAGAAAAACAATCCCTTAAACCTAATGGGAACCCTACACTATCAACATTATATGGATAAAACAAAAATCTGTATTAAATGCTTTTTTGTTATCCCAGAACAAAGTAGTAAATTTAAAAAAATTAGTAACATGTATGTAGCAGCGGCGGCGCAAGGAGAGGGGGGGGAACCGGCCCACCCCAAAAACATGAGTGCCCACCCAAAATTAAGGGATTCGGTTTTGTAATGAAATTTCCTTGGGGGAAGGGGATTTGACTATGAAATTTTTGATAAGAAAGGAGGGGTATTATAGAAGGATGTAATAATGTAATAAAAGATAAAGAGAACAATGATGACCCTTTTTTTAGGCGTCAGTTTGGACAAGAGGGAAGTTTGTTTACCCTCCGCTTATGGCGTTATAGACAGTGGGCGAGGAGGTGACCTTTTTTTAGAAGTCAATTTTGATTCGGGTAGTACCCACCCTAAAATCATTGGGCCCAGCAATCCCAAAAACCCTGGCGCCGCCACTGGTATGTGGGTCCCATACTCTACCATCAATCCTACAGCGCATTTTCGGCTATACAGGGTGCATCTATTCTATTATCATTAAATATGCATGAAATAAAATGTTTCATTGTATTTAAAAAATTAAATTTACTTTTAAATATCACCTGCAATTTGCAGGATCTAATCATTGTCTTGTTTGGACATTTTGTATTTAATAATATCCCTCATAATAAAATTGTAATAATTATTATCATGAATTAGGTCTCCTATCAAAACTGATATATCTGACACACAAAAAAATCGATTAACACAGAAATCGGTATTAAAACCTCCCCCACGCACCCTCTCCATGACTCACGACATGACCCAGTTATCTTTAAAAACTTCTTTAGCACTTTATTTTGTCGCAAATTTTCTTGGTCGAGGATTCACCGTAACACCATTTTACATGATTTTGTATGAAAATTGACGTAATATAATTCAGAAAATAATCAAGCAATCCGCCCCCACAGTGAATTCGTGGAAATTTTTCAAATGTCAAAGTGACTGCCGGTCAGCATCGACAAAAGAATCGATTTTTTTTATCGTTAACTCACAGGCACGTTTTCCAGTAGGCAAATAGTATTCAGGAGACTTTGCCCCCACATATTAGTGGTTCCTTATGGGAGAAAATTGATCTTTAGGGGGCGTATTTTCCGTGTTTTCTTACCTGTAAATGTTCCTGAAACTTAATGGGCAGCAGGGTAGGCGCCGTCATTTTTTCACTTGTTTTTTACTCAGTGTCACAAAAACGAACTAAAAACTAGCCCGTATCTCGAGGGCGGCTTTTCCGAAGAGGTTTTCCGGCGGATTTTTCACTTAATTCTTAGGTCAAAGGGCTACTCACAACTTGACAGATCAAAATGAGACACCCAACAAACATGGCCGACCAGTTTTCGATGAATGGAAAGTCGACGTTGGAGCTTGCATTTTGCCACATGCGCTCGCTTTTCCATATACGAAGTTAGGCGCATGTCAAAAGACCACATCTATGAACTTAGCGAGTTTGAAAAGAAATAAGTTTTGATATTTTCGGCTTACAAATACAGGATCGTAACAACGAATTTGTATTAGAACAGAGCCGTAACAAATAAATTTTGAATTAAATGTCGCTTAGAAACCGGACTTTATTGACATAACATTTGTCAATGTGAATTTTAATATATAAAAGTTTCTATAAACCCAAACGCTTGAAAGCCTTTACAAGATGAATAGCAAAAAAACACCTACAGTTTTTGATCAAATGTTCTTTCCCAAGAAGCCGAATTACGAATATGCCACGGAATATTTTGCCTCGAAATCCTCAGAGGTCCAAAGAAAACTTGCGTAGGTTACTATACTTTCGTCTCCTGAAATAAATAGTTTTTTTTAATTGGTCGTGAAAAACATTATTTTGCTTTAATATGGTACCTACACTTAAAAATTAAAGAATATCGAAATTTTTAGGAAACGGAACTGCGGTGATAACATTGAAAGAAACGTAGATATTTCTAATTATTTGGCAAAAAGAGCGCTACAAAAAACAACCAAAAAGTTGGAACGCAAGAGAAAAGATTATAATGAAAAAAGGAAGAGTGTACAAGCCCAGTGGGAAGATTTGAAAGTCAAGGAAGACAGCTTACGGCAAAATTTTATTCGATTTAATCAGGTATGGGTAAAACAGTTTAAAATCAAATCACATGCATACGAAATCTATAACCCCGACAAAACGGCACTTTAAGAAGGAATATTCCAAAAACTAAAAGTTTCTGGGACAAATGCCTTACAGATTCGTACTCTATATATGCCTCAAAGTAAATCACTTCTAAAATAATCATCAATAATGAAGTGATTATTGAATAATATAAAAATACCCTGGTATGATTTATCATGGTTATTTATCGTATATGCGCAGGCGCGCTAGACGATCTCTGTTCCAGGTTAACGCATGGCGCTTGTACACACAGAAGAAAAAAGGCTTGTACAGTCGTCTGATCGTTACTCTTCTACCACAGAGGAACGATAGGTCGATGCTGATACTTTACGTAAACATCCATTTCGGTCTCTTTTAGTTCGTGAAAGAAAATCAGGAGAAAAAAGAAAGAGCTGCCAACAAAATTATCGAACAAGACCAACTCAAGGCCGAACGACAACAACGCATGAACGAAATGGAGAAAAAATGCATGGAAATCGCTAAAGTAAAGGCAAGCATGGACACGAATATAAGTCATTACAGAATTTACGAACAATTTTTGACTAAAGTTGTGGATCAGGAGACTACTATGCAGACTATTAACGATTTGCTTAAAAGGTACGTATACAGGTCTAGCAAGAGTTAGAATAGTTTTGGACTTGATTTCGTTAGTCCAAAACTCTCTATCATTCAAGAAACATATCGTTGTCTCCAACCTTTAAACAGACACAACAGATCCTTTCTTAGTTATTGCGTCACCACTACTTTGATATTCTCCCCCGTCTTAAAAACATAATTTTGTTACCTACTCTTTTTTTACTTTTACTCTAGCAAAAAATGCTTACTCAAAGAGTCAGTAGCATTTAAAAAAACATGTTTGTCTATACCTACTTATGATTTTTTCAAAAGGCTCATTTTTTTTAGATATGAAGCACTAATAGGTGCAAGAAAAGAACTAAATGATATCCAACAACGTGATATGAATAAACTAGAAAAAGCGAAAACAAATTTGGTAAGAATAAATTTTTGTAATAAATTATATAAATATCTAAATTAGAATTGCATGTATTTACAGCCCCAAGATTGAGTGTTGTAGGTAGAATACACTTTATAAGCGCATTATCTCTATATAAGCACGCATTCCATTCACGAACTATGTCTTATTACTTTTTTATGTTATATTTAGTGATGCTTTTAGCAGCTTTTGTAGCGAAGAAAAATAGCTATATAGTAACATGAATGCATGTACAACAAATATGTCAGTATAGTACACCAAGTCCCATAAATCTGGTAAGTCAATGATTCAGAGAGTTATGAAAATTACTTACTATATTACTTTTCAAAGGCCGTTTGCAGTTACACCAACTGGCGCGGCGGCGTTAGCTAGCCGGATACGTTAAGATTCGAATCGATATTCTCACTGGTGCGAGGGTATTTGATTTTAGACAACCTTACTCAACTTTTAAGATCGATTTTAAAAACAAGTATGTAGTGTCGTTTCTTTAGGACACCACGAAGTTACCTGTGTCTAATACGTAATTTTTAGCACATCCTGAATACATTTGTTTTAGCTTGGTTTAGTGCTAGTTATACAGAATGATTTCTAAGTTGATACTTCTGTTTTAGCTGTGTATAGAAGGCATTAAAATAAACATTTTCAAATACCTTAAATTTTTTCAAAAAACGCACAACTAAGGTACTTACATTCATTTATTACACTACGAATCAAATACGGTCCGGCCTAACTTGCCCGTTGAATAACATTAAGAAAACCTCTGGGTGTAGGATGAGCCCGCAAGGGAAAGCGTTCTGCGTATAATCTCGAAGCACTTTGCTATACTCACAGTAAATTAGCACCTCATATCTACTAGTTCATTGTTTTCAAATTTTACCATTTTCACGTGTCACCAATTTAAAGTTAACTTGCTTCAGAAAAACACACCGCAGTAGATAAATAACTTACCACCGACCCGTAAATTGCACGACTAATAACTACTAATAAGACTAAAACAGCATAAAGTATATTAGGCTATGTTTTGATGACTAGGTCCACACTTAGATTTTTTACTTCTGTATCTCGCCTATTTTTAAGTTTTTTGAAAAGAGGTATTTGAAAATGTTGTTTATTTTAATGCCTTCTGACATTTTTTTTTTCAGTATGAAGAAGGATGTTTGGTTCTGATATGTTTACATGTCTTATGTTGGGTTGCACAAAGATTGTTAACCAGAATTAACTAACGAGCAAGTTTGACTGTGACATAAGTAAAATTAACAGGCATTATGAACTCACAATCAAAGTTGCCTGATTAGTAAGTTAAAGATTAAGGTAACCGGGCAGTATGATTGTGAGTATGTCACAGTTGTTGGTTAGGTAATTGTTATTAAAATTCTTTGTGCATCTCGACGTAAATAGCTCAGGATTTATAAATTGTAAGATTTGGTAATATACCGTTGTTTTAGAGAAACATTACAGAAGATTATTTAACGACGGTAGGTCAAATGAACAATAAAGTAATCAACTTACAGGAAAGGTATGAAACTGCAAAACTCAACTGTAAAAAGTGGGAACGGTTTAGTCAGTATACGAAAGAAGAAGCTATGGAACAAATCATGTTTACGGTAAGTTACGGGGGGGGGGGGGGGGGGGCTGTAGTAATTGACAGGCTAAATTTAATACAAAAATACAGGGCTTTAGTTTTTTTTTTTTAAAAGTTACTATTTAGATCCAATATTTTCTACAAACGTTGTGATTTTTTCTTTCTAGGTTGCAATTAAAGAAACTTGCGAAAAACTGTATCGGGAGGTGTGCAGACGAAAAAAGATTAAACCTATTCACATTAACGATGTTGAAAAACAACTGTTCAGCGTTAAACAGGCCATTGGTGAATATGAAATAATCAACAACAAAGCGAAAGAGTTAGAGGAAAGAGACCTTAAAGCGTCGGTAGAGCCTAAAGTATCAAATATGACCTAGTATTTTAAAACAATAACTTGCACTTAGGATAAAAGAATTGCACATATTGCAACAAACTCGTTCTAGTTCGTTTTTAGCGAACAGCCGCACAATTTTAATACGGTATCTTTTTATGCATATGGGAGGTGACATTACAGAATTCCTGTAGAGAGGAGATATTTAGCACGAGGCGTCAGCCGAGTACGGAAATTCTCCGAGTTTTAGAATAATCACTTTCACACGAGTAATGTACACTATTTTTCCTACGACCACAAAGAATTGTTGAAAAAGCCTTTGATTTGTAAAAAAAAAAGTTTCCTACCAGTGTTGAAAAAAAATATTAACACTATAGTGTTGAAATTAGCATACTTAGGATTATGTTCCACCTAATATCTGGTTTCATAGTTTTTTCCTTTATTTGTAGTTTAACTGTTTCATTTTTTCATATTTTATATATCATAGGAAGAACTAATCCTGGATTGACTTCTTGATTAACCAGAATGAAAATTTTTAAATTTCAATAAAATATGCATTAAACATAAATTTAAAAAAACAACCCAACAAGGAAGATTTCAATTCAAAATAATTCTATAAATTATTTAATGTTTTGATAAAAAAGTTAAATACACCTGATTTGAACCTGTGACCTTGCGATCTGTAGGCTAGAGATCTAGTCTCTATGCTATGGCTACCAATAAACATTTGTTGTTTAATACATGCTATCTTCTTCAGCGCAATTTGTTTTTTCTGGTGATAGATTTTCCATTATATTATTAAAAAAATTTATAATTTCAGATGGCGTATTTTCACACTCTAATTCTGAATCACTCAACAAATACATGAAAAATAGGTTCAACACTCTACAATTAGTGTTTTCTAAAATTTGTTCTTTTTAATAAATAGGAGTGGTCTGTCAGATTGGCATCATATGTTTAAATTAAATAGTGTGCTTTTTATTTCAACTCTAGAGGTGAAATATTTTTTTTCAACACGCGTGTGATATTCGGCGCTTTCTAGCCAAGTTAACCGTGCTTTTTTTCTCATTTTCATAGGTGGTCGTAGGAAAATATTTTTTTTTTACCGTAGAGTAAGTGAAAAATTTTACTTTGTTATTAAAAAATCAAATATTTACCTGTAACAAAACTTTACTAGAAACTTAAATTAATATACATTTAACGTATTATTTGAATTTCACTGTTTCACCTACCGAAATTTTAAAAACTCAAGATATGGTACCTCCGAGGGTTGGATATTCTTTGTAATAACGTATTTTTGTACGTGCTGTAGTACTTTAATAGAACCAAAACTCTATTTGCAACAACATCCCGGTCAAATTATTTATCGGTCAGACGATGTAATTAAAAAATAATCAAATTCGCACAAAAAGCGTCATATATGGCATATAAAATAATGCCAATGTGAAAACACAACTGTGAGACTAAAGATCTAAATATTTGGATGGTCTAAATTTTAAACCCCTCTAGTGAATATGGGTGTAAAAGTTTTTAGAGCAATAAATACTGTTAAAAGACTGAAGGTTTGGTACTTTATTCAAAGTATTCAGGGAAGAAAGAAGATACAGTCCATTGAAGGGACCAGGGGTTGTCTGGAGAAGGAAAATAGAGCTCTTTTATTATCAGGGAGCTACGACAACAGGTGCCTAGAATTTTTTAAGGATTGAACAAATAAGGATCCTGTTGGTGGTGTTATTGAGGTGAGAAAACAATACAACATCCACCTGCCAGTTGTGTCAGTAATGACATTCATGTTGCAGTATATATATAATATTTATAGATAATTTCTATGTTTTTGGGGGGGTTTTTAGGATTTATTAATCACCTTATTAATGTATAATTGGCAAGAAAGCAAAATTAACAAATTTTTATATGACGCCGTACAGGATCCTGCGAAAAAGTTTTGAATGAAAATATAGGGAGACGGAAAAACTATTGAGGAAGAAACACGAAAATCCATTGTATATCTACTAAAAGGGTTCAGAAAAAGTTCAAGGACGATTATCGAATAAAGAATTTATTTACTATTTTTCAAACATGGAGAAAATTGGAGATATTATGCATAATTATTTAGCGGAGAAGGTAGATGTCACATTCTCCTCGATGAATATCGTCGACGACAAAAATAAGGTGGACAGTGTAAATCCCAGGTTGAAGTTCGATACTAAACATCCAGAACTAAATGTTAGTGATATGACCGAGTCGAAAGATATTGTGCAACAGTGTCGGTAAGTATACAGGGTGTTATAAAATATTTTAAATTGTCGCCTCGATATAACAAGCCAGAAAATTCAAACCATTTCAGTTTGAAAATGTATGGCTCGTTGCTACTAGTGAATTTATAATTTAAAATATTAAGATTTGCCCCTAACAAGCACGTCTTCGGGGGATCAAAGAAGAAGTTTATTAAGGAAGATAAATAAACAAATTTATTATATCGTGGGCGTACAAGGAAAATCAGCCAAGTCCACAATTTATAGTTTTGAGAAAAACGCATTTTAAAACTAACCTGAATGTATAAAATCGATTTTTTATTTTAAATATTTTCTTTCGCATTAATATAGATTTCTTTTGTAATTGAAAGTAATTATTGATGACTAAATGAAAAACATATTTAAATGAACGATTTTATTTATATATTTTTGATAAACATTTGGACTTAAAGTATTTTTCCTGTTAATTTTCAATATAAATTTGGACTTAAAGTAATTTAACCTGTTACAGATTTGCATTTTTGTTTGATAAATTGGAAAAGGTTCGTTCATCGGAGGAGTCTTCTGAGTCATCTACGTCACTGTCTTCAACACTAGGCTCAGCAGTCTTATCTTTAACATCCTTGCTAATAGGCAGAGATTTGTACCAGCCAGAAACAGAATAGTTTCTTTCTGGCCTAATTTCAGAAGGTATTTTTTTTCTTAATACTGATGGGAAGATTTTTCTTATACAATTTTTTAAATTATTTTTGAAGGACGGGAGGTCTACCTTTGCCATATACATTTACGGACTTATAACTGGAACTGTGTTCATATTTAAATTCAAGAATTCCACGTTTCTGTTTTAAGTATTTCAAACTTTTAATAAGTAACCAATTCACTGTTTTCTCATCCACATCTTTTGCCTTCTAGACTTTAAGTAAGTCTGATTAACTTTTTAAATCGTAAAAGTCTTTAAAGGTCAATTCTTTTACAGTATAAGGATCACTATTTTTATTTCGGTTTCTGTTCGATCGTACCACATGAAATATATAGAGCCAATCCTATATTGTGTACACGGAAACATATTTTTTAGCTTTGTCTATACCGCTGTGCATAGAATCAGCTTCCATGTACGAATGTCCGCTTTCCAAAAACTTATGCTCAATTATTTCAAGATTATCAATAGTTTGTACTAAGTACATTAACATAGACTACATGTTGATTTCGATTTTACCCTCCACATGTGTCAGAGCAAATTGAAACTTCTGTGACATGTGAGGGCAATTGTGTGAAACACTGAAACAAGCAAGTCCCTATTTCTGAACTTCCACGTTTACCATTTAGCTCAGTCCAGCAAAAACATAGGGCATAAGTGCATAAGTTTTTCTTGTCATAATTATGCTGTGGAATATAACAAAAATTTACTAAATGTACTTAGTGGATTCTTCATGTTGAGTATTACAGAAATATGGACTTAGTCAAAATACAGATAGTTACAGACCCCTTAATATGCGCGTTTGGACTTATATGGTTTTTCTATACGAAGTATAGTAACTATACGGACTTAATGATTTCAATTTTTGCGATTATAGCAAAAGGGGACTTAGTCGATTTTCCTTGTACGCCCACGATATTATAAATATTGAAAATAAACTTTTTTAATATTATAATAATAATAATTATTATTATTATTATAAACACCACATGGCATGAAATATTTAGTAATTATATACTGGGTGTATAGGTAAGTTGTTAAAAAGGGAATATAATTACGATACACTAACATCGGTATGCTAATGAGCATACATTTTCTATCTCTATTCCACTTTGTGACGTCACGTACGAGGACATTGTTAAGGTCGGTTTACATTAGGCGTAAGTGCAAGTAAACGATCGTTTTTAACGATATACTGTATTGATTCATCTCAGGTACCATAAAACGGGGCTACTTTGGACTCTGCGGGTATCTTCGGACATCGCGATATTCAAGGGTAAAATAATAAGTGGTGGGGAGACAGAGAATGCAAGCGAGCTGTTTCTCTTCAGAAATGTGTCTTAATAGTTGCCTCTGTATGTTCTGACTCATAGAAGCGTTTAAAGGTAAGTGTCTCGTCTCCACGTGTTATTTTATTATGAAGCCATTTTTGGAACTTTTTCAAAAGTGGTAAAAGTAACTGGCGCACAACCCAAACGAGTTATGATAGAGGATAACTTTATTTTAACTTTTAGTAGTCTTATATTTTGTTGACAATCTAAAAAAATTTGAGATTTATAGCTGCTATGTTTTTTTTTTAGAGAGGTTTAAGCAAAAAAAAACAATTTTGAGGGGCAACTTCGGACATGGTTCGAACATACAGAAGGCAGTTGAGGAGTCGCCCCTATAGAAATTATGGTGACGAAAAGTTAGCGATGGCTGGCTGGAGCGGTTCGGCGAAAAGCAATGTCACTAAGAGGCGCATCGGAATTTTATAAGATTCCCAAATCCACAATAAATAGATATTTTAGTGATCCTCGAACCAAAGCATTTAAGAAGAGAACGATTTAGGTTTCATGACATGCCAAATATTCATCTAGAATAATAAGTTGATTGTTTTCATTTGTTTTAAGAGTTTTTTTTTATTGTTTTTGAGAACACCTATATACCTACTTACATGTTTTGTTGTTAATATTTCTCTAAGAAAATATTGTTCATTTTGTAAAAATAAATATCATATTAGGTCATATGGTAAATATAAAAGTCTTTTTTTTAATATTTTTAGCTTTTATGCTAACTTGTTTTAGTACCTACCCACCTAATATATTTTTAAAACTTAAATTAGTGTCCGAAGTAACTATTAAGCCATGTTTACTTCAATATTTTTCGGTTTAAAAAGGGTGTCCGAATTTGCCCCACCTTGTCGGGTAAATTCGGACACTTTTCAATAAAAAAAAAAAATATGTTAGAACAAAAAAAACACCTTATTCTTTTAGAAAGTACTCTAGTAAGGATGTAGTAGCCCACATAAAAAATATTAACTGCATCGCAAAAGTTTTTACCCTTAAAAAATGCAAAAAACTGTAAAATCTGGCCGAAGTAGCCCCGTTTTACGGTACTTCTGTTAGTCTATTTCAGAAAGGTGTAGAGTATAATAAAAGCTCATTAGGTATGCAAAGGGACTACAGAGTGACCCAACGAATATTTAAGCCACTTTCATAATTTGGCATTGATTTCATTGCAAAATTATTTATTTTCATCAAGTCCAGGTAGTACACCCGGGTTTGGGTCAATTTATGGGTTTTGCCTATTATTGTTATCCATTCACACCGAAACTGGTGTGACAAAGGCGTGCATTATATACATAATATTCGGTACACTTATTTTTTATTAAACATTATAAAAAAAATACAAAAAATAGATTATACAGAAATTAAATTATAAAAAATCATAACATTCTTCGTCATCTGAGGAACTGTCATCTCCTCTTGACGTAATAATTAACGGATCGACGGTCCGATCCATCAGGTGGTCAAGATCCCACATTTTCTCCTCTTCTTTAATGACATGATGGACTGCTTTTCGCCAGTTTTCTGGTGTCACTTCCTTAATGGCTTGTTCAAACAGTAGCTTAACGCCTTTCATTTTGAATATCGTGTTAATGTCTTGCTACAAATCCTTTCACTTGCGCCCATATAAGTTCTATAGGATTTAGTTCGCGATGATATGGCGGGGTGCGCAGCACAGTTACACCATGTTTTTCAGCTATATGTTCCACGGCATATTTCATAAAACGACGTTTGTGTAAATTTGCTATAGTTAATAGTTCCATCTTTATCAAATTATGTTCTTTTTTTCTTTGGTTAGTTATTATAAATAATTTAATGCACAAAATTTACCTGCGTTTATGGCCGACATCGAAATGCACGGAATTTTCCATTTAATTACTCTACACCTTTCTGAAATAGACTATAGAAGATTAGTAAAAAAATTGTTTTTACTTGCCATTCTTTAAATTGATTTAGTCACCCCCTCTCGCCAGCAATAATCCATTGTTTCGCCAGATACATATTTTTTGGAAACCCAAAATATTTTATATCTGTGCCTTTTGTGTTTTAGTCGCAAGTGTTACAAATCGCCACAGCACCGTTTGGCATTGTCAATATCCAAAACCCTACACAATTTTACGAGTATAAATCTGTGATAATGGAAATTTTCCCGCTTTTTACAATGGCAGGTAATGTGAGGTTAGAACTGTCACTCGCGTCAAGCGGTTACTAAGCAACGTCCTCATATTATGTGACGACATGCGCATTTCAGTTTACTCATCGGCATACCGTATTAAATGTATCGTGTGGAATATAATATATGAGGAAATGGTGGTCACTAAACTTTTGTTTATTTTTACCATCCGTAGGACCATTCCTAACCGATTAAAAAACCCGTTGGTCTCAAATATCAAAATGACACACACATGTGAACGATTGAAACTGTACAAAACAGAAAAATTGCTAGCCTCCACAAGAAAAAAAATGGACCTAAAAAGAAAAGGTGCGATACAGCAATGGAAGGAGTTGGAGATGAAAGAAGAGCAATTCCGAAGCAATTTCATACATTTTAATAAGGTAGAAGAAAATGTTACTTTATACAGGGTGTTACAAATTCGACATACCAGCATTGGAATCTCGAAAACCATAGGAGTTAGAGAAACTGTTAAATGGGGGCAAAGTTGTGCAATTCGGTGCTGATTATAATGCCACTTTAAAAGTTTTCAAATTCCGAATACTTCCGATTTTATTCGAAAAAACCCGAAATTTTTCAAAATCGTTTTCATTTTTTCCTGAGCTCATTCGACTAACTATTTAAAAATAAATGACACTTTGTCCTTGCCACTTTTTCCCCTCTACAAAATTACGTTACTAAACTAAAGATCCGCCGTTTTGTCTCCGAGCGGCCATCACCAACTTTTTTAAATACGGACCTGGATTTTTTTTAACCGCTTTTTAAACCCTCCTACCCTCAAAATGTAATGGCGATATTACCTTCTCATAATGATGAATTGTCCTTGCTTATTTTTTTAAATTCATATTTTTTACACCTCTTGTCAGTCTGATGCTGGCAACTAATTACAATATTAATTAAAAACTTTATTTTATTTAAAACATTCATACATAAGTAATAAAATTTATATTATAAGAGTTTTCTAATAATTCTAAATTTACTAATTATAAATCCTATTTTCTAATTGCCGTTTTGCTCAATAAAACGATCGATTTTTCTTCCAATTTTGGCGACAGCCCTTTCAATCGATCTTCTCCTTATCCTACCAAATGCAACCTTGCAAATACCATTTTAATAATAATAAATTGAAAACTTTTAAAGCGGCATTATAATCAGCACCGAATTGCACAACTTTGCCGCCATTTAACCGTTTCTCTAACTCCTATAGTTTCCGAGATTCCAATGCTGGTATGTCGAATTGGTAACACCCTGTATATGTGGTTTATTATTAAAAATATTTTCGAACAAGTCGTGTGGAGTAAGTTCATCTTATTGTTTGGGCCATTGAATAAAAAGAGTAAGAGCTTTTACCAACCCACTAGAGATCTGGATGAAACCGGGAAAGACATTTTTTTAACTGGTTTTTTATATTGATAATTTTGGGTCAATCTGGTTGAGAAAACAATACAACATGAGCAAATCCTTATTTTCAAATAGACAAACGCTCTGCAAATTCCCATCTTGGTCGACCATCTACGACTAAACTCGTCCAGGACAGTGGCGGCTCGTCGGGTAAAATAGGTGAAGGGGCTAATCACCAAAAAAAAAACAGGAGAAAAGTTTTTCGACAATATTAAATATTAATGTACCAATACAGCTACCATTTTAGCCCTTAAAAAAATAATTACGATCGAATTAATATTAATTTAATCCGAATGTAGCTATGCATAATAGGGCCACGGTTAACTCCGATGGACAATAATTATAAACACTCGTGCATTTTGGCGCGTCCCAGCGACCGTGTCTGTTAGCTCAAAGCATGTGAAGACCCAACATGGCTTTGATATTCACCATTGCTATGGTTACGTGACGTCAGTCACGCAAACAGCATGTAACAATTTGCATTATGATGAAGGGCAATTTAAAAATAGATCAGTCGTATACACCATTGTTTTGACTAACCTTAAGGAGGTATTTATTTTGAGACTTCGCGAAACTTACAGTTATAGATATCGTTTTTACGTGATTTACTGTGTGATTAAAAAATGATGGCTTTATTTTTCAGTTAATTCAGTAGTGAATATACCTACTTAGTTGTGTATTTTACTTTATTTTACCTAATTATACAATTTAATGGTATGTATATTATTGTTACCAAACCCTGATATCAATAACGAGGATATAGTCGAGGGTATAACCCTCTATTAAAGGTAGCAATATATTATTGTATATTAAATATAACAATAACATTTATATAATCATAGGTTAAGCTTAGAGGTAAGGTTACGAGTTTAAGGTTAAGTTTAGTATACTTATAAGTAACTATGACTGATTTGTAAAATAGGATAGAAAGAATAGAAATATATACATTTTATACACGTCTTGAGGACTCTCTCTCTCATCGAACCAAGTAGTTACCTTACATGGCGATCCTGCCAATCCAACTACAGTACATGGATTTTCAGTAACTACCTTACAGTCGTATGCACCATTAATTTAGCATTGGTTCGCCTAACCTTAAGGTATTTATTTTGAGGCTTCGCAAAACTTACGGTTATAGATATCATTTTTACGTAATTTACTGTGTTGATTAAAAAGTTTTGTTTTTATTTTTTAGTTAATTTAGTAGTGTACGTACCTACTTAGTTGTGTGTTTTAAAAATGAACCCAAATAATGACATAGTTTGTAATTCAATCGTTTTGTTACACGGGTTTTTAGTCAATGTTTGTTTAAGTACCCGCACTATACCTAGCTCTTCACTATTTTTTAAGACCGCGAGCCCCCACTGGCCCAGAATGACATGTTAAAGTGGTATCTCAAAATGGTTACTATATGATATAATTTCCGTCTCTTTATACAATAGTTTGGGCTATGTTGACGGGTTCTGAAATAGTTGCTTTACATTTTAGTTTGTGAAGGAGAATGCCGAAAAAAAATTTAGGGCCGACAAAAAATTACAAGATGAAAGAAAGCTTATAGAAGAACGAACCAAGAATTTGGCAAATTTACAAGAACTGGTCATGGCTACGGTTAAAACTACAGAGGAAATGGATGTAAAAATTAGTAAATATCGCCCTTATCAGGTAAAAATGTTGAAATGAAGAACCGTCCTATAGTCTATTTCAGAAAGGTGTAGAGTAATAAAAGCTCATTAGGTATGCGAAGGAACTACAGAAGGACCCAACGAATATTTAAGCCACTTTCATAATTTGGCATTGATTTCATTGCAAAATTATTTATTTTCATCAAGTCCAGGTAGTACCACCCGGGTTTGGGTCAATTTATGGGTTTTGCCTATTATTGTTATCCATTCACAGAAACCGAAATTGGTGTGACAAAGGCGTACTTTATATACATAATATTCGGTACACTTATTTTTTATTAAACATTATAAAAAAAATACAAAAAATACATTATACAGAAATTAAATTATAAAAAATCATAACATTCTTCGTCATCTGAGGAACTGTCATCTCCTCTTGACGTTATAATTAACGGATCGACGGTCCGATCCATCAGGTGGTCAAGATCCCACATTTTCTCCTCTTCTTTAATGACATGATGGACTGCTTTTCGCCAGTTTTCTGGTGTCACTTCCTTAATGGCTTGTTCAAACAGTAGCTTAACGCTTTTCATTTTGAATATCGTGTTGCACAGTTACACTATGTTTTTCAGCTATATTTTCCACGGCATATTTCATAAAACGACGTTTGTGTAAATTTGCTATAGCTAATAGTTCCTTTATCAAATTATCTTTTTTTTCTTTGATTGGTTATCATAAATAATTTAATGTACAAAATTTACCTGCGCCTATGGCGGACACCGAAATTGAGCCGAACGGGACGGAATTTCCCATTTTATTATTAACCAAGGTTTGGACAAGTATCATTATTATTCATTAATTTCTTTCGTCAGATCCTAGCTCTACTGATGAGCCATGATATGGCGAAACGCGTCTAGGGATGGATCTGACGAAATGAAAGGAAATTCTTCTTCTGTATCATTATTGCCTGAGCGAGTTTAAATCACGAGTAGCCTATAGCGACGGAGGATTTATATGAAGCTCAAATTAAAATAAAACACATTTTTAGGATTACTTAAAAGAAGTTTTGGAAATGGAGCATTCAGAATTTCATACAGTCAGTGAGATTATGGACAGATACAATGAACTTGTAAGGGCCAAGGATTGGTTACTAAATGACCAGAAGTCTCACATGTCATTTTTGGAGAATGCACAAAGTGATATGGTATAAATTATCTATATCTACAGGGTTTGACAAAGTTTTTTTTTACAAACAAGAAATGTTTTAAGGACTTAATGTATTTGCAAACAATTGATTTGTAAAAACTGAGTTGTAATTTTAACACAATTGTTACTATATTTATAAATACATGCAATTCTAATTATACAGCTTTAAAATTAGACTGCGTCCATTAGAACTTTTGAGAAAATTGCTGAATATAACTTCTTGAAATATCCCATTAAAGTTGAAGTAATATTAGTAAAAAAAAAATACTTATAGCAGTTTTCTCAAAAGGTGTTAGTAATAAAATTTTTAAATTGTTCTAAAATATCGCTAGATTTTGCAATTACATTTGTAGATGAAATTAATTGAAGAAAAAAATTTCGTTATAATGGGTCTAAACAATCAAATAGCAAATTTGCAAGCCAGGTACGAAAATGCCAATATTAAAGCGTTAGAATCCGAAGAACTAGTCACCGAAATTAAAAATAATGCTGTCAAACAGCAGTCCGAAATAGACATAGTAAGTATACGGTGTAATTTTTTTATACAATTTAAAACGTAGGCACATCCACGATACACAAGCCCTTTTATACTATAGTCTTCCATCCTGCTGGAAGTCGGCGCGTGTCCAGCCCATTCCAAAGAAAGGTAAAAAGACCCTGCCAAGCAACTACCGACCCGTCGCATTGCTTTCAGTAATTTCAAAAGTAATGGAGAAAGCTATTAACCAACAACTTCTAAAGTATCTGGAAGGGCTTAACATTATCAGCGACCATCAATACGGTTTTCGAAAGTCCAGATCAACAGGTGACCTTTTGGCATATGTCACTCATCTTTGGAGCAACACCATCGAACATCATGGAGAATCCCGGGCTGTTGCACTGGACATCTCTAGGGCTTTTGATCGTGTTTGGCACGATGGGATTCTAAGTAAATTGCGATCCTACGGTATGCCTAATGGATTTTGTTTATGGTTAACCAGCTTCTTTAAGAACCGTTCTCTGCAAGTGGCGATTGACGGGTTTCTCTCAGACAGCTTCACCATCAATGCCGGTGTTCCTCAAGGGTCCATATTGTCGCCTACCCTCTTTTTACTGTATATTAACGACCTTCTAGTGAAAACCCAAAATCCAATTTATAGCTTTGCTGATGACAGCACACTTGTCTCATCTTTTACCTTGACTCCCCAAACATCCGCTGCCGACGCACATCTTCGCAGGCAGCATGAAGTATTGCGCCTCAACAATGACCTGGAAGAAATTTTGGCTTGGGGTGACAGTAACCAAGTCGAATTTAATGCTAAGAAAACCCAGGCAGCAGTCTTCTCCAAAAAGGTTAACATTGCAGAACCGGATATAGTCATGGCAGGACACGCAATTCCCCTGGCACCGTCTATTAATTTGCTGGGGGTCAATCTGGGAGGTAATATGTCTTGGCATGATCACGTTGCCGCAATTGCCAGGGCAGCTGCACAGAAACTTGGTGTACTTTTCCGCACCAAAAGGTTGTACACACCTCATCTTTTGACACTCTACAAAGCCCAGATTCGACCATCATTAGAATATTGCTCTCATGTCTGGAGCTCTGCACCCAAGCACACCCTTCGGCTACTGGATTCCATTCAAAGGAGAGCCGTTCGTCTGATCGGCGACCCCGAGCTGACCAAGACCCTCGATAGCCTGGAGCATCGAAGACAGGTTGGTGATTTGGTTCTCTTTTACAGATATTTCCATGGCAGGTGTTCGACTGACATTGCCCACTTGATTCCACCTAGAGCAATGCAAAACAGAAATACACGGCGAACCACTGCCGCTCATCCATATGTTGTTCAGCTTAGTACTCCTCGAACTTCATTGTTCAAGAATTCTTTCATCTGGAGAACGTCATCTTTGTGGAATGATCTTCCTGAGGTCGTGTTTCCCAATGAATACAATCTTCAACGTTTCAAGACCAACGTTAATCGCTTTCTTCGCACACGCACCGCTCCCAGAGCGCCTTAAAGGATTTTTCCTACAGTGCAGGTGTTATATCATAAAAAAAAAGTCTATTTCAGACAGGTGTAGAGTAATAAAATGAGAAATTCCGTCCAGTTCGGTGTCGGCCATAGGCGCAGGTAAATGTTGAGCATTAAATCATTTACGATTATTAACCAAAGAAAAAAAATATAATTTGATAAAGAAGGAACTATTAGCTATAGCAAATTTACACAAACATCGTTGTATAAAATCTGCCGTGGAAGATATAGCTGAAAAACTTAGTGTAACTATGCTGCGCACACCGCCATTTCATTGCGCACTAAATCCTATAGAACTTATATGGGCGTAAGTGAAAGGATTTGTAGCAAGACACAACACGACATTCAAAATGAAAGACCTTAAGCTACTGTTTGATCAAGACATTAAGGAAGTGACATCAGAGAACTGGCTAAAAGCAATATATCAAGTCATTAAAGAAGAGGATAAAATGGGTGATCTTGACCGCCTGATCGATCGGACCGTCGACCTGTTAATTATAACGTCAAGAATAGATGACAGTTCCTCAGATGACAAAAAATATTACGATTTTATATTACTTAATTTCTGTATAATATATTTTTTGAATAAAAAATAAGTGTACGTAGTACTATGTACATAATGCACGCCTTTGTCACACCACCAATCAATGCCAAATTATAAAAGTGGCTTAAATATTCGTTGGGTCACTCTCTAGTCCCTTTGCATACCTAATGAGCTTTTATTACTCCACACCTTTTCGAAGTAGACTAAATATAGTCTCTGAATATCTATTAGTATGTTCTGCGTTTCAATGAAGTAGGTGACACTAATAAAAAAATATGAAAAAATGTGTTTCCCTTTTGAACACCCTGTATCTGGAAAACGAAGCCGTTGCGGACTATAATTATATGAACTATTTGTCTTAAAATCAATCAAAGATGAATCCCTTAAAGTTTCTGTGCTTACGTAATGAATATATAAAGTCGATAGTTTCTCAATTATACTATTGATATACTTATTTACTATCGATAGTTGTCCACCTCTACACGGTTAATCTTGCCATGCGCATGCCTGGGGCTATGCTCTTTGTGTACGCGTGCTTGGCCATGGCCGACTTCCCAGAAAGAAAGTTGGCCGTGGCTTGGCCATAAATTTGCCACTTCTGGTTTTAACCTTTGCCGATACGAATACGTTGTATATTTTTGCAGGTTAAAACTGCTATATGGAACGTGTACGTCCACATGGCATCATCCAAAAAGCACCCAATAAAAATCAAAAAGGACAATGTAGAAGAACAAATGATGTATATCAACAGGACATTAACGGAATTGTCCAAAGTCAATAAATTGATCAAAAAACGGACCCCCAAGAAGTGAAAAGAATATAAATACACGTTGTATTTGCGCCTGCGTCATTATACTGTCAGTATCTATGTATGTCCTAACTTAAATACTTTGTACTTGTAGTACCTGTACGAAAAATATATATTTTTATATTCGAAGTGGTATTTTCTTTAAAGTATTATTAATTTTACTGCATGCCACTTTTCTGTTTCTCAGTTTGTGAGGTTGATATGTCTTAGATCAAACATTTACCTACCGCGCCTTACTAGTAAAAATCTTCATTTGTTAATTTAGGGCTAGACTATATACAGTGTGTCCAAAAAAGTATGCAACATAGGTAAAAGTTTTTTATTACCGATTTCTCAGAAAATTTGATTCTTGATAAAAGTTGGTGCATGCCTTGAAACTATAAATGCATATTTCACATTTTACCTGCGGCTAATAGTAAGGGAACAAATGTCATTTTTTCGAAATTGCATTAAGAGTAAAGTACCTTAGTTATTAGAAATACAGCAAAATTTTATATGAAAATGTTATTGCAAATTAAAAACATAGCCGAAATACGAAATTTGAGTTACGTGTCTCAATTTTTATTTATTTTTTTCTAATCTCTAATTTCCCCTAAACGGTACGCCTCTGGTCGATTTTTCGTTTACGCAATTTTAATATATTTATCAAATAACTTAAACGTGGGTTTATAATAAAAATGCATTAAGTAGTTGCAAACTCTTAAAAACTTTTCAATGAACCGGGTCGGTTTAGATATAAGCGTGTTGCAGGCCTACTAAACACATTTTAGCCAACTTCTGTTCAAAACTAAATTATAATAAAATTCAACCCTATTCATAGTACTGGAAATAACTACTAATTTATTTGTCATTTTCGCCCAGTACCTACCAGAGGCGTACCGTTTAGGGGAAATTAGAGATTAGAAAAAAAAAATAAAAATTGAGACACGTGACTCAAATTTCGTATTTGGGCTATGTTTTTAATTTTCAATAACATTTCCATATAAAATTCTGCTGTATTTCTAGTAACTAAGGTTCTTTACTCTTAATGCAATTTCAAAAAAATTGCATTTGCTCCCTTACTATTAGCCGCAGGTGAAATGTGAAATATGCATTTATAGTTTCAACTTTTATCAAGAATAAAATTTTCTGAGAAATCGGTAATAAAAAACTTTTACATATGTTGCATACTTTTTTGGACACACTGTATACAGGGTGATTCCCAAGTTGATACTTCTTTTTTAGCTGTGTATAAAAGGCATTAAAATAAACAACAATCTCAAATACCTTTTTCAAAAAACTTAAAAATAGGCGAGATACAGAAGTAAAAAATCTAAGTAAGCCTGGTCATCAAAACGTAGCCTGCTATACTTTGTTGTTTGTCTTATCTCTTATTAGTCATGCAATTTACGGGTCGGTGGTGAGTTATTTGGCAATACGCTGCGGTGTGTTTTTCTGAAGCAAGTCAATTTTAAATTGGTGACACGTGAAAATGATAAAATTTTAAAACAATGAACTAGCAGATGTGGTGCTAATTTACGGCGAGTGTCGTCAATGTGCGGCTGCCGCTTCGAGATTATACGCAGAACGCTTTCCCTTGCGGACTCGTCCTACACCCAGAAGTTTTCTTAATGTTATTCAACGGGCAAGTTAGGCAGGACCGTATTTGATTATTAGTGTAATAAATAAATGGAAGTACCTTATTTATTTTTAAGTTTTTTGAAAAATGGTGTTTGAAAATGTTGTTTGTTTTAATGCCTTCTATACACAGCTAAAAAAGAAGTATCAACTGAGGAATCACCCTGTATATTAAGAATTTTACATTAACTAGTCAAATAATATACAGGGCGTTCCATTTAAAAAACTTGAGAAAAATAAATTTAAAATGTGTCGTTTTTGAAACCTTTTTATGAACACCCTGTATAAAATAGATAAACACTATTAGATTTATAATATCTCAAGACCCCTTGTCATAAATCTCACCTAATCCCATGGTTTAAAAGATGAATTTAGATAGTTTTTTTAGATTTTTCGGGACAGTGCGTACACGAGAAATTGGATTTTATTTTGAATAAATTATTTGGATTTTAATCATACCCAATTTGAAGTTATTATAACTAATTTATTTAACGAAATGCAGAAGTAGTATAAAGAAAGTATAAAACACACTGTGTATAACAAATCTAATATTAAAAAAGGGGTATTTTTAAAAGAACATACAAAAATACAACTGAACTTCATATTTTAACAAACAAGAAAATTAAAAAAAAAATCAAATACTGATAAGTACGTCGGTCATGCTCTAATTTATACAGGGTGGCCCGCTCTCAACGCAGGCTTCCTTGGCTTCTTAACTACTAAACTTTTTAATATTTTTCAAAAACAAAGTTATAAGTTTAAATTATACAGGGTTTCCGAAATAGTCGGGGCATATCCAACATATTTTTTTTTTAAATTCCATGTATATTATTTTGTATAAAGAGTAATGTCTAAATTCAATTGTTTTTGAGATATAGACGTTTAAAATACGGCTTTTTAGACTTTGACAGGCTGTAGCATTGGAACGGCGTATCTTAGAGAAAAATGGGTTTCACCTCTCTATCTCAGTTTTTTATTCTCTATCCACAAGTCACAACTTCCGGTTGAACATGTTAAACCGTAAAACTATTGGTTTAGTTTAACATGTTAAACCGGAAGTTGGTCTATTTAGATAGAAAATAAAAACCTAAGATAGGGAGGTAAAAACTATTTTTCTCTAAAATGCGTTATTCCAATGCTACAGCCCATCAAAGTCTGAAAATGCCCTATTTTAAATGCCAATATCTCAAAAACAATTGAATTTAGATATACTTAAGACTTTTATACAAAATGTATGTGGAATTTTGTAGGAATTAGAAAATAATATACAGGGTGTTCCTTAATAATGTGCTAATATTTTAGGGTGTGATTTTTCAAGTCATTTTACGAAGAGAAGTTCATATAAACATATGTCCTAAACGGCTTACATTTTTTGCTACAGGGTGTTGAATTTTTTTTCTTTAATTCGTTTTTTGTAATATCTCCGAAAGTATATTAGATAATATTTTCAATTTTGGCATGTGCTAATCGGACGTAAAACCACATGTTTTAATTACAAAAGTTATTTTTTTGTCCCACCAGTGGCGTCCCTGCAAATATGTCCTGATATTTTTTGAAAAAAAGTGGTACGCCACTGACATTTTTTCCATGTGGATATCATTTCTGGTTAGCCTGGTCAATTCTGCATAAAAATGGCATCTTGCGTTTTTCTCCTCAGGCACACCGTTCTTAACTAAAATAATTAAATTAAATTAGACGGGCGGAAGCATGCCTATTAAATAAAGGTAGTCATTTCCAACAATTTTTACAAAACAAAATTTTGTATTATCAATGTTAATAATAATAAATAGTAGAGCTAATTTAATTATTTTAATTAAGAACGGTGTGCCTGAGGAGAAAAACGCAAGAGACCATTTTTATGCAGAATTGACCAGGCTAATCAGAAATGATATCCACATGGAAAAATGTAAGTGGCGTACCACTTTTTTTCTAAAAAATATCAGGAAATGTTTGCAGGTGGTGCCACTGGTGGGACAAAAAAATAACTTTTATTACTTATGTCCTATTAGCATATGCCAAAATTGAAAATATTATCTAAAGTACTTTAGGAGAATTTACAAAAAACGCAATAAAAAAAAAATTCAACACCCTGTAGCAAAAAATGTAAGCCGTTTAGGACATATGTTTATATGAACATTTCTTCATAAAATGACTTGAGGAATCACACCCTAAAATATTAGCACGTCATTAAGGAACACTCTGTATAGGGTGTTCCATTTAAAAAAAAAAGTATGTTGGATAAGACCCGCCCATGTGGGACACCCTGTATAATTTTAAATTGTAGATCTAATGCCTCCTTATAACTCTAATTTTGAAAAATAATAAAAGGTTGAGTAGTTTAGATGCTATGGAATCATGCGTTGAGAGCGGGCCAGCCTGTATAAAAGGTAAAAAAACTGAAAAACTCATATTAAAAAAAAAATATATAAAGCGTCTAACTAAGCGAAAAATCCAGTTACAGTTTTTTTTTGGCCGGTAGTTTATATTATAACAAACAATAAAAAGAAATATTAAAAATGGTAAGAACAGTTTTTCCACATAAACAACAAACATTTTTTTTTAAATAGTAAATATAAATTTAACGGAGGGAGTTTGTTGGGGGGGTTAAAAAAAAATAAGGAAACCAATTAGTTTCAATGCCAACGTTTATAACGTCATCCTTAGGGCACTAGAATGGATGTAAATTATTAATATTTTTAAATACACAAAAAGATAGACAACAGAAGTAAAAATATCAAACGTTTAGTTACTATATTTATATATAAATTTTGCCAAACAAAATAATAAATATATGGAAAATTTCTATCTAATGAAATATAACAAGATCAATTTAAAAAAAAATTAAAAAAAAACTTTTTCCTTTTCCAGAAATATTATTCCTCAGAAAAATGAACTAAAAACAATTAATGGTGACATTTTGCCAACCAACAAAATCCCGCTAATTGATTTTTCAGGCCGTAAAATCTCCGCACTGGCTGATCCCTGAAGCCGGATTCTCGATTCGCTGGATATGAAACAGGTTTTTATAAAATTGTTTGTGTGGATTCTGAGAAAATCACGTTTGAAATAGCGTTTAGAGGGATTTTGTTGGTTGGCAAAATGTCACAATTGATAGACTCACCAAAAACTATAGGCTTCCCTGGTCAATGTCAAAATTAAAGTCAGAAAAATGCAGACAAAAATTGTTTCAGACCCAACCCAACAAACCCCTTCCATTAAATTATCAAATTGGGTCACAAACATACCACTGTAAGTAAATATAAATATTTAAAAAAAAATCAATGGGAAAAATCTTTAGGTTCACACTAAGTATATAAAAACACTCTGACTTATAACAACTGTATTGATGTAATATTTCAGTAACTAATATATTTCTGCCACTCTATAAAACCTGAGGTTTGAAATAAATAACGTACACATTTTCCCACTTTGGCATGTGATGTGGATTCTTCTTGAAATAAGTTATTTATGTAACTAGTTGAAAAAGAAGATTTTTTGTAGTGAGTATATTTTGTGGCATGAATTTCTTTACTATTTATGTATACTTTACTTACCACTACTACTTGCTATATAAATAACACTTTTTTACATACATATCATATTAACACAAAAATCCTTTATTTAATGACAGTTTTCAAGCCTCTTTTTTAATTTACTTTGTAGATACTTCACCGAGTCATCAATATCATCAATGTGTTTTTTGTATTCTGTTTCGATTTGAGGGGTTTTATCTATTTCTACGGCTACGCTCTCTCTGGCTAAATTACAGAATCTCTTACCGGGTCTCAATTCTTTCTGAAATGCAAAGGAAAGAAGACAATAATAATAAGAAGTTTATTTTCAATATTTATAATATAATAAATGTGTTTATTTATCTTCCTCAATAAACTTCTTCTTTGATCCCCTGAAGACGTGCTTGTAAGGGGCAAATCTTATTATTTTGAATTATAAATATAGGAATATTAAAATATGTTTTTAAAAATATTTGTTAATATTATATAAAAGTTAAATTGCAAATAAAAACCGTTTAACTATATGTATATAAACGCAGTTTTTTTTTTGAAGATACAGGATATAAAAATTTGGAAAAATTATTAAAAAATTTCCAAAATTTTTTTAAAGTTATCTGTTTCGAATATCCATGCTTTTATTTCGACTTTATATTTTTTTAATGAAATATATTTTTTAATTTTTGTTGGTCAATAATCGTTTAAATAAAAACATAAATATTTAAATTTTTTTTTGTCCTATGGACCTATTTATTTTAGGTTTTATGGTTATTTCATTTTTATGACGTGTATTATGATTAGGGTTTTTAAACTGTATAAGATTTTTTTTTTAAATATGTATACTAAGATGTTATAAATGTAAAGTTGTCTAATATTCATTTTTTTTTGTTTCAGAATATAATTTTATTGAGGGGGAAAAGATAATCTTTATTAAATATAATTTTGAGAAAATTTTTCTGTAATATTTCTAATATTTTAACTAAAGTTTTATTTATTCCTCCCCAACCTAAAATTCCGTAATTTAAATGAGTTTTAACTAATGTATAATATGATATCTCCATATGTTTTACGTTCAAAATTTTTTTAATGTTTCTAAAAATTGGTAGTAAACTTCTTAATTTTTTAATCAAATATTCTATGTGAAAATTCCAATTTAATTTACTGTCAAAGATTATTCCTAAATATTTTACTTGATTAACTTTCAAAATTTGAATGTCATCATTTATATTTATATTTTGTAGTATGTTATTTGGATTTAAAGTAAAAGGAAGATAATTAGTTTTATCAAAATTAATTGTTAATACATTTTTATCAAACCAATTTTGTATTACTTTAAAATCTTTTTTATTTTGTTATTTTTAACTTACCTCACTCTCTTTAGTAATTCTATCTTTAATTTTCTCTAAGGTTTTCTGATGTTCATTTGCTCCCTTCTCTATAGCGTAATACAAACCCAAAATGTCATAGATTCGTAGAATTTGCTTCCTGCCGATTTTCTTACTTCTTGCAATTTCGATTATTCTCTTCATACTGGTTGTAAAATAATTGGTATTTGTGTTTGTTAACTCTTTGTGTATTATCACACAATCATCAAGATCGCGAATTTTTTGAAAGGCCTTGGTTGGTTCTTCAACTATACATCAATAAAATTAATTATTGATATAAATAGGTGCATATGCACATTTTACATACATTGCTATATCGGTAACTATAAGAGACAGAGTTGGTTAAGCAATGCTGAATAATATGTTTAATAAAAACAAATTTGGAATTATCCAATGACTTCCAGAGATATCCGAAAAAATGGTTTTTATTTAAAATACTGACTATTTTGAAACCCTAAGAGAACTTTCTCAATACATTTTTTTATGCTCTTTAAGAAAATAATTTAATTTTTTAGATTCCTTGTTTTGTCTTTTAGATATCCACATCAACTTATAGTCCGTTCAGAAAGGTGTAGAGTAATAAAATGGGAAATTCCGTCCAGTTCGGCTCAATTTCAGTGTCGGCCATAGGTGCAGGTAGATTTTGTGCATTAAATAATTTATGATAACGAACCAAAGAAAAAAAAGAAGATAATTTGATAAAGAAGAAACTATTAGCTATAGCAAATTTACACAAACATATTTTATGAAATATGCCGTGGAGAATATAGCTGAAAATAAAGTGTAACTGTGCTGCGCACACCGCCATATCATTGCGAACTAAATCCTATAGAACTTATATGGGCGCAAGAGAAAGGATTTGTAGCAAGACACAACAGGACATTCAAAATAAAAGACGTTAAGCTACTGTTTGATCAAGCCATTAAGGAAGTGACACCAGAGAACTGGCGAAAAGCAGTCCATCATGTCATTAAAGAAGAGGAGAAAATGTGGGATCTTGACCACCTGATCGATCGGACCGTCGACCCGTTAATTATAACGTCAAGAGGAGATGACAGTTCCTCAGATGACAAAAATTATGATTTTTTATAATTTAATTTCTGTATAATGTATTTTTTGTATTTTCTTTAAGTTTATTAAAAAAATAAGTGTACCTAATACTATGTACATAATGTACGCCTTTGTCACGTCATTTTCAGTATTTGTAAATGGATAACAATGGGCAAAACCCATAAATTGCCCAAACCCGGGTGGTACTACCTGCACTTGATGAAAATAAACAATTTTGCAATGAAAGCAATGCTAAATTATGAAAGTGGCATAAATATTCGTTTTGTCACTCTGTAGTCCCTTTGCATACCTCTCGGCATACCTAATGAGCTTTTATAACTCTACACCTTTCTGCAATAGACTATAATTTTTTTAAATATGGACCTGATTTTTTAAACTTTGAGTAGAGTTTGACCTTCCAAAACTAATATTATGATTGTAATTGTTACCAAGATAGCAATACTAATTCTTTGAATTTGTGTAACACCCTGTATACCTACGATACAGGGTGTTACACCTACTGTTATAATGGATGAACAAAGAAGACTGACAAACTTCCAAAGTAATCTAAACATTTTGAACTTAAATTAAATGACATAAAAAATACATAAACCCATATAGATATAACAAAACGTTCTTTTACCCTAAGATTGAATATTAATATGGATAAATCCTTTGCTGACATCAGCTATAGTTTTTAACCTTTAGTAGTGAACAAATAAGGAACCATTTGGTGTATAATTATAAAATAAATATTATAAAACAATAAAGAAGTTGGGTAAAGAAAATAATCTAATAATTATTTATTTTGATAAAAGAAAAAAATATATATACAGCTTGTATTCTTTAAATACTATATTTACCTGTAATATCAATAACTGGATCCATAGCCCTTACGGTTCTAGCCACAGTTTCATACAACATGGTACCAAGTCCCCTCTTTTGATGTGAAGGAAGAATAAAGAATTGACTTATTCTTGCTCTTATGTTACTGGGGAAAGCAAAGAACTTGTAGACCGAACAGAAACCAACTGGTGATCTATAAATGGTTTTCTTCTGTGGATGTACAAATTCCTCGTATCTAAAAATGGAGTTTACTTGTAAATACACACTCGCAGTAAGGATTTTTTATACTAGTAACACAAATAACCATTTAGGGAACTTACACATAATAAATCAACCATCTATCATCCTCCAAATCAATATAATTAGCAGCATCGATGAACCAAACAATAAAAGTTTCAAATCTGGTGTGAAAATCTGTGAACGATTCATCACTGACATCATTCTTGGTAATTTTGTATGTGGCTTTGATGTGATCATTTGGAAATCTTGTCACTAAAAGTAACACAAATCTGTAAGTATGTAAAAAAGTATTTGTAATAAGGTAATTAAAGACCTCATGTATACCATTACTATAATTTTTTTAAAAATCTTACAAAAAAACAAATTGATAACTAACTTTCTTTTGAATCTTTAAATGTTGTGACAACCTCTCCGAACATCTTATCATGTTCTTCATTAGCAAGCCATTCTTCAAAATCCTCCAGGCTCCTTGTAAAGTTAGTTGGTAACCAGGGATTTATAGATTTTACTATATCATCTGCCTTCATGTTCTCATTTTGAATTTTTCCAGAACTCTTTATGTCTAAGTAGCACCGACATGAGTTGTGTATATAGTTTAATGTTATAGAGAGAGAACGGTAGCCAAAAATAGATTCACTTAAAAAGGAAAATTACAGGTAATTCTCTGACCTAGAGCAATGATAATCGTATTAAACTAAGCAAATTAACACAAATACCCACCTTTCCCCAAATATTTGATGTGCCATTTCGGGTCTAAAGGTAATGACTTTGGCTGACTCCATATCATCTTTATCGTACACTAAAAAAGAATAAATTCTGCTGGTTTGCTACAAAATTGCGTTTAAACCAAGAAGGCAGATATTAGAAATCTCAGTAAAGAATCTTATTTATTTCCAAAGGGTGAACAAACATTGGTTTAGTAAATGTCTTACCAAACTTAAAGGATACCACCTTGCAAGCTTCTTTTTTGTAAACAGACATCTCAGAACTTTCTTCACCCTGTACACCGTTCGATGTGCCCCCTTCGGACATCTTAAAATGATTTTATAATTTTAATAACAGAAATCAATTTTACTGTGCACTCTACCCACAAACAAGAATCGAAAATCGCGACTCTTCTTGGTTCTTGGGTTCTTGGCGTCAATAAGAGAGAGAAAGATAAGTTTCTGAGATAATAATCCTTAACAAAATCCGGTAAATCCTCTTAAACAACCAACGACCGTTGTAAATTTTTGATTTTTTTCTGGAAAAATGGGCGCGCGAAAATAGCAAAAATTGACTACTGACAGATGTCCAATTTTTAGTGACAATCACCGCTGGTGGCATGTGGCATTAGTTGACTTAGAAACTTTTTAGCCCAAGTAGTTAAAGCCACCCACCCTAATTTCTGAACCAACCCTCGCATACTTTGTGTCAGAAAAACTTGACATTGACAGATGGGGTTCTGGTGGACAGATGTGTCGAAAGTTGTCATCAAAGAAATAAGGTTAATTTGAAGTTTTGCGTAAATTTCCTAAAGTTTCTTGAGAAAAGTTTTCCGAAAAATTGCGACGAATTTCTTTAGTGAAAATCATTTAATTCCTTATCATACAAGATGTGTTTTTAGAGACTATAAAAACCAGGAAGTGTCGCAATAGAAAATTTATTTACCACCAGCTGATTCAAGGCCACCAAAGGCCTTAGAAATTTGGAAACAAGTAAAGTTATTTATAAACTTTCCCAAAATCTGTTTAGTCGATGCGAATCATTGTTTTTCAAATTAAAACCCTTCCAATCAGTTTATTTTTAGCAAAGAAAAATTGCGCTGTCACTGTCTGAAAATAAATAGCAGTTGCGAATTTGCGTTACAAGCAAAATGTCACTAAAACCAAGGCAGGTGGATTTTAACTCCACGTGGGGGGCCATAAAGGAGACGATCAGGGGTGTGATCACTTTGGATCATGTCCCTCGTACTGTCTGGAACGATAGATTCTCGTAAGTATTGAAAAATGGATTTTCAATGTTTTCCCAAGGTTTTATGCCTATTGTTTGTGTTTGCCAAGTTTTTCTTTGTTTCCAAACAATAACATCTAGCCCAGGTATATTTTTATATGGTTATTTGAACTTTATTTCTACTTTATCATAGAAAAATACCATAAATTGTTGAAAATGCATCAACATATTCAATAAAAGTTTGCAGGTTGTCTAGGAAATATTGTTTACTCTTGGTTTTGCATTTACAAAGTACCTGTTTCTTTTTTGTATAGATTAAAGAAAGTGAAATTTGCACTTTCTATTTTATTATATTCTCGATTATAATGAAATTACAAATTTCTTTAAAAATATGTTTATAGCTTTCATGATATGAGTTGTGTGCTTTTAAGCAATAGAAACAATAAATAATCTATTCTCACTATAATATATTTAGCTACGGAACCACTCAAGAAAAGAGCAGTAAGGTGTTTCTAAAGTACTTAGTAAAAAAAAATTATAATACAATTATTCTTATTGTATTTGTCTTGTAGATATGCACATATTCAACAATAATTGTAAAATATGTTATACAGGGTGTTTAAGCAGCTATATTTCTTTATATGAGACTTTGTACTACAGAATTTTTGAAGCCTAGGAACCAAAGCAATTGATGGTATCTATATTGGCTATAATAATATGGACAATTACATTTTTTGCACCTTGATTGACTCCATCATCTGTTCATTATACGAGTCTTATGTTGGTTTTGTTGATTATTCCATGTAATTATCACAGGAATGTATTGTTTTCTTTTTAAATATAATACAATATTTATATTTAACCAATAACCATCATTTTATATTTACTATTTATGTTAATTGGTGCTCATAATTTATTAAAAATAACACACCTGCGGCAATTACTTCTTTTTCTAAAGCTAAGACACTAAATTAGGCTAAAGATAGCTAGGCTATTTTGGCTATGTTTTTAGATGTATCAGAGTTATGCTCTTATTATAAATATTTTAAATATTCCACACAACAGGAAGAGGGTTTATCCAGAAAGAACGCTATTCCAGGCTATTACAAACTTGAACTAAAATTTTATAGTTTATTACACAACTTAATGAACAATTTTTTTTTTGTATAATATTTTCATTGTAACTGTTTATTGCAATTTTTAAAGATAGTTTTATATCATATAAGGCTGTATAAAAGGCTGAAGGACTTCTGTCAATGGCCAATTGATTGATATCAATAAAGCACGTCATAATAATAATAAATATTTTCAAAAAAATCTGGGGTAGATATGCGGACTAAAATTTGTGGTAAAAACAGAAAAATGCAAATACATTTTTTAAATTTTATATAGTGATGTATATTCATTGTGCGTTGCCAACCCTGAACCTCTTGCTGATCGATTGTATGCTGAAACTAAACAATATTTGATTGATCACGTCGCTCAACTTCTTAACAAAGTTCAAGAGGATGGAGAACACAATCTCGTTCAGAATTATTTTCATTATTGGTCACAAGTAAGTAAAAATTATTGTTATGTTATATACCTTCAGTATATTATCTCTCTCTTACTAAATTGATGTCTTGATCTGTCTCTTCTGTATTCATTATAATTGTTGACTTATTATTTTTAACTGCAATGTTTTTTTTTTGGTTTAGTACTCTGTAGGAAGCCAGTATCTTCATAGTTTGTATTTGTACTTAAACCAACAACACATTAGGACGCAGAAAATGTCAGATGCTGAAATTATCTATGGTAGTATCGATCCGTCTAGTGCCAACCAAGGTAATTAACAATTTTTAAAAATTATTATACTACTTATTACTAAAAATAAAAATTTTAGGAGATCAAATGGAAATTGGTGAACTAGCTTTACAAGTGTGGCAGTCTAACATGATTTGCCCATTAGGCCATAGGCTAGTGAAGCTCCTATTAGAGGCTATTGACTTGGATAGGGCTGGACAACCCCCTAAAACACCAATTGATGCAGTAAGAGGAACCATTCTCAGTTTTGTAGAGGTAACATGTTTTTTAAATTAATTTACTTTTTGATTATTTGAAGTACTAATTTTTATGTTAAGTTCAGTTAGGGATCTCTAAAAAACACTTTTTGTAGGTTCAAGCTTATAGGAAGAAAGCCCAACTACAACTCTATGCCGAACTGTTCGAAATAACGTTTTTGAATGCCAGTGGAGAACATTTCAAAAGAGATGCTGCCTTGCTCTTACAAGAAAGAGATGTCAGTCTATACATGGAAAGAGTTAAAGGCAAAATTGAAGAAGAACTATTCAGAGCAAGACGATTTTTGCATGGTAGTTCCTTGCCTAAGGTAGGTGGTATAATCATCAAGCTTATCATCCATAAACGCACTTTTCAGCTGCCCTCATAGCTTACTGACATTATATTGTATCACACGCCTATAAACACTTACTGGTAAAATAAAAATCCTGGAACTGAAACAGTTCCTTTACAGACCTGGGTTACTTTTCTTTTTTTTTCCCCCACTAGTCACATAAATAACTGCATTTTTAGGTTGCACATAGATGCGAACTCCATATGGTGGCTGAGCACTTACAATTTCTGTATAGTGAATGTCAGAATATGGTGAAATATGAGAAAAAGAAAGATCTGTCCAATATGTATGATCTGCTCAAAAGTGTACCAAATGCTCTGGTGGTATTGGTCGACACTGTATTTGATCATATAAAAAATCAGGGATTATCGGTAAGAGTTTTATGATTAAAAATCTTTTTTTTTTAATTTTAAAATCTCCAAAGCATGCTCTTGATTCAATCCTTAAATTTTTCAGGCCATTCACAACTTGCAGGGCGAAACAATACATATAAATTTCGTCGAGAATCTGCTGGCCGTTTATAAAAAGTACAAAGTACTCATACAGGAGGTGTTCAAGTCCGATCAGAATTTTATGGGTGCTTTGGATAAAGCGTGTAATTCTGTCATAAATCACAGACCTAACGATGGTAGGTCGCCGTGTAGAAGTCCTGAGTTGTTGGCCAAGTACTGTGACACACTGTTGAAGAAGAGCAGTAAGGGAATTAGTGAATCTGAGGTAAGTTATAACCCATCGTTTTTAGTGTTCTGTATTAAAGTTTTAAAAACTGAACTTGGTAGTTGTCTGTCCCTCTGTTAAAGCTTTAATTCTTATAGTCTATTTCAGAAAGGTGTAGAGTAATAAAGCGGGAAATTCGGTCCAATTTGGCTCAATTTCTATGTCGGCCTTAGGCGCACGTAAATTTTGTGCATTAAATTATTTTTGATAACTAACCAAAAATTTTAGAGAATTAGGTTAACGGGTATTAAGATAAAATATTATTGTTTGTAATATTAAAATTTCAAGTAATTGCGTAATTCAACTCGGGAGATTACCAGGACATGAATTCGAATATTCTTGAGGACTATTTTGGTGAAATGATATAATATCTTCCAGCTGATTCAGTAGCATTTCTGGATACCGCAACTTCATCTTGGAGAAAACAAGAAATGATCGATTCAAATCAAATCAAATCAAATCAAAAGTTCTTTAATCAAAAAAATTGATAACATTTTACAAAAAATGCAGCACCAATTGGTTGATTTGGCGTCAATAATATTACACAATAACTCTTATACACAACAAACTTATATAATAAAGATAAAACAATAATTAAAATTTTGTATATACAACACTGTTTAGATACACATTAAAAACATACACCTCGGTACTATTAAAATATATATTCTAGAAATTCATTTATACTGTAGGGTTCAATTTTTACAATAGTGACAAACAGAGCTCTCTTATACCTTTTAAAATTCCTTTCACTCTTAATATGCGCAGGCAATTTGTTAAAAAACCTTATAGATGAATAGGTAGGACCCCTTTCAGTGGATGTGAGCCTGTGCACAGGATTGGTTAACCATCAAAAGTATGGAATTTGAAGATAATTTGATAAAGAAGGAACTATTAGCTATAGCAAATTTACACAAACATCGTTTTATGAAATATGCCGTGGAAGATATAGCTGAAAAACATAATGTAACCGTGCTGCGCACACCGCCGTATCATTGCGAACTAAATCCTATAGAAATTATATGGGCGCAAGTGAAAGGATTTGTAGCAAGACACAACACGAAATTCAAAATGAAAGATGTTAAGCTACTGTTTGATCAAGCCATTAAAGAAGTGACACCAGAGAACTGGCGAAAACTAGTCCACATGTCATTAAAAAGAGGAGAAAATGTGGGATGTTGACCACCTGATCCATCAGACCGTCGCCCCGTTAATTATAACTTCAAGGGAGATAACAGTTTCTCAGATGACGAAGAATAATATGATTTTTATAATTTAACTTCTGTATAATGTATTTTGTATTTTTTTTATAATGTTTAATAAAAAATAAGTGTACCTAATACTATGTACATAATGCACGCCTTTGTCACGCCATTTTCAGTGTTTATAACAATAGGCAAAACCCATAAATTGACCCAAACTCGGGTGGTACTACCTGCACTTGATGAAAATAAAGAATTTTGCAATGAAATCAATGCCAAATAATGAAAGTGGCTTAAATATTCGTTGGGTCACTCTGTAGTCCCTTTGCATACCTAATGAGCTTTTATTACTCTACACCTTTCTGAAATAGACTATAGATGGTACTTTTTATCTATGCAACTGATGCTAAGAAAAACATTCTACCAATTCGTCTTTTGTAGGTTGATGAAAAACTCTCAGAGAGTATAATAATATTTAAGTACATAGATGACAAAGACGTGTTTCAAAAGTTTTACTCAAGGTCTCTGGCCAAAAGATTAATTCATCAACAAACGCAAAGCATGGATGCTGAGGAAGCTATGATAAACCGACTGAAACAGGTAAATTTTACTTTTTCATAAGTTCTATAAACAAACTTTGACACACTTTACATAAAACGAAATAAGAACTTTTTTTCACAAATATTTAGCAAATTTATTTACATATTTTTAGGCCTGCGGTTACGAATTCACCAGTAAACTTCACCGGATGTTCACTGATATGTCTGTATCGGCAGACCTGAATAACAAATTCCAGGCGTTCATAAAGCAAGATGATATTGACTTGGGCATAAATTTTGGAATATACGTTCTACAAGCAGGGGCATGGCCTTTAGGTCAGGCTGTAGTTACACCCTTTGCTTTACCTCAACAGTTAGAAAAAAGCGTTCAAATGGTAAGTGAAGTCACTTAAGCTATTTTTTTTCAGCTTTGTTGAGGTCAAAATAGCCAATGACCCCTTATCATCGAGATAGAATAAACAAGGAGGCGCTATTACCATTTAATTTTGTCTGCGAAAAACGGTACTAGGGGGCGGGGCAAAGTGTCATACCAATATGGCCGATTCATAAGGGCCTGATTAAATTTATTTTGAACAATTCTAAAAATGCTTGGGTCAACTAGAATAATATAATTTTATTATAAGCAATGAACAGCTTTCTACTGGAAATAACGGGTAATAGTATTATATACATGTTTGTATATTATTGTGTACTTGTTAGTAGCTAGAAAAATTTTGGTGCTCATTAATTTGATTGATTGGTGACATAGAAAATATTGACAATATAGTATGTAATTAAATATTGTGCCATTGCAAAGGTGCACAATGGGATGAGAAATGATTTTATTAAGAAGTTGTAAATGTTTTAATAAATAAACTTTAACTCATAAAATTTGACTGACATGTGACAGCAGCAAAAATGAAAATTTTCGTTACACTTTTTTATGAACCATGTGACTTGTCAGACGAAGACGAGTAGTGGCATAGTGGCCTGGTTGCCTAAATTTTCAATTTAGTTAATTCTGGTTAAAAATCTTTGCTTGTGTTTATTTTGCCCATAGAAAATAATGACATGTAGAAAAACAAATGCTGAAATTGCAGTTAAGCGGTTAGTCCTAAAAAGTCCAAAGCTGATTTAACTTGTAACTGTTTTTACATTTTTTTGTTATTTAATAATTTAAATAAAATTGCAACTAAACAAACCACAGGCACCCCAAGTTTATAAATACTGACCTGCCCTTTTTTTTATACTAACCTATGAAACGTAATTTTCGCCGTTTTCTTCTTATCCACAGCATTTCTGCTAGAACAACTTCGCACGGCACAAGAAATAATTAATATCTATCGCACAGTAGCAATCGTTTTACACAAAAATTAAAAAACTTCTCATAAAATCTAAAACTACCTCGATTATGATAGACTGAACAGCTGATTACACGAATGGCATGTGTCATACCAATATGGCGCAGGTAGGGTTACTTTTAGTCGCGTGATGTCGTCTCCTTGTTTATTCTAACTCAATGACCTTTTATCGATCACCAGTTGTGTCTGATCATTTTATACGTTTTAGATCACCCAGTGTTAAGGTCCAACCTAAATTTATTTTTTGATATTTTTTAGTTTGAAACATTTTACCATAATAGATTTAATGGGAGAAAGTTAACCTGGCTTCATCATTTATGTCAAGCAGAATTAAAACTAGGTGAGTTTTCTCAGATCTTACTTTCAGTCAATGAAAATAATTAAATCATTGAATGAATAAAAAAAAGTTTTTTTAAAGTAAATAATAAAAATTTAAGATAAAAAAAACGTGAGCCTATCAAACAATGTATATTTTTCTGTCAGGTTATTTAAGGAAACCTTATGTGGTGACTGTACAGACTTTCCAAATGGCGATACTTCTTCTTTTCGAAAAGGCTGATAGTTTGTCGTGTAAGGAAATAAGGGAAACTCTGCAGTTGAATTCTGAACAGTTCAAAAGGCACGCCGTGAGTCTGGTGGATTCAAAGTTGTTACTGGGTGATACAGAGGTAAGAAAATCGATAATATACCTTTGCTCTGCACTTTCCTAGCTATAAGTTGGTTAAATGGAGGCAAATTTGCATATTTTAATGCTGAGTAATTTTTGTTAAAAATACATTTTTACCATTTATTTTTTTTCAGAGCCTTTCATACCAGTGTAAAACGCGACATCTTTTCCTGGCTTGTCTAATTGAAAATTTATTACAAACATTTTACTAAAGGGTTCACAAGAACTTCTAGGCGGATGATACCTTATTTTTTTTTTCAAAAAAAAATTGAATTTTTTTAAAATTTAAAATTATCTAATGTAGGTTTAACTTATATCATCCGCCATGCAGAACATAAAAATAGAAATATTACGGCTATTCATGTTAATTTCTTATTTTCCATTAAAATTACGCCGCGCCCCTTAATTCTCGTGAACTTCGTTTATATAATATTTTATATATAAAAAATAAATTTTATTGCCATCGCCAGACCCAGGTGAAGTATGCGCGGTGTGGTGGGAATGCAGTATTTGTTTGTCATAACTCATCGACCACTGTTTGCTCTTATAGTCTATTTCAGAAAGGTGTAGAGTAATAAAAGCTCATTAGGTATGCAAAGGGACTACAGAGTGACCCAACGAATATTTAAGCCACTTTCATAATTTGGCATTTATTTCATTGCAAAATTCTTTATTTTCATCAAGTGCAGGTAGTACCACCCGGATACATGAAAATGATGTGACAAAAGCGTGTATTATGCACGTATTAGGTACACCTATTTTTTTATTAAGCATTATAAATAAAATACAAAAAATACATTATACAGAAATTAAATTATAAGAAATCATATTATTCTTCGTCATTTGATGAACTGTCATCTCCTCTTGACGTTATAATTAACGGGTCGACGGTCCGATCCATCAGAAGGTCAAGATATCACATTTTCTCCTCTTCTTTAATGACATGATGGACTGCTTTTCGCCAGTTCTCTGGTGTCACTTCCTTAATGGCTTGGATCAAACAGTAGCTTAACGTCTTTCATTTTGAATGTCGTGTTGTGTGTTGCTACAAATCCTTTCACTTGCGCCCATATAAGTTCTATAGGATTTAGTTCGCAATGATATGACGGTGTGCGCAGCACAGGTACACTATGTTTTTCAGCTATATCTTTAAAAAAAAACAAATGAAAAGTGTTTTTGGCCTTTTGGTTTACCAATAAATCAATAATTATCAGGATATTTCGTTTACAAATATATTTCCCATTGTTTAGGAAATCGACGAGACTGAAACAAACTTACGGTTGAATCTGGACTACTCAAATAAAAGAACTAAGTTCCGAATTACGGCCGCAATTCAGAAAGAGACTCCGCATGAGGTAGAGCAAACCATGAACTCGGTAGAAGAGGATAGAAAAATGTACCTGCAAGCTGCCATAGTGAGAATTATGAAATCCAGAAAGGTGCTCAAGCATAATTTGCTTATTCAAGAGGTAAGGAAAAAAATAATTTAAACATTTAAAAAACGTGATGATTTATTATGTCTACCAGAAAGGGTAGGCAACCATCAGTTCGCAAATATAACAGATGCGACGTTGTCACGTTAACAAACTCGGAGAATATTTTTTTTTCCCATAAGGATGAGAGTATTACTAACAAAATATTAAACTCTTTATAAAAAGATCTTGTTGCTGATTCTCGAGAGCATTTGATACAGTTAATCACAATGTATTGTTGAAAAAAATTGAAAATATTGGATTTAGAGGAAAACAATTTGAATTAATTAAAAATTATCTAAGAGATAGACCAACTCAAATAGATAAAGAAAAAGCTATCCTAAAATAATTAAATATGGTGTTCCTCAAGGAACAATTTTGGGACCATTATTTTTTAATATCTATATTAATGATTTGTTTAATGTAAATTGTGATGGAGAAATTCATAGTTTCGCAGATGATACTGCAATTTTTTATACAGATACAAATTGGGACAACTTAAATAACAAAATTAAAAAAGATTTTAAACTAATAAAAAATTGGTTTGATAAAAATCTATTAACAATTAATTTTAATAAGACTTATTATCTTCCTTTTACTTTAAATCCAAATAACATACCACAAAATATGAATAGTATTAAAATAAATGATGACAGTCAAATTTTAAAAGTTAATGAAGTAAAATATTTAGGAATAATCTTTGACAGTAAATTAAATTGGATTTTTCAAATAGAATATTTGATTAAAAAATTAAGAAGTTTACTACCAATTTTTAGAAACATTAAAACAATTTTGAGCGTAAAACATATATGGAAATATTATATTATGCATTAGTTAAAATTACGGAATTTTAGGTTGGGGAGGAATAAATAGAACTTTAGTTAAAAAATTAAAAACATTACAGAAAAGGTTTCTAAAAATTATATTTAATAAATATTATCTTTATCCCTCAATAAAATTATATTCTGAAACAAAAAATTAATATTAGACAACTTTACATTTATAATATCTTAATGTACATATTTAAAAATAAAAATCTTATACAGTTTAAAAACCATAATCATAATACACGTCATAAAAATGAAATAACCATAAAACCTAAAATAAATAAGTCCATAGGACAAAAAAATTTCAAATATTTATTTTTTTATTTAAACGATTATTTACCAACAAAAATTAAAAAACATATTTCATTAAAAAATATAAAGTCGAAATAAAAGCATGGATATTGGAAACGGATAATTTAAATATATTTTTGGAAATGTTTTAATAAATATTGTTATGAATAATATATTTTTAAAAATTTTTATACTCTATAATCTATATCTTAAAAAAAATTGCGTTTATATTTATATACATATAGTTAAATGTTTTTTATTTGCAATTTAACGTTTATATAATATTAACAAATATTTTTAAGAACATATTTGCCCCTAACAAGCACGTCTTCGGGGGATCAAAAAAGAATTTTATTGAGGAAGATATACACATTTATTATATTATAAATATTGAAAATAAACTTATTATTAAGTAACTAATTCCTTGTCCTATCTCTAGTTTTTTTTACTATTTTGACCTTTTTAGGTTTATGCTCAGTCAAAAGTGTCCTTTGCTCCGAGCGTTCAACTTATTAAGAAATGCATCGAATCACTTATAGACAAACAATATATCGAAAGAACCCCACATTCGAGTGAGGAGTATAGTTATGTAGCTTAGTTTAGGCTGCTATAGATTTTTTTAAATGTGATTTCCTTCGACCACATCAAATATAAATTTAATTGTCCGTTTTTTCACACCTGATGGTTTTTATTGTTTGATGCGAAGGAAAAATTTAGTAGATATTTGCATATTTTATAGTTTAGAATGACCGCAACACTTTTTTAATATAACTTTTCGAGGTACTCTGTACATCATTGGAATCCTGAATTTTAAATATAAATAAATATATTTTGGAGTTTAATGTTTCGTAATATATGTATTACGTCTAATGGATTTCAGACGTTCCAATGAAATTTTATGGTTAATCAACTCCAAAAAAAAAAATTAAAAATTCCAGTTTTTCAAAAATTTTGAAAACTAACATATCTGTTCACTATGCAAGATGTTCTTTAATGACGTGCTAATATGTCAGGACGTGATTTCTCAAGTTATTTTATAAAGAAAAGTTTGCGACATATGCTGGGTGTGGCCACTCTCAACGCCAGATTTCATAGCATGTAAACTACTTAATTTTTAAATATTTTTCAAAAATTAACTTATGGGAAGGCGTTAGTTCTACCATCTAAAATTATTTTAACTTTTACAGGGTGTCTTAAATAGTCAGGGCATATCAAACATGCTTTTTTTTATGGAACACCCTATATATTATATTATTTTCTAGATCCCTACAAATTTCTACGCTTATTTTGTATAAAATGTCATATGTCTAAATTCAATTGTTTTTGAGATATTGCCGTTTAAAATATGGCATTTTCAGACTTTGACAGGCTGTAACATTTAAACCAGGGTGGCAATCAATCACAATTTAAAAAAAAATCAATAAATCTGATTTTTTTTGATTAAATCGTAATTTATTTGATTTTTTTTCCTTAAATATGGTAATAATGAACTTTGAAATCACTTATTTTCATTATTTTGTCTCTATTCGCCGAAATATATTTGTTGTCTAGATTTACAGTTAGAAAATCTCCTCAGCGACATACAAAATAACTTGTATTGACATGACAATTTTCGGCAGCGTAATTTATGAATATTTTTTACGCTGAACTGATGACGATTAGTTATATTTTTACACTTGCATAATGAATCTAAACACTTAGTTTTAAATAAACTATCTTCCTTTTTTTTGATATCCTGATGTGAGTTATTGCTTCGGCGACTTGTTTTTACAGCAATTTATAATTTGATTTAAATCACGATTAAAATTGAGAAAACCTGTTGATTTAAATCGTCGCAACCCTAATTTAAACGGTTCATTTGAGAGAAAAATGGTTTTCATCTCTCTATCTTCGTTTTTTATTCTCTATCTATGGTTTCACATGTTAAACCAGAAGTTGTAACTTTTAGATAGAGAATGAAAAACTAAGATAGGGAGGTGAAAACCATTTTTCTCTAAGATGAACCGTTTCAATGTTACAGCCTGTCAAAGTCTGAAAATGTTATATTTTAAACGTCAATTTCTCAAAAACAATTGAATTTAGTCATGTGACATTTTATACAAAAAAAGGGTAAAATTTTGTAGGGATTTAAAAAATATTATATATAGGGTGTTCCATTAAAAAAAAGTATGTTTGATATTCCCAGGCTATTTGGGACACCCTGTATAATTTAAAATAATTTTAAATGGTAAAACTATACCTCCCTATAACTATTTTTGCAAAATATAAAAAAGTTATGTAATATAGAGTGGGCCACCCTGTATCCGTTCACATAAACTTTTCTTTATAAAATGATCATACTTTGAAATATTAACATGTCATTAAGGAACACCCTGTATATTACAAGGCACTAAAATCGGCAACTTTGCCACAATTTGAATAATATAATATAGTGTCTGACATTCGAATGATTAGATTGAGACACCATGTATATGTACAGTGGAATTTTAACTAAGTTAATTTTCTAAAAAAAAAATAATTGTTAACCTGAAGAAAGTGTTGCGTAATTCGATACTTTTTTTATTATGATTAATGTAAATAGTTATAAAATGGTTAGTAATTATTTATTTTCAAAAATAAAATTTGGTTTAATTTAATAAGTTCATTATTTATTTTTTTGTAAGAAGTACGAAAGCACTTAACGAAATTCTGTTATTACAAAACTTTTGCATGTTTCTCGATTATTTTTACAATTTTGTTATTTCCGGTTGTTTTACTATGTATTATAGTGTAAATAATTTTGAATATCTACCCGCTAATATTTAACAGGAATTCTTGAAAATAGATTCTCCAGTTTTTTAGTTACAGGGGCTATTTAACACGATTTACAATAAGGCTTGCGCATTGTTATAAAATGTTTTTTTCATGTTGCCTAGTTAGACCAGATGAATGTTGATTTGTTTATTTCTAAAACATAAATTTGAGAAGCTCCTGTACAACAGTTTAATCTTTATACTGTTTAATAAATAAAAAGGAAAATAAATGTTTTTTGTACACTTCTTGTTTTATTTATAGCCATCTAGTGAATACATTGTACTGTACACCTGCATCATGCATTTGTAATATTAGTTCAAAGGCGATAACGATTTGTTGATTGAAAACATTTTTTTAAGTCAGATTTTATGCATTCTAGTGTAAAGATATCGAATAGATCCACCTCAAATTATAAACAGTGTAACTGACTGTAAATTGATGTGGTAAATAGCGAGATTACCGACAACCGACCTATTGTTCTTCTGTGGCAGTAAGTGTAGAAAGGCCATGATATGGGATGGGACCATCGAAGTTTTTTTTCCGAGGGCCCATCCGTGCGCCGGGTGCACTTAGGCCAGGTTTGGCACATTGTGCTCACCCTGTTTGGTTGTTACACCCACTACGTGATCCCAGTTCCTTGCACTAGTTGTCAACTGGGGCGAGGGAAAGGATGTCTATTGGTTACCCGAGTACTTGTTGCCTCTTCCGATCTAGTGAGTCGCAATAGCAAACTTTGTGCTGTACAGTTTCTTTGTCTTGTCTGTTGTCCGCATAATCTGCAGTCACCATCGAGGTTTATTCTATCTCAATGGATGAGACTAAGGAGGATGCAGAGTTGTTAAATGCTCTCATTATTTATTAATAACCGTGCTAAGCTAAGGCTCTCGCTCTCTTGTGTTTCTATGGGTAAGAATTAGGAATGTTTCAAGGTCGTTCTCAGGCGGCTATAAACCATTGAGATTTAGATGAAATCGAGACACTAAAATTTCTGCGCTCTATTATTTCTCTGTGTAAGTAGGCTAAATAACCCACAAAATCAGCTGTTTTTGACATGTCAACAAAAATTTATAAACATTTTTGTGGTTTTCTGGGGCGTATTTTTATAAATCAAGGGATTTAACAAAGATGTCTTCGCATTTACAAGGTGGAAGGGTAGATATATCTTTAATACAGACGGCCGCTAGAAATAATTTGATAGATTTACTTGAAAAATGCCCTGGAAGCAAGGCAATAGTATGGGACAATTCCTTAGCAGGTAACTTACTGGCTTGGTTTTAAAACTTTCTGGCAAGAAAGGCCACAGTTCATCTTTATAAGTTTACAAAATTTTTCAATACCACCTTTTTATAGAAATGTACCTTATTATCATCTGGTTTTATTTTAGGGCCTGTTGGTTTAGTAGCACAATATACATTGCTCCGCGAACATTCTGTCAAGAAAATGTATCCTTTAAGGCCAACTTCGCTGCCAGAAACTGATGTTGATCATGTTATATTCATCTCAAGACCAAAACTACAACTTATGGATTATATCGGTACTAAACTTTTATATAAAAATATTGAAATATTAGTTAATATTTATTTTAATTAAATGTTATGTGATAATTGATATGCTTTTTAGCACGAAATGTCCACGATGATAGTAAACACAGAAATAGTTCAAAGAAACAGTATCATCTCTTTTTTGTACCAAAGAAAAGTCTGCTGTGTGAGGAGGCTCTAAAACATAAGGGAGTTTTTGGTAATGTTATACTCATTGAAGAGTTTAAATGCCAACTGTTTCCTTTTGATTCTGATGTAGTTTCCATGGAAATATCTGAAGTTTTTAGGTAAATTACTACAATTCTTAATTTTATTTTGCAGGAATTTGAATAACAGTACAAACATGTTTTTGTGAGATGTAAAAAATAACATTATATAAGTAACACAAATTCTTTATTCTAGTGAATACAAAATCGAAAATGATCCAACCTATATCTATCAGACTGCACAGGCAATAATATTTTTACAAAAATTGTATGGTCCAATACCTAGAGTGTGGGGAAAAGGTACTAAAATGTTTTTAATAATAAGTACCTATTTTAAATTAAATATTTCTTGTAGGTGTCGCTGCAAAGCAAGTTTGGGACCTGGTAACAAGACTGCAAAGGGAGAAAAACAACACAGATGAACCAAAAACAAATCAGTCATCCTGCATTGATCAAATTTTATTGATTGATAGATCAGTTGATTTAATTTCACCTTTAGCAACACAATTAACTTATGAAGGTTTATATCAGTGATTTTATATTTATACATATAAATAGAGCTAGGGGATATGTAAATACTGTATCACTTATCTTGTTTATTTTTTTTAAATTTATATATTTTTTTTTTAAATATTTTTTTATGAATGAAAATTTATTTTTAGGTTTGATTGATGAAATTTTTGGTATCAACAATTCAACAGCCAATTTCCCAATAGACAATTTTCTCAGTAGCGAAGAAAGGAGTACTGAATCCCTTTCAGAAGATAAAAAGCAACTTATTTTAGATTCTGCAGATAAGCTATTTGCTGATATTAGGGATAAGAGTTTTAACGGGGTATGTTTTCTATTGGAAAATATCGTATGTAAATGTTTTATTATGGTTACCTTAACTTTTTATAATTCTGTTTGTCTTCAGTAAAGTTACTTATTTCTAGAGATAAATTTTACTTTTCTTTAAGTTGTACTTAGTAGGTGATTTTAATTTACCTTATAAAAATAATAGGACGATGTTTTAGGTACCACCTTACCTATCAAAACAAGCTCAAAGTATAAGTTCGCAACTAGAAAATACACAAAACAAATCCGTTCAAGAAATGAAACTTTACGTGCAAAGGTTACCACAAATTTTAGCCAAGAAAAAACAATTAGCACAGCATACAGCAATTGCGGAGTGCATAAAGGAGCATACAGATCAGTATGATTTTTTTGACACTTTGAAGGTACTTAAAATTAAAAACAGTTTAACTTAAAGACCGAGACACAATTAAAAAATAAGCAATATGATATTAATTGTTTTCCTGTTGCTTAAAACTGAATTGTGTCACAATTGATTTGTTTCTACATATCAAAACTAACTTTTATTGCTTATTGCTTATATACAGGGTGTCCCACCGGGAACCGAATCGATCTATATATAGAAAATTTTTGAAAATTTGACAGTATGCTGATGGGGGCGACCGGGCTAAAATATTTTCATAATGGTGGCACTTCCGGTTATACCGGAAGTAAGTGTCAACTTGCTTATTTTAAATGCGACACCCTATATATTATTACATTTTTGCATTCTACGCAAGATTCTAGGCAGATTTTGTATACCATGTCCTATACCTATGTCTAAACGTTTTTGACATATTTGAATTTTATGTCAAAAATGACGTTTGCAAGGCTTAGAATAATTATCAATTTGTTCTATAAAGAAGCCTTATTTATTTAATTTAAGTGGGATTCCTTGTTATAAAGGACCTGCTTTAATAGATTTTTTATAATATTTTGATAACTACTGTCAAATTTTCCTATGTATAGTTTTATATATTATCGATTCGGTTCCCGGTGGGACACCCTGTATTTTCAATTGTGTCTCGGCCTTAAATGGCGCCTTAATACCATAATGTATTTTATATTAAATGCGTTTTATGTTTTTAGGCTGAACAGGAATTTTTAAGTTGCTTTGAAGTGGACAAACCTAGTCTATATATTGAGGAACTAATTGCACAGGGCCAACCATTGGTAAAAGTGTTAAGACTTATGTGTCTTCAAAGTCTTTGCTCCTCAGGTCTTAAACCAAAAGTAATGGAGGGTTATAAAAGAGAGTTAGTACAGGTTAGTTTGAGAAAAACATTTTAAAATTGACCTGTAGTAAATTCGTCATTTAATTTATGTATATTTATTATTCTTATTATTTATGCTTACTGACTTTTTTTGTAGGTGTATGGTTTGGGAGCCCTTCTTGCTATAAATAAATTGGAAAAAGTAGATTTGTTAAAACTCCAGTCTGGAACTCGGCAGTACACCGTGTTGCGAAAGGTAAATAATAATGGGCTCTTTCAGTAAATTTTGATTTTGGTTGTAGTTTATAAAGGAACAAAAATTAAAATTTTCCGTTTGTACTTTTTGATATTTTTAAGCCATCACTGAGAAAATAGATAAATAAAAAAACTATTGGAACAAAAACACGGACTTTATCGAATATACGTCATGAAAACGGCAGCTTGGCAATGTTCTCTAAAATTTTTATATTATAATACAATGACAAGGTTTGAAAAGTAATCCAATAGAAATAATTGTCCAAAACGGACTTTTGCGGAAAAATTAAAAAACATCATATTATTTCCAAAATGTTATCAATATTTTGTCCTAAAATAGGTTATTAAACATTTTTTCAGTAAATAATTCAAAAAAAAACAAACCATAGAAATTTTTTTTTGCTATATGCTGTAGAATCAAAATCAATCATTTAGTAAGAATACGCTTTGGCCTATAACAGTATACGTTTTCATATTTTAGACTTTAAGGTTGGTTATGGAAGACACTTCGGAAATAAACCCAACTGATATCTGCTATGTTCACAGTATTTATGCACCCTTAAGTGTACGACTCGCCGAGCAAGTTACCAAAAATGGCGGATGGAAGCAGCTGCATGATGTATTGGGATTATTACCAGGTAACAAACACCCATAAGTACACAAATTCACATTCAAAACCTGCTTTGTTGTCTTTACAATACAAAGTATTTGTTGACAAAGCTATAGAGTACCTTAAGAATATGAAAATACATTTTTTAAATGTTTTTATTTCGACTTTATATATATACAGTGTGTCCAAAAAAGTATGCAACATATGTAAAAGTTTTTTATTACCGATTTCTCAGAAAATTTGATTCTTGATAAAAGTTGGTGCATGCCTTGAAACTATAAATGCATATTTCACATTTCACTCGCGGCTAATAGTAAGGGAGCAAATGCCATTTTTTCGAAATTGCATTAAGAGTAAAGTACCTTAGTTATTAGAAATACAGCAAAATTTTATATGGAAATGTTATTGCAAATTAAAAACATAGCCCAAATGCGAAATTTGAGTTACGTGTCTCAATTTTTATTTTTTTTCTAATCTCTAATTTTATATGCATTTTTTTTAAGTAGGTTTTTGGACTTTAGCGTACTGGGTGAAAATGACAAATAAATTAGTAGTTATTTCCATTATATGAATAGGGTTGAATTTTATTATAATTTAGTTTCGAATAGAAGTTGGCTAAAATGTGTTTAAGTAGGCGTGCAACACGCTTATATCTAAACCGACCCGGTTCATTGAAAAGTTTTTAAAAATTTGCAACTACTTATTGCATTTTTATTATAAACCCACGTTTAAGTTATTTGATAAATATATTAAAATTGCTTAAACGAAAAATCGATCAGAGGCGTACCGTTAAAGGGAAATTAGTGATTAGAAAAAAAATAAAAATTGAGACACGTGACTCAAATTTCGTATTTGGGCTATGTTTTTAATTTGCAATAACATTTCCATATAAAATTTTGCTGTATTTCTAATAACTAAGGTACTTTACTCTTAATGCAATTTCGAAAAAATGGCATTTGCTCCCTTACTATTAGCCGCAGGTGAAATATGAAATATGCATTTATAGTTTCAAGGCATGCACCAACTTTTATCAAGAATAAAATTTTCTGAGAAATAGGTAATAAAAAACTTTTACATATGTTGCATACTTTTTTGGACACACTGTATATATATATTTTTTTTGTTAATTATCATTTAAATAAATAAAATTTAAAATTTTTATATTCATTTTTAGGGCCGACGTTGGATGAGTCACCTTCAACTGCCTCAAATATCATTCAAAATTCAGATGCACCCAAAGTAGTTCTAGTATTCTTTATTGGAGGATGTACCTTTGCAGAGGTAACTATAATAATATACATAATATGCCCTTTTTTCCATGTATGAAAAACACAAAAAAATATTTTTTTAGATATCTGCTTTAAGATTTTTATCGCAACAAGAAGATTCCAATGTGGAATTTGTGATAGCAACCACCAAGTTAATAAATGGAACGACATTTTTAAAATCAATAATTGAGTCCTAATTTGCTTTTAAATATCCTTTTTTTATTTTTTTCTATTATTTATCTATATTGTTTTATATCTATGTATGTACCAAAAATTGTATATAATAAAACTAGTAATATAAGCATGTAAGTAATATATATTTATTTTAGAACAAATACAATAACAACACTTATATAAAAATGAGATTTTATCTAATTACGTACAAAAAATTAGTACAAATAAGGTCGATTTTTTTCTCTAACAAAAGGTAAACTTTTCGAAAAAAATAAATTATTTTAGCCATAAAAATACTAAATTACCCTTTGCCATAAAAATCACTTAGCATCTGGGGAGGGGGTCAGTCTTTAAGCCAAAATGCGTTTTGTCACACTTTTTAAAACTTTATATTAGCTCATATATCTGTCAACATAATGGATAGTTTCAAAAGCAACTTCAACCATAATAAGCACGATTATCATCCATTCTAAACGTATGTGGTGTTTGTCACTCAAGTGATGTGAGAGTAATTCAATGAGTGCTACACAGTGGTTGATTTTTTCGTTCATGACCTTAAAGAAAGACAGCCAGTTTACAACTAGTTAATATTAGAAAACCTTTATTTAAAAGTTAAAATATGTTATTTTTGGTAGGATCTGTATAGTATATAATAATTACCTTGGTTCTTTTATTTATACAAAAATATGCACACACTTGGTGGTACAAATTTTCAAGTTGCTCATTTTCCCAATAAAAATCTGGAGTATCTAACACATCTGAACTCAAATTTAGATAATGCCTTAGAGCGAAGAGCTCCCCATGTTTTCTAAGTACTTCCTGTTCTGTCATTTTTATTTTCATCCCTCTAAAAATAAAGGTACAACAATAGAGTAAATCCTTAATTTTTCAGTTAATCTCTTACCTTTTTAAATCTTCTGTAACATCTTCTATTTGGTCAATATATCTTTCTAAAGATGCTTCCCAAATTCCAAGTTTAACTGAGAGCAACATTGAATTTGAAAAAGTATATTTAACCAGTGTTAAGTTTTGCTTGTTCAGGTTTGAGTTGAGAATAAAATTTCCATCTTTGTCAAGGCAACTGTCCTTTCTAAAAAAATAATAAAATTACTGGCAGTATTAATTTTGCTAATTTTTATACCTGTAAGTAATCATGTAATCCTTTCTCCATTATTAGAAACTACTTAAGATATGTAAGAGATAGTTTTGACCTTATCTATTTTACTTTGTGGTTAATTACAATTCTAAGCGTTTTCCCCTTAACCTTTAAAACTTACTCTTCATCTTGATGAAACCTGTAATTCATTATTTCACTCTCTGATTGCACCAATCGTTCAGAATAACTATCTTCCTCAAACTGTCTTAGAAAACTAAGGATGTTACTGCTTTCTAAATCAGTAATATTCCATAAAATAACACTACCTTCTCGAAAGAAAAATATCTCCCTAGGCTCTTTTTCTACTTTGTATTTTGCAACCTAAGAGAAAGAAAGGCAAAGCAATTTATGGTAGTTTTTAAACTAAACTCTAGGAAAAGAAAATAATTTATACATAAACACTTACAGCATGAATAACATCTCCATTATTAGGTACAGACTGTGGTTCATACAAATCTTGTTCTTTTAGACCATTAATAAGACTTTCCAAGTTATATTCCTCGGCAGTGGCAAAGGCCACAACATTGAACAGACCAGGAGTGGTCCCTTCTTCTTCCATGGTTTTCTTCTTTCGAATAGGTCTCTTTTTTAATTGGATTGAAGATATAGTGTCGTGAGTACTACTTGCTAAATATCGTGGCAAGAATTCGGTAATAGGCGACACATAATGGCCGGTAAACCTTGGTTTCGAAAGTCTAGTCGTGAAAATTTCTGATTTTGTTGAAAAATTCTTGATTATATTTACTAAAAAACATGGTTTAAGACTTACATGTGTTATTGTTCTATAAGTAAAATAATTCATCTTATATTATAATCTTATCAAATAAATATTCAAAAAAGAAAATTTGTGAAGTTAAAGTTGGGTTAAAGATGTAAAAAGTAAGGTTAGGTAGATTATCAAAGAGTACAAAGGAGGATAGGTCGTATGCTTCGTTATCGGATCGGACAGTTGGAAGTTTAGCACCAGGTTTGGACCCTGGACCGAAAGATTTGTTAGGACTTGGGACAAGGCTTTCTGCGATTTGAAGAGGAATGAATACAGGCTGTTCTTAAAAAAAGAGAGAACTTGACGTTTGCCAATGGACTCACAGTCTTCTGATACTCTTCTAGACAAACAGTTTTTCCTTCTGTGCTCGGTTAAAAATAAAAATACAACCAAACACCTTCAAGAAAGAGATCGTCCCTTACACTAGGTAAAGGCGACCCCCTTAACTTGGATCCACGCAATGAAAGGGCTAGAAATTCCCCCTTTTAAATCGAGTATGTATGAATTAAAGTAACAACCCGGTTCGACAGGCAGTCCAAAGGTTTCACAAAAATACCACCACCGAATAATGTGTTGTCTAATGGTCTTTAAGGTGAGTATTGTGCCAGACAGGGTGATGAGCTGATTAACAGTTCAGCAAAAGAACCCAGTCATTCCTTTGTGGTAATAGTGAATGAAGGAAAGCAAATATTCCTCTGTGCCAAACAGGACAGTTATAATTTTCGTCTGTGAGTTTACTTAACCTCAGAAAAAGTCAAACTTGAGTTAAACCAAAGTTCTTTTAATTTTAGATTATAAAAGGAAATGAGGTTGTTCCCAGCGTTATTTAGAAGAAAAATGCCCCCCGGTCATATATGGAGGGGCAAAAATAGGTTGTACAAAGAAGTAACGTCTGAGGACGTCCAACTTTTAAAGAACAAATTCGCCATAGAGGAAAATAATATGTTTTATTTAAGGCATGCATACTTAACCCCGGTAAGTACCAACGAGCAAATTAGATTAAGTCCCAAATATATAATTGGCTAAATTAATTTTAAGGTCTCCCAAAGTCCCTATTGTCTTATGTCTAATAAGAACAAAAGTATCAGACTTCAGAATTGACCATGGGGTAGAGTGGTTTTAATAATTCTTGAATTCTTTTATAAAGTTCATTATCTTTTTGATTTTGGTTTTTAGGAACAATCTGCTGGACACGCTAAAGCCCTAGGAAAGAATGACGCAAATTATGTCAAAACAGTGACAAAGAGAACGGAATATTATGAAAATGTTTCTTTAGAATCACGACTTGCCCACCTACGAGTGAATGAAGGCTGGGACTGAGTACCATAATTAGTTGGTATTAGTTATTTTTTAGTAAGAGTAGAATGAACTGTAAATATAGCTTTAATATTTGTTAAGTTGCAAGTAGGTACAGCTGTTTTTGTCTAGATATTGGGAAAGGGATAATAAAACCACAAAGCATTTTACAATTTTTATTTATTAAAAAACGAGCCATATGGAAGAAATTTCAGATATTTAAATGTATTTTGCGTGAAAAACACTAACAATTACTTAAATAAATAATTTCAACATCTATATTCGCAATACTACTATATACCTACTTAAAAATAAGTGATGTGTAGTGGGTGTGAATGTTTGTGCCTATGTCAATATATTTTATCAACAAATTCTTGTCTGATTTTAGTTAATCATTGATAGCGTTTGTTTCTGAAACTAAACTGAATGTCGTCAATTGAAATTTGAAGTTATTTTTTATGGGAACATGAATTTTTAGCCCCGTTGCTTGTGCAAGTGTGTAGGTACATACTACTAAATAAATTTCGTTTTTTTCCAAACCGTGTTTTGATGAACACAATAAAACGTTTGTGTTTGAGCAATATTTTTAAAGCCTGGGTATGAGATACCTATAAAGATGAGACATTTAGTAATAGCAGAGTTGAAAGTAAAATTGCATTACTGACATAACTTATACAGTGAGTGAAAAATTTATGAGCAGAGTACTGAAAAATACTTTCCAGGGGATTGGTCTTGAACGTTCAAATTGGATCTGCCTGCCCATAACCACCATATTAAGTCATGTGGTTTGGATTCCCTCATACAGTCACATGCCACATGTCAAAATTGATTTTTAGGTTATCGGACATCACCCGGAATAGTATATTACATAACAAGTTACGAAAGCCGAGTGCGGAAACTCTCTGAGTTTTAGAATAATCACTTTCACATGAGTAATGAACACTATTTTTCCTACGACCACAAAGAATTATTAAAAAAGCCTTTAATTTGTGAAAAAACTATTTCAACACTAGTGTTGAAATTAGCATACTTAGGATTGTTTCCCTTAATATCTGGTTTCATAGTTTGTCAATAGGCTTTTCCTTTATTTGTAGTTTAACTTTTTCTTTTTTTCATATTTTATAATATATCATAGGAAGAACTAATCCTGGATTGACTTCTAGATTAACCAGAATGCAAAATTTTAAATTTAATCAAGGAAAGATGCATTAAACCTAAATTTCAAAAAATCCACCCAAAAAGGAAAAAAGGAAGATTTCAATTCAAAATAATTCTATTATGTAATGGTTTATAAAAAAAAGTCAAATACACCTGATGGGATTGGAACCTGTGATCTTGCGATCTGTAGGCTAGAGCTCTATTCTCTACGCTATTACCGATAAAGGTTTAATATAGGGTATGACACTCTCTTCAGCGCGATTTATTTTTTCTTGTAATAGATTTTCCAGTATATTATTAACATTTTTATAATTTCAGATGACGTATTTTTTTTATACTCTAATTCTGAATCACTCGACAAATACATGATAAATAAGTTAAACACTTTACAATTACTGCTTTCTAAAATTTGTTCATTTTAATAAATAGAGGTGGTCTGTCAATTAAATTAAATAATGGAGCCTTGATATTTCAACACGCGTGTGATATACGGCGCTTTCTAGCCAAATTAACCGTGCTTTTTTTTCTCATTTTCATAGGTAGTCGTAGGAAAACGTTTTTTCTCGTATGTTGGTCACAGTATGAAAACAAATTAAGTACTTAATACATTTATATAATTGTATAAGTGAAGTATTAAATCTTCTTCTATAGTATGTAGGTAGATCAATTGGTTTGTTCTGCTATAGGTAATAAAAACGCTTCGAGTATTATGTCATTTGGTAAGTCAGTCGATTTTAAAGCACCTTTTTGCCCTTTAAGAGCATACTCCATTCTAAATGCTAATTTTAAAGATATAAGACTGACAAAGAACAGTGCAAAATTGTAGAAAATACTAGTACAGTGCAACAGCTATGCGTTTTCTAAAATACACACCTATTTTGGTCAATTTGTTAAAAAGAAGCTATAGGGAAGAATATGAAATATCATAGAACGCTAGAACTAGTCTAGAAGAGTAAATATTTAATTGAAGATTTTTAAGTCCTCAATAAAGTCTTGAAAATATTCTACGGTGTGTATACAGGGTGTCCCACCGGGAACCAAATCGATCTATATATAGAAAAGTATACATAGGAAAATTTTGAAGATGCTGATGGGGGCGACCGGGCTAAAAAAATTTCATAATGGTGGCACTTCCGGTTATACCGGAAGTAAGTGTCAACTTGTTTATTTTAAACGGGACACCCTATATATTATTACATTTTTGCATTCTACGCAAGATTCTAGGCAGATTTTGTATACCATGTCCTATACCTATATCTAAACGTTTTTCATATTTCATATTTGAATTTTTATGTCAAAAATGACGTTTGCAAGCCTTAGAATAATTATCATTTTTTTCTATAAAGAAGCCTTTTATTTATTTAATGTAAGTGGGATTCCTTGTTATAAAGGACCTGCTTCAATAGATTTTATATAATATTTTGATAAATATTAATACAGGGTGTTTAAAAAATAAGATTAAAAATGAAATTGAAAAAACTGCAAAAAGTCTAGATTTTCAAATAGAAACCCCCAAATTTTATAATTATTTCTTATTTAGCATTAAAAATAAGGGTAAGTTTGTGTAAAATTATATATCTCAAATTTTTAGTTTTCGAAATATTGCCAATTTAGTATTTTTATATGGCGATCTTGCAGCAGATTTTAAGTTCAGTTGCTCCTAGTTGGCTATCACGGCATTGAAGCTGTCACTTGCCATTTGACAATAATAAATAACCATGCCGGGACGCTTAAATTGTACAGAGTCATAGCCAACTAGGAGTAACTAAACTTAAAAATCCGCTGCAAGATCGCCATATAAAAATACTAAATTGGTAATATTTCGAAAACTAAAAATTTTGATATATACAACCTTACACAAACTTACCCTTATTTTTAATGCTAAATAAGAAATAATTATAAAATTTGGGTGTTTCCGTTTGAAAATCTAGACTTTTTGCAGTTTTTTCAACTTAATTTTTAATCTTATTTTTTAAACACCCTGTATTAATAGTTATCAAAATATTATAAAAATCTATTAAAGCAGGTCCTTTATAACAAGGAATCCCACTTAGATTAAATAAATAAGGCTTCTTTATAGAAAAAATTGCTAATTATTCTAAGGCTTGCAAACGTCATTTTGACATAAAAATTCAAATATGTCATAAACGTTTAGACATAGGTATAGGACATGGTATACAAAATCTGCCTAGAATCTTGCGTAGAAAGCAAAAATGTAATAATATATAGGGTGTCGCATTTAAAATAAGCAAGTTGACACTTTCTTTCGGTATAACCGGAAGTGCCACCATTATGAAAATATTTTAGCCCGGTCACCCCCATCAGCATACTGTCAAATTTTCAAAATTTTCCTATGTATAGTTTTCTATATATAGATTGATTCGGTTCCCGGTGGGACACCCTGTATATTTATTCACACCAACAAAAACAGTTTTGTAGTATTTACTGTTTCAAATACTTCGAATACGTTTGTAAACGACCCTGTTTTGTATTTTTTGTTATACAGTGGCGTAGCTTGAATATGCTTCGGAGAAAATTATTATTCATTCTCTCCCAGTAAGATATTTTTATTTTTATGGTTCTTCGTACCGAAATTGAAAAATGAAACCCCCTGAAATTTCTGTCAACTACGCCATTGTTGGTTTACGATTTATTCAGTTTACCTTTGTTTTTAGGCAACATGTAACACGCCAAAATGGTCCCTAATATGTTAACATTATAGACCTAGGACAATCCCGTTTTCGCACAGGGCCGGCTTTAAACTTAACATTTCTTTTTTCACACAATTTTCAAAACTTGGTTTTATGATTACAGAAACGTTGCTTTACATGCCACTTCCTCCAGAGACGGTGATAACGAGATGAGGAACTTGGTTGGGTACTGCAATCACTACTTTAATAGTTTTTTGACTATACAGGGTGATTCCTAAGTTGATACTTCTTTTTTAGCTGTATATAGAAGGCATTAAAATAAACATTTTGAAATACCTTTTTTCAAAAAACTCAAAAATACGGTACCTACTTACATTCATTTATTACACTATGGATCAAATACGGTCCTGCCTAACTTGCCCGTTGAATAACATTAAGAAAATTTCTGGGTGTAGGATGAGCCTGCAAGGGAAAGCGTTCTGCGTATAATCTCGAAGCAGCAGCCGCGCTTTGACGACACACCGTGAATTAGCACAGTTCATTGTTTTCAAATTTTACCATTTTCTCGTGTCACCAATTTAAAATTAACTTGCTTCAGAAAAACACACCGCAGCGTATTGCCAAATAACTGACCACCAGATTCGTAAATTGCATGACTAATAAGATATAAGACAAACAACATAAAGTATAGCAGGCTACGTTTTAATGAACAGGTCCGCACTTAGATTTTTTACTTCTATATCTCGCTTATTTTTAGGTTTTTTGAAAAAAGGTATTTGTAATGTTGTTCATTTAATGCCTTCTATACACAGCTAAAAAAGAAGTATCAACTTAGGAATCACCTTGTATATAGTTATTGGTCAATTAGAGGAAATCACAGCACCAATCAATATAGCTAGAGTTACAAGCTTATCAATATCCAAATTTGTCAAGGATTCCTTTTGCTTTCAAACAACTTGAAACATCACAGCGATTACTTTAATCTATGATTATTCAGTGTGACATTTGTCAATACATTTCTCACTGGCCTGGTGAAGCAGCCAAGAAGATTAAAAACAAATTCTAAATATTTTTAAATAAAAGTTCCGGATGTCATACAGTTTGGCGCATGCATAGGTAATTATTTTAAGTGGAAATAAAGAGTTCGACCCTGTATTTTCATGGGAATCACGAGATTGTCAAAGGTTTTCTATTTTCTGGTATTTATATCGTATTGGATACATGTGTATAAAAGAAAGAAATAATATAGGCAAAGCAAAATAAAGAAAAAAGTAAATAAAATAATTTTTATTATTAATAAAAAAATTATAATCGTATAAAATTAAAGAGGTAAAACTCATAAAATAAAACTAAATAAAGAGTCTTTACCAGGAGCAATAAAAGAAGTAGCTAAATGTCGATTTCAATATTTGTAAAAAATATTACAGCAAAATTTAGTACCTACGTTTAATAAGGAAATTATTTTTTTTTACTATAGTAGAAATTATATTCACTTATTACACACAAGTAACTAATTCTTTTGTTGCACACCTTATATAACTCAGGTACACTGTACAACTCTTACTTATAAAAGAGATTCAAAATATTTATATGAATAAAACTATATAAAAAAACGAATGATTTGTACAAACCTTTTGGATTTTCTTTGTTATAGTTATTTGACAGTTCCATTGCCATTGAAATATTTTTCTTTGAGTGGTTAAGTTTTATTTTTAAATAATATCTCTCATATCGAATAACCCTTCTGACCTACTAAGACAAATAACAAACTACTGTTCAAAATCAAAATTTTGATTACGAACTGTACTTTTGAATTATGCATAAAACTATCAGGCGCACAACTTCACAATGTAAGTTGTCAAACAAGGTTATTAGATATATTAATTAAATACAAGAATACACTTTATTATGTGTGCAGTGAGCAGAGAGAAATGTAGATCAACAAATCGTTTGTCTCGTTAGAATATCAGTGGATACTTTCAATTATATAAGGTGTTCCTTAATGACGTGCTAATATTTTAGGGTGTGATTCCTCAAGTCATTTTATGAAGAAAAGTTCATATAAACATATGTCCTAAACGGCTTACATTTTTTGCTACAGGGAATTGAATTATTTTTTTTAATGCGTTTTTTGTAATATCTCCGAAAGTACTTTAGATAATATTTTCAATTTTGGCATATGCTAATAGGACATAAAACCACATCTTTTAGTAATAAAAGTTATTCTTTTGTCCCACCAGTGGTGTCCCTGTAAACATTTCCTGATATTTTTTAGAAAAAAAGTGGTCCGCCACTGACATTTTTCCATGTGGATATCATTTCTGATTAGCCTGGTCAATTCTGCATAAAAATGGTCTCTTGCGTTTTTCTCCTCAGGCACACCGTTCTTAATTAAAATAATTAAATTAGCTCTACTATTTATTATTATTAACATTGATAATACAAAATTTTGTTTGATAAAAATTGTTGGAAATGACCACCTTCATTTAATTTAATTATTTTAGTTAAGAACGGTGTGCCTGAGGAGAAAAACGCAAGATACCATTTTTATGCAGAATTGACCAGGCTAATTAGAAATAATATCCACATGAAAAAATGTCAGTGGCGTAACACTTTTTTTTCTAAAAAATATGAGAGGAAATGTTTGCAGGGACGCCACTGGTGGGATAAAAAAATAACTTTTATAACTAAAACATGTGGTTTTATGTCTTATTAACACATGCCAAAATTGAAAATATTATCTAAAGTACTTTCGAAGATATTACAAAAACGCATTAAAAAAAAAAATTAAACACCCTGTAGCAAAAAATTTAAGCCGTTTAGGACATATGCATATATGAACTTTTCTTCATAAAATGACTTTAGGAATCACACCCTAAAATAATAGCACATCATTAAGGAACTCCCTGTATAGAGTGAAAAAATGTTTCAGATAATTTTAGAATAATGTAGTAATTAAGGTTTTGTGCTTTAACGCCTTCCTGTGAATTCTATAATCATATAATGTATCTTGATGACGCCAGACGGTCGCTCTTAGACGCTTTCTTTGAGTATCCTTTTATAGTAATCTGATATTCCAAGACACCCACTAGCTTAATTATCAGTCAAATAATGAAACTGACCTCTTGTTGCATCACAAAAGACTATATTCAAGAGTTATGAGCAAATTCTTATGAGATTCATACAAAACTGTCAGGTGCACAGCTAATTCAGCTGTCATTTTATTTCATACTCAAATGATAACGGGAGGTTTAAAAACACATTTAACAGGACAATAATTCAAATGATAAAAGTAGTTACCAAAAATACAACTGTCAAATAACTACGTTGTACGAAACTCTTCCATTCTTTATTACACAACTAAGTATAACAGCCATAATAATATGTAGATCTTTCTCACTTCCAGCGTAAATAAGTAACCAAAACTAAATATCTAAGTACCTTACAAAATCTATCACCGGTTTTGCCGAGTCCCAGATGTTTTTAAGTCTATCTTTCCCAGATTAGCATTATTTTGTGCATTGGATTGTGCTAATTCTTTTGCCAATATTGAAGCAGTTGACGTTGGGACCGATTCTTTAGAATTTACTACGACTGTAGGTTCATTTGACCCAGAATCTGATGACAGTGATGACCTTAAAAAGGAATCATTTGACTCTAAACTGGAATCATGTGATTTTGAATGATAATCGTCTGTTACAGTCATAGTCCTGCTGAATTCACCGTTTTTCTTCTGAAGTCTGTTACCAACTTGTCTTGGTGGAGGCCTATATCGACTTGCTCTGGACACGTTAAGTGTTACTTCTTCTCCGTTCTGATCCAGAGTCACCTCTTTAACAGATTCAAGGTTCGTTTCGATAGATTTTTGTTTGTTTAAAGTCCAGGTATATGAATCTGGAGCCGAGTTTGAACGACCGGAACGTCCAATGTGCTTTTTAGAGGCTGCAGCGACGGCCGTGTTTCTTGTCTCTGAAGCTCCCAGTGTTGTTTCTCGGCGGTGTAAGAATGGATTCTGTAAGTTAAAAATATATAAAGCATGTCATAAGAATTTACAAAGTTGTTTTTGTGATTTGGAGAAGCGGAATTGATTATTTAGTTTTTATCATTGAATCTATTGTTAAATGATAGCAAAGAGATAGTAATTTGCTTTTCCTTACAGAGGGAATAGGTTAAGTGGACAAAAGGCGGGTAAGGGTACATATAGCGATCTGTCAAAGGCTTTCGACGACATCAGTCAAATTTTATTTATTGGATTAAATTGAGGTTGTCTAATGAACAAAAAACTAAAAAATATTTACCTGAAACGAATGTTTTTTGAGCATATGTTTGATTAGAATGAGCGTATCTAGTTTGGGTATCGACGTTATGACCTTGGCAACATCTTCCTCAGTAACTTCCACCAGTTGGCAGTTCTCTTCCTCAGACGGCAGTGGATAAAGACAGTGTTTTGTTACCCATGGGTGTTCCTACAAAAATTAAATTATTATTTATAATGAAACTTTTGACGTTCTGTTTGTTCACCTGTGCCTTTGTTCTTTTAAAATAATGGTTACTTAAGAATGGTTGATAACTTACTTTTATTTCTGGAAGCGTTATTCTTTTTGAAGGATCTTTAATCAGCATTTTTGTTATGACGTCTTTTAAATCTTCCGAAATAACGGGGTTATCTGGAAAGTCCACCGGCTGATGACGTATTTTGGAATAAAGGCCTATAATGTTGTCATCGTGGAAGGGGACATGACCATATACAAAAGCATATAGGGTGACTCCCATTGACCAAATATCTGTACACTATAATAAAGAACCAGATTAAATAAAATATCTAAGCGTTAATGTTCAAGAAGAAATGTTTTACAAGGATTGGATAGATTCTTGAAGAAATTATAAAAAACTGGCACAACCCCTATAGAATCTCTTATAACGCGAACGTCACTCTTACCTTTCCGCTAAATCCAGAAGTCCTCTCCTCCCCCAAAGCTTCGGGAGGGGTAAAGGCGGGAGTTCCCGCAGTACTGGATAAAAACGCATCGGATCCATGAAATTCATTACAAACTCCGAAGTCTGTAATTTGGACTCGGCCTTGATCGTTTAGAAGCAGATTCGCTGGTTTGATGTCCCGATGGATTATTCTTTGAAAGTGTACTGAAATGTGGAAATATTATTTATTTATTGATCCCGTTTGCAAATAGTTTTTTACTTAAATCAGTTGAAAAATACGAATTTTTGTTTACTGATGATGAGTGTCAGTCAGTTCCTGGCAAGTACAAAAAATTAATTTTTGTTCTTATTTTTTTACGACAAAATATTGATTAATTTGATAAATCAAGAACATAATTTTATTTTTCAGACACGACGTTTCGTTTTAAGATACCCACATCAACATAAAATTTGCCTTAAGAAAGTGTGATACATCATTAGTTTTGGGAGGTTAAGAGCTACTCAAATATAGAAAAAATTCAGGTCCGTATTTAAAAACATTAAGACGATGTCGTGGGTATTAAAAACACGAAAGGTCGGATTTGAAAACGTAACATTAATTTCTTAAAGAGCATAAAAAAATACCTTAAGAAAGTACTCTTGGTTTTTTAAAATAACCATTATTTTGTCGTAAAAAAATAAAAACAAATATTAATTTTTTCGTTTTTTTTCGAATATCTCCGGAAGTCATAGGAATTTTTTAAATTTCTTTTTAACAAATTATTCAGCATTTAAATATGCAACTTTGCCCCACAAAACCAACTCTCTAATTTTTACAGTTCACAAATCTCCCTATTGTTTGTTAATTTTATTTATTTCTGTTTACGCAAATTCACACTTAAAGGATTCGTCTGCCAGATCCGGTTTACTTACAGTATTCGATTCCCAGTACCACATCTCTAAAGTACGACCATGACTGTTCTTCGTGCAATGGATTGTCTGTTGGTACTTCCAGTACTTGACCCCGTTCAAGCAGTTCAAACGCAAGGTATAAATGGTCTTCGTCGGGGTCATCTAAAACCTGAAATATGCCCACCTTACATTTTTAATTCTGCAATTAATAGTAATTATACAGGGTGTTTTATAACTGAATGCTTGTCCAAAAGGGCGATAATACTTGGCCGATTTAAAGAAAAATTCTTATTCAGGACTGTCAGTAAGACTGATGGTCTGAGGGTCTGCTATAGATAAGAGCAGAGTAAAGCCGTATCAGCGCTTCGATCACTTCGGCTACAAGCGATCGGAAATACTGTCTATTGGTCGATTTTGCAATTTTTATAACTGAATAAGCCAATGAGAGGTGGAAAATGGGGTTTGAAGGCCAAATGAAGCACATTTTTTATTCAATATCTTTGCTAAAAAGTGCCTTGCCTTCAAAAATTACAATAGGTGGGTGAGGGAAACCAACTCAGTCTTTCCCCTAGTTGCACCACTACTCAAACGCCATTCCTTAATTAATATTTTACATTTTTGTGCTATCAAAAAGGGATTATACGAATTCTCTACATACCTCAACCAATTTAACTATATTTGGATGGTCCAGTTTTTTCAAAATAGCTATTTCTCTATAAACTTTCTCTAAAGGGTGATTTACTGGCGACGAATTTGATCTTCCATCTTTTTTGGGCGGCATTCTTCCGAACATGCCCGATTTCTTGAACAATTTTTTCTTCGAGAGTATTTTCATAGCCTTCAAAAAAGAGAAAACAATAGTCAAATCAATAATAGACTGTTCTTTGTTCAATTGTTAGAGGAAACTGTTTTTAGCACCTCTCGTATACAGGGTGATCACGTGGAGCGTTCGCTAGGATGTTTGGGAAAATCTTGGGCAAAATCAAAAAAATATAATAAAATAATTATATTATGTTTGAAATAATAAAGTTGACAGATACTTCCGGTATGACCGGAAATGATAGCAAAATGTCAATATTTTAGTTAAAAGAGAGCACATCAAATCATGTATAGTCTCAAAGTTTCAATAGTTTATTACATAACAAGTGATGAAAGTGATACTTTTCAAACGAGGAGATATTTAGCACGGGGCGTCAGCCGAGTGCGAAAATTCTCCGAGTTTTAGAATAATCACTTTTACACGAGTAATGTACACTATTTTTTCTACGACCACAAAGAATTATTAAAAAAGCCTTTGATTTGTGAAAAAAATATTTCAACACTAGTGTTGAAATTAGCATACTTAGGATTATGTTCCTCTTAATATCTGGTTTCATAGTTTGTCAATAGGCTTTTTCTTTATTTGTAGCTTAACTTTTTTATTTTTTCATATTTTATATATCATAGAATAATCCTGGATTGACCTTCTAGATTAACCAGAATGAAAAATTTTAAATTTAATTAAGGAAAGATGCATTAAACATAAATTTAAAAAATCCACCCAACAAGGAAGATTTCAATTCAAAATAATTCTATAAATTATTTAATGTTTTTATAAAAAAAAGTCAAATACTCCTGATGGGGTTTGAACCTGTGACCTTGCGATCTGTAGGCTAGAGCTCTATTCTCTACGCTATCGATAAAGATTTGTTGTTTAATATATGATACTCTCTTCAGCGCGATTTATTTTTTCTGGTAATAGATTTTCCAGTATATTATTAACATTTTTTATAATTTCAGATGGCGTATTTTTCACACTCTAATTCTGAATCACTCGACAAATACACAATACGACAATTTTTTTAACATGCGTGTGATATACGGCGCTTTCTAGCCAAATTAACCGAGCTTCTTTCTCATTTTCATAGGTGGTCGTGGGAAAATAGATATTATCAGTAGGTTGCCCAAAATTTTTAATGAACGCTCCTCGTTTATCGGCGTGGTCGTAGGAAAATAAATATCAGTAGGTTGCCCAAAAGTTTTAATGAACGCTCCTCGTTTATTGCCCTGTATAATTTTCCAAATAAATAGTATTTTGAGAACTAATTTTAGCCTTAATATTAAAAGTAGTCTATCATTAAATATTTAATCACTCAAAAACATTTTAGTCAAACAACATCATGCTAAATAGAAAACCTGTTAATAAATAAAAAAAATAGCGTATTTAAGCTAGCAAATATTCGAATATATCAAAAACTATTGATTCCGTAATATGAATTATAAATGAAATTGTGTTATTTTATAAGCTTATCAATATTTTAACGAAATTCGCTGTACAGTATGTCCGTGGATGGGATTTAGAACAAATGGACCAACCATTGAATTTGAAGATAATTTGATAAAGAAGGAACTATTAGCTATAGCAAATTTACACAAACATCGTTTTATGAAATATGCCGTGGAAGATATAGCTGAAAAACATAGTGTAACTGTGCTGCCCACACCGCCATATCATTGCGAATTAAATCCTATACAACTTATATGAGCGCAAGTGAAAGGATTTGTAGCAAGACACAACACGACATTCAAAATGAAAAACGTTAAGCTACTGTTTGATCAAGCCATTAAGGAAGTGACACCAGTGAAACATGGCGAAAAGCAGTCCATCATGTCATTAAAGAAGAGAAGAAAATGTGGGATCTTGACCACCTGATCGATCGGACCGTCGACCCGTTAATTATAACGTCAAGAGGAGATGACAGTTCCTCAGATGACGAAGAATATTATGATTATTTATAATTTAATTTCTGTATAATGTATTTTGTATTTTTTTTATGATGTTTAATAAAAAATAAGTGTATCTAATACTATGTACATAATGCCCGCCTTTGTCACACCATTTTCAGTGTTTGTGAATGGATAACAATAGGCAAAACCCATAAATTGGACCAAACCCTGGTGGTACTACCTGCACTTGATAAAAAGAATGCATTTTGCAATGAAATCAATTCCAAATTATGAAAGTGGCTTAAATATTCGTTGGGTCACTCTGTAGTCCCTTTGCATACCTAATGAGCGTTTATTACTCTACACCTTCCTAAAATAGACTATAGTCCATTCTGTTTTAAACCGGCTATATGCCTTCCTCCTACATACACACACGACTCGTAACATAAATTTAAAATTCTCTTTTCTAGTTAAATTTTAACAACTACCTCTGGGGGTATAATTTGGCGTATAATAAATTTATGAAAACGACCGGGCACAAATTGCAAGGAAGGGCCTCATAAACCGTAGAAGGTAATGCGATAACGTATCATCGGCCTTTTATTTTTGCTGAATTTTATGGAAAGTGGTAAGTTTAGCGAATAAAACTTTATTCTACGCTCATTAAAATGCATGAAGTCGTGTCTTGTAGTTGTAGTGTATTCATTCCCCTACACTCCAGATCGAAAATTACTGTCACTAGCTCTTATCGATCGAGATGGAGAACAGCGGGTTGTCCGAGGCAAAGAAAATACAGGGTGGTTGACGGCATTTTGTCGTTGAAGGTATTTTTTTCTGGGGGACGAATGGTTGCCGAGGAGACTGTTGCGGCCGCCGTTCGCCGCTATGTATGCAGGGTGATTCCTAAGTTGATACGTCTTTTTTAGCTGTATATAAAAGGTATTAAAATAAACAACATTTTTAAATACCTTTTTTCGAAAAACTTAAAAATATGCGAGATACAGAAGTAAAAAATCTAAGTGCGGGGCTGGTCATCAAAACGTAGCCTGCTATACTTTATGTTGTTTGTCTTATTAGTCATGCAATTTACGAGTCGGTGGTCAGTTATTTGGCAAAAGCAAGTTAATTTTAAACTGGTGAAAATGGTAAAATTCGAAATCAATGAACTAGTAGATATGGTGCTAATTTACGGTGAGTGTCGTCAAAGTGCGGCTGCTGCACGCTTTTCCTTGCAGGCTCATCCCACACCCAGAAGTTTTCTTAATGTTATTCACCGGACAAGTTAGGCAAAACCGTATTTGATCCATAGTGTAATAAATAAATGTAAGTACCTTATTTTTGAGTTTTTTGAAATAAGGTATTTCAAAATGTATATTTTAATGCCCTCTATACACAGCTAAAAAAGAAGTATCAGTATCAACTTAGGAATCGCCATGTATATTCCATGAAAATAAATATTTTGAAAAATACACACAAAGCGATGAATCACTGACAGTTATTTTTGACTTTTGGTATACTTAGTTTCTTTTCATTTACACAAGAATTTACAGTAATACAGAATTTACGAAAAATATGATCCTAAAGGTTAACATATTCACTGAAATTTTCATATAAATATCCAATTTAACCCATAAAATTAAACTATTCAAAAAAATCGTCGTGCTTAGCTTTAACCTACATAATGTACTTATTTTTACTACCGGAGCTGCAGAGCCATAACAATTTTTATAGCATTAAAATTATGGCGTATATGTTTAGAATAGTTTGTGCTGATAACAAAATTATGGGTAATTTAAAAACAATTCGGTTTTTGATTAGGGAAATTTGTTTACCGTAATTTAGGTTAATATTACTTAATATGGTTAAAATACGTACACAATTAAAATTGTTAGAAATTTAATTTACTTACTGCACCTTTGTATAAGAAAATAAGTTATACAGGGTGTTCTTTAATTAGGTACTAATATTTCAGGGTAATTTCTTATGTATTGTAACCACATATACACTATATTGTCAATACAAGCAGCCGCATGAAGCAAGAATACACCCATCGTGCGATTCAAAATAACCTGAATTGGGGGCCGTGGCGCTTGCGCAGTAGGGAAAAAATTAGGCAACCCACACGATTTCTAACAGAACGTAAACAGAACCCAAGGTCTCTTGATCAGAAACGGCTCGCCGTTATATTCTTATTAGCCGCCATCTTCTGTTTCGTTCATTCGTGTGTTGTTATAATTTCCAAGTTTTGGGTGTTAATATTTATAAAACTTTACTTTAGACATTTTTTTTGTTAGTTTGTAAGTTATAGTCGTTTCCATCTTTTTACGTTGTATTCGTTCGGATGTTCCATGTATGATTGTGGATATTATATTTAAGTTTTGGGTGCGAATTTAGGTATAAAACTTTACCAGACATTTTGTTATTGTTAGCGACTTGTGTCTCAAGATGGGTAGAAAAGAGTGCATGATCCATTTTTGCACGAATCGCGTTTCAATACCAGGAATAAGGTATTTCAGGTATGTAAAATATTGGTTAGTTAGTTTTATTTGACCATAAACTGTACACTGTACATACCTGAACTAAACGGGTGAATTTAAATAAAGCTTGTAAAAATATTTTGAAAGTCGGCCCTGTCAAATGTTTACATCAAGAAGCAAATTTCTGATCTGGGCAAACTCAACGGCCCCTGATCATCTGCCTACAGTGGTGGCATCATTGAATTATGGTATTGGCAATATAGTGTATGTATATATGGGATTGTAACGAAAAAAATATACAGGGTGGCGCATCGAAAACAAAACAGAGTGTCCCCCTCGAAAACAAAATCGACAAGTCTGAGCGTTTTTCTAAAAAATAACTGAGCTGCCAGTAAATATCTGTTTCGTTAACGATGCTCCACCTTGTATGAGGAACACCCTCTATCGTTAGTTCTACCGATTTTTTTTACAGCAAAAATAGGTACCTAGACAGATCATAGATACTTACATAATGCAAATCATCTTCTTGATTGTAAGCCAGTTTTACTACACCATAAGAACCCTAAAAACAATAACAAAAATTGTACAGGGCGAGTCAACGATAGAGTAAAGATAATTTTCGCCTTTATCTTAAGAATTAGATAAAAATTCGAAATACAAAAGTTGTAGAGATCATTGAGGTGCACATTTTAAAATTATATTCGAGTATACGGGGTGGCCCAAAAAAACGTGGCGAATATAACTTAGGTTTTTTTAAATATAACACCATGATAATATATTGTATTATTTTCTAATTCCCCACTAAATTCTACGCTTATCTGGTATTAAATGTTATATGTCTAAATTAAATGGTTTCTGAGACGTTGACGTTTAAAATATGTCACTTTCAGACTTTGACAGGCCGTAACATTGGAACGATTGATCTTAGAGAAAAATGGGTTTCACCTCCCGTCTTAATTTTTTATTTTCTATCTAAAAGTAACAACTTCCGGTTTAACATGTTAAATCTTTAAAACCGGCTTTTTGGTTTAACATATGGTAAATCGGAAGTTGGTTTCTTTGGATAGAGAATAAAAATCTAAGATAGAAAGGTGAAAACCATTTTTCTCTAAGATAAACCGTTGCAATGTTACAGCTTGTTAAAGTCTGAAAATGGCATATTTTAAACGTCAATATCTCAAAAACTATTAAATTTAGACATATGACATTTACAAAATAAGCGTAGAATTTTGTGGGGAATCAGAAAATAATACAATATATAGGGTGTTCCATTAAAAAAACTCCGCCACGTTTTTTTTGAGCCACCCCCTATACTCCAGGATAATTTTAAAATGTGCACTTCAATGGTCTCTACAACTTTTGCATTTCGAATTTTTATATCTTATTTCTTAAGATAAAGGCGAAAATGAACTTCACTATATCGTTGACTACTCACCCTGTATACCTTTATAATTTTTTATTGTAACTTTTGCTTAATAGTACCATCAAACCAGGCGCGAACCCAGAACTTCATTTTAAGGGGAGTAATTTTTACAAAAACTTATTTTTTATCAGGACAAAGAAAAAGCGCAGCAGGCGAACATTTTGCGGTACCCCGTCCAAAAAAACATTTTTTCTTGGCATATCAAAAAAATTTTCAAAATAAAAAAATTGTATATTTTAAAATATTTGTTTGCAGTGATTTTGATAAAAAGATTAAAAAAAACTGTCAAATAAAAACTTCTTCATAAAATCAACATAAAATAACACCCTGTATTTATTTTAACAGTGTACATTTACCTGACCAATCGAATCCAACAATTTATACTGGTTCAGTTGTAAATAATGACCTAATTTTTCTATGGAAACCCTTCTGGATTCCTTGATCAGGTTCTGTCTTTTCCTGTTGCTGCGAGGGGAATGTGTGGGGCTGCAATAAGGGCTGTAGGGGCAGTTTGGGAATATTGGTCGACTTGCAGAAGAATCTGGACCCCCTGAAATCATATCATTTTTTGATGTTTTTTGTTAGTTGTGGAAAGAAATAGTGATTGATTATTTATAATCTATTTCAGAAAGGTCTAGAGTAATTAAATGGGAAATTCCGTCCAGTTCGGCTCAATTTCGGTGTCGGACATAGGCGCAGGTAAATTTTGTGCATTAAATTAATTATGATAACTAAAGAGGAATATAATTTGATAAAGAAGGAACTATTAGCTATAGCAAATTAACACAAACATCGTTTTATGAAATATGCCGTGGAAGATATAGCTGAAAAACATAGTGTAACTTGCTGCGCTCACCGCTATATCATTGCGACCTAAATCTTATAGAACTTATATAGACGAAAGTGAAAGGATTTGTAGCAAGAGACAACACGACATTCAAAATGAAAGACGTTAAGCTACTGTTTGATCAAGCCATTAAGGAAGTGACACCAGAGACCAGAGAACTGGCGAAAAGCAATCCATCCTGTCATAAAAGAAGAGGAGATAATGTGGGATCTTGACCTGATCGTTCGGACCGCCGACCCGTTAATTATAACGTCAAAGGGAGATGACAGTTTCTCAGACGACGAAGAATATTATAATGTTTTATAATTTAATTTCTGTATAATATAATTTTTATATTTTATATTTTTTTTATAATGTTTAATAAAATATAAGTGTACCTAATACTATGTACATAATGCACGCCTTTGTCATACCATTTTTAGTGTTTGTGAATGCAAAAGAATGGTTAAAACCCATAAATCGACCCAAACCTGGGTGGTACTACCTGCACTTGATGAAAATAAAGAATCTTGTAATGAAATCAATGCCAAATTATGAACCTTTCTGAAATAGACTATATTTTTCGGGCCGCTAGTTTGAACCATCCTATATTTTATGTGATTACAGTCAGGCGTTCGTAAACTTCCTCTTTCTTTAAATTAATGGTTTTTCTAACGATTGGAGGGTAATATATTTGATTAGACTGAAACGTTTCCTATTTCAGCTAGTTCCCTTTTCAAGCTTTCATTACTCTTTATCAATTTGTGTTACTGTCTATATATACTCTATAATTACATTTTATAAGGTTATTCCAAGGGTGTAGCCTGGGGGTGGGTGCAAAGGAAACCATAATTACCATATTTTTTATTTTTTCTTTAAATTTAAGTACCTACTTAAGAGGACTTTGTACACCATTAAAACGAAATTTCTTCCCACAGGTTGATTAATCGATAAGGAAAAAATGTTGCATATAAAAGTTATTAGAAATTAAACAAAGAATATGTATACAGGGTGATTCCTAAGTTAATACTTCTTTTTAGCTGTGTATAGAAGGCATTAAAATAAACAACATTTTCAAATAACTTTTTTTTTTAAACTTAAATATAGGCGAGATACAGAAGTAAAAAATCTAAGTGTGGGCCTGGTCATCAAAACGTAGCCTGATATACTTTATGTTGTTTGTCTTATTTCTTATTAGTCATGCAATTTACGGGTCGGTGGTGAGTTATTTGGCAATCCGCTGCGGTGTGTTTTTCTGAAGCGAGTTAATTTTAAATTGGTGACACGTGAAAATGGTAAAAATTGGATATGGTGCTAATTTACGGTGGGTCTCGTTAAAGTGCGGCTGTTGCTTCGAGATTATACGCAGAACCCTTTCCCTTGCGGGCTCATCCTACACCCAGAAGTTTTCTTAATGTTATTTAACGGGCAAGTTAGGCAGGACCGTATTTGATCCATATAGTGTAATAAATGAATGTAAGTACCTTATTTTTGAGTTTTTGAAAAAGAGGTATTTGAAAATGTTGTTTGTTTTAATGCCTTCCATACACAGCTAAAACAGAAGTATCAACTTAGGAATCACCCTGAATAAAAGTTATTAGAAATTAAACAAAGAAGGAAAGTCCCTTTGGTTTATCATATTATATGTATGTATTATAAATTGTTTATTTTCTAATTTAGCCCAACTATTTTGACTTTTCTCTATTCTGTAATTAATTATAAACAACTAGTTTTTCAAAAAAAAAATTACGGTTTTTTCTAACATTAGTGGCGAACCCTGGTATCGAAGAGACGTCGCGCGGCGGCTGACCGCTGGCTTTCGTGCACCAAATATAAAAACTGTAAATGCGGGTAGCTACGGATTTTTCTTAAGTCAATACGTATGTTGGGTTGCATAAAGATTTTGAACTATAATTAACTTAACAGCAACTTAACATGACATAAATGATATTGGCATGCATTATCTACTCACAATCAAAGTCGTCTGATTAGTAAATTAAGGTAACCGGGCCAATATGCTTGTGACGAAATTATTTCTGCTAATAGCATGTATGTCACCGGCAAAATTGTTGCTTAGTTAATTATTATCAAAAATCGACATTAGACTTGTGTTTAAAAATGCTAGTAGCGTAATTTTTTTCTCGGAACTTAAAAGTGAAAGTACTTTAAGTACCATTTTCAAATGCGTTAAGTACTTCGAGACCTCAGCTCTCTAAATAAAAATTCTATTGGATGTAAAAAGCTTTTTTTCCATATTTGTTTGTTTACTAATTTGAAAAACATTTTCTTAACGAACATTCGCAAGAAAACCTTTAAAATCATCGCCCACCAGTTTCTTCTTTGAGATTGTAATTAAATCTATATAAAACGATTGATTGGATTAATAATTTTAATGCGTTCTTGTTTTAGATAATATAAAAATTTAAGCTGAAAATACAGTCAGTTAAATTTGGAAGGCTTAAGATTTAAACCCCAGATTAAACAATCAACAAACAAAACGATACAGTTTGTTAAAATATAATCCGATTAGAGATAAAGTGAATATGAACTACCAGTCAAGTCGTTCGGTACCTCATAATGTCGTAAATTAATATTCTACTGGTAAGTAATAAATAAATATTATTGTATCGAAATCTAAGTACAGCCGTCATAATTAAACAGCAGCTCATATGCGTTTATACTTTTAATCTTCTTTACAATACATTTTTTCTGCTAATTTTATATAAAAAAATTAATCTAAGTTCAAATCCTTTGTATCAACATCAAAATGATAAATTTCACCTTTATTTAATTTAATTTTATGTTCCTTTATACACTACAACAAAAATAGACTCGCGTCTATTTCCCAACACTATTGCAGGCTCACTGCGCATGCCAGGCGGATAACTTGATGGCGGGATATTTAAAACAAAGGTAGAAATGGGTTTAATTATTTTTTGGTGATTTTTTAAGTCACGGTTTGGGTCATACTCGAGGTTCTAATCCCAATTAGTTTTGTTTGACAAGAATATTTTTGTTATTCGCAATTTGCTAGTTTGTTAATTTATGGACAATAATTAATCAGTAAGTTTTGTCGTCGAGGCTGTAAAGAACCTGTAAAGTAAAAACCTTACCTCCACTTTTTCTAAATTGTAGAACAACATTTGTGCGCAGACTGTGGGATGAATTGTGGTAGTACAAAAAAATATTTACTCCATTGAAGAAAACAATATAGAGGTTATTATGCTGGTCCATATTCCTACATTATTTTCTCCAATGGAGCATATATATTTTTGTACTATATACTATCTCACAGTCTGTGCATGCATAAATTGTTTTACAGGTAAAAAATTGAAGGTAGGGTTTTTAGTTTACAGGTGCTTTATGGCCTCAACAATAACAAAATTTATTAAATAGCCTGCCCCTCCATTTTAATTATATTCCATAAATTAACAAACTGGTAAACTACGAATTACAACAATATTCTTGCAAAAAAATTTAACAGAGACTAGAACCTAAACTATGATTCACACCGTGACGTAATAAAACATTAAAAAATAATTAAACCCATTTCTAAATATATTTTAAATATCCCGCCATCAGGTTATTCGCCTGACATGCGCAGTGTGTCTGCAATACTGTTGGAAAATAGACGCGAGTAAGAATGGTGGTAGTAAATATGGCATTAAAACTTACCTAAAGATTTAGACTGTACAAAAAGTTTGTTGGGATTAAGTCCCTTAACTTCCATCTTTGAAACATCTTCAGACAAGCAGTTCGGGGAAGGCACATAATTTTCTATCACAGAACTTGTTTTTTTCAAAGTGGGACGGGAAAGACGCTCCGATGCCAACGTTCGTCTAGCCTCGGCTACCTTCGCCGTGCCTTCGGTGCTAGTTCGAGTCGCCTCGGCAAGCAAACGGCTGACATCGGGTTGTGCCGGCGTTGGCACTCGGGGAAGATCGGTTAGGGTCTGGTTGAGCGGCTCAGGCGGTGCTTTCGGCGGGATGAATGCGGTAGGTTGTGCGATTTGATAGCTGGTTGTGTGAAGAGATTTGTCATTTTCTTTTGGTTTTAGGTCGACGTCAAGAGCTAAGTGTCTGAAAGGAAAATAGGGTAAAATTGTATTAAGGGGATTTTACATTATGGTAACCAGGTGCATGCATGAAAATAACTTTTTCTACTCCCACATGAATATTTGCTGTTTCCTTTACAGTAAAGTGACGAGACAAGTAGGCTATTCCAGTTAACTGTCCAGCAAAATTTCATATTCTTACTGTCAGCGCTGCACAGTGTTGCAACCTTTAAAAATAATATTTCACATTCTTAAAGAAAAATTCCACGAATGCACACAATACTAAAACAGTTTTTTTAGCAGATCACAACCACAAGTAATCCTAAAGAATATCATATGAACATAACACTGTGCGTAAAAATTTCTTTTTTCCCTTAGGATCAATCATTCCTCTGTGCTTTGTTCTTACGAATCCGGAAATTTCCTATTAGTCGATAATAATGTTATAAAAATTAGATTTCTCTGAGGCGTTCTTATAAAGTACTGACCAATCACAGTTTATGGTATTTACCGAGGCTCCACCTTCTTTTTCAAGACACTAAATTATTTAATTTATATGTATATGGTACAATACGTTATTAATTTGTCAAATATAATAAATATATAAGCATCTATAATAGATTTATCATTAATACAACCTGCTGAATGTGCATAGAAAATTAATTTCATCTAGCATTATTATTAAGTTGGTTTTACCATGATTCCTAATATGATCCCGTGGCCGAGACGATAAAGCGTCGAACTTTAGATCCCATGAGCGTGAGTTCAATCCCGGCAGCCTGCATCTTTTAAAAAAGATTTTAAATATGTAGAAAAGAAGGTTTTTTAGCGGCAGGCGGACAAAGTGTCGGACTTTGTCCGCCTGCCGCTAAAAAACCTTCTTTTCTATTTAATTATACGGACACTAAACTCTACTACTTTATTTTAAAAACACGGCATTGTATTACGGGTTGGCAGCGCACAGTGGGTGTACTGCAGCGCGAACTTATTTGAATCTACAAATCCGTAGAAAAATTGGGGGATGCGATAAATGTTGCCTATACTGGTGTATTGGCCTAACGTATTTGGTTTATTGTTGCTTCGTCACGACTATCTTTTGGATTCAGTTGATTCCTATAGATGGCGTTACTGGGTTTTCATCGCGTTTTTATTTCTTAAAAATGCCTTGAAAGCATAGTCTCGCTGTACTGGGGGTCGCTTACAGGTTATGGCTTTCTGATGAGTTCTAATAAGAACGAAACAGCCTGTCATTGTCTACCTGTGCCCCAGGGAACTCATTACCTGTGGCGTCCCTTTGTACTCAATGCAAAAGATAGACGTACTACTTTGTCCGCCTGCCGCTAAAAAACCTTCTTTTCTATTTAATTATACGGACACTAAACTCTACTACTTTATTTTAAATATGGTTTGTAAGTTTGGTCGTAGAAAAATACCGGCCTTATTGTTCTTATTTATTTGTTTACGATTAAACAAAAAAAAAGGAAGTTTAGGGCAACAAAACACAACAAATATGTTGTTTTCCATTGATTTTTGTTGGTCTACATTTAAATAGCTTTGATACGGAATTCTAAGCACCACTAACAAAAAATAAATACCGAATAAAATATCAAAACGACGATACATCAACGTCACGCTGTTGTTACGACTATAAGGCGGGAGGATAAATTAATGGAGACTAAAAATGGATTGGACAGGTATGGCGCATTTTCCACCCTGCCGTTAATCCTTTTTTATTTTTTTATCATGTTTACGAGATTGGAGTGAATTTAACGAAAAAAAGGAAAACACGTTGTTATTTTTCGGGTTTTCAATTATTTTGTATTGCTTTATAAAGTTTTACGATTAGGTATCGGATTTATGACTAATCGCCCCTTATTACAAATAAGGGTGTTAAAAAAATTTAAAAAGTCAAAAATATTGCAGATATTTCAAACACTACGGAATATAAATATTTGATTACTATAGTAGGTATAGGTATCCGTACATATTTATGTATACTCCAGGTTCAAAATTACAGTCAGTGACTCATCGCTTTAATATCGAAAGCAGCCGAAAAAAATTCCATGAAATTAAAAATTCTTATTAGAATTTCGAAAATACACTGGAAATGTTTTCTCTAACTTCGTACAACCCGGTGCACTTTATATGAAAGTAATGAATCACTGACAGTAATCCTGGAATTTTGGTATTAAACACGTCACACTTAGAAAGGAGAGAATGGTTTTTATAATTTTACAGGGTTAGTAAAGGAATTACTAATGTTTTGATTTTAAATAGATTATCCTGTGTATTTTTGAAGAATGAAATTGACTGAGGCGGTGGCTCAGCGGTGAGTTACTGGCATTCGACCGTGGCATTCCAAGTTCGATCCTCGGAGTGGGCATACGTACAATAAAAAAACTATGTCCGAACATTAGTAGGTTTAAGAATGCAGGGAAGAGTGTAAAATGTATCATCTCCCAATCCACCCCATTTACGCCGGTAACCAGGCCGGATGAGATCGGATATCTCGTAGGGAGTGAAGAATGTACACCACTCCCCAGAGGTAGATCATATAACGGCACAAGAAACCGATGGTTAGCCCTTGGGGGGAGTGTCGCATACCTGAGGATCGTGGTTCGGAACCCACGTTAGGCTGTAGGTCCCATCGGGAATGGCCCTGGCAGCGAGCGAAGAGGTATAAAGCCTAATTCGAGAGAATGGTAAGAAATTACACTGACGGGTTTATCTGTCAAATTAATAGATTTGTGTAAACAAAAACAATTAATCATTACTTCTTTAAAAATTAGAAAAACAGGAAAACACCCTCGGAACCAGGTTAGCATTGCTAGTGATAAATAGAAAGTTATCAAAATTTATTCGCCAGCATTCAAAAACTAGAAATTAGGATGGCAGCCTTAACTAAAAAAAAGTTAGATTTGATGGTTGAATATGGTGATTTTTGAACCAAATGTTTATAAATCAACCGAAGGAGAAGCGAAACTAAGTAGCCTGTCAGATCCCCAGACCTCACCCCTTTGGACCTTTATTCGTAAGGTGAGTTAAAATATAAAATAAAGTGAATCCGACCGCGGATGTTTTTGGCTAGAATTACAGAAAACTACATTGTATCAAAATTTTATATTTCTAATTTCGCGACGCAATAGCGAAAAATTAACTCAATAAAATTGAAATAAATTGAAATGTTTTCTGGGATGAGTCAACACGTCTAAAACAAAACACTATCCTGATTGAATTAACAGCAGCTTCCAGTGTAGGAATATAAATTGGAATTGATTGACTTGATAGACTGATGGACTGTTTTTTAATTGAATTGATCAAAGATGTAAAAAGTGTTTACTTGAGCGGGGCGATTTTTTTAAAATTCTGATTTATAATAGCAATAATTGAAAGCTTACTTTGTTCGCATAGAATACTAGGATGAAATATGTCTATAAATTAGATATTAAACACGTTAAACAAAAAAATAGCTATTTACATATCAAGGGACGAAAATAGTGCTTTTTCTCCAGCGGATAATTATTAATATCCAAGGGAGGAAACGCATTTTCCTCTTGAGGAATGTATTTACAGTCTATTTCAGAAAGGTGTAGAGTAATAAAATGGGAAATTCCATCCAGTTCGGCTCAATCTCGGTGTCTGCCATAGGCACAGGTAAATTTTGTGCATTAAATTATTTATGATAACTAACCAAAGAAAAAAAAGAATATAATTTAATAAAGAAGGAACTATTAGCTATATATATAACAAATTTACGCGAACATCGTTTTATGAAATATGCCGTGGAAGATATAGCTGAAAAACATGGTGTAACTGTGATGCGCACATCGCCATATCGTTGCGAACTAAATCCTATAGAACTTATATGGGCGCAAGTGAAAGGATTTGTCGCAAGACACAACACAACATTCAAAATGAAAGACGTTAAGCTACTGTTTGATCAAGCCATTAAGGAAGTGACACCACAGAACTGGCGAAAAGCAGTCCATCATGTCATTAAAGAAGAGGAGAAAATGTGGGGTCTTGACCACCTGATCGATCGGACCATCGACCCGTTAATTATAACGCCAAGAGGAGATGACAGTTCCTCAGATGACGAAGAATATTATTATTTTTTATAATTTAATTTCTGTATAATGTATTTTTTGTATTTTTTTTATAATGTTTAATAAAAAATTAGTGTACCAAATACTATGTACATAATGCACGCCTTTGTCACACCATTTTCAGTATTTGTGAGTGGATAACATGAGGTAAAACCCATAAATTGTCCCAAGCGAATGCAATGTTTTTTTTTTGAGAATTTTAGAGAAAAGGCTAATGCGTATGAAGGTTCTTTAGTCCTAAATTATTGTTATTTATTTTTAAAATAAAAAAATAAACAAATTCCTTACCTCATTTTTTAATTTTCTGACTCTTCAAGTGAAAAAATATTAAACAATGATATAAAAATTTAAAAAAATCGCGACTAATGTTTCTGAGAGGTTTAGGCACCCAAAATAAACTGTTGTACTATTTTGACCATAAAATAGATATAAGGAACAATATGATATCACTAAGCCAACAAGATAAATGGAAATGACAATAAGTTTGTAATTTTAAGAAAAAAAATTATCACAAAATTTTATTTTAATCAGATTGAACGAAAATAATATTTGTCTTTAATAAGAGCAAACGGTAATCGATGAGTCATCATGAAGAAATAGTGCATTTTCACCGCATCGCGCATATTGTACCTGTCGTACCTAGCGATTATAATAAAATGTCTTTTTTATATACAAAATATTATAAAAACGAATATTACCAGAATTAAATGGCGCCGTGTCAGTGGAGATTTTTAAGATAATATCGGGGCATCGTTTGTACCATCGCGCCGATAAAAAACTGGGACAGGAAATTTTTCTATTTTCTCCTAGACTATTAAGAATAATTTTACATCAAGCTCCAAAAAGTAATAAACAGAAATGGTTCTATGACCAAATATTAATTTTGTGTTGTTTTGACAAACTTTGTGTTCGCAATTTTTTTCTTTTTATTAAATGTATTTTATTACCTGTATTAGCTTTATTTATTATTTTGTGGTAATGGTAAATATAATAATTTATAAAATATTTGACTTTAAAAAAATCTAATAAATTTACTTTATCCATATTATATGATGTCTCTCAAATTTAACCACCCCGTATCGAAAAATACAAAACATTCCATTATGTAACCTAGGTTACTTTTTAAATTTTGAATGTTTTTCCTTTTTAGCTCTAGACACCTTTTATAGTCTAGGGGATATGTATTTCTTACATTGTTTTTGTAAATCTCTTGTCCCAGTTTTTTATCGGCACAATAGTACTTGTAATGGAAAATAGGAAATTAACATGAACAGCCGCAATATTTCCATTTTTAGATTCTGCATGGCGGATGATATAATTTGAACCTTCTTTTTCAATTTTTATTTTTGAAAAAAAAATAAGGTATTATCCACCAAACTGGAAGTTCTTGTGAACCTCTCAGTAAAATTGTGATGCGCAGTCTCGTTACTGTATATCCTGCTATCCTGCTAAGATAACACTTGATCAGTGCCGAGCTTGACAGAGGAGCCCTAAGGAATAGCGTACGTAGCCTCATCGTGCTTTATGTCCTCCAACAATGGGCTTTTTCACTGTACTCGAATTTATCATGCACATTCAGCACCAGAGGCGTACAATGCTGTTTTAACCAGGGTAGGCAACAATTGCATTTAAGACAAAAATTTACCTTCCGTAGCACTTAAGCATCTAAATTTCAAATTTTATCACAAAATGTCTCGTTTTTGAGTTTGTGGAAAGAACACTGGCAGAAGAAGAATAAAACGACATTATTTGTAAATTAGTTCAACACGGCGCCGCCGATCTTTAAGTAAAAATTATTTTAAAACATCGTCGTAAAAATTGGTTTTGCGTTTTAAATCCTGCAAAAGATCGGGAGATTATTGTTGATTCACTTAACCATGTCTCTCCCTGCGTGTGTTTCGTAAATAGGCTCGAATTCTTTTTAATCTAGAAAAGGATTGTTCTGCAGACGCGCTGTTAGCCGGAATAGTTACAATTACCGCCTCCATATTTCTTTTTTTTTCTGAAAACCGACGGCGAGAAGTCTAGCGAAAGGGCGAAAACACTAATTACTTATTAGAGAGCCCATTTTGTTTAATTATATTCTCAGTATATAATTGATAAACTTAAAAACTGAAAACGTAGAAAATTTTATTTTTTCGTGCTCTATACTATAGGGTCAAAATTTAGTAAAAATCCCATTCTTGTTTTGCGTATTTCTAAGAATTTAAACTGTTATGGCAGCGTTGTTAAATCCCACGAGACGTCTCTGATAATTCTTTGAAATAATATGCAAAGGGTATAGTGGAAACTTCCTAATTCGGCTGAATATAGCCGAATGAATCTTCACGTCGATTAGAGATTAGAGAAACTTCAGAATTCAGACATTGCTAAGGGCCTTAGAATTGTGTTATTATATCACAAGGAAAATATGATATCCTAAGATAATAGAATTTAGGGATGATTTGGACCTTTAAAGAAAAATACTGAGCGTCTCGATAAACTACATAATCTCTCGACCTGTTGCGTATTAAAAGGGGGGGGGGGGGGGGGCTGCCGGGCTACAGCCCCCCCCCCCCCCCCCGAGCTCGGGTCTAAAAGTCTAACTGCAACCTAATTTTTCGTCTCACGCTTGGACTCTTAATTTAAATCTTTAAATAATGTATGGCTTAGATTACAAAGGTCTTATAGGAAACATTTAGTTTTTAAACTTTTTCTTCTAAAACTCCTGTTTTATATAGAGATTAGGGTTTCGGACGCATATCATTTTAGTTATTGATTTATGATGCAATTTTAAAGGAAAACGAGTAAAAAGAATAATATTCTATAGTATTTTTCTATTATGACTTGTCTGTTCCGTTGTCCCTTTTTCAGAGCTATTTTAAATCAACAAAAATATAACCCAACGCAATAAAATATACAACAAAAACAAAAAAACAATTAGGTATTTATTATTAAAGATAAAAATTTTAATTGAAACATTTTTATGGAAGAAGCGTGATAATTTATAATAAAAAAAATAGTGCGGAAAGAAACGAGAATGCTTTATTATGAATATACAAAACGGCACTCAAGAAGGAATATTTAAAAACCTAAGCATTTGCACCAAAACCTTCTCTTATATCTATGCTTCTAAAATACATGATTTCTGAAAAAATCATCAACTTTGGCGTGGTGAGCGTTATTTACTTTATTTTTAGTCAGGAAAAACCGAGCCCGAAAAACGCTGGTTAGAGTCATACATACGTCTTATGTTAAAATTTTGGATTGACACCAATATTCATAATTTTCACAAATATAAAAGATGTTTTATTTTTTACTAAAGATCCAACTAGGAATATTAAAAAAAAAGTAAAAAAAATATTTAAAAAAACAAATTTAATCCAACCATGCAGAGGGGAAAGGTAATAATTTAATTTTCGAAAACTAATAGTAGTTAGGTAAAGTTTAAACGAACTTTTGGCGTGGCTCCGAAAATGTATCGCCTGCGGCGCTTTTTCGCCTTTTTCACTAGATACAATATCATGAAATACATGTAGTCCCCGACTGTCCCTCTCTCCACAAAAAAAATGTCCTACTTACGCCACTGCAAACTACCATCTTACCTATCAACAGCGGCGGCTGTAGGCATTGACCTAGCAAATCCATGCACCCCATTTTTCTTAAAATATGGAATACAATTGAGATTATTCGCGATAACAGCCAAAGAATCACTGGGTGTAACGAAGAAAGCTTTCTTCCCCAGGATCATGTTCCGGTCACCATCACCGTCAAAATCAGCGCCCAAGTCGTAGTTCGGGTCCCCTTTCAGCTTGTCCACGAGGTCCTTGGCGTAAGTGAGGTTAGGATCAGGATGGATCTCGCCGAAGTTGTCCAGCCGAAGTAGCCAGAAAATATACCCTCCGGGTAAATATACCCGGAGGGTATATTTTCTGGCTACACCACTGCTCTCGACAGTAATCAACAATTTCCCGTCTCGGATCGTAATATACTTTTAAACACTTCTCTTTCAATTTTCATTTTCAATTATTTGAGCCAAAGAGGTATTTTAAAAGAAATAAAACTTAAATTCGCAAAAATGGATAACTCTCAACAAATATTTAATTAATCCCTTATGTACAAAAATGTATTTACTACAAATAACAGATAATGTTTAAGTACTGATAATATCAGCTATTAATTTACCAGTCACTGATACTTTTGATATATACCTACTAGTAATGAAAGATATCCGGAATCGATAAGTATATAAAAATTACTTTTCAAAACTAGATCGAACTAGATAACCCTTATAAGTTATTCATGTATTTCAGGAGTTTGCCAAACTTTTTTAAAAGCCCGTAAAAAAGTTTTCTTATCGAGGGTATACATTGGAATAGTAGCTTGTACAACAAGAGTGGATATAGTGTATATATCTCACGAGGAAGTAAATTAAGTACGACGCCGCAGGCGAAGTGCTCAAAGTTCAGAGTGCGATAATGGACAATCCACTTAAGTTGAACAGTATATTTTTTTACGACCAAACTTACGAATTTTATGTTAAATACATTTTAAAAAGTTTGTAGGCTGCCGCGGGCTTGAACCCACGACCATTGAATCCAAAGTTCGACGCTTTGCCGTTTGATCCACATGATCATGTTAGAAATTATAGTAAAACCAACTCAATAATAATACTACATGAAATTAATTTTCTATGCACATTCAGCAGGCTGTACTGTTGATAAAACTATTATAGATGCGGATAAATTTTGTAACATTGAACAAATTAATAACATATTGTACCATATACATATAAATTATAAAATTTAGTGCCTTAAAAAAGAGAAGGCGGAGCCTCAGTAAATACCATAAACTGTGATTGGTCAGTACTTTATAAGAATGCCACAGAGAAATCAACTTTTATAACAATGTTGTCAACTAATGGAAAATTTCCGGATTCGTAAGAACAAAGCACAGAGGAATGATAGGTCGGTGCTGTCACTTATGGTTGTGTTCTGCTAAAAAAACACTTTAACGTATTGTGTGCAGTCGTGAAATTTTTCTTTAAAAATGAAAAATTTTACAGTGGGAATATAAAATTTTGCCGTACAGTTAACTGGAATAGTCTATACTTTTCTCGTTACTTACATAAGTGTGAAGGAAACAGCAAATATCCATCTGGGAGTAGACAAATAATTATATTGATATCTGTGGGTAAAAGTTATACAAAGTATGTCAATTTTATGACTGGTTAAAAAAATCACATCTTTACATATCGCTCCTTTCGGGCGATATGTATGTATATCCCCCCTTTTTATTAAATATATTAATTTCTGGATTTCTGTGTGTGCGATATGTATGTACATCCATTTCACTCTTATTGTACAAACTACTATTTTGACCAAGTCAAATTAAAAGTTTTTAGAAGCTATCTGGACTGGGCGAATGTACGAGGCCTTAATTAATAAAGTTTCAACTGGAAAATTAAATTTATGCAGGCGAAACAGCTTCTAAAGGCAAAAGGTTAAAGATTAAATAAAAAAAAAACAACAATTCCGATAATTTATGTACGTTGGAGGATCCTGTTCGTCCGTTCTTATGATACCAATATCAATAAATGTTAACATAAACACACTTTAGAGTTTAAATTATAACGACGCGCCGTAAAAAACATTTTTGCTTTATTATTATCGGTATCAGTAATAATCATTCTCAGGAAATAATCCTCAAAGATATTTTTTTAAATGCTTGTGCCCCCCTCAACCCAGTGGCTGCTCGCGGTCTTAAAAAATGGCGAAGAGCTAGGTATAGTGCGTGTACTTAAACAAACATTGACTAAAAACCCGTGTAACAAAACGTCTCTCTTATCCTCATCTGCCGAACGATCGAATAAAGTTTCAATAAATTACAAACTATGTTATTAATTGGGTTTATTTTTAAAACACACAACTAAGTAGGTACGTAAACTACTGAATTAACTGAAAAATAAAAACAAAACTTTTTCATCGCACAGTAAATCACGTAAAAACGATATCTATAACCGTAAGTTTCGCGAAGTCTCAAAATAAATACCTTAAGGTTAGGCGAACCAATGCTAAAACAATAGTGCATACGACTGATCTATTTTTAAATTTTAATTCATCATAATGCAAATTGTTACATGCTGTTTGCGTGACTGACGTCACGTAACCATAGCAACGGTGAATATCAAAGCCTTGTTGGACGTTGGGTCTTCTCTTGCTTTGAGCTAACGGACACGGTCGCTAGGGCGCACCAAAATGTACGAGTGTTCATAATTATTGTCCATCGAAGTTAACCGTGGCCCCATTATGCATAGTCGCATTCGGATTAAATTATTATTATTAATTCAAACATAATTATTTTTTAAGGGCTAAAATGATAGCTGTATTGGTACATTAACACTTAATATTGTCGAAAAACTTTCCTCCTGGTTTTATTTTTTTCTGTGGTTAAGAGCCCCTTCACCTACTTCACCCGACGAGCCGCCACTGCCTCAACCCCATCTCTCCGACGACGTAACAAAGGTAATTAACGATTATCTTTACGAAAATACATCGTTTCATTGAAAATACAAGCCTGTTACGCCACTGTCCTGTCAAGTCCATTATTATCCATCCAAACTAAACATGACAAAATGATTCTTTCGCCCACAAAAAAATCGATTTTGTTTAATAAATTAGGTTTCAGGGAAAATAAAGGCGCGGTGATTCCCGTCGATACGTGGATGTTTTTTTTTATCTTTCATACTGAATAGATCCGTCCGATAATAGAGTGGATTTAGCCTACATTTGTGAAATTAGAACGAGCTTTAGGAGCCAGCGTCGCGTCGAAAGAGGTCAGATAAGGAAGAATTAGGACAAAGCATCAATTGTCAGAAATATGGATCGAGAAAAGTACACGTAGTCATATAGTGACATCTGTCAACAATCATTAGAAATTATAGAACAGAAGAATTTAGCGACATCTTTTAACTATGATGAGAAACGATAAATATATTAACTAATATAGGTAAACATGTAATTATTACAGACCACGGCAGTGGCTCAAAGGTGAGTTACTGGCATTCGACCGTGGCGGTCCGAGTTCGATCCTCGGAGTGGGCATACGCACAAGAAAAAACAATGTCCGAGTTTTAGTAGGTTTAAGAATGCAGGGAAGAGTGTAAAATGTATCATCTCCCAATCCACCCAATTCACGCCGGTAACTAGGCGGGATGAGATCGGATATCTTGTGCAGTGCAGAAGAAAGTCACTCCCCAATCGGCAGGTCATGCAATGACGCAAGAAACCGAGGGTAAGCCCTTGGGGTGGAGTGTCGCATGACTGAGGATCGTGGTTCGGAACCCACGTTAAGCTGTAGGCCCCCCAGGTTACATTACAATTGAATAGGAGGCCATTAAATATATAGGCTTCAGCCTTCAGTAGGTACTAAATAACTAATGAATATTCAGGTTACCACGCTGGGTATCGTCTTCTTTTTTATTGTACCGCGATGTTTAAAAAAATGTATGGTTTATTTATAAATATTTCTTACCTTGGTATATCTCCTATTTTTGGAGCTCTCGATTTGCGGCAAGTACATCCGTCTTGCCATAGGTTTGCTGAAATAAAAAAAAAATAATTATAAAAAAATATTTTTAATGGTTGTTAAAAGATTGGTAACAATTACCATTAAACAAAAATGGCCTTAAGCAGGTACCGTCGACACGTTAGTGAGCGATCAGCTATTTCGATCCGACAACGTGTGGTGTACGTGTATCGGACAAATGCATATTTTCTCATTCACATACTACATAATCCAAAATTCTCAATTTTTAACTCTATCCTCCCCTCATATACCAGGACCGTAATGTTATTTTGTTACGTAACGGCATTTCGTTACATAACGGGTGCTTTATTGCGAAACGTTTTGGGCTTATGTAGAAAATATTTTTTAGTTCCCAAAAAAATTTTTTTTTCCGGTTGCTTCAAAATCGTGACGTAATACAAACTTTTAAAACAGATTTTTTTAATTTATTTTTTTGTAGATAAAGAAAACCTAAAAATAGAGGTAAGTTAATAAAAATTATGAAAAATATAATTTTGCCCTATATTTATCTTCTTAACTTTTTTTTATAATAAGTAATACAAACTAACTATACCAATTCATTCCGTATAAATCCTTTTTTCTTTTATGTTTGAGGATTACGGACAGATTTGCCCTTTCATGTGACGAAGATACAGGTCAGCTCCGAGATTCGATCTCCTTTTGACCGAATTCGGCGTGGCATTAACTTTGCCAGTATAGCTTCTATTCAATGTTCTCGGTCCAATTTCGCCGACTCTTGACATTTCTCCGCTTGAACAATGGCGCAAAGAAAGATAAATACGTTTGTTAGATTTTGTTTATTTTCCGAACAGTAGATGCGTTTCTGGATTGAAACGTTTCGAGCATCCCCATAGATAGATGGTCGAAGGTCTTTAATTTTTTTGTATTATCAAGTTGTCTAAACAAAAAAACTCAAAATTGTTTTATTTTGATAGGTATGGCTACCGCGCCAGCAAAATACCGACATTGTAACTACCATTGGTAGCGTCACAAGCAAACGGTTCCACGATATACAGGGTGATTGCTAAGTTGATACTTCTTTTTTAGCTGTGTATAGAAGGCATTAAAATAAACAACTTTTTCAAATACCTTTTTTCAAAAAACTTAAAAATAGGAGTGATACAGAAGTCAACAATCTAAGTGCGGGCCTGGTAATCAAAACGTTGCCCTTTATTTTATATTGTTTTTCTCCGTTTTTTGTATTGTTAGTCATGCATTTTACGGATCGGTCGTCAGGTATTTATTTTAGCAATTCGCTGCGCGGTGTGGTTTTCTGAAGCAAATTAATTTTAGTAAATTGGTGAAAATGGTAAAATTCGAAAACAATGAACTAATTATGGTGCTAATTTATTGTGAGTGTCGTAAAAGTGCGGATGTTTCTTCTCTACACCCAGAAGTTTTCTTAATGTTATTCAACGGGCAAGTTAGGCAGAACAGTATTTGATACATAAATGAATGTCAGTACCTTATTTTTGAGTTTTTTGAAAAAAGGTATTTGAAAATGTTGTTTATTTTAATGCCTTCTATACGCAGCTAAAAAAGAAGTATCAACTTAGGAATCACCCTGTATATATACCGGCGACCGCAACAGTTCCCTCGGCAACCTTTCGTCCCCCAGAAAAAAATACCTTCAACGACAAAATGCCGTCAACCACGAGACTGTTACTGTTCTTCAGATACCGTTTGCTGTTGCGCGCTCCACAACGAATGGCTGAACAGACCGACCGCTGTCCCTTTCTCTCGGTTTACATCGCAGCGTGTAGCGGCGAAGGACAAAATCCTAATAGTTCCAGAGTAACTGCTTGCTTGTATGAGGTGGAGCTCGACACGACGGTATTAAAAAAATACCGTTTCAAAGTAGCTTTTACAACGATACCGACTCACGTCTAGTTTATTCATAATATTAGTGATCAACAGTAATACACGGACAGCAGTGGCGGATTTAAGGTGGAGGGGGGGGGGGGCTCGGAGCTCGGGTCTAAAAGTCTAATTACAATCTAATTTTTGTCTTACGCTTGGACTTTTAATTTAAATTTTTAAATAATATATTCTTAGCTTAGATTACACAGGTCTTGTAGGAAACGTTTAGTTTTTAAACTTTTCCTTCTAAAAGTCCAGTTTTATTTAGAGATTAAGGTTTCAGACGCATATCGTTTTAGTTATTGATTTATGATGCAATTTTAAAGGCAACCAAGTAAAAATAATAATATTTTATAGTATTTTTCTATTATATACTTGTCAGGTCCGTTTTCCCTCTTTTAGAGCTATTTTAAATCAATAAAAATATAACCCAATGCAATCAAATATTTTTACAACAAAAACAGAACATAATTAGGTATTTATTTTCAAACAGAAAAATTAAAGTAAAAATTTTAATTGAAACATTTTTTATGGAAAAAGTGTGCTAATTTATAATAAAAAAAAATAGTGCGGGAAGAAACGTGAATGCTTTATTATGAATATACAAAACGGCACTTAAGAAGGAGTATTTAAAATCCTAAGCATTTGCACCAAATACTGCTCTTAGATCTACGCTCCTAAAATACATGATTTCTGAAAAAAACATCAATTTTAGCGTGGTGACCGACTTTATTTTTAATTATGAAAACCCGAGATCGAAAAACGCCGGTTAGAATCATGTTATGTTATGTTAAAATTTTGGATTGACACCAATCATATTTTTCACAAATATAAAAACTGTTTTTTGTTTATATAAAGAGCCAGCTAAGAAAACCAAAAAAAAAAGTAAAAAAAACATTTACAAAAACAAATTTAATGCAACCATGCAGAGGGGGAGAGGTAATAATTTAATTTTCGAAATTTGATAGTAGTTGGTGAATTTTAATTGAACTTTGGCCGTGGCCCCGAAATTGTTTTGCCTGCGGCGCATTTGCACCTTCTTCACCAGGTGCAATATCATGAAATACATGTAATCCCGACTGTCCCTCTCTCCAAAAAAAAAAAGGTCCTACTTACGCCCACTGATTCCCCCCCCGAGCATATTTTCTGGCTACGCCACTGACGGACAGTGTAGGAGTTGCCGGTGTTATGTTTTTCTATTCTATCAATGATTTTCTAAAGCCATAATACCTCTCCGCAAACGTTCCTAATTTATTACCGATCAACCTTGACACATCAATTAATAGCACACAAAATTTAAGTCCATCAGGTGTTTATATTTCACTCTTTTTAAATTACTTAGTGTCAATATTAACGCACGCTTGTTTTTTAGTCATAAAATCCATTTGATACGGTTATTAGTAGTAGTTTATTCTGTTAATTAAAATACGGTTTGTAAACCTATTACCGTTTTTAATAGACGCTAATTAAGTACAGAGAACGTTCATTGTTTGACGCCTGTCTAGATTTTTAGTTGGTCAATTTCTAATTTATTAAATTATGGCCCAAGAAATGCGATAATAGAAAGCTGTTGGAGAGTAAAATTTTTGTTTTATTTTTATTATCATATTTAGATTTTTTTAAATGTACCTACTTTTTCTTGAGTCTACAAACTATGATATATTCGTAAAATATTATTGTTATTTTATGCCCTTCTTTCGAATAAGGCTTTTTCCTCTTTGCTCGCTGCCGGGGTTCTTCCCGAGGGGACCTACAGCTTAACGTGGGTTCCGAACCACTATCTTCAGTCATGTGACACTCCCCCCCAAGGGCTAACCCTCGGTTTCTACCGATTGGGGAATATGTACCTCCTTCCGCACCCCATTCCGATCTCATCCGGCCTGGTCACCGGCGTGAATGGGGTGGATTGGGAGATGATACATTTTACACTTCCCTTCATTCTTAAACCTACCAGTGGCGGCTCGTCAGGTGAAGTAGGTGAAGGGACTCTTTACCAAAAAAAAAATAACAGGAGGAAAGTTTTTCGATAATATTAATGTACCTACCAATACAGCTACCCTTAAAAAATAATTATGTTCAAATTAATAATATTAATTTAATCCGAATGTAGCTATGCATAATAGGGCCACGGTTAACTCCGATGGACAATAATGATAAACACTCGTGCATTTTGGCGCGCCCCAGCGACCGTGTCCGTTAGCTCAAAGCAAGTAAAGACCCAACACCTAACATGGCTTTGATATTCACCGTTGCTATGGTTACGTGACGTCAGTCACGCAAATAGCATGTAACAATTTGCATTATGATGAAGGGCAATTTAAAAATATATAATTGTAAAATAATATAATTGTTTTAGCATTGGTTCGCCTAACCTTAAGGTATTTATTTTGAGGCTTCGCGAAACTTACGGTTACAGATATCGTTTTTACGTGATTTACTGTGTGATTAAAAAGTTTTGTTTTTATTTTTCAGTTAATTCAGTAGTGTACGTACCTACTTAATTGTGTGTTTTAAAAATGAACCCGATTAATGACATAGTTTGTAATTTGTTGGAAACTCCATTCAGTTGTTGGACAGATGAGGATAAGGGAGACGTTTTGTTACACGGGTTTTAGTCAATATTTGTTTAAGTACCCGCACTATACCTGGCTCTTCACCATTTATTAAGACTGCGAGTTGCCACTGAAACCTACTAAATTTCGGACATACTTTATTTTATTATGCCCACTCTGGGGATCGAACCCGGACCGCCACGAATGCCAGTAACTCAACCTTTGAGCCTCTGTCGAAAAATATTTGTTTATTGAGAAATACTTAAGTAATTTTTGCATATTTGACTTTAACGTAAAGATAACATCACCACTATTATATGTAAGTAATACAAATTTCGTATCACTAGCAGGCCGCACTGAGAAATCCAGGGTCCCCAGGCACTTACATGTAAATCATATAAATTAATTACGGCCCTCTAAATCAGTGGATAACATATAATTAATTATTTAATTAAATAGTCACGCATCGTCGGTTTTAATTTACTTTGGCATATAATATGTACCAAAATGTGTAATTAAAAATAATCATATATTACCCGCACATGCAACAACAGTGATCAGCGGCGTCTCGTAAAAAAAACACGGGGGAATTTAAACAGTTTGTATTACCTACAAATAGGTACACGAAAGCGATTAGATGTATATCTATGTATATGTCTTCAAGTGGATCCCGACAGCGCTTAAATTTGCCTTGGTAAATTTTAGTTCTTCTTAACCGAATTACAAAACAATCGAGGAAAATATTGCGTTTGCGAAAAAATATACTGTTCAACTCAAGTAGATTGTCCATATGGCAATCGGAAGTTTAAGCATTCCGTCTACGGCGTCGTGCTCAATTGACTTCCTCGTGAGATATAGACAGTGAGATATAGACATCATATCCACGCTTGTTGCAAAAAGTACTATTATAATCCGGACCTTAATTTTTTTCCTGGATAAGTGATTTATGTTTTATTCATAGTTTAATCATCAACTTAACTTAAACAGATCAATTTATTTATATCCAGAAAAGTGATTTATTGACGTTCGCAACGTGTTATACATGTTTTTATAAACTATATCGATGATATAAAATATAATTACACAACGTTCATTGTTTATTATTACTATACCAGTTCTGTCTGTCCAAACAATTTAACTTTACATTTATTATGTCATGTATCGTTTAGGAGACAATTTTAATGTGTACTTACGTCCAAACAAAGTTGATGTTTGTGTTTAAAAAAAAGTTTGACGTACTTAATCGAAAAAACGCAAGAGGAACTAAGAGTACGTGAACGAGAACGTTTATTAATTTAGGACATGCACTATAGTCTATTTTAGAAAGGTGTAGATTAATAAACTGGGAAATTCCGTCTAGCTCGGCTCAATTTCGGTGTCGGCCATAGGCGCACATGGAAGCGAAGAGGGATTTTTAAAGGAATGTTTGCTAACCCTTTAGTCGTTCAATACTGATTCAGTAGTAGTTATGGATAACGCAAGCTATCATTTACGACGCACAGAAGACTCAAACTTCATCTTGGAGAAAACAAGAAATTATCGACTGATTAACCACCAAAAGTATTGAATTTGAAGATAATTTGATAAAGAAGGAACTATTAGCTATAGCAAATTTACACAAACATCGTTTTATGAACTATACCGTGGAAGATATAGCTGAAAAACCTAGTGTAACTGTGCTGCGTATACCGAAATATCATTGTGAACTAAATTCTATAGAACTTATAAGGGCGCAAGTGAAAGAATTTGTAGCAAGACACAACACGACATTCAAAATGAAACGCGTTAAGCTACTATTTGATCAAGCCATTAAGGAAGTGACACCAGAGAACTGGCGAAAACAGTCTATCTTGTCATTAAAGAAGATGAGAAAATGAGGGAAGTTGATCACCTTATCGATTGAACCGTCGACCCGTTAATAATAACGTCAAGAGGAGATGACAGTTCCTTAGATGAAGAAGAATATTATGATTTTTCAAAATTTAATTTCTGTATAATGGATTTTTTGTATTTTGTATTTTTTTATAATGTTTAATAAAAAAAAATAAATATACCTAATACTATGTACATAATGCACGCCTTTGTCACACTATTTTCAGTGTTGGTGAATGGATAACAATAGACAAAACCCATAAATTGACCCAAACCCCGGTGGTACTACCTGCACTTGATAAAAAGAAAGAATTTTGCAATGACATCAATGTTAAATTATGAAAGTGGTTTAAATATTCGTTGGGTCGCTCTGTAGGCTCTTTGCATACCTAATGAGCTTTTATTACTCTACACCTTTCTGAAATAGACTATAGATTGACTCAACTTTATATAACTTAAGAGCATTCGAATGATATTTCTTATATGTATTATGTCTATATTATATATTAAATTAAACCAAAAACATTGCATTCTCTTGATCCGAATCCTGGCCATGTTTGTTAACGGATTTTTAAAATGTTTTTAATGTGGACTCTACTGATTGAAGAGTGTCGGAAATAATGTTTAAAAAAAAAAAGTCTCGATGTGGCCTGGAAGGAAGCCAAACATTAATTACATATTTAAAAAGCTCTTTCGCCATTGTCAAAATGATTGCTTTATAATTGATCAAAGTTATATTTTTCCAAAAATCGTGATGACTGAATATTTTACAATGCATACAAAAACTATTTTCCAAACAGTTTTTAAAATTTTACAATTATAAATGATTTTCTCCAGTTTGGGAAAATGTTCCCTGTCCAATGAATTCTTCTTCTTGTAGTGCGTCTCCTATCGGAGGTTTGCTATCATCACAGCAATCCGGACTTTGTTGACTGCAGCTCGGAACAGTTGAACATTACTACAATTAAACCAGTCCCTCAGGTTCTTAAGCCAGAACACACGGCGTCTACCAATGTTCCTTCTTCCATTAATCTTTCCCTGGACTATCAATTATAGAAGTGTGTATTTCTGTCCTCTCATTATATGACCCAGATATAGAAGTTTTCTCTTTTTAATGGTGTTAATAATTTCGCAGTCCTTCTGCATCCGGTTCAGGACTTCGGCATTAGTGATTCTATCGGTCCAGGGAATACGCCACATTCTACGATAGCACCACATTTCTAAGGCTTGTAGTTTGTCTATGTGAATTTTCTTGAGAGTCCATGTTTCAACTCCATACAGAAGCGTGGAAAAAACGTAACAGCGCAGCATCCTCATCCTAAGGTCCACCTTAATATCCCTACTAATAAATAGTTTTTTCATTTTTACAAACGTTGATCTGGGCATCTCTATTCTCGTTCTTATCTCCCTTGTTTGGTCACCCGATTGTTCTATCCTAGATATTTATATGTCGGCACATTCTCTATTGTGGTGTTCGCTATCGTCAGGTTTACATGGTTGCGATTTTGTAGGAACTTTGTGACTATCATTAGCTTGGGTTTCTTAAAATTGATCTTAAGACCGTCCTCATTACATCGATCGTTTAATTTTTCTAGAAGATGTTGTGTATCTTCAAGATTGCTCGTTAACAGGACGGTGTCATCAGCATACCTCATATTATTTATCACTTCTCCATTTATAACTATTCCCGCTGACTCTTCTTCTAAGGTTTCCCTAAAAATAGCCTCGCTGTAGAGGTTAAATAGCAGAGGCGATAGGATGCATCCCTGTCTCACACCACGACGAATCTCCATTTCCTCTGTTGGTTGATTTTCTTTCCAATGAATACGCGGTAGAAATCATTATTAAATTTTTTCTATCATTACCCAAAATAATTTTATACCAATTTATTTTTGTATACTCAATATCACACAAATATTTATTTTAAAATCGCTTTTATCTCTTAGTTTGAACTAATTTATTTACAAACTTTAATAAAAATATATTTTTCTGGTTGGTGCTCGCCATTTAAAAATAGATGGAACAACAAACAAAAATAATATAAAAGGGTGTCCAATGAATTATACATACAGGGTGAGTTAACCACGAATTAAGTTCATTTTTTCCTTTATCTTAAGAGTTAGATAAAAATTCGAAATACTAAAGTTGTATCCTTATTTTGTAAATGTCATATGTCTAAATTCAATAGTTATTGAGATATTGACGTTTAAAAAATGGCACTTTTAGACTTTGACAGGCTGTAACATTGGAACGGTTCACCTTATAGAAAAATGGTTTTCACCCCATCTTAATCCCTTGTTCTCTATCTAAAAGCTCCAATTTCTAGTTTAACATGTTAAACCGTTTTTTTGGTTTAACATGATAAACCGGAGGTTGTAACTTTTAGATAGAAAATAAAATATTCAGTGAAGTGAAAACCATTTTTCTCGAAGATGAACCGTTCCAGTGTTACAGCCTGTCAAAGTCTGAAAATGTCATATTTTAAACGTCAATATCTCAAAAACTATTGAATTTAGAAATATTGACGTCACAATAGTGACGGTATTTTGTGAGGAATCAGAAATTAATTCAATATAAGATGTTCCATTTAAAAAAACCCAAGTTATATTCGCCACGTTTTTTTGGGCACCCCGTATACTCCAGCATAATTTTAAAATGTGCACCTCAATGGTCTCTACAACTTTTGTATTTCAAATTTTTATCTTATTCTTAAGATAAAGGAGAAAATGAGAACAAAGAAACAACATTGAAACATCAGGATAAACAAGTCCTTTATACTAAATATTTGTTGAATTTTATTTTAAATTTACAATTCTTTCGATGCCTCTTATATACGTTTGTTTATAAAGAAGAGAGAATTAGGAAATGTTGAAATTGAGTTGGATTTGAAAATTTTCCCAGCTTCCATACCACAAAAAACACTGTAGAAAACCGTAAAGTTTAAAAATATGCAGATATAATTTATGACAGAAAATATTAGGTCATGTAAGTTCATAAGTAAAACTGGCTTATTATAAAACCTGTTATTGTTTTAATATTTTTTTATTGCTATCGTCGTAAATGTATAAACAATTTTTTTTAAATGAATCCGGGTTATATATTATCTAAAACAAAGAGTAAAGGTCCCAAATTTGTTGATGTAATTTGCCCACAATACAAATAAGTTTTCCATCTCCAGATTTGCTGAAATATTGTTTTTTAGTACAACAAACTTTGCTATATTTTATTTGGGCTGTGGTGTTATCAATTGGCATCGTCTGGAGTTAAATTAAATAATCAAACAAAGTTTGACTCTAGTTGACTTCTTGTCTTAGCAGCTAAGGCATGCTACATGTCTCAAAACAGGGCCGTCTCCAGACTTTTAACCGATTTGGGGAAATAATTATTTTTAATCATAAATAAAAACTTTTGCGGATTATGCAATTTTCAAAAAGGGTCACCCCACGCGGCTTCCCGCTTGGCCGACCCCTGGTGCCGCCCCTGTACAAAATGTTCCCAAATCAGTGGATAGGGAGATCCTGTACAATTCCAGATAGGTTTTTTATACCTTTGTATAGATTAAAATGGTCTTGGTTAAAATAGTTAATATATATATTCTCAATAAATTCATATTTACTGTTTACAAATATGGTTTGTTATTCGAACATTGAACTTGAGTTTATTAGGAATTAATAAAAGCTCGCTACTTTTGAAATATTGATCTTTGCTTCTTTTAACAGCATAATCGTAATAAATATACAAAAATTACATCCAGATCTCTTAATAGCAACTGACCAGTGTTTATAAATTCTTCTGCAAGGGTACTCCATACGATATTTATATATATATATACAGAGTGATTCCTAAGTTGATACTTCTTTTTTAGCTGTATATAGAAGGCATTAAAATAAACAACATTTTCAAATATCTTTTTTCAAAACACCTAAAAATAGGCGAGATACAGATGTAAAATATCTAAGTGCGGGCCTGGTCATCAAAACGTAGCCTGCTATACTTTATGTTGTTTACCTTATTAGTCATGCAATTTACGGGTCAGTGGTCAGTTATTTGGCAATCCGCTGCGGTGTGTTTTTCTGAAGCAAGTTAATTTTAAATTGGTGACACGTAAAAATCCATAGTGTAATAAATGAATGTAAGTACCTTATTTTTGAGTTTTTTGAAAACCTTCAGCGGAATACAACACACATAAGTTTAAAATTATTCCTTAAAAATTTCCGCAGACAAAAAATTTAAACTTCACTTTATAAATCGACAATAAAAAAAATAATAATAGCTGTTAAATTATTCATATAAATAATACGTGTGTAGACAAATTAGATTTAACCATAATTTATAGTATTTATAAAACGTTGTTAATTAGCTGGGACTTGCTAAAAATATTCGCAAATAATCAAACCGAATGTGAATGCTTAGCATAGAGAATTTAGATTTAGATACATTTATTAAAACAAATAATTTTAGTGTCAAATTATTATTGTATTGATTGGGTAAGTACCCAAATATTGAACAAGTCAATAGCATACCTAGTTTCATAGAAAAATGACAATTCCTTAGAAAGCGCCGTATATTACACGCGTGTTGAAAAAACATATTTCAACACTAGCGTTGATATACCTACAAGGCACACTATTTAATTTAAACATATGGTGACAATTTGACAGACCACTCCTATTTATTAAAAAGAACAAATTTTAGAAAGCAGTTATTGTAAAGTGTTAAACTTATTTATTATGTATTTGTCGAGTGATTCAGAATTAGAGTGTGAAAATACGCGATCTGAAATTATAAAAATTGATAATAATATACTGGAAAATCTATTACCAGAAAAAACAAATCGCGCTGAAAAGAGTATCATGTATTAAATAACAAATCTTTATCGGTAGCGATAGCGTAGAGAATAGAGCTCTAGCCTACAGATCGCAAGGTCACAGGTTCAAATCCCATCAGGAGTATTTGACATATTTTTTATAAAAACATTAAATAATTTACAGAATTATTTTGAATTGAAATCTTCCTTGTTGGGTGGATTTTTAAATTTATGTTTTATGCATCTTTCCTTCCAGCGTGAAACGCGGCATGGTTTCCTGGCTTAACTAAACTAATACAAAAACTAAAATTAATACAAAAATTTTGTTAAGGAGTTCACAAGAACTTTTACCGGTTCAAATTATATGATCCGCCACGCAGAACATAAAAATAGAAACATTGCGACTATTCTTGTAAACTTTTTATTTATCATTAAAATTACAAACGATGCCTCGATATAATCTTAAAAATCTCCACTGACGCCGCGCCACTTAATTTTCGTGAAAGTAGTTTTTATAATATTTTGTATATAAAAAAAGACATTCTATTGCCATCGCCAGACACAGGTACAATATGCGCGATGTGGAGGAAATGCACTATTTGTTCGTGATGATTTATCGACTACTCTATTATCTTAATTAAATATTTGACTACATATTTAGTTAATTGAAAAAGTAATTAATACTTTGAGCCATAATCGATCATACTATTTTATACAACCATAATTATGACTTACGGAGAATACCTGTAGTAGAGGCGTCCATTTAAAACAGTTTAAACAAACAATTACTTAAACGTATTTTTTTAACAATTATAACACTTCCCAGTACACTAACAGAACAAACAGATATAAACTACACATGTGTGTTTATCTAGCGACAACTGAAAATACACTAAAATTTGTTAAAACCCATACTCATAAACGCCTTCCATCGTTAGCAATAATTTTCGAGCTTTAATAAACAACTATTAATAATATAATGAATATTTAACAACTGGTGATAATGAAGTTTTTTTATAAAGAAACTTATCTTCAGTCTTTCACTGCGCGGATACATTGTGACGTTCGATCCGCTTGACCGGATCACTGCGATCGATTTATGATTGGTTTGTTCGGAATGGACTCTGTTATTATTATCAACAAAACTGTTTCTCTTGTCTATTTTAGAAAGGTGTAGAGTAATAAAAGCTCATTAGATATGCAAAGCGACTACAGAGTGACCCAACGAATATTTAAGCCACTTTCATAATTTGGCATTGATTTCATTGCAAAATTCTTTATTTTCATCAAGGGCAGGTAGTATCACCCGGGTTTGGGTCAATTTATGGGTTTTGCTTATTGTTATCCATTCACACACATTGAAAATGGTGTGACAAAGGCGTGCATTACATACATAGTATTAGGTAAGTACGCTTATTTTTTAGTAAACATTATAAAAAAAAATACAAACAACAAAATACAAAAAATACATTATACAGAAATTAAATTTTAAAAAATCATATTATTCCTCGTCATCTGAGGAACTGTCATCTCCTCTTGACGTTATAATTAACGGGTCGACGGTCCGATCGATCAGGTGGTCAAGATCCCACACTTTCTCCTCTTCTTTAATGACATGATGGATTGCTTTTCGCCAGTTCTCTGGTCTCACGTCCTTAATGGCTTATTCAAACAGCAGCTTCATGTCTTTCATTTTGAATGTAGTGTTGTGTCTTGCTACAAATCCTTTCACTTGCGCCCCTATAAGTTCTATAGGATTTAGTCCGCAATGATATGGCAGTGTGCGCAGCACAGGTACACCATGTTTTTCAGCTATATCTTCCACGGCATATTTCATCAAACGATGTTTGTGTAAATTTGCTATAGCTAATAGTTTCTTCTTTATCAAATTATCTTCTTTTTTTTCTTTGGTTAGTTATCATAAATAATTTAATGCACAAAATTTACCCGCGCTCATGGCCAATACCGGAATTGAGCCGAACTGGACGGAATTTCCCATTTAATTACTCTACACCTTTCTGAAATAGATTATAGTTCATTCTTTGATGCAATAGTTTTTTTTAAATTTAATGTTCTTATTGCAGTGAGCATAAAAAAAAAAGGTGGCAAGTTCGTTGTTGCCGAGTGAAAAGTAACTTCTTAAAACAAAACGTCGTCGGTACCGTGTCGAACTCTACTCCTCGAAATAGCCTCGCAGGAAAATAATAATAAATAAATTAATCGCACAATTTTGGAGGGCACATGGGTGGACCACATAGGCGTAGTTAGGGGGGTACTTGGGGGTGCTAAGCACCCCCGAAATTTAAATTAGCACCCCAAAAAAAAAATGTACATTTACAATATATAGGCCACTAACCATCAGAGATCTGATGAAGGTGGGTTCTACGGAACACGTGTGGTATCACAACGGACCTAATCAGGACTACGTGAGACTGTTTGGTCAGAACCAAGGGTCTGCCACTCTTACCTAACCTAACCTAGGCCATATAGGCTAATTTTAGAACTAACCTATTTTTACTTCAGCACCCCCAGTGTTGACCGTCTAACTACGCCTATGGTGGGCCACCCCCTGGCTTCGCCCGCCACTATTTTGTGAGATAATATTCCTACAGATAACATAAATTCCTATTTATATTAAAATACATCGGAAAATTGTAACGTGATGTAGCTACATTAACATTTGCTCTTCAGCTAAACATGGACAAAAAAAAAACGAAAAAAAAAACCGCTCAAATCTTAGGGTACCTACATCGTATAATTTGTTGTTTTTATTTTCTGGCTGTCTGCTTTCAAAAAATTACAGACAGGATTCCCGTGTCGGAGTCAGATGAAAGCTTTATAATGAAAAATATGGAGTAGCCTAAAAAAGAAGCTTAAAAAGTTATCCAATTAAGAGTCTTAATTTTGATTATAGGGAAAAACACAAGCTAAAATCAAGACTATATTTTTCCCTAGATAAAAAGAACCTATAGTCTATTTCAGAAAGGTCTAGAGTAATAAAATGGGATATTCCGTCAAGTTCGGCTCAATTTCGGTGTCGGCCATAGGTGCAGGTAAATTTTGTGCAATTAATTATTTATGATAACTTTTTTTTTTTTTTTTTTTTATGATAAAACACCTGCACTGTAGGAAAAATCCTTTAAGGCGCTCTGGGAGCGGTGCGAGTGCGAAAAAAGCGATTAACGTTGGTCTTGAAACGTTGAAGATTGTATTCTTTGGGAAACACGACCTCAGGAAGTTCATTCCACAATGATGACGTTCTCCAGATGAAAGAGTTCTTGAACAATGAAGTTCGAGGAGTACTAAGCTGAACAACATATGGATGAGCGGCAGCGGTTCGCCGTGTTTTTCTGTTTTGCATTGCTCTAGGTGGAATCAAGTCGGCAATGTCAGTCGAACACCTGCCATGGAAATATCTGTAAAAGAGAGCCAAATCACCAACCTGTCTTCGATGCTCCAGGCTATCGAGGGTCTTGGTCAGCTCGGGGTCGCCGATCAGACGAACGGCTCTCCTTTGAATGGAATCCAGTAGCCGAAGGGTGTGCTTGGGTGCAGAGCTCCAGACATGAGAGCAATATTCTAATGATGGTCGAATCTGGGCTTTGTAGAGTGTCAAACCAACCAAAGAAAAAAATAATAATTAGAGAATTTGTTAAAAAAGGAACTCTTAGCTCTAGCAAATTTCAACAAACATCTTTTATGAAATATGCCGTGGAAGATATAGCTGAAAAACATAGTGTAACTATGCTGCGCACACCGCCATATCATTGCGAACTAAATCCTATAGAACTTATATGGGCGCAAGTGAAAGGATTTGTAGAAAGACACAACACGACATTCAAAATGAAATACGTTAAGCTACTGCTTGATCAAGCCATTAAGGAAGTGACACCAGAGAACTGGCGAAAAGCAGTCCATCATGTCATTAAAGAAAAGGAGAAAATGTGGAATCTTGATCACCTGATCGATCGGGCCGTCGACCCGTTAATTATAACGTCAAGAGGAGATGACAGTTCCTCAGATGACAAAGAATATTATGATTTTTTATAATTTAATTTCTGTAATTATAATGATTTTTTGTAGTTTGTATTTTTTTTTTATAATTTTTAATTAAAATAAGTGTACCTATTACTATGTACATAATGCACCTCTTTGTCACACCATGATCAGTGTTTGTGAATGGATAACAATAGGAAAAACCCATAAATTGACCCAAACCCGGGCGGTACCACCTACACTCGATGAAAATAAAAAATTTTGCAATAAAATCAATGCAAAATTGGTGGGTTAAATATTCGTTGGGTCACTCTGTAGTCACTTTGCATACCTAATGAGCTTTTATTACTCTATACACCTTTCTAAAATAGACTATACGATGATAAGTTCTATCCGCTTGTATATCAACGGTATACATAGAAAATTATCCAGTTATTATATTGTTATTGGTTTAAGAGAGGGGTCAACGTGGGTCAACACAGAAATTGACCAATACAAACATGGCTTTTATAATGTATATAGAACGCCACTCAAACAGCGGTTGTCAAAGAACCAACGAAGATTCAAATAGGTCGAGTATTTGAGGATGGTATTTCTCTTACTAGATACACAATAATATACTATTATTATACATGCGATTATAAAAATTAATTATATTAACCAATAAATAATTTAACAAAAATTCGGTACGTACATTTTTATCTGACATTGTTATTTAATTATTATGTTACTAGTATTGAGAAGGAGGTCAACATAGGCCAGGACAAAGATTACCCAATAAAAAATGTTTTATAACTATTTTTAATTCTACTTTACCAATATACTGCGCCTCTTTTTTTTTTGTACGTTTATGATTGATTTTTTAAAGAATTATGCAAGTAATGGTACCTGCGGTGTTCTTCTTCTACAGCTAATTTAGATCTTATAATTAAAAGTCACCTCCTGCCGCTTCACCTACAGCAAGTGCGAGTCGATCTCGCTTGGTAAGTGTTCCAGTTTTGGTCGTTTTTGATCCGTACATACGCTTTAAAAAAATCCTATTCAAATGCGACCAAAGTTTTATGGAAATTCTTGGTTGTTCATAAACCTAATGAGGCTAAAAAAAACGAACTGAAACCGGCAGTATTAGAGTCAGTGGCGGATCCGGGAGTTTGCTGAGGGGGACGGCTCAAGATAAAATGACTTCTAAAAAAAGCTTCTTTGTTCCATAATCATAATCCAGTGGCGGCTCGCCGGGCGAAGTAAAGAAAATAAAACCAGGAGGAAATTTTTTCAACAATATTAAATAATAATGTACCAATACAGCTACCATTTTAGTCCTTTAAAAAAAATTATGTTTGAATTAATAATAATAATTTAAATCGAATGTAGCTATGCATAATAGGGCCACGGTTAACTCCGATGGGCAATAATTATAAACACTCGTGCATTTTGGCGCGCCCCAGCCGTCTGTGTCCGTTAGCTCAAAGCAAGTGAAGACTCAACGCCCAACATGGCTTTGATATTCGTCAGTCATGCAACCAGCATGTAACAATTTGCATTATGATGAAGGGCAGTTTAAAAATAGATCAGTCGTATGCACCATTGCTTTAGCATTGGTTCGCCTAACCTTAAGGTATTTATTTTAAGGATTCGCGAAACTTACGGTTATTGATATCATTTTTACGTGATTTACGGTGTGATGCGTTGGACAGATGAGAATAAAAGAGACGTATTGTTTCACGGGGTTTTAGTCAATGTTTGTCTGAGTACCCGCACTATACCTAGCTCTTCGCCATTTTTAAAGACCGCGAGCCGCCACGGCCATAATCCTCTACAAAGTAACTTAAAAAAAATATTTTAAGTAATAATCTTTAAATTTTTCGTACCTCAGCCGGAGCGAATCGCCCTCACTCCTCAAAGTGAACAAAACACCTAATTTTCCAGTCTCGGGCACCTCCTTCGCCTCCCCCCCTAAATCCGCCCCTGATTAGAGTAAAGAACATTTAGTTAGGTTACATTATTATAGTTGCTAAACAGGAAAGAAATTTTCCTATCATAGCTGAAACAGTCATCATAACTGTATAAATTACGAAATAATCTAACTACTCGAACGACTTCCCTTCATATTTTATGGCCATAAAAGCCAATTTAACTGACAAGGAAACTATAGGACTACGAAGTATTAGATATCTCTTGTAACATTGTTTGTAATGGCTGTTTACCTTAAAAGTTCCGATTAAAGTTAAAATTTTATCTCTGCGATGCTCTCGAGTTGAATAGTATATGTTTTCTACGACCAAATTTACGATCCTTATGCTTAAAAATGTTAAAAAAAAGTTTGCAGGCTACTGGTTCGAACTCACGACTATTCGATCGAAAGGTCAACGTTATACCATCTCGACTAGAGAATCATTTAGGAAATTATGGTGAAACCAACTCAATAATGATGCTTGATAAAATTAATTTTCTATGCACATTCAGCAGGTTGCAGTATTGATAAATCTATTATAGATGCATATAAATTTTGTTATATTGAACAAATTAATAACATATTGTACCATATACATATAAATTATGTAATTTAGTTAGAAGGGGGAGGCTCAGTAAATATAATAAACAGTGATTGGTCAGAACGACGCGGAGCGGAGTTCGGGCAAGCGGTCAAGGGCGGGAAAGACACTTTACGCATGAGTTAGGAACATTATTTTTTCTACGATCGTATATACAAAAAAATATACCAACCCATTTTTCAAAAATTATTTTATTTCAACATACATATACAAAACTTTAACTAAAAACTACTTATTATTATAAATATTAATATTATTTATATATAATATGTCTCCTTACACCATGTAACAAAATGGTCGTATTGCTTGTCATATCATAGTCTGGATTTGACAGGTAACAGCTCGGAATTAGCTTTATCTGCAACCTTCAAAATGGCTTCGGGAAGTTCTTCGTCGGATGAATCCATTAAAATTATTGCTTCGGATTCGGTTTAATGTGGTTTAATTTAAAAGAAGATTGTAGTCGGTCACTTCGAACACGCTTTGAAAAACTTTGACGTTTTAGTAACAATTACACGCCTGGGTTATCATAGCAACTGATATCAAACCAGGTGGTGTGATAGTTGTTTTGTGATATTACCTTATAGAATGTACCGGGTTATATAAAAATATCTTCATTATTTTATATTTTCAAAAAATTAAAAATGCAACAAAAAGCTAAAAAAGATGTAGATTTTATTTGATGGACTATTTCGTAAATATTTATTTACCTGTTGTAACAATAGTTATAACTTCCGAAGTAAAAAACTATCTAATAAGGTCAAAATTTGCATTATTTTACTTTCCCGCACTAGTGCAAAACTAAAATGCGTGGGGGAAAATGGGTTAAAACGCACGGTCGTAGAAAAAACATATTTTTCTCGAGAGCTGATGCTTCGCACGGAATTTTGATTCTGATACGATTATCTGACCAGAGAAGACCATCTGATTATCCGATTGCTTTGCAGCGTTCGATGCAGTACGACTAACCGCAGTTAAGCAGCGGGGCAATATTATTTTTTACCGGTCTGGGTACTCGCGGAATCGGCTATTTAATAATATTTATAACCGGCCCACTCTAGCTATAAGTACAGCTGGCAGGTAAGGACCACCAGCATAAACATACCCAAATCAACGCAAATTTCCTGTGAACGACCAGATATTTTTGCGAGCTGTCTACCATTGCGGTGTTGGTTTTATTAAATTGCCAATCAAATTACCTAAGGAACAAGTGTCTCGCGGCGGATAACGTTCAATGTAGAACGTTCCTTTTCAAAATAGGCTGTGTACGCGGTTTTTTTTATTTCTATTTCACGATTTTTTCAGTGTTACTTACTCACGAATGATTTCACAACCGCTGAATATCTTATCTTAAGTTTTGTATGTGGTTGGTGTAAATCTACAACGTTAATGTTTTAGAAACCTCCAAACCACACCACTGTTTCTTATACCACGTAATCGTTAATATTGTAAATTGTTAATGTGTCACATCGCACAAGATTTATAAACATACTAACAAAGATAGTCAATAATTTCCAATGAGTTATGATGCTCTTATGTTATTAAACTGTTTCGAGCATAATTGGCAAATGTCGTTATTAATATTAGAGAGTTGTTACAAGTTTATGGCATAGTTTGCTTATCCAAGAAAGAGTTGCAAAATTTGCTGTTCTCTAATTTAATTTTTAGAATCTATATTGTCCATTAACATAGTTTTCGTCGTCTTCAATACTGAGTATTAATCTGAAGACGACTGGAGATACTTACAAGTTGAAACGTTGCGATTCAAAACAAATAAAGGCAATGTAAGTTCCAAACTCTTCTGTTATTTAAGTCAATATGTTATTATAATAAAGTGTTTAAATAAGATTACACTATAAAAATACCTTAAGAACCGTTCTCTGCAAGTGGCGATTGACGGGTTTCTCTCAGACACCTTCACCATCAATGCCGGTGTTCCTCAAGGGTCCATATTGTCGCCTACCCTCTTTTTACTGAACGACCTTCTAGTAAAAACCCAAAATCCAATTTATAGCTTTGCTGATGACAGCACACTTGTCTCATCTTTTACCTTGACTCCCCAAACATCCGCTGCCGACGCACATCTTCGCTGACAGCATGAAGTATTGCGCCTCAACAATGACCTGGAAGAAATTTTGGCTTGGGGTGACAGTAACCAAGTCGAATTTAATGCTAAGAAAACCCAGGCAGCAGTCTTCTCCAAAAAGGTTAACATTGCAGAACCGGATATAGTCATGGCAGGACACGCAATTCCCCTGGCACCGTCTATTAATTTGCTGGGGGTCAATCTGGAAGGTAATATGTCTTGGCATGATCACGTTGCCACAATTGCCAAGGCAGCTGCACAGAAACGTGGTGTACTTTTCCGCACCAAAAGGTTGTACACACCTCATCAACTTTTGACACTCTACAAAGCCCAGATTCGACCATCATTAGAATATTGCTCTCATGTCTGGAGCTCTGCACCAGAGCACACCCTTCGGCTACTGGATTCCATTCAAAGGAGAGCCGTTCGTCTGATCGGCGACCCCGAGCTGACCAAGACCCTCGATAGCCTGGAGCATCGAAGACAGGTTGGTGATTTGGCTCTCTTTTACAGATATTTCCATGGCAGGTGTTCGACTGACATTGCTCACTTGATTCCACCTAGAGCAATGCAAAACAGAAATACACGGCGAACCACTGCCGCTCATCCATATGTTGTTCAGCTTAGTACTCCTCGAACTTCATTGTTCAAGAATTCTTTCATCTGGAGAACGTCATCTTTGTGAAATGATCTACCTGAGGTCGTGTTTCACAATGAATACAATCTTCAACGTTTCAAGACCAACGTTAATCGCTTTTTTCGCACTCGCACCGCTCCCAGAGCGCCTTAAAGGATTTTTCCTACAGTGCAGGTGTTTTATCATAAAAAAAAACAAAAAAAACCCGGTAATATACTTCAATAGTTTCTATTTAATGACATTTATTAGGTTAAAGAACACATTTTTATGTTATAGTAAAAATATGTTAACACGCTACAAAAATAACCGTCATTAAAATAGGTACAATAAAAAAAAACAAAGACTCATATTATTTTCTTTTTATAAACTGTTACACACCTTGTTTTTTAAAGTACTTGCAGGGTGATTCCTAAGTTGATACTTCTTTTTTAGCTGTGGATAGAAGGCATTCAAATAAACAACATTTTCAAATACCTTTTTTCAAAAAACTTAAAAATAGGCGAAATTCAGAAGTAAAAAATCTAAGTGCGGGCCTGGTCATTAAAACGTTGCCTGCTATACTTTATGTTGTTTGTCTTATCTCTTATTAGTCATGTAATATACGGGTCGGTGCTGAGTTATTTGGCAATACGCTGCGGTGTGTTTTTCTGAAGCAAGTTAATTTTAAATTGGTGACACGTGAAAATGGTAAAATTTGAAAACAATGAACTAGTAGATATGGTGTTAATTTACGGTGAGTGTCGTCAAAATGCGGCTGCGGCTTCGAAATTATACGCCGAACGCTTTCCCTTGCGGACTTATCCTACACCCAGAAGTTTTCTTAATGTTATTCAACGGGCAAGTTAGGCAGAACCGTATTTGATCCATAAATAAATGTCAGTACCTTATTTTTGAGTTTTTTGAAAAAGCGTATTTGAAAATGTTGTTTAATTTAAATATAATTCTATACACAGCTAAAAAAGAAGTACCAACTCAGGAATCACCCTGTATTTCTCGTGTATAGTGTCTCCTTCGATTCCCTTTTATTGACTTTTATTATCAAAATATAGCAGACTTTTAGATTATAATTATCTAATTACTAGACCCCCTAAATGTAGGTAATTACCAAACTTAAGTAAAAAATTATTTCAAGACAACATCGCTTGTATTTGAAAGTTTTTTAATTAAATTTTTAATATTTTTCAAAGGATACCTTATTAGGAATTGAAACAAAATGTAAAAATACATAATTTTTGATTGATTTAATTGGACAAATCATATTTGAACGATGTTATAAAAATGTACAGGGTGACCTTAGTAAATTTTCATAATATTTATTGCATTTTTAACGCTAAATAATCAGAAATTATTTTATTTCACTACATATAAGCTATTTCCATGTATAAGTAATATTTTTTTACGGATATTGTAAATTTAAAACTTATGAAAATTTAATAGCCAACATATTTTTTCCGCCATTTTGTGATGCAAAATTACAGCTATTTATTTTTTACAGTATTTATAATATTTTTTTTTCGAACTAATAATTTTTTTGGTTTTTGATGTGGGACTACCAAGGCGCTAAGGGCTATATACAACCCAAGATTGTTGATACCATACTCTTTAGTATAAAAACTTTCATTTCGTATGGTATAAACACCAACCCTGTAATGACGAAAACAACAGTTTTCGAAGCCGGTCTGCAGGTGTTGACATGCTACCAATAGTAAAGTTTCACTTCAGGTGGTTTGAAATTTTTGGCGGATTACTTAGTAATCCGTACTTAAACAAACATTGACTAATAACCCGTGTAACAAAACGTCTCTTTTATCCTCATCTGTCTAACGACCGAATGGAGTTTCCAAAAAATTATAAACTATGTCATTAATTGGGTTCATTTTTAAAACTCTATACTAAGTAGGTACGTACACTACTGAATTAACTGAAAAATAAAAACAAAACTTTTTAATCACACAGTAAATCACGTAAAAACGATAACCATAGGTTTCGCGAAGCCTCAAAATAAATACCATAAGGTTAGGCGAACCAATGCTAAAACAATGGTGCATACGACTGATCTATTTTTAAATTGCCCTTCATCATAATACTAATTGTTACGTGCTGTTTGCGTGACTGACGTAACGTAACCATAGCAACGGTGAATATCAAAGCCATGTTGGGCGTTGGGTCTTCACTTCCTTTAAGCTAACGGATACGGTCAGCTGAGGCGCGCCAAAATGCACGAGTGTTTATAATTATTGTCCATCGGAGTTAACCGTGGCCCTATTATGCATAGCTACATTCGGATTAAATGAATATTATTAATTCGAACATAATTATTTTTTAAGGGCTAAAATGGTAGCTGTATTGTTACATTAATATTCAATATTGTCGAAAAACTTTGCTCCTGGTTTTATTTTTTGGTGAAGAGCCCCTTTACCTACTTCACCTGACGAGCCGCCACTGGGATTACTCTCTATAAAGAAATAAGTATTGCAAAGTACGAACCTATTTCTTAGAACTCAATAGCATATACATAATTCTCTGGGATTTCGGTAATATTCTTTGAATTAAAAGAATAATTTTTCTGTGTAATATCGGATCACCCCGTATAAAGTAGGTACTCGTAATTTCGTTATTAAAGATTTTTCAATCATAATTTATTTAGACAGATCCCAACGCCTCCGACCATTTTTGGGCAACCAATCTTTGAAACAATCAATCAATGATTGATTATAATGTGGCACACTTTTTGACATGGACATGGTTGTTAAAGAAAAAACATCTGTTCTTTTTACTTTGAAATTAAGTTAAATTATTTTTTTATACAACTGCTTTGAAATGGCCGTAAACGCATAGCCAATTAAGAAATTTATTGATTTTGTATGCTTAGTGAAAAATCTTTTCGCACAATGTTAAAATCTGTACTAGTTATTTACAATGGCGGTTCGTGGATCACGATCTAGGAAGATACGCAAAATTGAGCGCCTCAGTGGTGGCTCGTCAGATGAAATAGGTGAACGATCTTCACCAAAAAAAACTAGGAGGAAAGTTTTTCGACGATATTAAATAATAATGTACCAATACAGCTACCATTGTATCCCTTAAAAAATAATTATGTTCGAATTAATAATATTAATTTAATCCGATAATCCGAATGTAGCTATGCATAATAGAGCCACGGTAAACTCCGATGGACAATAATTATAAACACTAGTGCATTTTGGCGCGCCCTAGCCGACCGTGTCAGTTAGCTCAAAGCAAGTGAAGACCCAACGCCCAACATGGCTTTGATGTTCACCGTTGCTATGGTTACGTGACGTCAGTCACCCAAATAGCATGTAACAATTTGCATTATGATGGAGGGCAGTTTAAAGTTAGATCAGTCGTATGCACCATTGTTTTAGCATTGGTTCGCCCAACCTTAAGGTATTGATTTTGAGGCTTCGCGAAACTTACGGTTATAGATATCGTTTTTACGTGATTTACTGTGTGATTAAAAAGTTTTGCTTTTATTTTTCAGTTAATTCAGTAGTGTACGTACCTACTTAGTTGTGTGTTTTAAAAATGAACCCAATTAAGGACATAGTTTGTAATTTATTGGAAACTCCATTCAGTCGTTGGACAGATAAGAATAAGAGAGACGTTTTGTTACACGGGTTTTTAGTCAATGTTTGTTTAAGTACCCGCACTATACCTAGCTCTTCACCATTTTTTAAGACCGCGAGCCGCCACTGGAGCGCCTGCGGATATTTTTCTCATTTTTGAGGAAATGTCTTAAAAGCATGACTTACCCCAATTCATATCGAAAACATTAGCCAGGAAAATTGGCCACGATATGATTCACGTTTCTTTATTTTGTATGTTTTACTTTACAACGTTTCAACTGGTAAGTATATCCAGTCGTCTTCAGGTGAATACTGTATTTATGTAGGTACTTGAGTCCAAATTTAAAAAGTTCTCAAAAATCCATTAATAGACATTAGCCAGGATTCGGATCAAGAGAACCCAATGTGTTTAATATATAATATAGATATAATCTCGCATGGAGCTGGTAACTTTGGAGAAGAATCTAGACATATTATTCGGATCCACCTAATGTTAATAATATAAGTTAAAAAGTTACTTGTATTTAAAGTTCCTAACACTTTTTTAATTTCAATTAATCTGTCAGCAGCTTAATATTTTTTAGTAATATAAGCCGATAAACTGGCTAAAGCCGGATCATCTCAAAAATTCAGGGGCCCTGAACCCGCCCTTGGCATATCAAAACAGGCAACCAAAGCAACATCAGACAGGTGAGCCTAACAACAACATCTATCCCGATGGAATAGGATACCTAGTCAAATCCAAGCGAGGGCCAAAATTGGGAAATCCTCCAAAAAGCTATCAACTGGAATGTTGCCTATAACGCGCAACCAGCTAAAACAAATGGTTGGCCTACTAACAGGACACTGTTACTTAAGAAAACACCTACGTCGAATAGGAATTTACAATGGTCCCATTGAATGCAGACTTTGCGGCGAAGAGGACGAAACCGAATAACTCCGAGGCACTGACCCGAAGAAGATTCAAAATCTTCGGAGGAATCTAATGTGAGGATAACCTCCCGCATGATAAACTCGGTAGAAAATTACTGGACCTTATAAAAGGAACAAATCTTTTCTAGCAAGTTGGGGCCCATAATAAGCCACTAGGCTGCAGTGCAGGAAGCTTGGGCCGAACGCCCAATAACCAACCAACATAAATTGATATGTACCTAATACAATTAACAAAACTAACATGTCTTAAATTACGTTTACGTCGAAAATAGCTCATGTTCATCTACATCTTTGCGTAATACATTCACATTCCGTTTGTTTAAAATATTACGATAACTACACCAACGCACACCACACAATGAAGTAAGGTGTGGCGAAAATATATAAAATTAATAATAGGTAATTTAGGTATCACGTTACACTATACAAACACTTGATACAATAATAGCAAGTTAATTTATCAACGTTAATTTTTTAGAAGCTTTTTTTGAACGTGGGATTTCTATTTTCCAAAAACAAACTTTACTACGTCGTTGTCAAACAAATCCCGGGAGATTTTTTAGGTATGACCGTTTTGAGGTATATGTTTCACTTTTTTGATAATTTTAGGTAATGCGGTTTTGAATAAAGATATTTTTTCCATTCTTTAATACAAAAAATACGCATCCACGCCATGAAGCAAACTTTACCATGAATATAAAAAAAAACTGCTGCAAATTAAGCTGTTATGTTTCGACCACAATAATTATATACTGGTACACTGGATATTTCATAGTAGGTATGGTAGGTATGCTTTACAGAATTCATTATTAATTTATGTTAATTCTGGTTTCTCGCATTCCGGTTATTCATATTCAAAATGCCAGGGAAAATATAAACTATATATTTAAGCACACATTGGGAATTTCTACTTATTATTTTTTATTACTAATGTAATAATTGCACTTACATATTTAAAAAAACCTACCGCTAATAATGATATTCTAAGAAGTTGTGTTTGTTAAATTAAAAGCATTTTCAATTTTTTCCATAGTCTATTAAATGCAGTGCTTACCAGTGGCGAAATATCCAAAAACTATTTTCTATTGTGGAAACTGGCACTTTATTCATATATAGTCATACAGAAACTTGTTAGATGTCTTGAAGTTTTAGGAAAATAAGAGGGGACCTTACAGGACCTTCCATTCCTGTTCAGTATCTTATTTTTTTTCCTACTAGGTAGATATACAATTATGGCGAAATATTCCAAAATCCTTTTTTCTAAAGTGTAAACTGGCACTTCGTTGGCAATGGAATGTAAAAAATAGTTTCTAATCTGGGTGGCTAGTATAACGTTTTTTTCTATTTGCATGTTTATCACCAAACAAAGTTCTTAATTATAAAAATAAATAAAAAGTTAATCGCAAAAACGTTCTTATCATACCCAACCGGTGGTATTTTAATTTTATACTTAAAAGGTCGCGTTTTATGACCAATTTAACCACAATCACTAAAGAAAAATGGGTAATTCCTGAAAAAGAAACTGTTAAGACTGTTTAATTTTTTCAAATAATTTAGACTTTATATTTCAGTAAAACTACAAAGTACTGCGAGTACGTGAACAAGAAAGTTTATTATAAACTTTATATAATTTTTATCTAATTCTTGACTCACCCTGTACAGATTTTAATAATTTTCCATTTAACAATACAATAATTAACAAATTAAAAATTTTAAACTTAGCTTTGCCCTTTATTTGATAAATACCCCGAATATGACATGCCAGTTTGCCATTTATTATGATTACTTATCCATAAAACTTTGCATGCAAAATTGCTGTAAATAAGGTTGCATGCAAGATTCCTGTAGTAACTGAATAACCATAATAATAGTTTGGGGTTCGAATACTTTGATCGTGTGTGATTGGGTGTTTAACTTGAATGGGTGAATATATTACCGTAAAATATTCGCTAAAAAGCAAATTAAACCTATTTTGACCTGAGCGTGTGTGGGCCCTTTAATTGTTAAAATTACGATTCACACTTTCTTATCGTATTCAATTTTTTGAGGTACGATTTTAGGGTAAATTTTTGAAAATTTGGTGTAATATTTGTTTGTGTTGTAATTATGAATGGTTTCGAAAATTAGCTATAAGAGCTACAATAGTCAACAAGAGTGGATATGATGTCTATATATCACGAGGAAGTAAATTGAGCACGATGCCGCCGTAGGGGGGGTGCTCAGACTTCCGAGTACGATATGGACAATCCACTCGAGTTAACCAGTATAGTTTTTCTACGACCAAATTTACGAACATTATGCTAAAAAATGTTAAAAAGAAGTTTGCATACTGCCTGGCTTGAACTCACGACCATTGGATCCAAAGTTAGATGTTATGTCGCTTCGCCAGATCCTCATATTAGAAATTAAGGTAGAACTAAATTAATAATGATGCTAAATAAAATTAAATTTCTATGAAAATTCAGCAGGTTGTATTATTGATAAAACTATTAGATGCGTATATATTTTGTTATATTGAACAAATTAATAACCTATTGTATCGTCAACTTATAAATTATATAATGTAATATTTTGAAAAAGAAGGCGGAGCCTCAGTAAATACAAGAAACTCTCTCTTCTTAAAAATCTTATAAAAAAGGCAGAAAATTACTTCTCTTATCTCTTTCAGCAGGCACACTCCATTAATAAAAGGATAGTTGCAATTCCCTGCCAAGAGCAGTTCAATGGGCCCTCAATCCCTAGAGTATACATCTGTCTCTTATCTTCTTGTTTCGAAAAACAAAGACAGCACTTGAACGCGGTATTGGAGATGGAACAAGTGTAAAATCGAACTACCGCATACTTACTGCCTGGAAAACGGATTTGGCCACCGGAGCATGCAATTCTAATCAATCTTAGATTTAGGATTAATATTTTAAATTATGGTTTTAAAAATTGTGTAAAAGCAGGCTCGAAGACGTCCAAATTTTAACTATACATGTTGTGAAATTATATTTACGATGGTCTATTAGGGTAGTAGTAGTGTAAAGAAACAAAACTTTTTAAGCTTTCTGAACGTAAAAGAGTGCAAAAAAACAGGCAAGAGACTCTAGAGCGAGTCTGACAATGTGTCGGAAATGATTAATTTTTAATTAAAAGTTTTTGTCGTTTGCCTCCTACAACAAGTCTGGTGTGGTGGTTTAGAAATTATGATTGATCTATTAAGTCAGCTCTAGATAATATGTTTTTTAATTTACGTGCAATTGTATAGGGAATTAGAAAATAATACAATATGTAGGGTGTTTTATTTAAAATAACGATGTTGCCACCTGTTTTAGGCAAAAGCGGCGACGCCGCATTGCTGAAAATATTTTAAAATGATAGTCCATGGTTGTTTATCTGAGCAACCAAATTTTTGAAGAAAACGTATCACCCGTTTTCCATAAACGTCTAACGTTTTCTCCACCGTGAAACACCCTGTATAAAATGGAAATCAAAAGATTTTTTAATAATTTTTTGTGGTCGTAGGAAAAATAGTGTACATTGCACGTGTGAATGATTATTCTAAAACTCGGAGAATTTCCGCACTCGGCTGACGCCTCGTGTTAAATATCTTCTAGTTTGAAAAGTATCACTTTCATCACTATAGTCGATTTCAGAAAGGTGTGTAGAGTAATAAAATGGAAAATTCAGTCCAGTTCGGCTCAATTTCCATTAATTAAGGTATATCTTTGGTAACACCATTAAAAAGCTTGGATAAGTATGCATCATTTGGTCTTATGTTCATTGGCGTACCGACTTTAATAAGAGGGGGGGAAGCTGTTCAAATTGTAATAATTTAAATCGCTGTAACTTATAAACGACTTATCCGATTTTAGCAAACTTAAGACTGTTTAGAAGAGAAATGTATGAACTTTCACCAATCGTATTTAGTTGTCCATAATAGTTCTCAAACAATATTCTAGAGGGCGTAATTTGTAATAATAACACATTTTTTGATTTTACTCCAAAAAAATAAATCATACGGTATAATTATGATACCATAATCGAAAAGTAGATAAAATTTGCTAGAAAAACTATTAAAACTGCAGCTCGATATCTCCGTTCGTTTCAGCGTTATCGCCAATAGAATAATTATTAAAACTTTAAATGAAGAAGCGATTATATATTTTTTAGAAACAAAATGGGACGCCACTGATATTTTTCCATGTGGATATTATTTCAATTATAACTACTTTCTTTGAAGAAATAATTTTTTTTACAATACGACCGTAATAAGATTCTCTAATTAAACACAAAATTGTTACAACAAAAACTCTTTGTCAACCGTCACTCGAAACCTCTAATAAAAGGGGGAAAAAGAAAACTTTATTATCTCAACGAGCTTTTGTGTCCACAAGTTTCCCGAAAATGGGACGGAAATACCTTCGACCTCTCCCGACTCCCGAAGAAGAAGAATTTAACAAAATTAAAGAAAACCAATAAAAGGGACAAGAAGCTCGTAGGCGGGAAACAACAAAAGATGGTAATTTATTGCCAATAAAAAAGTTATGACCTGATGTTCCTTATACGTTAGTGCATGTTTTTTTTTTGGGGGAGATTGGACGATTATCTATTCTTTTATAGTCTATTTCAGAAAGGTGTAGAGTAATAGAAGGTCATTGGGTATGCAAAGGGACTACAGAGTGACCCAACGAATATTTAAGCCACTTTCATAATTTGTCATTGATTTCATTGCAAAATTCTTTATTTTCATCAAGTGCAGATAGTACCACCCGGGTTGGGGTCAATTTATGGGTTTTGCCTATTGTTATCCATTAACAAACACTGAAAATGATGTGACAAAGGCTTGCATTATGTACATAGTATTAGGTACACTTATTTTTTATTAAACATAAAAAAATACATTATACAGAAATTAAATTATAAAAAATCATAATATACTTCGTCATCTGAGGAACTGTCATCTCCTCTTGACGTTATAATTAACGGGTCGACGGTCCGATCGATCAGGTGGTAAAGATTCCCAATTTTCTCCTTTTCTTTAATGACATGATGGACTGCTTTTCGCCAGTTCTCTAGTGTCACTTCTTTAATGGCTTGATCAAACAGTAACTTAACATATTTCATTTAAATGTCGTGTTGTGTCTTGCTAAAAATCCTTTCACTTGCGCCCATATAAGTTCTATAGGATTTAGTCCGCAATGATATGGCGGTGTGCGCAGCACAATTGCATTTTTCAGCTATATCTTCCACGGAATATTTCATAAAACGATGTTTGTGTGAATTTGCTATAGCTAATAGTTCCTTTTTTTATCCAATTATCTTCTTTTTTTTCTTTGGTTAGTTATCATAAATAATTTAATGCACAAAATTTACCTGCGCCTATGGCCGACACCGGAATTGAGCCGAACTGGACGGAATTTCCCATTTTATTACTCTACGCCTTTCTGAAATAGACTATAAATAATGGTATTTGAAATCTTCATATATTCAATAAAATTTGAATACCCTGCAAAAATTTGCATTTCAGTCGGAAGCGAGGTCGCATTCCGCCCAGTCGACAATCAAAAGGAAATTTAAAATCAATCGGGGCTACTGGGCTAGGAATATTTTATAATTGAATATCGAAAAATGAAATTACTTTCCTCAGTGGGTTGCATAAAGAAAAATCGTTCTCGGTTAGCTTAACCGCATAATAAAAAGACAAAATTTAATCAGTGATTGACAAGGCCTATTGCGTGTTAGCGCAAAAGTGCCTTAGATTTTGCAAAAGGCGGCCGCTGTCAGTGTTGTCAGATGCCAGTTCTTGTAAAATATAAGGTTGGCCTTGTCAGCCCCAGATTAAATTTTGTCTTTTTAATAAGGGGGCTAATCGAGAACTATATTTCTTTATGCCCCGTGAAATAAAAAAAAACTAATCAAAAAATTTTGCACGGAGCGACATCTGTGTCGTTGTTATACACTCGTCTCACTCATCATAGATACTCAAGAGTGTCTAACAACGACATATATGTCGCTCCGTGTAACATCTTGCTGGTGTGCCCCACCAAATACTGTATAAGTACTTTTAAGTTGCTTTTTTCTTTCGTCGGATTCTAGCTCTACTGATGAGCCATGATATGGTGAAACGTCTAGAGATGGATCTGCCGAAATAAAAGAAAATTCTTCTTCTGTAATCAAAAAATGTAGTTTCCGAGAAGTCACAACTAGTTACTTAATCATTTTTATGTTCTTTGTGGAATAAAATGCCAGTTTCAGTTCATAACTGCATAACCTTAAGTATAACTGTAACTTGTAATTTAAACTGAACCTATACGAGTGGCCCTAACTTCACTACCGTTTACATGGTCTTCATGGTCTAGCGGAGCTCTAAGACTCTCGTCCGGCCTTTTACAGAAATTTTTTTAAATCACGGCCTCGCTTCTATTTACAGTTGACTAATTACAAGTGCATCAAAAACAGCGAGTTCCAAATTTAAAGGGATGAACACGACAATATAAAAGAAATTTAATTAAAAAATTAATCAGAGTGAAAAACGAGTCTACGTTTCACCGTGTCCATTATCCGGCGGGATAAAGTGGAATTCCTCTTTATTTAACAAATTACTCCCAGCTCAAAGAGGTGAATTTATATTTAGAACTGTAATATGACCAATGTCACGGAACATATACACTGGGCGTAAAAAAAAAGTAATTAATTTTTCCTACGACCATCGATGAAAATGAGAAAAAACACAGTTAATTTGGCTAGAAAGAGCCGTATATCACACGCGTATTGAAAAAAATATTTGAACACTGGTAGTTAAACATATGGTGCTAATTTGACAGACCACCCCTATTTATTTAAAAGAACAAATTTTAGAAAGCAGTAATTGTAAAGTGTTTAACTTATTTATCATGTATTTGTCGAGTGTTTCAGAATTAGAGTGAAAATACGCCATCTGAAATTATAAAAAATGTTAATAATATACTGGAAAATTTATTACCAGAAAAAACAAATCGCGCTGAAGAGAGTGCCATGTATTAAACAGCAAATCCTTATCGGTACCGATAGCCTAGAGACTAGAGCTCTAGCCTACAGATCGCAGATTCAAGGCCCATTAGGAGTATTTGATTTTTTTTTACAAAAAGATTAATTAATTTATAGAATTATTTTGAATTGAAATCTTCTTTGTGGGGTGGATTTTTTAAATTTATGTTTAAATTTCATTAAGAAAAGATGCTTCCTTGATGAAATTTAAAAGTTTTCATTCTGGTTAATCTAGAAGTCAATCCAGGATTAGTTCTTCCTATGATATATAAAATATGAAAACATGAAAAAGTTAAATTACAAATTAAGGAAAAGCCTATTGACAAACTATGAAACCAGATAGTAAGTGGAACATAACCCTAAGCACTCTAATTTCAATACTAGTGTTGAAATATTTTTTTTTTCACAAATCAAAGGCTTTAAGAATTCTTTGTGGTTGTAGGAAAAATAATGTACATTACTCGTGTGTTACTATTTTTAAATCGCCTCATATATAAGAATCTAAGCGTGTAATATCCGGAGATTTGGGCGGTCACTCAATAAATCCTTGCAGTTCTATCTACCTATTTGAAAATGAAACATTTAATAATTCTGTTACATTTCTCACAAAGTAAGGAGGGGGCACAATCATGCCGGAAAAATATACGTTGGTCTAGATTTCCATAATAAGAAAATATTCTTTGAACTTATGGTTCTAAAAATATTGGAAGAAATTTAAGGGATTTCTTAAATGTTACATTTTCAAATACGAGAATAGGACAGCCAGGATTTATCGAGTGGCCGCCCAGATCCCCCGATATTACACCCTTAGATTTTTATTTATGAGGAGATTCAATAAGAATAGTCTATGTCACCAGACCGAGCAATCTGGAAGAGTTGAAGGCAAGAATGCAAAAATAATATATGGACAAATTCCTTTTTCATTAAGCTTTTCAAAAAAAGTTGGTAAGGGCCCCGTCCCCCGGGTCGATATTTACATGACACAAAAGCTAGGCCCTCTAGAGTCTCTATAAGCAGCATTCCATTTAAAATCCCCACCCTGTATACTGTGTTCTTACAAACTAAATTAAAACGCAAAAGTCAAATTTACATACCTATGACAACTGAGGTACATCAGAGGTTTATTTTAGGACCATTATCATTTTCTTTATATGTCGCTGATATGACAAAAAATATTTTATCCCAAATACAAATATTACTATTTTTGTCTTAATAATAAAAAATTAAAAGATGCCAGTCATACTCTTCTTGATTGTGTCATTAGTAAATATATGAGAATCATAATTTGTGTTATTGTGTTAAGGTGAATAAAAAGTTGTCGTTTAGGTTGCTATACTTTCTGGTTAAGTTTCAAAAAGTTGCTCCAAGCTCAAAGAAGTACATTTGGGGCCAATGTCAAGGAGTATATAAACTGAGCCTCAAAAAAAGGTTTAAAGGTACATTCAGATAAATAATTAAATAATAAACCCGTTATATCTTAGCGCCATTTATATTTTTGGTCATAGCATTCTACATTAAAAGATTCCAGTCATACTTTTTTTTTGTGTCATAAATGCAAATATGAGATCATACCATAGCCCCACAAAAAAAAGTCGCTGGACTAGACCCACATGATTAATTAAAAACAAGGTTTTACTCACTGAAAGGGTGATTTTACGTCCCAATTGACCTGATGGGGGGAAGCGAAGGTCGGATTTGGATTCAGCGACCTCAAAAATATTTAGACGTGGAGGTTTGGTCTAGAATGTCATGTTGAAATTTTTCTTTTAAGTTTTTTTACCATACCCATACAAAGAAACACTCCTTTTTTTCGTTAAGTTTCAGAAAATTACGTTACTTAATATCTATAATTAAATATTATACAAAATTTATACAACGCAGCGCCAAAAAGTATGTTTTAAGCTTCTTAATAATTAATTTACTTTTAGAATCAGTTTAAATAGGATAATTCTGTCAGTTAACTCGTAGAATAAAAGGGGTCGAAATTAAGTTTGAAATTTACTTTCCCAAAATACGAAATTATGGATTTTAATGTGAAGGATTATTTTAATGAAACAAACTAGAATTTAAAGTGCTCTTGCAACCTTTTAATGGATGAGAAATAACTAGGAATTATTTCTGAATAAGAATTACTACAAATATAAACACGTATTTTCTGGACTTAGTAGTTATTCCAGTAAGTAGTGGCGTACAGTGCTGTTTTAACCAGGGTAGGCAAAAATTGCATTTAACACAAAAATTTACCTTTCGTAGCATTCACGCATCTAAATTTCAAATTTGGTCACAAAATGTCTTATTTTTAAGTTTGTGGAAAGAACACTGGAAGAAGAAGAATAAAACGACATTATTTGTAAATTAGTTCAACACGGCGCCGGCGGTCTTTAAATAAAAATTATTTTAAAACATCGTCATAAAAAATGGTTTTGCTTTTTAAATCCTGCAAAAGGTCGCTCTCCAGAGAGATTATTTACTTAAGCGTGTCTTTCCCTGTGTGTTTCGTAAATAGGTATAAATTCTTTATAATCAAGAAAAGGATCGTTCAGCAGACGCGCTGCTAGCCGGAATAGTAACAATTAACGCCTCCATATTTCTATTTCCAAAACTGACGGCGCGAAGCAAAAGAGCGAAAACACTAATTATAAATTAAAAATCTCTTATTCACCTGATTAAACCAATGTTGCCAAAAACGAAGTCAATTATTATGTGAAATATGATAATAAGCTTACTGGTTATTAAATAATATAAACCTATCAGCAAAAACTATTTAAATTGTCACAAAAGTGCTTCTTATTTTACGATACTTTATCCGTTATCCCTTTAAAAATATCCTAACGAAACTAATTAATAATAAAACTTATAGAGGCGTGTTTCATAATTTATATTGAAAAAGCGAAGTATTTTCCAAACTACGATAAAACTTGAAGATTGGCACCAATGCATTTACCAAACGCGTGCTTTTTTGGCGCAAGCTGATAGATGAAGGAAGGTCGAAGGTTGTGATGAGTTTATTTGTTATATATATGTTTCTACCCTACTGTCTACCGACTCTCTTGCTTGCTTTCACTCGTACAAAAGCAGTGCTTTTGCTTTTGCATAAGACGCTGATGTACAGCGCGATCTTTACTTTTAGAACGGTCTTACGGAATGCTCTTACCGGGATCTAGTTTACGATATAATAAGCAAAGAATGCGTTCATGGAAATGATATAGGAAACATTTATCGGTCCTATATTATAATTTACTATCTTAATGTAGAGATAAATTGCCAAAGTTGGATTATACGGATAAAAACTAAAATACAAAAAAAATTGTTTCTGTTTGTTTTATTGTATCCAGGGTAGGCAGTGCTTTTTTGCCTATATTGTATGCATGCCACTACCAGTGGCGCCTCTGGGAGGTTTTCTCATGGGTTGAGACAGAAAATCCCTTAGAAGATATAAATAAGTTTTTTGCAGAAGTATTGTAAAATACTGCTTCCCTTACTTGAAAATATACAGCACGCTCCCGCCAACGTGCGGAATTTTGAGGAACCATCATTACTACCTACATTTCAATAAATACAACTTTTTTATCAAGAAAAATTTAAAGGTTAAAGGTGGATGTTTCAGATTATTATATATTGTCTTACCTGGAACATGGATAAGCATGCTATCCATTATCAAGGGTGTCTCCTGTCAGCCTTTAATACAGACAGAATACGTGAGAAACATTCGAACATCGAGGAACAAGTTAGAATGCGTGCAAATGTCAAGAATAAAACACGCTACTCCATAGACACGTGTTAAATGACAAGAAAGAAAAAAGGAATTTTGATATTAATATTAAAGAATATCTCGTTAAAAACAAGATGATATTTTTTTTTGATATTAGGATACTCGTCTGAATATAATGCGTCAATTCTATACTACCATCCTATGGAGAAAATATTGTCTACTAGATTTTTCAGTGGCGGATCCAGGATTTTATTGAGGGGGGGGGGACAAAAAAAACTTCTAAAAGAAAAAGAGCGTATTCCGGCTCTAAAAATCTTTTTACTTTCAAAAGTGACTTCTAAAAGTGATTTTAATAAAAATTTTTGACCCTTGACACGCTTTACAATTTTTAAGGGTCTAAGTAAAAAACACCCATGATTTAAAGAGCAGGGGGGGGGGGCTGCCTTCGCTTGGGTTTTAAATATTTTTCTTTGTGTTACTGCCACTATAACATGATGCCAGCCATACGTGTATAAGGTGTAAGGTCAAAATAACACGTTTCCTCTGACTCTATAATCATGTATTGTTTATTTCCCTATCCTGTTTTCTGTGCTTATTTACATTGTAACACGGTTCTTGCCAGTATAATAGCATTTTCATCTCATTTTACGCGACTAATTAATGTAAATGGGATATAACTAGGGATTAAATGGAATTTAAAATTAGTTACATAAGATATAATGGTATTAGAACTCAGCCACCGTAGGCGCTTTAGCCAATAGTGGTGGGCGGATTGGAGCTGAGTCAATTCAATGAGTCGGATCTTAAGAAATTCGGACTGATCCGACTTCTGAAATAAAACGGACGGTTCACGGATCTTACATGGAATCCGATGTAGTATTTAAAAGTTAGATTTGATGTGATTGGCTGATCCGACAAGGCGATGTTATGTGGTTATGTTAACGTTTGAATCGATTATTAAAAATATACAGGGTGATTCCTAAGTTGATACTTCTTTTTTAGCTGTGTATAGAAGGCATTAAAATAAACATTTTTAAATACCTTTTTTCAAAAAACTTAAAAATAGGCGAGATACAGAAGTAAAAAGTCTAAGTGCGGGACTGGTCATCAAAACGTGGCCTGCTATACTTTATGTTGTTTTTGTCTTATTAGTTATGCAATCAGTTTGTTATTTGGCAATACGGTGCGGTGTGTTTTTCTGAAGCAAGTTAATTTTAAATTGGTGACACGTGAAAATGGTAAAATTTGAAAACAATGAACTAGTAGATATGGTGCTAATTTACGGTGAGTGTCGTCAAAGTGCGGTTGCTGCTTCGAGATTATACGCAGAACGCTTTCCCTTGCGGGGTCATCGTACACCCAGAAGTTTTCTTAATATTATACAACGGGCAAGTTAGGCAGGACCGTATTTAATCCATAGGGTAATAAATAAATGTAAGTACCGTATTTTTGAGTTTTTTTTTGAAAAAGTTATTTGAAAATGTTGTTTATTTTAATGCCTTCTATACACAGCTAAAAAAGAAGTATCAACTTAGGAATCACCCTGTATATTAAATAAAAAAACAAATACATTGCGTTCTCTTGGCCCGAATCCTGGCCATGTTTATAAATGGATATTTTATTAAAAAAAATTAAAGTTACCTACTACACGCAGCATTTTAAGAACCACCCTGTACAGGGTGTCCCATAACTAATAGGCCGTAGAGTAACTGGAAATACTAGACATCAAACTAAGCCGATTATGTCATATAAGTTTTTTCGGATTGTTACTCGTTCTAGAGATACAGGGTGTTGAAAGTAAAAGTTTATTTTCGAAAATAAGCCATAATTTTAAAACGGTTTAATGAATCGAATTGAAAGATGGCAATATTATGTTTTCATGAGCAAGAAATAAGAATTTGTAGAAATTTTTAAGTTTCAAACTAGAGGGCGCTAGTTGCATACACTGGGCTTCATAAATCTATGATTTTTTTTCTTACCTGTGTTATTAGCTGTTTTTAATTATAGTTTCTTAAAAAGGGCATTTTCTGAGTCAAAACGGTGTACTAGATTGATCTTAATATCTTTACCGGTTTTCGAGATATCTCTCTTTAAACATCCCAGAGCATAAAAAAACATAGTAAATAATTAAATTAACAAGAAAAAACAAAAGTGACAATTCGAAAAACTTATATGAAATAATCGGCTTAGTTTGATGTCTAGTATCTCCAGTTACTCTACGGCCCATAAGTTACGGGACACCCTGTATAATGTCCTTTTTAAAGCTTTTATTTAGCTTGAAATGGTACTTTTTATGTGTGTGTGGCGGGGCTATTTTAATTTTTACTTTTTATACGTCATCGAGGGGTGACGGCGTCTTTGTAGTTCTCCTAAAATAATTAGGAAATTTCTGAACTTTCGTATAATTCGTTAAATTAACTTCTGATTTATTATAATTTATATATTTTTTTGCTTTAAAAAATAACAAGAAAAACAATTTTTTTTTACTTACTTTCTGGGTTCTTAGATTTTATCGTTGCTCGTTAACGAACTTTGTTGAAAACTCATAATTAAAAATTAAACTAATTTTTAAAAGTTTCCTTTCCGCTGACTACTTAGGAAAAATACCTTTTAATTATTTTAGTTTGAAACAAAAAACAAGCCTCTTTAAAGCTATTCAATATTAATTTATTTTGAAACAACAACTTTTAATTTGATTCTTTTTCTTTGTATTTGTAATAAAATGAAAATATATCTACTTATTTGTTAATTAAAATCGATTTATTAAATATTTAATTATAGTCTAATTCAAAAAGGTGTAGAGTAATAAAATGGAAAATTCCATCCAGTCTGGCTCAATTTTGGTGTCGGCCATAGGCGTAGGTAAATTTTGTGCAATAAATTATTTATGATAATTAACCCAAGGAAACAAAGAAGATAATTTGGTAAACTATTAGCTATAGCACATTTACACAAACATCGTTTTATGAAATATTCCTTGGAAGATATGGCTGAAAAATATAGTGTAACTGTGCTGCGCATACCGCCATATCATTGCGAATTAAATCCTATCAAACTTATATGGGCGCAAGTAAAATGATTTGTAGAAAGACACAACACGACATTTAAAATGACAGACGTTAAGTTACTGTTTGATCAAGCCATTAAGGAAGTGACACCAGAGAACTGGCGAAGAGCAGTCCATCATGTTATGGGATCTTGACCACCTGATCGATCGGACCGTCGACCCGTTAATTATAACGTCAAGAGGAGATGACAGTTCCTCAGATGACGAAGAATATTATGATTTTTTATAATTTAATTTTTGTATTTGGTATTCTTTTTAAATGTTTTATAAAAAATAAGTGTACCATTTTCAGTGTTTGTGAATGAATAACAATAGGCAAAACCCATAAATTGACCAAAACTCGGGTGGTACTACCTGCACTTGATAAAAAGAAAAAATTTTGCAATGAAATCAATGCCAAATTATGAAAGTGGCTTAAATAGTCGTTGTGTCACTCTGTAGTGTCTTTGCATACCTAATGAGCTTTTATTACTCTACACCTTTCTAAAATAGACTATAGAATATTATCGTTTATTTTATATCAGTTATAATGCGCATGAAACTAGAAAAATATCTTGAATGGCAGCAGACTTTTGGAATGTCCAAAATTATAACTGGCCCTGAAATATCAATTACCGCTGGGCGTACAGTAGTTATTTTGATAAACATTTTTTTTTATCGATTTTCCAGTTAAAATCCTTTGCGAATCTGCTTTACAAGTAGAAATTCTGTATCCACCAGGGGCGGCTCGTCAGGTGAAGTAGGTGAAGGTTCTCTACACCAAAAATAAATCCAGGAGGAAATTGTTTCGACAATATTAAATATTAATGTACCAATACAGCTACCATTTTAGCCCTTACAAATTATTATGTTTGAATTAATAATATTAATTTAATCCGAATGTAGCTATGCATAATAGGGCCACGGTTAACTCCGACGGACAATAATTATAAACACTCGTACATTTTGGCGCGCCCCAGCCGACCTAGTCCGTTAGCTCAAAGCAAGTGAAGACCCAACGCCCAGCATGGCTTTGGTATTCACCGTTGCTATTGTTACGTGACGTCAGTCACGCAAACAGCATGTTACAATTTGCATTATGATGAAGGGCAATTTAAAAACAGATCAGTCGTATGCACCATTGTTTTAGCATTGGTTCGCCTAACCTTAAGGTATTCATTTTGAGGCTTCGCGAAACTTACGGTTATAGATATCGTTTTTACGTGATTTACTGTGTAATTAAAAAGTTTTGTTTTTATTTTCCGGTTAATTCAGTAGTGTATAATTAGTCAATGTTTGTTTAAGTACCGGCACTATACCTAGCTCTTCACCAATTTTTAAGACCGCGAGCCGGCACTGGTATCCACCTAAAAATTATGTATTACATTGCGTTGATACAATGACATTTTTAAATCAGAATACTCACGTGAATTAACAAATTTTACTTAAACAATACATATATTTGTTTTAATTTTCTCAAACCATCAGCTTTATATTGAAATATATTTCCTCACAACTTTCCCAAGAAAGAAAACTTCATTATTGTTTTCCGTACAAACTTGTAAAGTACTTTCCAAATAGAAAACAATTTTCTATTCGGGTTAAACCGGCTATACGAAAATTTCCCACCATATAGCTTGAGACTCTCAGTCCCAGTACAATTTTCTCGAACCCTCTGAAATGCTGTAACTGACCTTATATGTGTTTTTTAGGCCGTTGAATAATTCTCAGCGGTTCTGGTAAAGTCTGAAATTACTACAATAATTGCTGTAAAGTAAACGCCACGATTATAATATTATTGTTGACTTCTCCGTCTTTGGTATAAAAACTCCATAAAAAAATGCAGCCTCTTTGTGAACCAGAAGAGATAGATTGTTGGATCTTTATATTTTTTAGAGCCATCAAATAAAGTAATGAGAACTGGGGATTTTTATTAAATTATGGTTTTATAGCAATTATTGAAAGCCTCAAATGTCCTGAGGAAGACTTTAAATCAATGTGAAACATCGACAATGTGAGAAAAATCATTGTTTTTTTTTAGTGGCGGCTCGCGGTCCTAAAAAATGGTGAAGAGCTAGGTATAGTGCGGGTACTTAAATAAACATTGACCAAAAACCCGTGTAACAAAACGTCTCTCTAATCCTCATCTGTCCAACGAGTTTCCAACAAATTACATGTCATTAATTGGGTTCATATTTAAAACACACAACTAAGTAGGTACGTATACCACTGAATTAACCGGAAAATAAAAACAAAACTTTTTAATTACACAGTAAATCACGTAAAAACGATATCTATAACCGTAAGTTTCGCGAAGCCTCAAAATGAATACTTTAAGGTTAGGCGAACCAATGCTAAAACAATGGTACATACGACTGATTTATTTTTAAATTGCTCTTCATCATAATGCAAATTGTTACATGATGTTTGCGTGACGTCAGTCACGTAACCATAGCAATGGTGAATATCAAAGCCATGTTGGACGTTGGGTCTTCACTTGCTTTGAGCTAACGGACACGGTCCTATAGAAAAACTATGGTCTTAATAATAAAAAAATCTTTTTTTGATGGTTAGATTCACAATTTTGTTCTTTTAACAATCGACTTAGTTAATTCGGTTTAATTTTATTTTTTAAAGGTAAGATGGAATTCTATACCTATCATAGTAGGCTTATCATAAATTTTGCAGAAAGTCTTTCTATTCTTTTTGTTCGGTTTGGTAAAATACTGCTGAGAACTAGGTAATTGCATAAGTTTCCTTTTCCTGCACTCGACCAATGGCGTAGCCTCAGATTTTCTGTTTGATGATTTTTTATTTGGTCGTCAGCAAGATACTAGATAGTCTAGATACCGTCAACATAGCCAGCATAAATAGTTTATTACATAACAAGTGTTGAAAGTGATACTTTTCAAACGAGAAGATATTTAACACGAGGCGTCAGCCGAGTGCGAAAATTCTCCGAGTTTTAGAATAATCACTTTCACACGAGTAATGTACTATTTTTCCTAGGACCACAAAGAACTATTAAAAAAGCCTTTGATTTGTAAAAAAAATATTTCAACACTAGTGTTGGAAAAAGAAGATCAACACTGGTGTTGAAATTAGCATACTTAGGATTATGTTCCATTTAATATCTGGTTTCATAGTTTGTCAATAGGCTTTTCCTTTATTTGTAGTTTAACTTTTTCATTTTTTCATATTTTATATATCATAGAAAGGACTAATCCTGGATTGACTTCTAGAGTAACCAGAAAGAAATTTTTTTAATTTAATCAAGGAAAGATGCATTAAACATAAATTTAAAAAATCCACCCAACAAGGAAGATTTCAATTCAAAATAATTCTATAAATTATTTAATGTTTTTATAAAAAAAAGTCAAATACTCCTGATGGGATTTGAACCTGTGACCTTACGATCTGTTGGCTAGAGCTCTATTTTCTACGCTATCTCTACCGATAAAGATTTGTTGTTTAATACATGACACTCTCTTCAGCGTGATTTGTTTTTTCTGGTAATAGATTTTCGAGTATGTTATTAACATTTTTTATAATTTCAGATGGCGTATTTTCACACTCTAATTCTGAATCACTCGACAAATACATTATAAGCAAGCTAAACACTTTACAATTACTGGTTTCTAAAATTTGTTCTTTTTAATAAATAGGGATTGTCTGTCAAATTGAACTAGGATCTTCATTGATTACAATTTTAAGCACGGCTATTCCTATAGCTTTTCTTAATTATTACTCAACAAATACATGATACATAAGTTATACACTTTAAAATTACTGCTTTTTAAAATTTGTTCTTTTTAATAAATAGGGGTGGTATGTCAAATTGCCACCATACGTTTAAATTAAACAGTATGCCTTGTATTTCAACACGCATGTGATATACGGCGCTTTCTAGCCAAATTAACCGTGCTTTTTTTCTCATTTTCATAGGTGGTCGTAGAAAAAAGTTATTTTACATATCCCACTGAAATACAGTTCTAGATTCGGGAGGGGGGGGGGGGGGCACGACGACTTTATACATTTGCTGCAGAACTCAGTTGACCGTTCCTATTTTTAAATTTTCGAAAGAAGGAGTTTTTTGAAACGGCGGAGAACTTTTGAGGTATCCCTCCCCTCTCCCCACCACGTACGCCAGTGCAATTGTTGTCAGGAAAACGTGGCTAACCGCGCCTGTTTTTTCTACTAAGAAATTGAATGCAAGATTCTCCTTTAAGGTCTTTCTTTTTCTCGTTTTATTTTTCTGGATTTTTCTCCCTTTGAAATGCCATGAATAAAGTTGCTCGTTTACCCTTTGTGCGCTATTCGAAAATATACTTTCTAAAGGATGATTTCTTAAAAGAGGGGCACAAGTTTAACTTAATACAAGGCGTTTTTTGTTAAAACGCGGCGCCGGATTCGGCGCGCAGTTTCTTGCGTTCCGTCGAGCTGTACAGACAATAATCGGCAAGCTTACGGGCCTACGGGGGCAACGTGGTGAAAGGTGTAGAGTAAGAAAAGCTCATTGGGTATGCAAAGGGACTACAGAGTGACCCCGCGAATATTTAAGCCACTTTCATAATTTGGCGTTGATTTCATTGCAAAATTCTTTATTTTGGTGGTTAAACAGTCGATAATTTCTTGTTTTCTCCAAGATGAAGTTGGAGTCTTCTCTGTGCGTCGTGAATGATAGCTTGCGGTATCCATAACTACTACTGAATCAGCTGAAAGATATTTTATCATTTCACCAAAATAGTCCTCAAAAACATTCGATTTCATGTCCTCGTGGTAATCCCCCGATTTGAATTACGCAATTCCTTGAAGTTTTAATATAAAGTACAAACAATACTATTTTATCTTAATCCCCATTACCCTAATTCTCTAAAATATTTGGTTAGTCATCATAAATAATTTAATGCACGAAATTTACGTGCGCCTATGGCCGACGCCGAAACTGAGCCGAACTGGACGGACTTTCCCATTTTACTACTCTACACCTTGCTGAAATAGACTATAGAAAATAATTTTTTTGTAAAACTTTATGAATAAAAATGATGCAGACTTTTCCGCAGTCACTGTACCTATAATATAAAATATACCTATCTGTAAAAAGTCTTTGTAAACTTATCCTTAACTGATATTAAATTAATTATTTGTTATAAAACTTACTGTGTTACCGGACGACTTTACAGCGTATAGAAGGTGACGTACATTTGTACGTACAACAAAGGAATTAGATTAAACCGGACATAATATAACCGAGCCGTTGCAGGCCATTCCGATTCCAGTGCAACCGGAAGGCCGTTATTCCGTTCCTGCTGTTGCTATTCGGTGGCGATAATAAATAATGGATATTGTTATTTCGGCATGAGGTTTGTAATTTACGCCGAGTAGTTCAGGGAACATGTGGGATGAACAGCTTTCCTGGTAATTTGTACATTAAATATTGTTAAGTATATACCGGGTGCCCATGAAAATAGGGTACTAACTTATTTCAGTACTTTTATTAAATTGAGAAAAACACAGTCTTGGTCTTAGAAAGTTCTATTTAAAAATTACACGTGTTCCCCCCGTGTTCCTTTATTTGTAGTTTAACATTTTCATTTTTTCATATTTTATATATCATAGGAAGACCTAATCCTGGATTGACTTCTAGATTAACCAGAATGAAAAATTTTAAATTTCAAGGAAATATACATTAAACATAAATTTAAAAAATCCACCCAACAAGGAAGAATTCAATTCAAAATAATTCTATAAATTATTTAATGTTTTTATAAAAAAAAGTCAAATACTCCTGATGGGATTTTAACCTGTGACCTTGCGATCTGTAGGCTAGAGCTCTATTCTCTACGCTATCGACACCGATAATGATTTGTTGTTTAATACATGACACTTTTTTCAGCGCGATATTTTTTTTTCTGGTAATATATTTTCCAGTATGCCATGTGAGGGCATTTAGGGGGGTGCCTTCTCCCCCTCCTAAATGCTATTGACTATTTAGACAATTTTTTTGGATCCCTTAACGTCTAAGTTTACCAATTTTCATCCAGAAACAATTTTTACAAAATGCGACCAAATCGATATTAAATTTTAAATGTTAGGTCCGTCACAATGAATACATATAGCCGTTAATTCAGTTACAAGCGCGGATTATCCACAGAGATAACCGTTGCGAATTTACAAATGAAATTTTCATCCCTTAGGGGCCTTCCAATTTATGTTACGGTGGTCGGGTTTGGCAAAAATAAAACGGCGCAACAGCAACGCGCTCTGGCAAGCGTGAAATGCTGAAAATCTTTATTGTTTGTTAATTTAGTTCGATGAATAATGAATTTTCGGATTTGTGCAGTTTTTCGACTGCAAAATTCACCTTGAATCTCAAAAAAACTGAATGTATCGGATTTGTTTTTTGAGAAGATAAATATTGCAAAAATAGTTACGGACATTCGCCGGGCCGTCGAGAGTTGAAGCACCCAGGGTGGCACCTTAGATAGTACGCGGAAATACACAACCTTTCTATCTACTCCCATGTGGATATTGTCTGTTTCCTTTATAACCAAATGACTGGATAAATAGGCTATATACCAGGTAACTAAGGAACTAATGTTTATTCACTGTTGTTTAAATTTTTTATTATCCTTGTTACCAGTGTCTAGAACACTGTTTAAAGGATTTAGTCTTAAGAATTATTGTTATATTTTTTTAAAATAAATAAATTGTTTCAAAAAAAAATGTTTGTCTCCGTTTTCGATCGATTTCAGGCGCTTCGAAGTCACGTCGATTCTTACGTAGCGAATGAATCATAGTTTGCCTATCTATTCGGCTTTCTTTAAATCTTGAAATTCAAAGACTAATGCTTTATCCAAATGAAAGTTGGTACTTGGTAACATCCGCTGCCGACGCACATCTTCGCAGGCAGCATGAAGTATTGCGCCTCAACAATGACCTGAAAGAAATTTTGGCTTGGGGTGACAGTAACCAAGTCGAATTTAATGCTAAAAAAACCCAGGCAGCAGTCTTCTCCAAAAAGGTTAATATTGCAGAACCGGATATAGTCATGGCAGGACACGTAATTCCCCTGGCACCGTCTATTAATTTGCTGGGGGTCAATCTGGGAGGTAATATGTCTTGGCATGATCACGTTGCCGCAATTGCCAAGGCAGCTGCACAGAAACTAGGTTTACTTTTCCGCACCAAAAGGTTGTACACACCTCATCAACTTTTGACACTCTACAAAGCCCAGATTCGACCATCATTAGAATATTGCTCTCATGTCTGGAGCTCTGCACCCGAGCACACCCTTCGGCTACTGGATTCCATTCAAAGGAGAGCCGTTCGTCTGATCGGCGACCTTGAGCTGACCAAGACCCTCGATAGCCTGGAGCATCGAAGACAGGTTGGTGATTTGGCTCTCTTTTACAGATATTTCCATGGCAGGTGTTCGACTGACATTGCCCACTTGATTCCACCTAGAGCAATGCAAAACAAAAATACACGCGAACCACTGCCGCTCATCCATATGTTGTTCAGCTTAGTACTCCTCGAACTTCATTGTTTTATCATAAAAAAAAAAACTTGCTCTTTTTGGTTTTTTGCTATGTAAATATTTTTTTACCACGATTTGTCTACTATTATCTGGTATTTTCAATGGTACCCCAATCGACTTTCTAAAATTAAACTTTTGAGGTTTTATTTATTATTACAGTAAATATAACAGAAGCCGGGCGTCGCCGGGTCCCTTAACTTAAACAAAAAATTATATATTTTACTTGCGTTCCTGAGTCCCTTGGGGCAGTGTCTAAGAGTCCAAACGCTTGCTATACTTAACCTCATTAGAAACAAGTAAAAATCACCTTGAAGTAGTGTATTTTTTATGTCTTAAGTAGTGTAGAAATGGGAAATGACCTTCTCCCCCCACTCCTTCCATTGACCTTGACCGCGAAGGTGGGCAGGTGTTTATTTGACCTTGACCTTGAATGGGTGCAGGTGTTTTTTTTGTGTGATGTCATATGACCTTGACCATGTACGTTTGCAGGTGTTTATTTATGACCTTGTCCATATTCGAGGTCACTTGTTATATTGATGACCTTGACCATGTACGTTTGCAGGTGTTTATTTATGACCTTGACCATGATGGTATGTTTTTCCCATGAAGTGGTTACTCCCCCTGCCATTAATTTTTTTATTTCATCGACCTTGAAAACTCCAATAAAAGATGGTTCAGTTAGCAAGATATTCATAGTCACACAAGCATAGCAGCCCATAAACTGTTACCTTGAAAAGTGGTGAATAGTAATATTTCTTTTGTGGTGTGTATTCCAACAGTGTCTATTGAAGGTATTTTAAATTATTTTATTACATATTTCAATAATGAGCATTTCACAGCAGACCTTGAGTGAAATTAATAATATGATAAACAAAGAAATGGAGTTTCCTGAACGTAAAAGACTTTCAACTTTGGATGTGGGAAAAGTTTACACCATTAAAAAAATGATTCCAGCGACAACACGCTTTGGTAAAAGTATTGTTGTCACACTATTTGATTCGCTAAACAATGTGATATTTCAAACATTTTTACCAAAACGTGTAGCTGAAACTTTTACCGAGGATATTATAGAGGGCATAAATATGTCTGATAATAAATATACTTTAACATATTTGGGGCTAAGTTCAAATGTTACTTCTGGGGGTAATGCACGAGCATTAATTAATTTTGGGTCTTTGGAATAAACTTTTTTCTTTTTTAATTTTTTTATATTGTTTATCATATTAGTTAAGTACTTATTGCTTGAATATGTAAAAAAATAGTTGTACACCTCCACAATCGCTTAAAATATTATCTATTTAAGATGTGTGACGATAAAGATACGGTCAGAGTTGCCCAAGATGCATATTTTACTGAACTATCGTTGAAATTACGAAAAATGGCTCAAGATGCTCTAGATGACTCAACACATGACAAACCCGGTTTGGGTTTGAGTTTAACGGAGTACAAGAAAAACATGATGGATGCAATTCGTTTTCGAGTTGGAGCTCATCTTTGCGAACAATTCCTATATGGGTCCATTGGTTTAGATGAAATTTGTTCCGGTATGTACCTTGAACGACTGGAAGAGTTCTTTATCAAAATACCACATATTTCCAAAGAAATATTGCTAAATTATGGTTTAATCGCCGATGACGACACCGACGACGATGACGACGACGACGACGACGAGGATGAGGATTCTAGTTTTGGAGGAAGAAAAGAAGAAGAAGAAACTAAAGAAGACGAAGAAGATGAAAAAGACAAAGAATACATTTTCTCGTATGCGTGTTGTGGTGGCGGTGGTAGTAATGTAACAGTAATCAATGATTGGTGCCCCAAATGTTTTTAACCAATTTATTGTAATGTTTAAAAATATAAAATTGTAAATAAATTGTATGTAGCAAAATTATTGTTTGTTTTTTCTCAACATATATAAGCGGATATCATAAGAAAAATGACTTAGTTGAAAATAAAAATGGGTCGTGTTAACAACACAATCGACAAATTTGGTCGTCAAAGAGTGAATGAAAAAGTTCAACTACTCCGCGGTATACCAGGTAATGGTTTTAAACTAACCTCTGACGGACAATATGATATCGAAGGAAAATGTTTATCAAATGTTGCTCAACCAACTAAAGATAATGATGCAGCAACTCGACTATATGTTTTTGAAGAACTGTACAAATCACGAAAACAGCTTTTTGATATAATCAATAAAGATTTCTTTGGGCTCTTTGATAGAAAGCAAGAAGATTTTGAAGAAAAAAATAATAAGCTTCTGGCAGCTCTTGAACATCGAGTTGATAACCTTGAGAAGAGTCTGACAAAGATGCCCAACCACTTGGTATTAGATAAAGATCACTCAAAAAAGAAAGGTCATAAGTGAGGGACATCTGTATTGTATAAAAACTAGAACCCAAAATCCGATAACTCAGTTTACTTCTACCATTCATACATCGAGTTTAATAAATTTTGCTCAAAAATGACTTCTAAATCACAAACAACGCTGGTCTATCCATTTTCTGTAAATGGACGTCAAATGTGTGTCAACTGTGAACATTTCGAAATTATCGGAGGAAAAAGGGGTTTTTGTGATTGGTGTGAAAAGGAGTTTCCTCCGAAACAGCAGGAAGAACAATCTCCAGCAAGACCAGAACAAGAGCGGCAAGAACAACAACAACACCAGCAACAAGATCATTCACCATCAACACCTGCAATACCGAATGCTTCACTCGAGCCATCAACTGACGAATTTTGCGATGCTCCGCTCGACACATCAGACGAGGAATTTTGGGATAGTGATAGTGATCACACTGATGATGAGGAGGAGGAACAACGTATCCGCAGTATATGTTTATCCAAGGATGAGCTTCGCCAATTTGGTTATAACCCCTAGGTTAACTTATTATTATTTTTCTTTTTTGTTCTTCTTGTAAAAATATTATTATATAATAAAAAATATATTACTTTTATATCTGTTTTTTATTTTAAATATTATCAGTTACAAATCGTTCCTGATATATTTTATTTCTATAGTACATGTAAAATAAAATACAATTTTGCAAATTATATGTTTATTTTTTACTAGTGTTACACAATATATTTAAATATTTTTTTATACAATATCAGACTTATCTATCCAAGAGTTAGCCTGGTTTGAAAATCCTAACCATTTTACAAACAATTGATCAGTGTGATTTTTCTTACGTTTTCTTAGAATTTTTTCCACTAAATAAACACCTGGACTATTTGTTTTTTGCAATTCTGGTTCGTAAAAACACCCTTTAATCGGTTGACCTTCTTCTAACGACTTCAATAGGTATGTTGGTGGGTTAGTTACATTAACTTTGGATATTTTAAATAGTTCAGTTGACCATGAGGGGGTATATCCTTTATCAAATATGCTCTTATACTTGCTAATGCGAACAATATCACCCAAACGATATTTTCTTTTCTTCGGAACAATTTTCAAATAATTGTATGCATTAATTTGTGTATTTTCTTTCACATCTTTCGGTTTCATTCCAATCGTACGATGTTTGGCGTTGTTATAGGCTTTCGTTATAGATGGTAAAATTTGTAACCATCTGTACGATCCTCTTGCTGAAAATTGCTTATATAACTTGTTTTTTAAAGTTCGTATAACACGTTCTACAATGGCTGCTTTCTTCGTGCTATAGGTAGAATAATGGTTTATGTTATATTTTCTCATAAGAGCTTGAAAGTTGCTATTGTAAAACTCTTTTCCTTGATCGCTTTGTAAATTAGTTGGAGTAAATGAAGCCTCTTCAATAATGCTTTTCATTGCATTAGTAACTTCAACACCGGTCTTATTTTTAACAGCTCTCGTGTACACAAATTTTGAATAACAATTTATGCAGACGACAATATAACGATAACCGTCGTTTTCATTAGCATATTGTTGCATTTCTGCCAAATCAATTTGCCACAAATCCTTATACCCTTTTATTATGGTGTGTCTTCTGGCGAAGTTTTTTCTTGCATTTCGATGTAGTTCATTTACAATTTTAAGCTTTTCGGGGCTAGGATCCATAGTATAGTATGTCTCATTCATCACTGATCAATATAACTGATTGCAATTACTTAATATATAATTCCTTCCTCTCGAAGCTCCTCAATAATTGACATAATTTCATTATCATGCCCAGTATGTCCTGCTACTTTTGAACTCCACAATAATCGTAATCGATCCACCAACTCACTGGGTTTATTCCAATAGACATATTGAGATGACTTTGAAGATAATGTCTTATTTACTGGCAAGTAAATTTTAGATTTTTTCTTTTGTCGCACTCCAGCACCAAGTTTAGTTCCCTGCATTAGCGGTTTTATAATTTGTCTATATTTTGGCCATCGAGTTTCCCGTAAACCATTACTTTTGTCGTAATGATTGTATGCTGCATTTGTCATATCCAAAATATCTTTGTATGTTTGCAGAGTGTCTTTATTCAAATCGTCTTCATGGCCCAGTAGTGGTGGTGATTTTAGGAAAATCAAATCATAAAGCTCTTTTGTTCCATTAAATATAGCAATATTTCTCTCCTTTTTATATAAACTAATGTTCCCATTGGAGAAACGTACTTCGACATTTCCGATATATGTTTTGTCTTTATTTGTTTTTGTTTTTGAGTCATAATGAACACCGTAAATGTTGTCATAATAGGATGGATGCCTTTGTAACCCTGTTAGATAGGTGCGAATACTTTTAAAAGATGTCCTCTCAATAGAACTAGTTTCATTAGATGTTGGTGTGGATTGCCTTGATGGAGATGGTGTTGCAAATACTGACGACTCATACAATTTATGTTTTGGGGTAGATGTTTCAACTGGCGCCATGAGTAATTCATCAAATATTTCTGTATTTGGATTAATTGATATATCTGCATTATCCATTGTTGTGTTTAAACCGTAACGACTTCCAGGTTTACTTGTAGAAATTGATTTTTGGGTTAATGTTGGCCGTGGTGACTGTTTCTGCTGCTGCTGCTGCTGCTGCTGCTGCGGATGCGGTTGCTGTTGTTTTAGTGACTGTTTTTGTGGTTGTTGTTTCTGCTTCACTGCATTTGATATTGATGTCAACGGTTTAGTAATCGGTTCATAAAACTTTTCTAAATCGACATGATATTGAGATTTAGCTGCTTTGATTTGCTTAAATTTTTTCTTTACAGCATTGGTTGTTTCAACCAGTTTACGTTTTAAATCGATTTCTTCACTCATGGTGTCTTCAAATTAACGGACAATGATGGAATGAGGGTTTATTGCTATTTCTATAAATATATATAGCTATCAAATCCCTTGCGATATCTTCCCGAATTAACATCACTATCTTTATCGATAACTAAAAAACCATACTTATTGTCCCAACATTTAGAACACATGTCTTGAAATTGCGGAAACGTTAGATCAGGTGAAACATGATCAGAAAATATGTGTCGCATATTCAGCTCGTCCTGTTTAAACATTATAATGAAGTTTGCATTATCACGTACAAGTTGTTTTGGAACACGTGAATATGTTTGGGCTAAGTAAAAAGCATCCACATTTTTGTGTCGTCCCATACTAAAATATGATCTTATAACATCCTGTTTTTCACACATGACATCATCAAAAATAAATACAGAGTTTGGCTTTGCATCTGACGGTTGCACTATATTATTTCCATCGCTGAAAGTGTAGTAGCCAAGACCTTTAATTGGTGATAGGATTTTTCTCAAATACTCATATTTGGGTTGATACAGCGACTTTGAGAAAATATACACATTTTCAAAACGCAATCCCAACGGGTGTGTTAACAGCGATATCATAACATTGGTTTTTCCACAATTCGACGGTCCAATTAGCAACCCACGTATAGATGATGGAAGCAGCGGTCCATGTCTTCTTAAACATTTCTGATCGTGTCCTGACCCAACCTTGACATCAAGATTATCAACTGGTAGTTTTTGCTTAAGCTTGACAATTCTCATTTTAACTATATTTTATAGTGATTTTCACGTATGCAATCATTTAGATGTCATCAGTCAAGCGAAGTGGTCGCTATCGGTTATCAAGTAAGACTGGAGCTGGTATTGTTAATTCAGCAATTAATAGGTTACCAATTGAGTTACATATACCCGGTTATCAGTATTGTGGACCTGGGACCAAAGTAATAAAACGTGTTCAACGTGGTGATCAGGGAATTAATCCATTAGATGCTGCTTGCAAAAAACACGATTTAGCATATTTGCATAACAGTGAGGATTTAAGTGCACGACACCAAGCCGATTACGAACTCGAACAAAGTGCTTGGAAAAGAGTAAAATCTAAGGAGGCTAGTTTACGGGAAAAGGCTGCAGCTTGGTTAGTAACTAACGTCATGAAAGCAAAACAACGTTTTGGTATGGGAGTGCCATCGACTAAACAAAATAAACGCCGTTCAAAGGTTTCCAAAGGAAAAAAGAGGGGCAATAAGCGTCGTCGTCGTCATCATCAACAAAAACCCAAGAAAGCATTTGGATCAGCTATTAGACAACCAATTCGATCGCAATTAATGAAATCTGGAGAAAAGAAGAGCCTTGAAAAAAATCTTATGAAAACATCAAAAATAGCTATTACAGCTGCACGTAAATCCTTAAAAGCAGCTGGTGGTAAACGAAAAATTCGCACCCCTAGAATTATACCAATCCCCAAAACTGGTGGGATATTACCTCTAATACCGATATTTGCAGGGCTATCAGCTTTGGGTTCCTTAGCTGGTGGAGCAGCTGGTATTGTGCGTGCTTTAAAGACTGTAAAAAATGCAGGCACAGAAAAAACCGGTGCTACCTTGCGTTTGTGTTCAAAAGGAAATGGTTTGTTTCTTAAGCCATATCGTACAGGTATGGGATTATTTCTAAGCAATAGCAATGGAAAATCAAAAAACTAATTGAATCCCTGCCTCGAAGACCACTATCCAATATTGATATAGAAAAGTTTGCTGCAAAGATGAAAATACCACATTTTAGAGGGGTTTATATGAGAGATTCACTGCCAGTGCGAGGACCCAAACGTTATGAAGCTGCAATTATTAATTTGGATAGTATATTGGGAGGCGGGACGCATTGGGTAGCATATAGAAAAAAAAATATAAATGTAAAATATTTTGATAGCTTTGGTGATTTACCACCACCTACCGAATTGGTGCGCTATCTACAACGGGGATCCGAAGCATCAAGGAAAATCTACTATACATATGACCGCCAACAAGAATTCGGTACAGTCTGGTGTGGACATTTGTGTTTGAAGTTTCTCTCTCAAAATTAAAAAAAAATATATAATGGCAGCAGCGTGTGTGACACCAAAAGTGGATCGTGATAACTACACAAAAATGCTATTGTCGCTTAAAGCATATAGTCAAGTAGGTGGGCTGAGAAACATGTCAGCAAGACAGTTAGAAAATATGCCAAAGGAAGTGATGATTGCGTTAGCCTCAGATGAAATCGCACTCGTTTGGAATAAGCTACCTGAACATATGAAAAGTGACAAAGAATTGTTAAAATATCAATACTGTAACGAACATTATAACAACGAAAATAAATCAGATGTGGATGAAGGAGATGGACCAGCACCAAAAAAGTTATTTTGTTGTTATTGTAAAATCAAGGATGTAAAAATAACATATGAAACAGCTAAAGATGGATTGATGCATAGTCTAAACCCAATTAATTGCTGTAAACAACAATAAATAAGCCCGCATACTATGCTTCGATAGCAGTCATGTCTTACACATTCACGCTAACAGGACACAGAAGTGTTATAAGTGCGGATTTTTATCCACCCATCGAATTGAATTCAACGCATAAGTATGGTCTTGCATTGTTGGGATTTTACACTTATAATTCAATTTTTAACGTTGATGAAAGTAACAATTTGTTTGCATACATGAAAAATGATGGTCAAAAACCAATACAATTATGGATTCCACCAGGAGCTTACGAAATTAATGAAATTTCCAAAGCGATGCACACAAGTTTAAAGCAATCCTGCAAACAAGACAAATGTGATATATTATTTTCATTGGAGGCCAACAATAATACATTAAAATGTGAACTCAAGTCGTCGCTCAACATTGATTTCAGAGGAAAAAACACTATTGGTGGATTATTAGGCTTTGGACCGGTTGTGTTAAAAAGCGGAAAACTACATAAATCAACTAGTAATGTGGACATAATGAAAGTGCGTATTATAAGGGTGGATTGTAACATAACTTCAGGAGCATATTTGAACTCAAGACAAAGCCACACATTATTCGAATTCGATGTTGATGTTGAGCCAGGTTACAAAATTTCAAAAGAACCTCAAAATATTATTTATATGCCGATAATGCCCGAGGGACGTCAGTCAATAGACAACATTACTCTACGCATCTTGGATGATAACGGTGATCTGATAAATTTTCAAGGTGAAAAAATTATAGTTAAAGTGGAATTGAAAAAAATATTATAAATATGGGTTTTTGCTTCAATCGTCCACTGAATATGCTGTCCAACACTCAAGCTTCAACTGCACAACATAAAAGAAAACATATTACACAGACCAAGATCATTCACAATCCAGACGTTAGATTGAAAAGACGTTTAGCTCGTAAGCAGCTCTCTGCAAAAGACCGTAAATTTCTACAATCCATTGGTTTAAGAGTACGAAATTAAAATATGGCCAGTACCAGTGACAAAATTGAGGTTTTTACCGAACCCATTTTTGATAATTCCATTGTCAGCTTACAAGAGCACACATATAAGCCGTATGGTTCTCCGACGTTTAGCAACTCTGATGAAATTCGCATTCCAGTACACTTTCAAGACATTATTTTGGATATATCAGACAGCTACATATACATCGAAGGAACTTTCAAATCTAGTGATGTTACTAAACACTGTTACTTATCAAATAATGCAATCGCTTTCCTCTTCGACGAAATACGTTATGAAATGGCTGGGGAACAAGTTGCTGTTGTTCGAAAACCTGGAATTACTTCAACGTTGAAAACTATGGCATCATTGGGTGCAACCCAACAAAAAAGTCTTATGGCCTGTGGATGGGGTTTGGATGAAAAAAACCAAGGTATATTTGATTCTACAAGTAAAGTGTTCTCTGGAAAGCTACCTCTAAAATATCTGATGGGATTTGCTGAAGATTATTCGAAGGGCATATTTAATATTAAGCAAGAGTTGATTTTAATTATCGCCCGCACTTTTTCCAACTGCTACATTGGTGAAGTTGATGCTGATATTACTATTGAAAAGATTGAGTGGAAAATCCGTCATATTATTCCAGATGACCGACAAAAATTGAAAATATTGTCCCGTATCAATAAAGGTGGAAGTAATGTAAACATTCCAATGGCATATCGCAAATGGGATCTTTACGAATTACCTGCTTTGCGACAAACATCATCCGACGTGTGGGCCTTAAGAACAAGTGCGAGCTTGGAAAGGCCGAGATATTTGATTATTGGATTCCAGACAAGCACTTTTTCTGACAATAGAGAAAAGAATGCCACTGAATTTACTACAGCCGATATCAGTGACATTCGACTCTACCTTAACTCGACAGTATTTCCTTATGAAAGATGGAATTTGGATTTTACGAAAAAACTATATGCGCCAGCATATTACAGTTACGAAAATTTCCAAATGAGCTACTATCAACGAGAACTTAATGACCCGATGATGAGTTTTTCCGAATATATCAAAAATCCTGTATTCATCATAGATTGTAATCATCAAGCAGAGGCGTTGAAATCATCTACTGTGGACGTGAAGTTGGAGTTTGAAACACGCAAAAGCAAATTTCCAAAAGACACTAAAGTGTATGCATTAGTTATTCACGATGCATATTTTAGCTACAATATACTAAATGGCTCTGTTAGCAATAAGTCAATGTATTAATTATTATTTATGTAATAGTAAAAATAAACTGGTAAACTAGATACTCTGTGTTTTATTCATGTTACTATGCATAGAAAGTATTTTCAAGGCTACAACGCTCAGGGTCAACGGTTGCAAGGATTCGAGAGAGAGAATTTGTAGTGTTGGTGGTGGTGAAGGTCGAAAACTTGTATTTAAGCAGGGGATAATGGGTGAAAAATTCATTCTACTTTACGATGTCGTCTAATTCAGATCAGGGATATTCGACGAACAGTTCTGACGATGACATGCCTGCTTCACGGGTCCAACAAAGAAGGGTACGCCGGCGACGTAGGTTAAGGCCGCGGTTCTGCATTGTGCAGTCATATGTGAAATGGGGCGAGCACGTCTCATTATGTATGCATTGCCACATAACGAGCTTTGGTGGTTTGATTAACGTAGATTTCATTCAAAGTCATCTTACGACTGCGATGATACGCAACGCGCGAAGTCATTCACGCTGTGTTTTGTGTCGCGAAAGACTTTTTACAGTCTTTCACCAAGACTCTTGCATTATCTGCAATAGAATTCAGTAAATTATATTGCAGATAATACAATATATCGGCCTTCCCTACCGACCGCTACGAACCCAGACATTCCCTGGTCCATTGTAGGACAACTGCCACCCCCGGTCCTACTTAGGACCACAAAAGACTTTTATGTAGATTAGTTGTATGTCACAGAGTGACATAGTTGTTCTTGGTTAAGAAAACCTTTCTTGGCTAAGAAGAATTATGTTACTCTGGTAAATACATAATAAGCTGTCGCGGTGAATGTAAAAAATTCTTTTTGACCATCTTTTATTTTACCAAACCCCATTCCCTTTCCTTTGGCAAGAGAGAACATAGTAAAAATATGTGGTCTTTACCTAGCCGTAAGAAAAAACATGATATGATCAAAACGCTCATTTAGAATTACAAAAATCATACATTCTTTGCTAATACATCCCGAGTGACATAATTTTCAAACAAGAAATGTATTCTTGAAGAAAATATATTGTCACATACTTGGTGACCATCTAACTACAATGAAAGTATTTTGTAGCCCTGAAAAGGGCTGATTTTTGGTAATGGAAAGGGGAAACCTAGAGTGGTTGGTGTCCTCTCGCCACCTGGACCGATCGCGGCGCAGGACGCCTATGCGGCGCCGGGCGTCGTTGCCGTCGTTGTTCCCGACGCTCTTCCATTTCTCTGAGGAGAGCATCTCTCTCCTCAGGGCCAAGCTGCCACGGTGGTTCCTCCACCACCTCTATCGGTTCAGTCATTACCACCACCGGCTCAGGTTCTGGTGGCGGCCTGGGAGTCGGTGGTACTGCAAGTACCGGCTTTTTTGCGTTTTTGACGCCCCAATCCTCCCAATACTTCGCTATTTTCTCGTCTCTGCTAGAGTTCGTCATCAAGCGACACTTGTTGCAACGGTAGGACGACATATCGAAGAGAGTGAAGAAATATTTTTATTGTGTTATTAAGTTCCTACATTTAGGTGGAACGTCGGCTGGTTATTACACCTAACGCCATCTATTAAAACTTTTTTGTGTGTAAACTTTTATTTTACAAAATATTTTTTGTGGTATTAAAATCGATTTATTTATTATATATTATTATCAATAGATGGCGCTGAGGGTACTATTAAATAAATCGATTTTAATACGAAAGATATTTTGTGAAATAAAAGTTTACACACAGAAAAAAGTTTTAATAGATGGCGTTAGGTGTAATAACCAGCCGACGTTCCACCTAAATGTAGGAACTTAATAACACAATAAAAATATTTCTTTATACTCATCATGGCTGATGAAAGACCACCATCCCGAGGTTTATCCGTCTATAGCGACGAAACAGAGCGTTTCCGACCCATGAGTCCGGGGCTATGGGATCAGCTAAACCAAGCTGATGGTGAGTGGGTGGAATTTGAACCTAATGAGCCAGCTGCTGCCGAAGCGGATGACGATTCACCGGTCAAGCCAGATTCCTCGACTGATTGGGAAGTTGGCAACGCCGCTGACGATTTCAGCGGTCCCGCTGACTCAAGCTCATGGTGGGACTATGAGGACGACGTGAGCGAGGGGCCTGCGGATTCAACAACTCCGTAAGGCATTCTCCCCTCGCTCACTAACGATGACGACCGCTACGAACCCTGACCGCCCCCTCGGGGGCACAAAAAGAATTCATTGTAGTTTAGCTAAATATATAATTTACAAGTTTTGATAAACATTTTCTAACGATGACGAACGCTACGAACCAAAGGTCAAATGTGTTAAAAATGCTTGGAGAAAATTTTTTTTTTATTTGGCCCTTTAGGTTTAAAAAAACACTTAGCGAAATTTTTAGCTATTTATATATACCTACAAGCACTCTTAGACAGAAAATGTGCTCGTTCTTAATATGAAATTAAAATAATAAATTTTAAGCAATATTAGTAACTTTACAAAAAAATTTTATAGAACATAAAAGATTCGTATGAAAATCAACAATTCATTCCCGACATAAAATTTGTAAAATTTATTTAAAAGAAAAGAGTAATAAAATCGTAAATTATTGCTAAAGTAATGGAAATATCGAAAAAAGTTATAAAGGAAAGTTGATTAGCACATCAAATTACATGGGATAGCATTTTTCAAAAGTTAAAAATGTGAAAAACTGAAAAACGGCAAATGACAAACTTAGGTGTTTAACGTAATTGGCAACTTTAAAAATTCATAGCTCCCTTATTATACGTCTGACAAAAAAAACATTGGAGTCAAAACTTGTTAGAATTTTCTGAAGAACATTTTAGTGAAAAAAGAAATAAAATCGGTTAAAAAATAAAAAAGTTTATGATTAAATTAAATTATTGCTAAAGTAATGGAAATATCGAAAAAAGTTATAAAGGAAAGTTGATTTGCACATCAAATTACATGGGATAGCATTTTTCAAAAGTTAAAAATGTGAAAAACTGAAAAACGGCAAATGACTAAGTTAGGTGTTTAACGTAATTGGCAACTGTAAAAATTCATAGCTCCCTTATTATACGTCTGAATTTTCTGAAGAACATTTTAGTGAAAAAAGAAATAAAATCGGTTAAAAAATAAAAAAGTTTATGATCAAAAAATGAAGTAAAAAGTTGATAAATCTCGTATCTATGCAGTCTGAGAGTGGGGAAATGGTGTGGACATGATTGGGAAGGGTCGATATACACGTTTTTTTTTTTTTTTTTTATAAGTCCAGCCCCTCCCCCGGCCCTCCCCCTTTAACGCCGGAGGGGTTCCAAAATCGTTTGCGCATGCTCCCGAGTTTCCCCGCCCCCTCCTTCTATGAAAAACCGCATATTTGACCTGTTCGACTTTTTTATTTATCATTTTTTTTTTAATTTTTTTTTTTATTTGTATGCTTCATCAAAATTCGTTAATCTTTTGTTTGAACTTTTTTTTTGTCCGACTTACATTAACGGACTTATAAAAAAAAATAAAAAAATAAAAACCCTAAAGTTGCTTTTTTAAAAAAAAAATTTTTTTCTGTTTATAGTCAATAAGAATTCATTACTATTTTATTCTTAGGTTTTTTTCCATCAGAGTAATATTAAGGAAGTTATAGTTCGCAGTAGATACCTAATATACAGTAACTGTTCAACTTTTTTATTTATCATTTTTTTTTGAAAATTTTTTTTTATTTGTATGCTTCATCAAAATTCGTTAATCTTTTGTTTAAACTTTTTTTTTGTCCGACTTACATTAACGGACTTATAAAAAAAAAATAAAAAAATAAAAACCCTAAAGTTGCTTTTTTTTAAATTTTTTTTTCTGTTTATAGTCAATAAGAATTCATTACTATTTTATTCTTAGGTTTTTTTTCATCAGAGTAATATTAAGGAAGTTATAATTCGCAGTAGATACCTAATATACAGTAAATTATCCCGTTTCTTTTCAGTCCTATAGACTAGAAATGTCTTTCACCAATGAATGCTCAATATTGAGGAGTATTTTAAATAAAACAATATAAAAATAATAAAAGATATATTTAATAGTAATATTTTTTTTTTATTACAGCCATATTATACAAGACATGTCATATCATATATATTTACACTCTCTATTTTATAAAGCATAAACTAAGCTAATTCTAACCTAATAAACATTTCAGAAAAAGAATTTCCTTTTGTTTCATCAGATCCATCCCTAGATGCGTTTCGCCATATCGTGGCTCATCAGTAGAGCTGGGATCTGACGAACGAAAGGAGACCTACTAAACATTACTATTATACAAATCTAATTTATTTTTATACTTGCTAATATTCTTTTTAACTAAACCTAACTGTTCCTGTAACTGTCTTATTTTAGTTTCAATGTCCACCACTTCTTTTTCACCGCACACTATCTTGTCCTTCCACATATTCCGCACATTAACAATTGTTTTTATGGCCTCCCGCTCCTGCTCCTGACTGTAGGCCATCAACCACTCCGGTGTATTTGATGGCGGCTGCGGCGGCGATGGCGATGCTGCGGGTGATGATACTGGCGTTACATCCTCAAATATTTTTTTCGACCGGCCCTTACCCGCTCGTCTACCTGACTTGCAGATAATTGGAGACAGCGGACGCTCCATGGATGCCGGCGATGGTAGTCGTTTAGGAATTGAAGGTTCCGCAACTATTGGTTTTATTTGACTGTTTTTTTTCTTTTCTAGCCAGTCTGGCAACACTGCGCATTTCGCTGGTTTTCGAAATGTAAATTTCTTCCTCTTGCAGCTGCTGCCAGACGATGTTGTTGGCTGTGGCTCCACCATCTCTTGCCTAGTTCGCTTACTCGCATAAAACGTCTTGGCCTCCTTTGTTACATCCCCCGATGGCAACGTAAGCAACGTATGGAGTTTGCTGGGAACCTTCGCTTCCTTTACCACTATATCGCTTACAATATTTACTTTGGGTTCTTGCTGTTTAAACCCGCCCTCCAATAGCTTGTCAATTGCTTCGGACGCTAGCCGGTCTAGGTCCTCATCAGCCCACACATCTTCACATTCTCTATTTAACTCTTCTTGGGTATTCTTCCCAAACATATCGCTCACATCTAAACTCGGTAAACTCATTTTAATAAACTGACTTAACACAAACTACTCGAACGACTTGAAAATTTATACTGAAGAAATAGGACTGGTGTATATTCTTTTATGCGCACCTCCCCACTACATACCCACCCCCACCCCTGTTCTCTCTCTCTTACAATACAACTCCCTCTCAAGGTTCAGATCCGTCCTTGTGTTATAATATATTTTTCTTGAAGTATGTATTTATTTTCAAGACTTATGTGAACCAATGTATTTTACACAATATATTTCCAAGGTTAAAATGTGTCCTCGATGTAATTTTAAAGGTTACAATGCTATTGGGATAATATTTAATAAAACAATGTTTTTACAAATTTTGGTTTTATTAATATCTTTAGTCTCTTCTGTCTCTCTTTCAAGGGTATAATACATCCTTGTAAATGCAATGTTCTCAAGGTTCAGATATAACCTTGTGTTATATTAGACTTTTCTTTAAAATATATATATTTGGTTTCAAGGTTTACGTGAATAGGTGTATTATGCACATTATATTGTCAGGGCTGAAATGTGTCCTCGAAGTAATTTTTAAGGTTACAAATTCTGTATATAGATGCAGACATTTAGCACGGAATTATTAGATATTTCTTTACCATTTCATTACAAACATCGTAGACATTATGCTGCCAATCGACCAAGAACCAAACTTTTCATCAAACAAGTATGAACAACCGCAAAAGGGGTTTCACGCTATATGTGTAAGGTGTAAACGAAACGATTTGTATTGGCATCATAACAGCCGTATTAGTTATGTTGACTTTCTTAGAATACAAATAATTCGATGTGCTGTTTGTGGTATGCAGATGTACCAACATCCCCGTCCAGTAAGACAATCAGATATGGAGAGAAGAAGATGGGTGTTGAAAGAAGTGTATAATAAATTGTCCAATTAATTTTGTATATATATTAAATAAAACTAAATTGTTTGCTGCAACGTTGTGTTTTATTATGTATTTTTTATTTTTAGTTCTTTAATATAACATATTATGTAAAAATGTTATTGTATAAATATTAACAATTTGTAAATATAAAATAAAATCTGAACCAATAATACAAATAAATGAGCTGCTTAATATTACGTTATATAAGGTATGAATTTTCCAGTTTATTATTTAAATGCCTCAATGACACGCAGTAAATTTTCTAAATTACTTTCCGGATCTGAATTATAAAAGTCAATGTCGGCGTGACCCCAAGGTAGAGTTTTTGTTGTTAACGGAATAACATAACGTTTATCGTCGTTGTGGGACAGGGCGATTTTATTTATTACTTGTGTGTATACATCATGTAACACACTGCGAAAAGTTTTCATTTTTCTAAAAATTAAACCGCCCTGTTCCACAACTTTTCGATAATCTTCTAGATGAAGTTCCTTTTCGATAACTGATTTTTTTATACCTTTTGCCTTTTTTAATTCCGCATTCTTAGACTTCACATAGTAAGCCTTGGCTCCGGTACCATAAAAACCAATTATCGGGTCACATGGAAATTCATCTTTCATCTTACCCGGCACCGAAATACTTTTTGTAATATTAAATTCATTGTTTTCAGGAAAATTTGAAGTATCGAATCTCTCAGGATTTTCGGCTATCACGCGATAAAAGTCATCACAAAATACTTTTAATATTAGCGAATCCGTGTCGGTGTACAGTAAAGAAGCATCATTACCAAACTTTTTTTTAATAAAATTGTAAAAAAAATCATAAATGACTGTTTTTGAAATGTCTAAAATGGAAAACCCAATATATATTGGTTTGTTGTAAATAATTTTTAATTTATCCATGTGAATAGCAACAAAATCTTTTGAAAATATTGATCGACTATTGAAGTTAGGTCGAGCAATTAATGCTCTAGCCCCAACTTTCCCTCTAGCATTGTCCCAATGAGTTATTAGTTTAATATCTTTTCGTTTTTCAACGTTTTCCATGGTTTTACCGAAAATCGCATTAATAATTAGTTTAAACAAATCTTTACCAAATTTTGATTTTGCAGAGTTGCGTAAACTAGTATTAAAATCAATATATGTTTTAAGCCACGTTGATTGATTAAATTTCAAAATTCTGTGGGTCCGCATTACCATAAGGCCGTTGTTAATGGCTTGTTTTAGGGTTCTGTAATGAACAATATACTTTTTTTTATCATTTAAATTCGGAATTAATTTTGGTAACTTTGCTGTCTCCGTTGGTGGTACGATGTTTTCCACCAAAAATGGAAGATCTGAATGTGTATCATGCAATTCTTCTGGATAATGCACATCCACTTCCAAAACGTAGCCTTGTGGGCTATTATCATCTATATTCATAATATTTAGATCTAAAATTTCGCGTTCAGATAACCATCTAAAACCGCCAAATGGTAATGCTTGGGACATACTATGACCGTACAAATTTGTCGCATCTAAGTAAGTGATATAAGAGGATGGTTGAGTTGGGTCAAAGTTTGGTAAATGAGAATTATTGGCAATATGTTTTCTTTCTGTACACTGACTTATACCACCGCGAATACCTTTTTGAAAAAAATGAACCTTGTCTATATCGGTCAAAAGCTCTAACTCTACCTTAGTCATGCGCAACATACAGTCAAAACTTAAACTTGGTAAAGTGTAGTATTGCGCAGAATCTAATTTATAAACTTTTAAGCATGTATCGCGAAACTGTTCGAAAACATCACATAACAATAGAACGTCTGATTTTAAATACAAATCGGAATATTCACCCAAATTTTTACACTTAAACACTCGCCATACTTCTCTTGCTCTATCATAGCATTCGTCGCTGATGTGTTCTCCGCGTAATTGGTCATAAAACTGATTTTTCGTTGGAAGATTTGGGTTATTCATCTTTTCAATATTATCAACGTAACTATAAGGAAAAACCCCTTTCTGTCGCATTAAGTTAAATTCCTTGTTATTGACAAAATATTTACGGGTTTCCCTAAACTCATCATTGCTAAGACCATTACCTAAATTCTCCAACGATGTCGATAAAAATTTAAAGCTATCAATAAAGCGGAGCTTTAAATTTTTTCTTTTTGTTTGACCCGTTTTTTGATCGACATAATCGTGCATGTAAATGCTCTTTGTAAATGATATATATTTCTCCTTACTTTGAGCTATAACATCAATTTTATCCCCATATCTGCATAATTCCTTGATGAACATGTGACTATCATAACCACTTAAATTATGAAATATTATGGGGATGAAATTGGGTATTTTATAATTTAAATTACAAACGGAATGTGCAGCACCAAATCTTTTTTTACCCGTTATATGGCAATGGTCTTTAACTTTCTCTTTAACGTCTTGGAATGGCATTTCGCAAATACTACAAATGGTAGCATTTTCAAAATCCTCTCTCTCCTCACGCGTCAATTTAGCCATAAGAACGATATCTTTTAAATATGTGTTGTAAAGGTGTCTTAAATCGGTTTCGATACGATCAACGAAAACTTTCGCTGCATCGTCTCCACGGTATAGCTCAAATTTCGAAATAGAATCATCAAAAGAACATTTAATAAGGTAGGCAAAAGAATAAGGTTCATGCTTTAGATTTTCAACTGTGTAAGATTTTTGGGGGTTTGGTTCTACTGTTTCAACGGGTTTTAGAACAGATTCAAAATCCGCATAAACAACAAATGGAACTCTCATTTGCTTCTCAATACCCTCAAATTTTAAAATATTTTCCGGAACACTTTTACCAAATTTATCGACTTTTACATCTGTTGAAGGTGTCAGCGTAAAGATATGCTTACAATCATTTTGTTGGTGTAACATTAAAGTTGATGGTGAAATAAAGTGAATAAGGCAGCCATCGCAAAAGTATAATTTATCGTGATGTTTGGAAATTTGACTGGAAACTAAGCGAGACAAATCAGTTATCCAGCAGTAGTGGTTTTTAACACAGTTGTCGTCACAAACATGTTCACTGTCACCTACACCATCATCTTTAACATTACAATCTTTAGTAATAAGCAACAAATTTACATGTTTTTGTAGTTTCTTTGGTGCATATCTTAACGGACCGACAACTTCGTAGTTAATTTCATTATTTTCAAACCGCGACTCTAATCCATATACGTTGACTGAAATATTATTTAATTCCTCAAATTTTGAAATATCGCGCAATTTAACTGGAAAATTCATACCTGTAAAATTTAACACTGTTGAGAAATGGGGGTATGAAGTAACCTGTGCCCGCATCATGGCTGCTGGAAACAAAGCTGACGTTATGGCCCAGGCAAAACAGCACTCATCCCTATTCATAATGTTCACAACAGCCCTTTTAAGTTCAATAAACCTCGGCAACTTCACATACGAGGAACCACCCAACGGTGAGAACTTGTTAATGTTTACCTCAAGATATAAAATTTTTTCCAATGCCCATCCTGAAATCCAAACAAAAAAAAATATAAGTAAATTTTCTAATGGATTGCTACGTTTTATTTAATTTTGGTTTAAAATGTTTTTTATTCTTTTAACATACCTGAATCTTTCTCCTGAAATTCCGTAGACTGAACTTTCATTGCCTCCACAAAAGATTGGTAAACATCATCCAAGTCGCTTCCTTCATTTACAATTTCATTACACGTATTGAAGGATTTCTCACTGAAAACGTCCTGTGATGGTAGAAAATATCGTCCGACGACAACCATATTTATTTTAAGAGACCGGTGAACATGCAAAATCTTACTGATTAATTGCATTACTTTTGGTTTAAGTTCTTCAAAAAAGACGGAATAGTCCACATGCTCATTATCACTGCTGATGTGATAAGATGCTATTCTGTTTTTAAAACTGCTTTGCACCAACTGAACACCCGGACACACTGCTACACTGGCCTTACTTTTATGTTGTATTGTTCTTTGATGAGCTGCAACACAATTCTTTGGTATGCTAATATTGCATAGCTCACACGTTTGCATAGCAGATGTTGATGCGGCACCATCAACTTTTCTCCGCTTTTCCGCACCCACACAATCATTAAATCTTGCCACACATGACTCCTTTTGATGACGTGATAAATTATATGTGCGAGTAAACGCAGCACCACATTTTTCACACACATAAGACATTTTACTAAATATATTATAATCAAGAGAGAGAATGAACTTGCACTGTTGAAGAAAAAATGTACACTGATAAATTTTGCTCCCCCCACCTATTTATAGAGCACACACGACGAAGGTTAGACCACACCTCAAGGTCATCAATATAACAAGTGACCTCGAATATGGACAAGGTCATAAATAAACACCTGCAAACGTACATGGTCAAGGTCATATGACATCACACAAAAAAAACACCTGCACCCATTCAAGGTCAAGGTCAAATAAACACCTGCCCACCTTCGCGGTCAAGGTCAATGGAAGGAGTGGGGGGAGAAGGTCATTTCCCATTTCTACACTACTGTCTTAAAACAATATTTAGGCGTGATACCGGCCTTCGATTAGGAAATAATTTAAAACAATACCTGTAGTATTAATATTAATGTACATTAATACCTAGAACGTATGTATCAAGTTGGGTAAGAATCCCTAAAATCAGACCGAACATGCCTGACGCCCATGGGAAAACCACGACCGTCTCCATGTAAAAGGATTTACACTATTGTTTTATAGGTTGTATATTTTACTTGTTAGATTACGGTCATGTCAGGCCGCGTCACTGAAACCGATTTCAAGCAAAAATAAAGGAAGCGAGCCTCGATACTTTAATAATGGCATCAACACGGTCTGCCGCGCTTGATTTTTTAAATTTATTTTGTACACTATTTAAATGTTTTTGGTTAAGAGTCTTTCATACCGGCGTGAAACGCGTCATCGTTTCCTGACTTGTCTAATTCAAAACTTAATACAAACATTAAGGGGTTTACAAGAACTTCTAGTTTGGCGGATGATAACTTTAAAAAAAATGAAAATTTATTTTAAAGTTTTATAGCCATCGCCAGACGCAGGTAAAATATGCGCGATATGGTGGGAATGCAGCATTTGTTCGTGATGACCCATCGACTACTGTTTGCTCTTAAACAAAGAATTTTTAGTGTCGTCCTGACATGTTATCATTTTTTTGGCACATCGTTTAAGATGTTGTAAAAAGGTAATTTTTGTTTTGATGTGAGAAAGTAGAAAGAATTGTAGATTAAATTTATACATTTTGTACCAGTTTTGGATTTTTGAGATAGGTTTAATTTGTATTTCGTAACTTAGATCTCTGTTATTTGACGTTTCAAATAAAAACAATCGTACTTGTCGTTCTTTGTCACTCGAAGCGCATACTTCCAGGCCATTTTTCTTGCAAATTGCACCCAATGTAAAAAGACCTTTTCATCTACGTTTATTATAGCGCTGCCACATTAAAAAATACTTTTCGGAAATGTGTTTTTAGATCAAGATTTACGGGTTTTTAATATACTGCGTCCAACACTCTGTACGATATATTAATTGCATCTAAATATGCAAATGAGCGTTTTTTGGATAAAGAAAATATCATCAACTACTAACTAGACTATTACCACAGAATATATTATAACTACATTCTGTGCTGTTACGTACTGAAGTGACAAGACTAGTTTTATAATCTTTGTCTAGTAATTATATTATTAATAACCTTCTATACAGGATACAAGTAATTAACTAGTCGACGTCAACTTACAAGACACCTCTCTATCTCCCTTTCTGTTATCCTCTTTCTTCTTCTCTCTCTCGGAAAATCTTTATTGTACAAAATCAAAATAGTTAAGTGTACCAGTGGCGGCTCGCGGTCTTAAAAAATGGTGAAGAGCTAGGTATAGTGCGGGTACTTAAACAAACATGACTAAAAACCCGTGTAACAAAATGTCTCTCTTATCCTCATCTGTCCAACGACTGAATGGAGTTTCCAACAAATTACAAACTATGCCATTAATTGGGTTCATTTTTAAAACACAGTAGGTACGTACACTACTGAATTAACTGAAAAATAAAAAGAAAACTTTTTAATCACACAGTAAATCACGTAAAAACGATATCTATAACCGTAAGTTTCGCGAAGCCTCAAAATAAATACCTTAAGGTTAGGCGAACCAATGCTAAAACAATGGTGCATACGACTGATTTATTTTTAAATTGCCCTTCATCATAATGCAAACTATTACATGCTGTTTGCGTGACTGACGTCACGTAACCATAGCAACGGTGAATATTAAAGCCATGTTGGTCGTCGGGTCTTCACTTACTTTGAGCTTACGGACACGGTTCGCTGGGGCGCGCCAAAATGCACGAGTGTTTATAATAAATTATTCTACATCGGAGTTAACCGCGGCCCTATTTTGCATAGCTACAGTAGGATTTAATTAATATTATTAATTCGAACATAATTATTTTTTATGGGCTAAAATGGTAGCTGTATTGGTACATTAATATTTAATATTGTCAAAAAACTTTCCTCCTGGTTTTTTTTTTTGGTGAAGAGCCCCTTTACCTACTTCACTTGACGAGGCGCCACTGAAGTGTACATAACTGCTTTTAGTTTTCTATGCATCTTGAATCATGGGCGATCGAAAAAACATTTTTCAGGGGGAGGAAAACATTTTTTTATCGGATAATCGATTGCCTTAGAAAGGGGGCAGCAAATCCATGTAGAACAAAATTGTTTTAAATGGTAGAAAAATATGTGATAATTTAAATTAAAGAAAGCGTCCATGGTTGAAATAAAGTGGAAGATTAAATGGGCAAATAAGACCCTTTAGGTCTTTCTCCACTGAAAAATTGGAAAAACGTATCTTCTACATGTTTTAGACATCAGGAGTAAAATTAAGGAACGTCTTTATTGAAAATAAAAAAAAATCTTATTGAAATTAATGGTTAATTTTTTCGATAGTCGGGGAAATCGGTGGAATCGGTGGAACAGGCCCCCCCCCCTCCCCCATTTGGATACTCATGTGTTGCCTCCTTAATGTTTATTTGTTAAGATTTTCTTCCGAGTAATTACTGCAGCAATTTATAAATTGTCTTTACCTTTTAATTATACAATAATTGATTTCGGAGTAAGTAATTCAGTTTAAAACTAACTTTAATCTATTCTTTAGTCGCAAAGTTTCAGAAACTTCTCTAATCTAATATTCCAGTATTGCGTAAAACCCAGCCGTTTGATAAGGTCTCTATTCATGTCACATCGTGCCAAATTACATTTGTTCAATTTAAATCTTCGTAGAAGACATAATAGGAAACTTGCATGAAAAACAATACTCTCAAGCCTAAGCTAATATCATCAAAAGACCCACAGTTCACAAAGAAATATTTTTTTAATCGCCTGTATTAGTTGGAAGCGATTAAAGGTTGCGGTTGTGACGTCAAAGCGCACTACAATACTATTCATACTATGTGACGTCACACGGCGAATTTTAATTATTTTAATATAAATTAAGGAGCGATATTTAACACGTAATATTATGCATATACAGGGTGATTCACGTTGAGTGACCTATTAGAGGATCTCGGAAACGAGTAAACTTATCTTTCTAAAAATTTGATAGTAGGTATAATTGGCTTTGAGCTTTTAAAACATTAAAACATTATCTTTTGAGGTTTTTGTTACTTCCGGTTATACCGGAAGTAATTGCCAACTTTGCTATTTCAAATAGAACACCCTGTATATTTTAGCATTTTTGATTACGTTATTAAAATCTAAATAACTTTTGTTAATATTAATCTTTTCCTATCTCTAACCGTTTTTCAGATATGAATTATAAAAGGATTGTTTTGTGTAAAAACGCTCCGAGAAGAAAGTTTAGTAACTCTGAAACTAATAAAGGTAAACATTTAAAATTTTGTAAGTTTTCAAGTAATACATAGATTCTTAAAATTGTGCCAATGTTTCCATTTAAATAAATGTGCATGAGTCAATTTTTGCAAATGGAACACCCTATTTTTTAGCTTACTAACGTATAGAGAATTAAATTTCCTATCTAAATGCCTTATATTTATGTTACAATCCACATTTTTAGTCGTTTTGGAATTATGAGCAATTTAAATAAAAAATCTTAAAATTTCTGTTTTTGTTAATGCGACATTATTTTTGAAAAAGAGGCTTCGACTGGGATTTTCGTTTTATCAAAAAACACATACGTTCGTATCCTCTTTTCAGTGGTATAACTTATTTAATATTAATTTTTATTAACTACTAATTTTCTCTCATTCCTTTTAAACGCCCTACCACTCACCTTGAGGCTAATTATAGCCACCCCGAGATACGAGAAACTTTTTATCATCCTTTAAGCCGTTTATTTTAAATTTCTGCAAACTTCTCCCTGAGTAGCCTGGAAAATTTATGGACAGGAAAAACTCCTGGAGACCATACAAAAGGCCTTGACGGCCCTAAGCGGTGTAAAATTAAATGAAGGCATTTTTTGCTGGGCTCGATGATTTATGAGATACCTTATAGTTTTCTTACTTTATGACATAACTAAATTTAAAAATCTAAACAAATTACTAATGTGTATGCCTTTTTAAATTTTCGAAATATAAGTTCCTTTGTGAGTTAGCCGCTTAACCACTTTTTGGGAGTGGCGGCTCGTCAGGTGAAGTAGGTGATGGGCTCATCACCTTTTGGTGATCCAATAAAACCAGGAGAAAATAGTTACAATTTTAGTCCGCAAAAAATAATTATGTTCGAATTAATAATATTAATTTAATCCGAATGTAGCTATACTAGGACCATGGTTAATTCCAATGGACAATAATTATAAACACTCGTGCAATTTGGTGCGCCCCAGCCGACCGTGTCCGTTAGCTCAAAGCAAGTGAAGACATACCGCTCAACATGGCTTTGATATTCAAGTGTGTGAAGAAAGCAACGAAAATTAGCGGCAACGGTTTTTTACCGTAAAACCTAGCCACGAATTTAGCGTTAAATTGTCAATTGCGCCTGCATATTTGGCAACGATTCACAGCAACGAAAATGGTTACATCTCCTTGTAGCCACGAATTTCTTAATCAGTTGAAAAAAGTGGTAATGTGGCCACGGTAGTTTAAATATTAACATCTTTTAACTTTAAATAATTAGCAACGAATCTTAACTTTACTATCAATGAAATAATTAAATTAATTAATTAAACACACCTATTATTTTTATAAAGCTTAGCTTAAATCCTTACTATACTTCTAGCTATATGACATATTTCAAAAGATTCCGCTTATAAATAGGAAAAAAGTTGCAATTACATTCGAAATAAAAGTTTAGACACCACCATATTTTGAGGGATGTTAGACTATACCTATAGCTTACGTATCCACTATAAGACAAATTCCAGAAAATGTCGGAGACTTTGTAAAAAATTAATAACTCCGAGATTCCGCTTATAAATTGGAAAAAAGTTGCAATTACATCCGAAATAAAAGTTTAGACGCCACCATATTTTGAGGGATGTTAGACTATACCTATAGCTTACGTATCCACTATATGACAAATTCCAGAAAATGTCGGGGACTTTGTAAAAAATTAATAACTTCGAGATTCCGCTTATAAATTGGAAAAAAGTTGCAATTACATCCGAAATAAAAGTTTAGACGCCACCATATTTTGAGGGATGTTAGACTATACCTATAGCTTACGTATCCACTATATGACATATTCCAGAAAATGTCAGGGACTTTGTAAAAAATTAATAACTCCGAGATTCCGCTCATAAATTGTCTAAACTTTTATTTCGGATGTAAATGCAATTTTTTTGTAAATGTAAATAAGAGAGACGTTTTGTTACACGGATTTTTAGTCAATGTTTGTTTAAGTACCCAAACTATACCTAGCACTGCTTTTTGATTTCAATTTCAATCCGAGGTACCAGCGCGGTGCGGTTTACCCGCGAGAATAATAATTATTGCTTCTTAGTATCAACTAGAATGCGAAATGGGTTGTCACATGTAACAGAAGAGGACCTAATAGGATATAATTGTACCGTTTCATTTGGAAACCTACACAAGTCATAATGACATGCCAGGGTATAAAATTAAAACTAAGTTTGTTAAAATAAAATTAAAATAATATAGTTACTTGCACGCTTTTGCCATAAAATAATATACCAATATAACAATTTTAGTCTTTGGCGCATAGATGGCGCTAGTGAGTTACAGTTAAAAGTATTTTCCTACGACCACCTATGAAAATGAGAAAAAAGCACGGTTAGCTTGGCTCCAAAGCGCCGATTATCACACTCGTGTTGAAAAAAAATATTTCTTAACTAGTATTGAAATACAAGGCACACTATTTAATTTAAACATATTTGACAGACAATCCCTATTTATTAAAAATAACACATTTTAGAAAGCAGTAATTGTAAAGTGTTTAACTTATTTATCATGTATTTGTCGAGTGATTCAGAATTAGAGTTTGAAAATGTAAAAAATATTAATAATATATTGGAAAATCTATTACCAGAAAAAACAAATCGCGCTGAAGAAAGTGTCATGTATTAAACAATAAATCTTTATTGGTATCGATAGCGTATAGAATAGAGCTCTAGTCTACAGATCGCCAGGTCACAGGTTCAAATCCCATCAGGAGTATTTGACTTTTTTTTATAAAAACATTAAATAATTTATAGAATTATTTTGAATTGAAATCTTCCTTGTTGGGTGGATTTTTTAAATTTATGTTTAATGCATCTTTCCTTGATTAAATTTAAAATTTTTTATTCTGGTTAATCTAGAAGTCACTCCAGGATTAGTTCTTCCTATGATATATAAAATATAAAAAAATGAAAAAGTTAAACTACAAATAAAGGAAAAGCCTATTGACAAACTATGAAACCAGATATTAAGTGGAACATAATCCTAAGTATGCTTATTTCAACACTAGTTTTGATATTTTTTTCACAAATCAAAGGCTTTTCTAATAATTCTTTGTGGTCGTAGGAAAAATAGTGTACATTACTCGTGTGAAAGTGATTATTCTAAAACTCGAAGAATTTCCGCACTCGGCTGACGCCTCGTGCTAAATATCTTCTCGTTTAAAAAGTATCACTTTCATCACTTGTTATGTAATATACTATTTATAGAGCTCATGGCCAGGCTCCTGGTATTATAGCAGTCACATATTGAATTCTTGCTTACAGCTACAAGGACACCCTGTAATTCTAACTTTAAACTCTCTGTATAAATATTACTACTGCATGGAAGCTGCTTTTAAACAGTCGTCCAGCACTACGCTAGATTAAATTTGATAGCGTCGCCCGGCCATTTCTGCATCGGACAACTTCAGTTTCAGCTTTGGCTTTACTTTACACAGAAAATTAAACTTTTCAAAGGATTAAATCAGCGCTTTGAAGTACTGATATAGTTTGAAGTAATTTATCGTCAACGCCTTTGAGGATTTTCTACACGTAAATTGCAGTTGTTGCTGCGATGAATTAAAAAGATTGTATTGCATAGCAAATAGCTATAACAAAGTTTAAAAAAAGTCTTTTCTCTACTATATACGGGGTGATTTCTAAATTAATACTTCTTTTTAGCTGTGTATAGAAGGCATTAAAACAAACGACATTTTTAAATACCTTTTTTCAAAAAACTTAAAAATAAGGTATTTACATTTGTTTATTACACTATTGATCAAATGCGGTCCTGCCAAACTTGCTCGTTGAATAACATTAGGAAAACTTTTGGGTGTAGGATGAGCCCGCAAGGGAAAGCGTTCTGCGAATAATCTCGAAGCAGCAGCCGCACTTTGACGATACTCACCGTAAATTAGCACCATATCTACTAGTTCATTGTTTTTAATTTTAGCATTTTTACGGGTCTCCAATTTAAATTTAACTTGCTTCAGAAAAACACACCGCAGCGTATTACCAAATAACTCACCAACCACAAATTGCATGACTAACAAGAGATAAGACAAACAACATAAAGTATAACAGGTTACGTTTTGATAATCAGGCCCGCACTTAGATTTTTACTTCTATATCTCGCCTATTGTTAAGTTTTTTGAAAAAAGGTATTTGAAAATGTTGTTTATTTCAATGCCTTCTATACACAGCTAAAAAAGAAGTATTAACTTAGGAATCACACTGTATATTTGCTGTTTCCTTTACACTTAAGTGACAAGCAGAGCAGACTATTCCAGTTAACTGTAAGGCAAAATTTCAGATTCATTACTGGCAGTGCTGCACAGCACAGTATTGCAACCTTTGAAAATAAAATTTCCCATTTTTAAAGGAAAATTCCACATTACTAAAAAATTATTTTTTAGCAGATCACAACCACAAGTGATCCTAAAGAATATCCTACAAATAAAACCTTTTGCAGAAAAATTTCCCTTTGGAGACAGCGCCGACCCATTATTTCCTTGTGCTTCTAATGTTTATTTCTCACGAATCCGGAAATTTCCGATTAGTTGACAACATTGTTATAAAAATTGGATTCCTTTGTGGCGTCCTTATAAAGTACTGACCCATCACAGTTTAGTGTATTTACTGAGGCTGCGCCTCCTTTTTTAAGACACTATAAATTATATAATTTATATGTATTTGGTACAAAATGTTATTAATTTGTTCAATATAACAAAATATATACCCATAGTCCGGTCAAATTAGACCAAAAAATGATAGTGAAGGTACATAAATTTATAACAAGCTGAAAATCAGTAAAAATGTTCAAAATACAAATATAAATAAAATTTGAAAGTTCCTTAACATTCCCGTGTATGGAAAAAATTTGACTCGAGGTCAAAGGTCAAAAAATTACTTTTTCGCGATCCATTTTCTGCTCCTAATCAGACAAGAGCAACATATTTTAGCCTCGGAAATTTGTGCTAGAGTTTTGTACAGGGTCATTATTTTAAGTGTCTCACCCGATTGGCGACTTTGCTATCGACCACAATAAAAAACAATTATGTATTCCCTAACAGCTTTTAGTGAAGAAGCCAAATTTGATGTCAAAAAAAATCTATGTTTACAAATTTGACAGATACGACGCCATATTGGATTTTCTTAAATGGCAACCCTACCTTATAGTAAGCCAGCTGCATTCGCCTGTTTGTTCCAACATTAAAAAAGCTGAAAATAAATATTGACAATTATACATTTTTAATGTTGGATCAAATAAACGAATGCAGCTGGCTTACTATAAGGTAGGGTCGCCATTTTAGAAAATCTAATATGGCGTCGTATCTGTCAAATTTGTAAACATAGATTTTTTTGATTTCAAATTTGGCTTCTTCACTAAAAGCTACTAGGGAATACATAATTGTTTTTTTATTGTGGTTGATAGCAAAGTCGCCAATCGGGTGGGACACTTAAAATAATGTCCCTGTACATACCTTTTGAAGACACCCTTTGTAAAGCTTTTTCCTGAAAAATGCATGTATGTGGTATATCAGTATCATAATACAAAAGCGGTTGCGTCATACGACTAAGTTGATCATTAGGAAAATGATAAATTTATTTTTCTATAAATCAATGTTAGGATGATTATAGCTGTAACGGTGTCGTGGGTTTTATAAAACTTACTGGATTTCTAACTTCCAGATATATACACATTTTTTATTACATTACACAAATACATAGTGTCACTTAATGGTAGACAGAAAAAGTATTAAGGTTAATACTAATAATAAATAGTGTTTGTATTGACTGCTTTTAAATTGTCTCAATAAAATATAAGCTTAAACATTTTTTTTTTTATGATAAAACACCTGCACTGTAGGAAAAATCCTTTAAGGCGCTCTGGGAGCGGTGCGTGTGCGAAGAAAGCGATTAACGTTGGTCTTGAAACGTTGAAGATTGTATTCATTGGGAAACACGTCCTCGGGAAGATCATTCCACAAAGATGACGTTCTCCAGATGAAAGAATTCTTGAACAATGAAGTTCTACTGAACTACTAATCTGAACAACATATGGATGAGCGGCAGTGGTTCGCCGTGTATTTCTGTTTTGCATTGCTCTAGGTGGAATCAAGTGGGCAATGTCAGTCGAACACCTGCCATGGAAATATCTGTAAAAGAGAGCCAAATCACCAACCTGTCTTCGATGCTCCAGGCTATCGAGGGTCTTGATCAGCTCGGGGTCGCCGATCAGACGAACGGCTCTCCTTTGAATGGAATCCAGTAGCCGAAGGGTGTGCTTGGGTGCAGAGCTCCAGACATGAGAGCAATATTCTAATGATGGTCGAATCTGGGCTTTGTAGAGTGTCAAAAGTTGATGAGGTGTGTACAACCTTTTGGTGCGGAAAAGTACACCAAGTTTCTGTGCAGCTGCCTTGGCAATTGCGGCAACGTGATCATGCCAAGACATATTACCTCCCAGATTGACCCCCAGCAAATTAATAGACGGTGCCAGGGGAATTGCGTGCCCTGCCATGACTATATCCGGTTCTGCAATGTTAACCTTTTTGGAGAAGACTGCTGCCTGGGTTTTCTTAGCATTAAATTCGACTTGGTTACTGTCACTCCAAGCCAAAATTTCTTCCAGGTCATTGTTGAGGCGCAATACTTCATGCTACCTGCGAAGATGTGCGTCGGCAGCGGATGTTTGGGGAGTCAAGGTAAAAGATGAGACAAGTGTGCTGTCATCAGCAAAGCTATAAATTGGATTTTGGGTTTTCACTAGAAGGTCGTTAATATACAGTAAAAAGAGGGTAGGGGACAATATGGACCCTTAAGGAACACCGGCATTGATGGTGAAGGTGTCTGAGAGAAACCCGTCAATCGCCACTTGCAGAGAACGGTTCTTAAGGAAGCTGGTTAACCATAAACAAAATCCATTAGGCATACCGTAGGATCGCAATTTACTTAGAAGCCCATCGTGCCAAACACGATCAAAAGCCCTAGAGATGTGCAGTGCAACAGCCTGGGATTCTCCATGATGTTCGATGGTGTTGCTCCAAAGATGGGTGACATATGCCAGAAGGTCACCTGTTGATCTGGACTTACGAAAACCGTATTGATGGTCGCTAATAATGTTAAGCCCTTCCAGATACTTTAGGAGTTGTTGGTTAATAGCTTTCTCCATTACTTTTGAAATTACTGAAAGCAATGCGACGGGTCCGTAGTTGCTTGGCAGGGTCTTTTTACCTTTCTTTGGAATAGGCTGGATACGCGCCGACTTCCAGCAGGATGGAAATATTCCTTTTTTGTAGGATAAGTTGAAAAGTCTACAAAATACTGGTGTAAGTTCATCGGCGCATGTCTTGAGAACAATGATAGGAATTTCGTCTAGACCAGAAGCTTTTTTGACGTCGAGTCCTTTAAGAATTCGTTTAACAAGACGCTGACGGAACACGATTTCCGACATTTGCGACTGAACTGAGGTAATGTTGGGTGGTGGTTTTCCCTGAAAGTCTACAGTGGAATTATAATTAAAATTATATTTAAATCAATAAAATTAACCTGCTTAGGCCCGTATTATTAATCTCCTGGTAACTTTACCAGCCAGATAATTTCTATGGAGACAATTGTCTTAACAATGGTTTCCTTGGAAATTATCTTGCTGATAAAGTTACCAGGAGATGAATAATACGGGCCTTAGGAAAATATTATTTAATCAATTAAGAATTGTGTTATTCCAATTACAGTGTATATTAAAACCCGATAAACTTTAAGATTGCTTGTAAAACTAAAAAACATAGCTGATTTATATAATAGTACTGTAATTAAATTAAATTACATATTGTTTTAAGCAAATGAATATATATTGTCCAATCAGTAACTAGAAAATATTAAAATAAACTTAATTTCTTTTATTTCAATGGTACTTATCTTTAACTCAATCATAGAAAAGGTAGGCAACAATTCTTCATCTGCGAACCGGGGATAAAGGACATATTTCTCTTTTAGCTGGCGATGCTGTCGCGTCGTCGCCTTGCCTCCTATAGTATTTATCTATGCGTTGTTGCTTTGTTTAATTTGTAAGAATAAGCGTATTTTAGTGCATTTTGTTATGGAAAATTCACTTGTCTGTTGGGGATTTTAAGAATTGATTATATATCAATACTTTTATTTAGTTTTAACAGATACTAATTTTATGGCAGTCTAAAATATTATTCATTTAAAACTATAAAAGTAATCCTACAATATAATAAATATTTGAACGTATTGTAGCTTGTTTTGCCACAATTATAGTTTTTTATTGAAAGTCAATGGTATTTAAATATAAATGTTTTTAGGCCAAATATACCCTTTCATTAAAAACTAATGGCATTTTTATATAAACCAATGATATCTTATAGTTAAATCAATGATAATCGTTATTATGAAACAAGAATAGGTTAAGCATTAACACAAATAGAACAGTTATTCAGGAATAGTAAATACAGTTTATTTACAACCATGTATGTAATAATGACATTTCACCTATCTTTGAAAGGTGGAAAGTTGACGTTTCTTGACTTTTACTTTCCACCCGGGTGGAAAGTGCTCACTTTCCACCCGGGTGGAAAGTAAAATTGTTATTTTTTGTAATTTTATTAAAAATCGATATCTCAAAATAGTAAATTTTTTTTTTTTTTTAATTTTAATAAAAATCGATATCTCAAAATAATATACAAACACACCAACACACAACTCATTACACAAATTCAACAACAATAATTTTATTTTTTATTTCTTTAAATGAATTATACCTAAATGACATTTATAAAAAACAAAAAATTAACATGGTTTATGTTTTACTTATTTACATTAAATATTACATTGGCATTATTGTAGGCAGTCACAGATATGTTTAAACCTTGCTGAAATTCTTCTTTTGAAAGGTTTATTTCATGATTATTTGAAGTTAAAGTAGTGTTAGTAAAACTTGAACTTGGCTTTGAAATCAATTTTGCCGTATTAACCTGAGTAGAAACCGAACTGTCTATGTATCCCTCAGCTACTGTGCTAGATTTCCAGCCTCCTAACCGCTTTATTTGCATAAGATCGCCACCGTTATTTGCGAGCAAAGTAGCCGCTGTTCTTCTGAAACAGTGACCAGTAAAACCTTCAGTATTCAGCTTCAGAAAAGCTGCAATTTTTTTTGGAAACTGACTTAAAGTGTTGTGCCCAATACATTGTTTACTAATTTTTCCATATCTTATTTGCATAAAAAGCTTTCCATCCTGTATATTTTTCCGTAAAGTTATGTACTCCTTAAGTGGTGCAATCCATTTATTATCAGTTATCATAAATGATCGTGGCTGGTACGTTTTGCTATTTTGTATTTCAATCGCGACCTTTTCTTCTAAAAAGTGAACGTCTGTTGTTTTCATTTTGTATAATTCATCTGATCGGCAGGCGCCTGAGACACCAATAACCAATGCGACCTACAAATGTATAAAATAATAAGTTAATATAGAAATAGTCAACCTTTTAGCCTAAAATACCTTTTGAACAAGAAATTCCATAGGTGCTTGTTCCAAAAATGTTTCAATATTATCCATAGACAGTGTGGTCGATTTTTTCGGCTTGTATCCTTTGTTTTGCTTTTTTAAAAATGCTAATAGCTTTGCGTGTTTAGATATGTCTACTTTTTCCCTAATTGATAGAGTGGTCCTCAACATTGAATATATTGACCAAAGCGTTGATATTTTCTTTGTCTTGGCATTTTCACTAAAATAAGCTAGTAGCGCCGATTCAGAACCAGGATTTTGAACTTTGTTTCCAATACACCATTCTTTAAAACAGTTATATGCCTTGTCATATCTCGGGCGGCTTTTAGTTGGCAGAAGATCTTCTTCTACTATTTTTGCTGCTTCTCGAATTTCTGGGGGAGTAGCAGCCAAATCAAATTCCTCATCTGAGAGCATTTTTTTGGTGTTTTGTAAAAACTTTGACACTAACGTTTTAAAAAAATAATATATTGTTTAGTGACATGGAAACCATATTCCAAAAATGATATTTGCCATCTTGATGTGTATTATTACCTACGTTATTTTATCACCTGCGGTTATTTGAAATTCTAAATGTCTGTCTACTTTTGCAATGGAAAAGTCAAAATGACATTTACCTTTTAATAATTATTTGAACTCAAAATAATAAGAAGTGGATGTTGGATGTGGTTGTAAATAAAATAGTATACAAACCTCGGTGAAAAGTTTCATTACTGTCTCTGAGATATAGTTTACCTCGACGCTTCGCGTCTCGGTAAACTATCTAATCTCTCGACAGTAATGAAACACTTTCCACCTCGGTACGTAATATACTATTACCATTGATTTAATGAGTTTCTCTTTGATACCATCTACTGTTTTCTCTGTGTGTGTAATTATTTTAATGGGTGATATGTAGATCCATTTTGAATTAAAAAGTTCATACATAAAATGTGTCCTAAAAAAAACGTAATTTTCAACAAATTTTCGATGTACAGAGTGAGACTTTTTTTTGCCAGTTTTTATTAGAAATCTTGAAAACTGTCTGTTTAAACCTTTAAGGCAACGGTGCTTCTTGAATGATAGAAGAGTTCTGGACTTGCATTGGTGGCTAGAAAGCGCCGTATATCACACGCGTGTTAAAATAGTATATTACATAACAAGTGATGAAAGTGATACTTTTCAAACGAGGAGATATTTAGCACGAGGCGTCAGCTGAGTGCGGAAATTCTCCGAGTTTTAGAATAATCACTTTCACACGAGTAATGTACACTATTTTTCCTACGACCACAAAGAATTATTAAAATAACCTTTGATTTGTGAAAAAAATATTTCAACTCTAGAGTGGAAATACAAGGCAGACTATTAATTTAAACATATGATGCCAATTTGACGAACCACCCCTAAAGAACAAATTTTAGAAATTAGTTTAGTGTTTAACTTATTTATTATGTATTTTTCGAGTGATTTCGAATTAGAGTGTGAAAATACGCCATCTGAAATTATAAAAAAGTTAAGAATATACTAGAAAATCTATTACCAGTCAAAACAAGCCCCGCTAAAGAAAATGTCATATAGTAAACATACAATTTTTATGTGTTGCCATAGCGTAGAGACTAGAGCTAGAGCAGATCGAAAGGTCACAGGATCAAATCCCATCAGGAGCATTTGACTTTTTTTTTATAAAAACATTAAATAAATTATAGAATTAGGTATTTTGAATTGAAATCTTCCTTGTTGGATGAATTTTTAGAATTTAATCAAGGAAAGATGCATTAAATATAAATTTAGCTTACAGATCGCAACGTCACAGGTTCAAATCCCATCAGGAGTATTTAACTTTTTTTATAAAAACATTAAATAATTTATAGAATTATTTTGAATTGAAATCTTCCTTGTTGAGTGGCTTTTTTAAATTTATGTTTAATGCATCTTTCCTTGATTAAATTTAAAATTATTCATTCTGGTTAATCTAGAAGTCAATCCAGGATTAGTTCTTTCTATGATATATAAAATATGAAAGAATGAAAAAGTTAAAAAGTTAAACTACAAAAAAAGAAAAAGCCTATTGACAAACTATGAAACCATATATTAAGTGAAACATAATGCTAAGTATGCTAATTTCAACCTTAGTGTTGGTATTTTTTTTCAACACTAGTGTTAAAGTATTTTTTTCACAAATCAAAAGTTTTTTTAATAATTCTTTGTGGTCGTAGGAAAAATAGTGTACATTACTCATGTAAAAGTAATTATTCTAAAACTCGGAGAATTTCCGCACTCGGCTTACGCCTCGTGCTAAATATCTCCTCGTTTGAAAAATATCACTTTTATCACTTATAACATACTATATTTGTATCTAAATCACAACGATTGAACTGTGTCTATCAGATCCCATGCGAATATGGCCCAATCTTATATTGGTGAAACACTAAGTATACTCGAAATAAGGATGGATACACGTCGGTATGAGCTTTTCGACTTACGATTTGTCAATAAATCAGCCATTACAATAGAAACATAATTATATACATTTTTTTATTTTTTGATGATTTTCAGCTGTTTCCATCCAGACGACCCGACGTAACTAAATAAGCCTTGTGGCTTGGATTATGCTTACCATGCTGCAATGTCGCCATGTGACTCCGCTGTCTCCCGGCTGATGCCGACTCCGGCACAGCAGACTGTCATCTATCGATCAACTTCCGGTCCACGATGGGCTTCTGGAAATTAGAGCAAACGGAGTTTAGAACTTTGTGGAAAAAAATTTAATATAAGGATATGATGTCAAAGGGATGGTGAAGAAGTTGTAATCAGGGCTGGGAAAAAATGCGATATACCGGATAATGATATTTAAAAAATAAAATATCAAAAATATTAAAAATTTCAAAAATTGTTAATATCGATATATTATAAAGGAGCCCTCACAAAGCTTAATATAAGAAATGACTTTCGGCAAATTTTTTCGAATTTTTATTAATTTGTAGATTTTGACATCTTGGTTAAATATGATCATAATTAAATCCCATGACTAGTTTGGTAACGTGGCAAGTTGGCAACTTCGTACTTTAAGATTTTCTGCATTGTCTAAAGTTTTCACTTGTTTTTAAAAAACTATCAACTTTTTTATTTTTCTTTATTGGCGGAAAAGGAGGCGGTAAGTTTTCTTTTACTTATATTGAAATAAAATATATACAGGGCGTTGAATAATTTGTAGACGGATTAAATAACTAATAAGATTTAAAAATTTTGAAAATCAAGAAAAAAATTATTACTTATTTTTTGAATTTTGAAAACAAACGGCTAGATTTTGTTTATATTTAAATATCTTGTAGGAGGAAAATAAATGGGCAGTTGATGTAGAGAATATTGCCTGGTATTTTATTTCTCAAAAAAAAATTAAAATTCACGTGAAAACGTAATAAACAACTTTAATTTCTATATTATAATTGATTCTTTAATTTATTATCTAATCTGTAACATTTCTTTTAGAATAATTAATATTTTTTTTATTTAATAACCTACATTTAAAAGTTGTAAAATTCATATTTTTGCCGTTCTGCCCTTCTTTCGAATTAGGCTTTTTTCCTCTTCGTTCGCTGCCAGGGCTATTCCCGAAGGGACCTACCTAGTTTAACATGGGTTCCGAACTACGATTCTCAGCCATGCGACACCCCCCCCCCCAGGGCTATCAACCCTTGGTTTATTGCCATTGCATGACCTACCGATTGGGGAGTGTATACCTTATTCCGCACCCCACGAGATGTCCGATCTCATCCGGCCTGGTTACCGACATGAATGGGGTGGGTTGGGAGATGATACATTTTACACTCTTCCCTGCATTCTTAAATCCGCTAAATTTTGGACATACTTTTTTTATTGTACGTATGCCCACTCCGGGAATCGAACCCGGGTCGAGCCACTACCGCGGTCATTTATATTTTTACTTACGGCAACTAGGATTTTTTTCTCGTTACACAACTCACAAACTACTTAGTAAAGTGCAAACGGTAAATCTATACATAACCAGCTAACATAATAATTCGGCTTTCAAGCGAGTGAGTAGAAACGTCGTTTTCAACAAACTTACGGTGCAACTCGAGTACAGTGCATAGCCGGCTGTTGTGTTGTTAGTGCCGCTATGACGATAATGAGAAACACTGTTGTCAGACGTAGCAAAATTCGACGATGGATCATAGTAAATTTTGAAAATTTGTTAAAATTTAGCGAAATGTGCCTAAATATAAAATATTATATAAAAAGGCGTAAGACGACAAATTAGTTTGGAATTAGATTATTATACCCGAGCTTCTAAGCTCGGGGGAGGGGGCTGCAGCCCAGCAGCACCCTCCCCTAAATACGCCACTGATTATCACTTCTTATGCTAATGACCGCGCATTCCTATAATATTTTTTTAAAGCCCGCAACCTCAATATTTAGTTTTCTGTATGTCAAAAGACCTTAAATGTATATGCTGGCCCGAAATTGGGTCTTAATGAAATTCTTGGGTAATTTATGGATGGAGAGAGAATATGCAAAACGAAAAGGATATATGGCATCAAATTTTAATATGTTAGCTAGTAACTGGCTAAGAATTTAATGTCGGAAATTGTTTCTTAGTCGAACTACGGGGCGTAATATTTATACAGTATTTGTCTAAGTAAAATAATGATAGTCTATTTCAGAAAGGTGTAGAGTAATAAAATGGGAAATTCCGTCCAATTCGGCTCAATTTCGGTGTCGCCCATAGGCGTAGGTAAATTTTGTGCATTAAATTACTTATGATATGACTAACAAAAAAAAAAGAAGATAATTTGATAAAAAAGGAACTATAGCATAGCAAATTTACACAAACATCGTTTTATGAAATATCCCGTGGAAGATATAGCTGAAAAACATAGTGTAACTATGCTGCGCAAACCGCCATATCGTTGCGAACTAAATCCTATAGAACTAATATGGGCGCAAGTGAAAGGATTTTCAGTAAGACACACACACACACACAACATTTAAAATGAAGGACGTTAAGCTATTGTTGATCAACCCATTCAGGAAGTGACGCCAGAGAACTGGCGAAAAGCAGTCCATCATGTCATTAAAAAAGAGGAGAAAATGTGGGATTTTGACCACCTGATCGATCGGACCGTCGACACGTGAATTATAACGTCAAGAGAAGATGACAGTTCCTCAGATGACGAAGAATATTATGATTTATTATAATTTAATTTCTTTGTCACGCCATTTTTAGTGTTTGTGAATGGATAACAATAGTCAATTGACCCAAACCCGGGTGGTACTACCTAAACCTGATGAAAAGAAATAATTTTGCAATGAAATCAATGCCAAATTATAAAAGTGGCTTAAACATTCGTTGTGTCACTTTGTAGTCCCTTTGCATACCTAATGAGCTTTTGTTACTCTAGGGTAGGATCGCCTAAGAGTACGCATTCCCTAAAAGTTCGCATTAGTGATATTTTTTACTTGGCATCACCTCAATTAAAAAATTTCACATCAGCTGTTTATTTACAATCAGTACAAGAATGTGTGGAGGTTAGAGCAGGGCACTGTTGATTTTGTTAGAATTACGGTAAGAAATTCAATTTATTGTATTTTTTTATAATATTTATGCACTCTAGAATAAGGCGTATCGATTTTTGCTAAATATTTTATTGAACATGATAATAAGTAAGGTTCTGGCAAAACAAATTCCTGTATTTACATTTTAGTTAAGGCGGAACTTTGTGCAGCAAGAAATTTATTTGCGACAGAGTCTTCCCCGAGGTGGACATACTAGCGATCTTATGACGTGGTGAAAAATATTTCGTAAACGTCGACACACACTGATACGTTCTTTCAAATGCTAATGAGTTTTGGTTGAAATTGAAACCTATAATTTTTTTTAGTGTATCATTATTCTCTCTCGATGTAAATTGTTTCACGTCAGCCGAGAATAAATTCAGCTGTATATAGGCAACTTCTATAACATGACAACAAAATTTACCTAAAACATGATTTGCGCGCTGCAAGATAACTGACTTATTACGACATTGTATTGTCTCAATTTTTGAAGTCTTAAAGATAAGACATGGAAGTTCTAAGCTACATGGCTATTTTTTTTTAAAAACATCTTAGCTACAATATTAACCTTGGAAAAGTGCCTAAAAATACGTACCTTTTGTGGGCATTTTCTTATACATATTCTTATTTTTTTTAAAAAAGGGCTTTGTAGCTTAGAAATACAAACATTCCTTTATTAAATTTTAAATTGTCCCGACAAATATTTCAAATAGCCTTTCCAGAATTCTGCAGTGTTTTTCATCCTCTAAATTTGCGCGTGGTAGTTTGTTGGTTAGGTTTTTAAAACCAGTTTTTTATATTTGTTGCTGGGCAAATAAGAGTACGCACCCAAAGAGTACGCATTAACCCACCATGCGCACACAGCTTTTATATTTAAAAGATTACGCAAGGTTATTATTTACAGATTCAAATCAAGGTAAATCCTAATTGCTCTTGTTGTTACAAGGTACAGTGTCTACAGCACACCATCGAACATCATGGAGAATCCCGGGCTGTTGCACTGGACATCTCTAGGGCTTTTGATCGTGTTTGGCACGATGGACTTCTAAGTAAATTGCGATCCTACGGTATGCCTAATGGATTCTGTTTATGGCTAACCAGCTTCCTTAAGAACCGTTCTCTGCAAGTGGCGATTGACGGGTTTCTCTCAGACACCTTCACCATCAATGCCGGTGTTCCTCAAGGGTCCATATTGTCGCCTACCCTCTTTTTACTGTATATTAACGACCTTCTAGTGAAAACCCAAAATCCAATTTATAGCTTTGCTGATGACAGCACACTTGTCTCATCTTTTACCTTGACTCCCCAAACATCCGCTGCCGACGCACATCTTCGCAGGCAGCATGAAGTATTGCGCCTCAACAAAGACCTGGAAGAAATTTTGGCTTGGGGTGACAGTAACCAAGTCGAATTTAATGCTAAGAAAACCCAGGCAGCAGTCTTCTCCAAAAAGGTTAACATTGCAGAACCGGATATAGTCATGGCAGGACACGCAATTCCCCTGGCACCGTCTATTAATTTGCTGGGGGTCAATCTGGGAGGTAATATGTCTTGGCATGATCACGTTGCCGCAATTGCCAAGGCAGCTGCACAGAAACTTGGTGTACTTTTCCGCACCAAAAGGTTGTACACACCTCATCAACTTTTGACACTCTACAAAGCCCAGATTCGACCATCATTAGAATATTGCTCTCATGTCTGGAGCTCTGCACCCAAGCACACCCTTCGGCTACTGGATTCCATTCAAAGGAGAGCCATTCGTCTGATCGGCGACCCCGAGCTGACCAAGACCCTCGATAGCCTGGAGCATCGAAGACAGGTTGGTGATTTGGCTCTCTTTTACAGATATTTCCATGGCAGGTGTTCGACTGACATTGCCCACTTGATTCCACCTAGAGCAATTCAAAACAGAAATACACGGCAAACCACTGCCGCTCATCCATATGTTGTTCAGCTTAGTACTCCTCGAACTTCATTGTTCAAGAATTCTTTCATCTGGAGAACGTCATCTTTGTGGAATGATCTTCCTGAGGTCGTGTTTCCCAATGAATACAATCTTCAACGTTTCAAGACCAACGTTAATCGCTTTTTTCGTACTCGCACCGCTCCCAGAGCGCCTTAAAGGATTTTTCCTACAGTGCAGGTGTTTTATCATAAAAAAAAAAAAAAGATCAATATTCGGGATTTGGAAATTAATATTTTTATAGTTTTTACTGCGTACTCTTAGGCACATAGGTCGCGTTTCAAAGACTACGCATTTTCGATTTTAATACATACCTTTGAGAAACATTTTTAGTTTGCCAATATATGATATTTTTCTATGATTTTAAACTATAACACACCAGTTTTGGGTATTGATAAATAATTTGAAGCAAAGGTTTGTATTTTATCTACTCTCTAATATAATTAGGTGCGTACTCTTGGGCAATCCTACCCTACACCTTTCTGAAATACACTATACTAAAGTTCATTCTCTCAAATCCATAACTTTTTTTTTGTAATTTTGAGTATTTGTAATTCCGCTTAAGTTTTCTTTGAGGTTGTCAAAGCGTCGTGTAATTACGATGAAGTATCTAAACGATGTCGAAGGGGCTTTAAATTAGTCGAGTGGAAATTTGAGGCAGTTTTATTTAACTCGCGGTCGTGTATTTAAGCAAATTCGGGTAGAACACATTTTAAGTTTGTTGTTAAACGGTAAGACATCAAAAAATAATAAGATTAATTATGACAGTGGCGACTCGTCAGGTGAAGTAGGTGAAGGGGCTCTTTACCAAAAAAAATATAAAACCAGGAGTAGGAAAGTTTTTCGACAATATTAAATATTAATATACCATTACAGCTACCATTTTAGCCCTTAAAAAATAATTATAAACACTCGTGCATTTTGGCGCGCCCCAACAGACAGTGTCCGTTAGCTCAAAGCAAGTGAAGACCCAACACCCAACATGGCTTTGATATTCACCGTTGCTATGGTTACGTGACGTTAGCCACGCAAACAGCATGTAACAATTTGTATTATGATGAAGGGCAATTTAAAAATAGATCAGTCGTATGTACCATTGTTTTAGCATTGGTTCGCCTAACCTTAAGGTATTTATTTTAAGGCTTCGCGAAGCTTACGGTTATAGATATCGTTTCTTCGTGATTTACTGTGTGATTACAAAGTTTTGTTTTTATTTTTCAGTTAATTCAGTAGTGTACATACGTACTTAGTTGTGTGTTTTAAAAATGAACCGAATTAATGATATAGTTTATAATTTGTTGGAAACTCCATTGAGTCATTGGACAGATGAGGATAAGACAGACGTTTTGTTACACGGTGTTTTAGTCAATATTTGTTTAAGTACCCACACTATACCTAGCTCTTCACCATTTTTAAGATCGCGAGCCGCCACTGAATTATGGAGTACCCCAGAGTTCGGTTCTCGGTGTTTAACTATTTCTAATGTACAGGGTGAGTCAATGATAGAGTAAACCCTATTTTCTCCTTTATCTTAAGGGGGCAAAAGTTAGGGAAAGCGACGAACCAGCGCCGCAGGCAAATCGCCGAAAAATTTTTTGGGTGCCACGCCCAAAAAAATTTCAAAACAAAAAATACATATACTTATATATATAAAGAGACTTGTAGTGAGTTATACACATTCACTAATATCAAAAATGTTCAAAATTCAATTTTTCCCATTAATTTTTAAATTACTGTTGGTACAAAAATTAAAATATTAAGAACCCTGTTCTTATGCCATAAACTAAATATCATCCTCAATAATTGTAAAATTTAACTGCCTTCGGCATGGGATGTTTATTGGTTAATGGTAGAACGCGAGTTCCCAAGAACAGAGGGTCAATCATAATAGTAGGTATAAGAAAAAGTGGCAAAAATGCACCTAAATGGCCGGGAGTGCAACTTTTTCCTTCGCCAAACACGGTCGACTTCTACTTTTTAAGAAAAGCATACAGTTTTAGATGTCACCCTGTACTACGGGTTATAATTTGTACTCACTGTACAATTTAAATCACCAATTTCTTATTACGGTAATTTTCGGCAGATACTCTGGTGACTAACGCTATAATATAGTCAGTTTTAGTGTACTCTACTATGTAATTTACCATCGCATTGTTAAAACGTTGTGAATATATGTTTATACTCCTGTTAACAAAACAAAGTGTTTTTCACCACCCCAGAACCTATGGAGATATAATTTTTTGCAACAAAGTAGTTGCTGGTCCTTTAATATCGAAGAAATACTGTTGGGCAATCCCCAACAGGTAATATAAAACAGAAATAACAGAAACTTCTTTATGAAATAAGCATAATTGAGCAAAACATATTAACATTAATTTTAATTTATTTAATTAACAAAAATTAACCATAAACTAAAAGCACAACATATTTTTTTGCCTAAAACTAAACCGTAATTAGTCGCCTTTTTTGACAAAATATATTGATTATTTCATAGATCAATGTGGATCTTTTAATTAATACTTATTAAAGCTGAACTTGTTGTACGCTCTTCGCCTGAATGGTTTCTCAGATATGTTTTTAATCTTTTTAAAAATGGAAAAACTTCTTTTTGCTAAAGCTATAGTTACTGGTAGGATGATTTGTTATGTTATTTGGCCCGTTATTGATAGCGTTGCCGTCAAAGATTTTTTATGTTGCCCAATTATATTTTTTTTGGATTTCGTGGGAGGGGGGGCGGGTCCCTTGGGTACGCCACTGGTATACAGGGTGTTTAGTTAGGGCTGACCACCGTTTATATCTCGGAAACTACTGGGAAGAGAAACTTAAGTAAAAAAATCGTAATTAAAGTGGCAAAGATAAAAAAAAGTGTCCCTCTAAGATACCTAAGCGGCCACCCATTTAAATAAAATTCCATAACGCATTGTATGTTAAAAATATAAATAAAAAAATATGCTAAATTAATTCAATGTTTGACACTTTTCACACGCTTAAGCTCGGCGACTTTTTATTTTTCGCACGTTTTCCATTTTATTTTAGCATTTACTGAGCTCTTTTATTTGACATTTTACGCAAACTTTCAAAACGCGTAGGTCTGAAATTTTTTGTGTTATGTCGGTGAATATGCGGACAATTTGAGAGATAGACTACGGACTCGTCAAGCCCGAATTTTATAAGATATGTCAATAATTTACATATAACTTTAATTTTAAGTATAAAGTGTTCTTTATCAGTGGCGGCTCGTCAGGTGATGTAGGTGAAGGGGCTCTTCACCAAAAAAAATAACATCAGGAGGAAAGCTTTTTGACAATATGAAATATTAAGGCACCAATACAGCTACCATTTTTGCCCTTAAAAAATAATCATGTTCGAATTAATAATACTAATTTAATCCGAATCAAAATAGGGCCACGGTTAACTCCGATGGACAATAATTATGAACACTCGTGCATTTTGGCGCGCAACAGCCGACCGTGTCCGTCAGCTCAAAGCAAGTGATGACCAAACGCCTAACATGACTTTGATATTCACCGTTATTAACGACCTTCTAGTGAAAACCCAAAATCCAATTTATTGCTTTGCTGATGACAGCACACTTGTCTCATCTTTTACCTTGACTCTCCAAACATCCGCTGCCGACGCACATCTTCGCAGGCAGCATGAAGTATTGCGCCTCAACAATGACCTGGAAGAAATTTCGGCTTGGGGTGACAATAACCAAGTCGAATTTAATGCTAAGAAAACCCAGGCAGCAGTCTTCTCCAAAAAGGTTATCATTGCAGAACCGGATATAGTCATGGCAGGACACGTAATTCCCCTGGCACCGTCTATTAATTTGCTGGGGGTCAATCTGGGAGGTAATATGTCTTGGCATGATCACGTTGCCGCAATTGCCAAGGCAGCTGCAGGCTCTCTTTTACAGATATTTCCATGGCAGGTGTTCGACTGACATTGCCCACTTGATTCCATCTAGAGCAATGCAAAATAGAAATACACGGCGAACCACTGCCGCTCATCCATATGTTGTTCAGCTTAGTACTCCTCGAACTTCATTGTTCAAGAATTCTTTCATCTGGAGAACGTCATCTTTGTGGAATGATCTTCCTGAGGTCGTGTTTCCCAATGAATACAATCTTCAACGTTTCAAGACCAACGTTAATCGTTTTTTTCGCACTCGCACCGCTCCCAGAGCGCCTTAAAGGATTTTTCCTCCAGTGCCGGTGTTTTATCATAAAAAAAAACCGTTGCTATGGTTACGTCACGTCAGTAAATCAAACAGCATGTAACAATTTGCATTATGATGAAGGGCAATTTAAAAATAGATCAGTCGTATGCACCATTGTTTTAGCATTGGTTCGCCTAACCTTTAAGTTATTTATTTTGAGGCTTCGCGAAACTTACGGTTATAGATATTGTTTTTACGTGATTTACTGTGTGATTAAACAGTTTTGTTTTTAATTTTTCAGTTAATTCAATAGTGAACGTACCTACTTAGTTGTGTGTTTTAAAAATGAACCCAGTTAATGACATAGTTTGTAGTTTGTTGGAAACTACATTCAGTCGTTGGACAGATAAGGATAAGAGAGACGTTTTGTTTAACGGGTTTTTAGTCAATGTTTGTTTAAGTACCCGCACTATACCTATGTAGCTCTTCACCATTTTTTAAGACCGCGAGCCGCTACTGCTCTTTATAGGTTTTATTTGAATCAATGAGGTGATATGGCGTGATAAAACGAACATCTAGGAATTTAAAGCGATGGAAAATAACCCTTAAAAATTGAATAACTACGTGAAGTTCTGTTCACAAAAAATGATTCTGATTTAATGATTGCAAGAAAATGGGTGTTAGGTAGAGTCGTATCGTAGTATTTGTTATTAGGCAGTTTAGTTATCCTATATCATTTCCACGAACGCATTCTTTGCTTATTATATCGTAAAATAGATCCCTGAATAAGCATTCCATAAGCCCGTTCTAAAAGCGAAGATCTCTCTGTACATTAGGGTCTTATACAAAAGCAAAAGCACTGCTTTCGTACGAGTGGAAGCAAGCAAGAGAGCCCGTAGGCAGTAGGGTAGAAAGAGATGTAACAAATGAATCCGTCGCAACATTCGACCTTCCATCATCTATCAGCCCGCGCAAAGAGAGCACGCGTTTGGTAAGTACATAATGTCCGTACACACGATCAGGCATGCCTTCGCGCCTACCTAAAGAGGCAGGTCTGCGAGTAAGTCTGATACTACACATTCCGTACACACGTCTCAGTTAGACTGAGAGTCATCAATTCATTATCAAACGATCCGCTTTAATATTAATATGTCGTTAAGCAGTAATAAAGACTTGTGTTTAATTAGCACGGCAATAAAAGAAGTGGGTAAAGTCATGGTTACTTAAGAGAAACAAATATACACACATAAATTTATTAAAAGAGCTACAATTAGAACCAGATGACTACAGAAATTACATGCGAATGACCGAAGAAGTGTATATGGAACTATTAGAATTGGATCACCATACATTCAAAAAGAAGATACTGTAATGCGACAATCTATAAGTCCACACGAAAGATTATCATCCACTTTAACATGTATTTTTTTCTCGATATAGTTCTATAAATTCAGTTATTATATTTTTCTCTCTTGTAGTAGCCATAAATATTTAATATACATTATTATTTATTTAGACACAAAACAACAAGTTCAGTGCTAAATAGTTTTTAACTGGTTGAAAATGAAAATTTGGCACGCGCAGTGTATACACGTTAAAACTTGCCTGCGAGCCTGACCAGAAAATCAAGAATCGCCAGATTGCTTCGCTCCGCGCAAAGTGGCCTGAACGCACCATCAGTTCAGCATACACACGATCGCACTTACTCGCGAGCTTGAAGCGTTCAGGTAGGCGCGAAGGCATGCCTGATCGTGTGTACGGACTCATAAACATTGGTGCCAATCTACAAGTTTTACTGTTGTTTGGAAAATAATTCGGTGTCTCAATATAAAATATGAAACACGCCTCTATAAGTTTTATTATTAATTAGTTTAGTTAGAATATTTTTAAAGGGATAACGGATCGTAAAATAAGAAGCACTTTTGTGATAATAATATTTAATAATCAATAGGCTTGTAATATTTCACATAATAATTGACATCGTTTTTGGCAACATTGGTTCAATCAGGTGGATGATAGATTTTTAATTTATAATTAGTGTTTTCGCCCTTTTGCTAGACTTCGCGCTGTCGGGTTTCGGGAAAAAAAAATAAATATGGAGGCTAATTGTTACTATTTTTGTTTTTAAATCATTACGGTCCTAAACATCGAGAGCCAAACTAAAAAAAATTGCGATTTTCAGAATTTGTCTATTTTTATTTAATGTCCCTAAAACTATATTTAAAAATCTAGGTACGTATTTAAAAAGTGTTTTTTATTTTTCGGTAAGTTTTGAAGGTGCAAAAAATTAAAATCCAAAACTAAAAATTTCAGTTTTTTTCGTCTCCACAATTTTCTTTCACCAAATTATTAAGCCACAAAAGTTGCAACTTTGAGTCAGTTTAATCAGCTTCGTATCTCTTACTAGTTTCGAGATCCCATTGTACGCACACGAACTTGTATCACCCTGTATATAATACAAAATGCACTTAAAAGGTCAGAATAATGAAATGAAATTGTAAAAATACTGTACTATTGTGGACTTATAATAACCATGTTAAAATATCCATTTTAGGACTTAGAAATATATTTACATATATCTATCTCTAGAAATATATTTATTTTCAAACGAATAACGTCGGAATTCCCACCAGCTTCCAGTTTAAACTTTTTTGCATTTCATATTCTCCTTTACGCTCCTGGTTTCACAAAGCAACATAAAAATTGTCTCTAATGTTATTTGTGTTGGAGCTCTATCCATATTTTCTGTCTTTGTAGCGGTTTATGACTTGCAGAAGTTCAAAGTCAACATATTTGTTATTTAAAATAATTCCGCCCAAAATAATAAAATATAATCATACTTTGTTAGAGTGCAATGGGTCTTGTCGCTGAATTTTAATTTTGACGCTATCGTATTATAGAGCAAAAAAAAATTTGATACGGTTTCAGTATTTAAATTTTTCAATTATTTAACTCTCTAATAAAAACATGTGAAACTCTTTACAGACGTAACAACAACGCCAAGTAATGGCAGCAGCCTATCGCTCTGTAAACGACGCACTCCTACCTGACTGAGGTCTCGAGTCTGGTCTCCTGTTTTTAAACTGTCTTTATCTATTTAAATTAGCGAAATAGAGATAGTAATATAATTGGTTGTACGACTGAGTGAAGTACATCTCTTATGTTTTTAAACTGTCAGCTTTCGCGCTGTGTATTCAATTATTTCTAGAAAGGATTTATGATGCTCTATAGTCTATTTTAGAACAATGTTGAGTAATAAAATGGGAAATTCCATCCAGTTCGGCTCAATTTCGGTGTCGGCCGTAGGCGCATATGGAAACGAAGAGGGATTTTTAAAAGAAGGTTTGCTAACCTCGTCGTTCAATACGGGAGATTACCACGAGGAAATGAATTTCAATGTTTTTGAGGATTATTTTGGTGAAATGATAAAATGTCTTCCAGCTGATTCAGTAGTAGTTATGGATAACGCAAGCTATCATTCACGACGCACAGAGAAGACTCCAACTTCGTCTTGGAGAAAACAAGAAATTATCGACTGGTTAACTACCGAAAATATTAAATTTGAAGATAGTTTGATAAAGAAGGAACTATTAGCTGTAGCAAATTTACACAAACATCATTTTGTGAAATATGCCGTGGAAGATATAGCTGAAAAACATAGTGTAACTGTGCTCCGCACACCGTCGTATATTTGTAAACTAAATCCCATAGAACTTATATTGGCGCAAGTGAAAGGATTTGTAGCAAGACACAACACAACATTCAAAATGAAAGACGTTAAGCTACTATTTGATCAAGCTATTACGAAAGTGACACTAGAAAACTGGCGAAAGCAGTCCATCATGTCAAGAAAATATGGGATCTTGACCACCGTCGACGCGTTAATTATAACGTCAAGAGTAGATGACAGTTCCTCAGATGACGAAGAATAATATGATATTTTATAATTTAATTTCTCTATAATGTATTTTTTGTGTTTTGTATTTTGTTTATACTGTTTAAAAAAAACTAAATGTTGTAACTAATACTATGTACATATTACACGCCTTTGTCACACCATTTTCGGTGTTTGTAATGGGATAACAATAGGCAAAACCCATAAATTGACCCAAACCCGGGTGGTACTATATAATAAGTAAATAATTTTACAATGAAACCAATGCCAAATTAGGAAAGTGGCTTAAATATTCGTTGGGTCACTCTGTAGTCCCTTTGCATACGTAATGAGCTTTTATTACTCTACCCAGTTCTGAAATAGACTATAGGAATATTTTTATTATTGAGAGAGAGTTTTCAATTGGATTTATTTCAGAATGTTAGTGCTGAATATGATAAATTCGAGTGAAAAGTGAAATAGTGAAGAAGCTCATTGGCCTATTAATATTTATAATAGTTCCCTATATTATACAATACCGGGTGTCCGTGGAAGGAAGGCTCGCGCCTATAACTTTATATATGAAAATAAACCAGTTTATAAAGTTTCCTATTTGTGCTAAAGTTATAGAATTCATTCGATATATTTATATATTTTTATGTAAAAAACATTTACTTTGCAGAATCAGCGTTGATATTTTACTTTAAAGCAACACAGGCAGGCAAAATCCCTATTAACATCTTGTTTAAAAAATGTTGATATGTTTTCGAATTTTTTATAATATATTTTTTGAAGTAAAAATATAAAATATTACCTCCGTTCAAGAATTTATTCAGCTTTTCTTTGTGTTTTAAAGCTCACATTTTTTTATAAGCGAGAACAAGAAAAACAAATGGTGTTTTCCCATGTTGAAAATCCTAATTTATTCTTTTCGTCAGCGGTTTACTTACCGTTTTTTATAATGGATTTTACTATACTTGGGTGAAATTGTCACGAATATAACTGGCAACTGACTGATCGCACCAAATTTTATAACTGGTAAAAATGTCGAGTTTATCATTAATCTACCGTAGAACTCTATATAGTTATGATAAGCATAACTATTTATAACTATTTTTGTTCATAATTATTGTTACTTTGTCTCCCTACGCTTCATTTGTTTTGTAAATGTGAATAATTTATAATTTAGGAGGTTGATATCTGATAACGCCTGACTATGCAAGAACTCATTATTGTGTGGGTGCCGCCCCGAAAATTCCCTGCCGCCACGCTGCTCCGGCCAACTCTGTATTTGGCCCGATGTTAAATGCGTATGAAAGAGATAATAACACCAATGAATATATCTCCATCTCTTACTGACGCGTAAGGAAATCGGCCTTGTTTGGCCTGGCCAGATCCTCATATGAGGCTTTATTTTATCGAGAGTAAAGAGTCCCAATAGGGTTAGGGCACCACTAGGGTATATAGTTATGCTTTCGGCTTTGCTACCTACATACCCGAGGGCAGCTGTTTTTCAATTGGTTTTGCCTGTCGAGATATTAATTTTAAAATATTTTTATTTTAAACAGCTTTTACTATTTAACATTAATTACACTGGTCAACAAAATTTAAGATTTTTTTTGTCCCACGAGCTGAAGTGGGTGTACTTGGTAGTACTTTTTAAACATATTTCATATATGTTTTCCATCACGTAGGGTTTTAAAGTGATAAAGCAATGAATTTTTGTGAACGTATATATTATAATATTGGATAAGTTATGAAAAAATAAAGTACAAAGTGATATATTTGTATAAATGTGGTCATATATGACTTTCGACTGTACTTTTCATCAGAAACATCTCTCTTCAGCGTCCAGCAATAGTCTGCCAACATAGCGGGGCTCCATTTGCCTTGGTATCTCTTCTCCATGTCCAGAATGTCCTGGTGAAATCGCTCGCCATGTTCGTCACTTACTGCTCCAAGGTTTTTCGGAAAAAAGTCCAAGTGTGAATGAAGAAAGTGTATTTTTAGACTCATGTTGCAACCCATGGCTTTATATGAGACCAATAAATTGTTAACATTCTCTACGTAATTTTCGGATTTACGATTTCCCAAGAAGCCGTTGCAAATGTCCTTGAAAGAAAACCATGCTGCTTTTTCAACTCCATTCAGAGCCTCACTAAAGTTTTCATCTCGAAGTAGCTCTCTGATCTGAGGTCCCACAAAAATACCTTCCTTTATCTTGGCATCACTGATTTTAGGGAACTTACTTCTCACATATGCAAACGCACTGTTAGTTTTATCCATACCTTTAACAAAATTCTTCATTAACCCAAGCTTAATGTGCAAAGGTGGTAAATAAATTTTTTGGGGATGAACAAGTGGGATACCACTGACATTCTTATTTCCTGGTGTCAGGGAAGTTCGTTTAGGCCACTCTTTCTTTTCATAGTGATTTTTCCTATCTCGACTGTCCCATTCGTATAGGAAACAACAATACTTTGTGTAACCGAGTTGCATGCCGAGCAAAAGTGAAACAACTTTCAAATCGCCACAAATATTCCACTTAAAGTCTATATATTAAATTTTTTCCAAAATAAGCTTCATGTTGTCATGTGATTCTTTCATGTTGCCTGCATGAGCCAAAGGAACAGAGGGAAACTTATTTCCATTGTGGAGTAGTACCGCTTTCAAGCTTGATTTGGAAGAGTCAATGAACAAACGCCACTCATTTGTATCATAGTCATGCCCAAGTGCCTTCATAACAGAGCATACATCATTACAAAATACATTACGATAAAAAGCAACTTTTGTGCCACTCTGTAGAAGATTCCAGTCTTTTAATCTAGAACCTAGAAGTTCGGCTTGCTTCTTAGACAAGTTTAAATCGCGGACAAGGTCGTTAAGTTCTTCTTGACTTAGAAGATGCGGCGCACAAGAAGACGAATGTGGTGTAAATGTTGGATCCAGATCAATATTTTCGGCTGAAAAACTTTCGTTGTTTACTTCGTCATCGGCACTTTCATCGTCGCTCGGTGTCATATTTTGTGGGGGGTCAGGCACAGGTAATTCCGGACTCTGCGGCACTGGTCTCAGTGCAGATGGAATATGAGGATATTTAACAGTATGTTTGGATTTAGAAGTTATACCACTGATATTTGTAAGACAAAAATAGCAATCGGTAATATGGTCTGATGGTTCCCTCCAAATCATGGGAATAGCAAAAGGCATATGTCGTTTACCTTTTGCTTACGCTGTAAGAAGTCTGACACACGTAACACAGCAAATATGGGGAGCCCAGCTTTTGTCTTGATCGCCGACTTTACACTTGAAATACTGTTCATAGCATTTATTAACGAGAGGCGTGAAAGACCGTTTTTGAGATTTAAATGTCAATTCACCGCAGATGTAGCAAAAAGAGTTCGGGTGGTTTACACAATTTCTTGGCATTTTTACAGGTGAGTTACACTACAATAGCTTAAAATGCACCACAGCACATTCTTCAAAACGTTAAAAAAGTCTGCGTATATGTTCATTCACCGAGCTCTAGCCGATAACTAAAACAACAATAAATGTTATGTAGGACTCGGAACTGCTTGCAGGTCTCAACAAGCCAAGACATGTTCCGCGTGACACACAGAGCACACTTTGTTATTTCTAGTCACAACAAGTTATTGTTACAATACACAAATAATAGAATAGCAATGCCTGACACAAGTTTTTTGTTAGATGACTCTTATAGTACAGACCTATGCGTGCATTTTATAGGTAAATAATCACATATACTGGAACATAAAAACTAAGGGTGATGGAGAAATTCTGAAAACATGATTGATTTCAGCATGCAAAATTATATTGAAATCAGACATTTTTGCGCTTGGGACAAAAATCTTCTTAACCAGTGTTATTAGCACTTTCTTAAGGCACTTTTCAAGATAAAAAATGTACGAGGTCAAAAGCTACCCAAACATTCAGGTCCGTATTTAAAAAAATTAAGTTGATATAGGTATCTAAAAAACGAACGTCGTATCTGAAATATAAAATTATTTTCTTGAAGGGCATAAAAAATTGTCTTAAGCAAGTGCTCTTGGTTTTCGAAAATAATAAATATTTCGTAAAGAAAATAAAAACAAAAATTCGTTTTTTTTTTCGGATGCTCCGGAAGTCATAGGAACTTTTAAATTTTTTTTAACAAATAATTCATCATTAAATTATGCAACTTTGCTTCTATTTAACCAAATCTCTATCTTTTTCGTTACCGAGATAGCAATGCATCGAATTTGTAACATCCTGTATTCTTATTTAAAAATTTTTACTTGATATTTTGGCCCTATATGTATCGATTATCACGAGCCGCCACTGGTGTCTTGCTCCAAATCATTCTTTGTGTCGGTACGGGTTCAGTAAATAATAAATAAACTAACCGTCTTCTCTCAAATCGGCTCAATCTCTATCGATTACCTTCAAATTAATTTTATTGAATGCCAACGCGTTAATTGTGGTCCATTCAGTTACAATCAACACCGAACTGCGTCACAAATTGAGCATGAAAATTGCTTATTATTGCTTTGTTTGATTTATTTATTAGGAGCAGTATTACTGTTAATTTGGAGACATGAATATTAGATTGATCATCATAGACAAATTAGCCTCATACCCTTATGGGCCTAGAAAAAAGATAGGAGTTATGGATCAAAACTTGGTTATTCAAGGATGCTGGTTATATTTTATGGAGTTATCTGGAAATGGGCACGCTCAGAAGCCATCTGCAATTCTTCTTTAGAAGTTTCATTTTTTTCCGGGGGCCCGTCCGTGCTCCGGATGCACATATACCAGATTTGGCCCACGGTGCTCATCCTGTTTGGTACTTACACCCACTCCGTAATCCCAGCTCCTTGCACTAGTTTGTGTGGGTCAACTGAGGAGAGGGTAAGGATGTTCTCCGATTTCAGTCTTGGTTGCCCGAGTATTTGTGGCCTCTTCCCATCTAGTGACTCCCAATGGCAAACTATGTGCTGTATAGTTTCCCTGTCTTGTCCGCATAATCTGCAGTCAAGGTCTTCATTGTACAGTTGCATTCTGTGCAGATAGTTCTTGACAGCCATGCGGCCTGTGAGAATTCCTGTAACGGTTCTTAGCTGGTTCCTGTTCATTTGAAGCTTCGTAAGTCTTGGGTCTGGGTTACAAAGAAGCTTTTGCTGTGGTGTAAGCCCTGTCTGATGCTTCAGTGGATTTCGTGTTCATTCCTGATCCATCGCTTTATGGCATCTCGTACTGTGCACCGTGGTACTCCGAGTGCGGGTTCTGGACCAATGAATGTATTTTCTAAGCCTTTGCTTGCAAGTTTATCGGCTTTTTCATTTCCTGTAATACCTTTGTGTCCTGATACCCACTGTAGTATTTTTTTTTGTTTACTTTTGCCAGGGCCTCCAGTTCCTCAAAAGTTTGATTTAGTATATGATATAGTAAAGTATATTTATTTTGCAATATAATCCTCAACATATTCAGTAACGTATTCCATTGTTTATCTTAAGGAGCACTTTTAAACGTTGACCTAGCTCAAACACATTTTTGATGGTTATTTTAAAAACCACTTCCGAACTTTATCCAGGTATTCCAATATCATATTTTTACTCCTCCTTAGGAGTGAAGTCTAGTGACGCATTCGCCATTTCATCAATATTTCTTATTCTTCGGTTTATTCAAAAAGGGATCAAATAGCCGTCCTTGGGTAGCAATTACGTACAGCTTTGAACTAAAGAAATTTTGATTAATGAATTGTGTTAAAATTGCATTTTTAACACATTGTCGAAAAACATGTTTATAATAAAAAAGTCAATAAATTTCAGCTTTGTACCATTTTACGATAAAACTTAAGTTTAACGACTCTCATTTTTATTCATAAACCAGGCTGTAAAATCAAGTTCGTGTTTTCTTGTTTAACCTTGTCGGGTTAAAGCGAAACATTCGTAAGCTAATGTAGGTTTTGTTGCTCTAACTTTAATAGACCAGGTCGCAGGATTTAAAAAATAAAAAATAAATTACAAAAAAAATTATACTGAGGAGCGTATTTAAAAGCACAAAGCCCATCATGCGGCGTATACGACTATATAATCAGTATTTAAAGGTACGCTTTCCTCCACGGTCGCTAGTCGTTGGCGACTACGACCCAGTACGACATGAAGTATTGCGCCTCAACAATGACCTGGAAGAAATTTTGGCTTGGGGTGACAGTAACCAATAACAATAACCAAGTCGAATTTAATGCTAAGAAAACCCAGGCAGCAGTCTTCTCCAAAAAGGTTAACGTTGCAGAACCGGATATAGTCATGGCAAGACACGCAATTCCCCTGGCACCGTCTATTAATTTGCCGGGGGTCAATCTGGGAGGTAATATGTCTTGGCATGATCACGTTGCCGCAATTGCCAAGGCAGCTGCACAGAAACTTGGTGTACTTTTCCGCACCAAAAGGTTGTACACACCTCATCATTTTTTGACACTCTACAAAGCCCAGATTCGACCATCATTAGAATATTGCTCTCATGTCTGGAGCTCTGCACCCAAGCACACCCTTCGGCTACTGGATTCCATTTAAAGGAGAGCCGTTCGTCTGATCGGCGACCCCGAGCTGACCAAGACCCTCGATAGCCTGGAGCATCGAAGACAGGTTGGTGATTTGGCTCTCTTTTACAGATATTTCCATGGCAGGTGTTCGACTGACATTGCCCACTTGATTCCACCTAGAGCAATGCAAAACAGAAATACACGGCGAACCGCTGCCGCTCATCCATATGTTGTTCAGCTTAGTACTCCTCGAACTTCATTGTTCAAGAATTCTTTCATCTGGAGAACGTTATCTTTGTGGAATGATCTTCCTGAGGTCGTGTTTCCCAATAAATACAATCTTCAACGTTTCAAGACCAACGTTAATCGCTTTCTTCGCACACGCACCGCTCCCAGAGCGCCTTAAAGGATTTTTCCTACAGTGCAATGTTTTATCATAAAAAAAAAACTTCGCGTGTTCGGTTTTCGAAAAAAAGGAATATGGAGGCGTTAATTGTTACTATTCCGGCTAGCAGCGCGTCTGCAGAACGATCCTTTTCTGGATTAAAAATAATTCATACCTATTTACGAAACACCTAAGGAGAGACACGCTTAAGTGAATAAACAATAATCTCTTTGCAGGATTTAAAACTCAAAACCATTTTTTATGACGATGTTTTAAAATAATTTTTACTTAAAGACCGCCGGCGCCCTGTTTACAATTTACAAATAATGTCGTTTTATTCTTCTTCTGCCACAGTATAATATATAGGGTGTTCCAATGTAAGTTTGATATGCTTCGACTATTTGGGACATCCTGCAATTAAAAAGGTTAGATGCAATGAAATCCTGCATTGAAAGTGGGCCATCTTGTATAGAGTTGACTTTCATTCTGTGTAAAAACCTCTGGAATCCGGCCTATTAGAACTAAAAATAGAACTTTTAACTGTTTTTAATGTTATCAAAGTTCTTTTGTGTTTTTTGTGTTCGCGTGTTTAGTAGCTTTGTCATTTAGGAAATGATAAAGGTTGAAATACCAGGGTCAAGTTTTAATAATTTAGCGTGTATTTTAAAGGATTTTTTTTATTGTTAATAAATCTAAAACATCAAATGAATCAATCAATTTACTTTCTCGTGCGTTATGAACATCATATCCTCTCTTGTAGTCAGTGGCGGCTCTTGGTCATTTTAGTAGGGTGGTCAATACAAGAAAAAAATGCGCCTAACTAAAAATTTTTTGGATGCCACGCCCTTTTTTGTTCATATTTCTTGTATTTATTTAATTAAACAACAAACTAATTAAATATTACCGAAATTACATTCCATTCGTAATTGGAGCCACGCGCTCGACAAAACACTGCCACCGACAATTTGCAGATGAAATAATAATCAATTTCACAGATTAATAACCGATGGACGTCAGCCTTTTGTCAATCTGCATCAGAGATCGAAGAGAGACACGCACCGGTGCATAGGTCGGAGGTTAGACTATACATGACATGTGACCTATCGCATGGAACCAGTGAGCTCGCGGTCAATGCCTGGAGTAGCAGTTTCTCTCGATTTAACGCGTTGATTTATTTTATGATTCTTTCTCGCTCTAAGAAATCACCGGCCGCTATGCAAATAGAATTTTACATTTAAATAAGCAGGCTATATTTGGTCAAAATTAAGTTTTGACCGGGGTATAATATGAACGACATTTAAGATGTTGTAGCGAAAAAATTGAAGATTTCAGATGTTCAATATACTATTTTAGATATTTTTGGATGGGTTAAATTTAGAGTTTTTAACTGTCATTTTGACTTATTATTTATGGGAGGTCAATGACCATTTGACCCTATTGTTAAGCCGCCAATGCTTGTAGTACAAACTACCATTTTCAGGTGGCCTAATATGGATTAAAAAGGCAAGCATTTTTTATTAATGCCATTATTCTCAGAGGCTTATAGTGACCTAACTGCAACTATAGTCTATTTTAGAAAGATGTAGTGTAATAAAATGGAAAATTCCATCCAGTTCGGCCATAGCCGCAGGTAAATTTTGTGCAATAAATTATTTATGATAACTAACCAAAGAAAAAAAGAAGATTATCTGATAAAGAATGAACTATTAGCTATAGCAAATTTACACAAACATCGTTTTATGATATATGCCGTGGAAGATAGAAAAACATAGTGTAACTGTGCTGCGCATACCGTCATGTTATTACGAACTAAATCCTATAGAACTTAAATAAGCGCAAGTGAAAGGATTTTATCAAGACACAACACGACATTCGAAATGAAAGATGTTAAGCTACTGTTTGATCAAGCCATTAAGGAAGTGACACCAGAGAACTGACGAAAAGAAGTCCATCATGTCATTAAAGAAGAGGAGAAAATATGGGATCTTGACCACCTGATCGATCGGACCGTCGACCCGTTAATTATAACGTCAAGAGGAGATGACAGTTCCTCAGATTAAGAAGAATATTGTAAATATGTATTTTTTGTATTTTTTTATAATGTTTAATAAAAAATAAGTGTACCTAATACTATGTACATAATGCACGCCTTTGTCACATCATTTTCAGTGTTTGCGAATGGATAACAATAGGCAAAACCCATAAATTGACCCAAACCCGGGTGGTACTACCTGCCCTTGATGAAAAAAAAGAATTTTGTAATGAAATCAATGCCAAATTATGAAAGTGGCTTAAATATTCGTTGGGTTACTCTAAAGTCCCTTTACATACCTAAAGAGCTTTTATTACTCTACGCCTTTTTGAAATAGACTATAGTAGACGTCCAGAACAAAACGTATCGTTTGTAATTCTCCTTTTCAATGTGAAGATCTCCCACTCTGTCTGAATATTTTATATAAATACTTAAAACAATGCAAAAACTATTTAAAAAAATAAGGCCAATGCCAGGAAGGCAAAGGTATACAAACAGCTCGTAGGAAAAAGTTTTAAGGTGATTTTTTTTAACTGCGAAATAATTGTGTATCTCACCTTGACGGAATGGCAAGGTCTCTCAGTATATTCCAATGCTTCGTTAATTATTTTACTTTCTATCGGAAAAGGTGATGAATTATTTCAGTCAACACGGTTTTGTGTCTGCATTTATAGGTAACGTGTTTTTAGAATAATCATATCCAAAATATGGTTTTGTGTTGTTAAAAGAGGGATTAAAAATGATGTAAATTAAAAAAATTGCCAAAAAGACATTTCTTATTTAAAATTTTTACTTTTATTTAACTTTTTTACCCGACAAGATATATTTCTAAATTTTTCTCTAAGGTTAACAAATACCATGTGAAATTATATCTATACAGCGAGATTTAGTTGTCATTTCTTGTCATTTTCTCGAATTAGGATTTTTACCTCTTCGTTTGATGCCAGGGCCTTTTCCGAGGGGAACTATAGCTTAACGTCGGTTTCGAACTACGATCCTCCGTCATGCGGACACCCTCCCCCCCCCCCCCCCCCCCCCAAGGGTTAACCCTCGGTTTCTTGCGCAATTGCATGCCCTACCGTTTGGGGAGTGTGTACCTTCTTCTGCACCCCACGAGATATCCGATCTCATCGGCCTGAATGCGCAAATGTTTATAATTATTGTCCATCGGAGTTAACCGTGGCCCTTTTATGCATAGCTACATTCGGATTAAATTAATATTATTAATTCGAACATAATTATTTTTTAAGAGCTGTATATATTAATGTACCATTATTATTTAATATTGTCGAAAAACTTTCCGGTTGGTTTTATTTATTTTTTTTTGGTGAAGAGCCCCTTCACCTACTTCACCCTTCACCTGACGAGCCGCCACTGTAAATTTCTACAGACAAATGGTGAATTTTCTCGCTTATTATAGCCGAGCGAAATTTAAAAATAATTTTCTGCAGCATGTTTTAAAAATTTGGAATATTTCTATTCTATTAAACAGTAGCTTTATTTTTTCTTACTATAACAGGTGGTCCAAATCGCCTTTTCACCACATTTACCATTTCGTTTGTCGTCTATTAAACCTAATGCTGTGGATTATAAAACCGATATGTTTATGGTCTATTTTTAGACCCTTGTAAATGGATTTACGATGGTGAAAAATTATATCCAACCTAATAATTTACTACAAAGGAATAAATTTAATGTTTTTTTTTCAATATTATAATTTTTATAGACAATAAATATTATAAGCACGTGTTTTTAAATAGAGTAAATTTTAATGAGTTTTAAAAGGAATATTGGCCAGTTTTTGCCAACAAAAGTCCCGCTATTCGATTTTTCAGACCCTAAAGTCTCGGCAACCGCCTACTCCCGAAACCCGAATTTTGCTTCGTAAGAATAGTTATTTATCTACTTTTATTTAGTAACATGAATTTTACAGTTCTGTGTATCGTTTTGTAAGGGCATCTATTACAGCACTAGTGCTGTAATAAATGCCTTTACAGCACTAGTGTTGTGTGTGCTGTGTGGTCTGACGCCTCGTTTGATAATTTTAACATCTCGTGTTGTAATATGAATCTTTACAACACTTATATCGTAAATAACTCTTACGTAGTTTTGCCAGACACTAAAACCAAGAAATCGAGAAGTTTCACCATACATACATACGATCAAATTGTGTAAAAATTCTGCTTATAATAGTAATAAATAAATGGAATACTACTTTAAATATGAACGTGAGTTACAATCCATAACTCACAGGAGTCCTTCTTAAGTGCCGTTTTGTATATTCATAATAAAGCATTCTCGTTTCTTCCCGCACTATTTTTTTTATTATAAATTTTCACACTTCGTCAATGAAAAATGTTTCAATTAAAATTTTTACTAATTTTTCTCTTTAAAAATAAAAACCTAATTGTTTTTTGTTTTTGTTGTAAAAATATTTTTAACTCGTTTTCCTTTAAAATTGCATCATAAATCATTAACTAAAATGATATGCGTCTGAAACCTTAATCTCTATATAAAACAGGACTTTTAGAAGGAAAAGTTTAAAAACTAAACGTTTCCTACAAGACCTTTGTAATCTAAGCCAAGAATACATTAATTAAAAATTTTAATTAAGAGTCCAAGACGAAAAACTAGGTTGCAATTAGACTTTTAGACCCGAGCTCCTAGGCTCAGGGGGGGGCTGTAGCGCGGCCCCCCCTCTAAATACGCCACTGATATACATACAGTGTGTTTCATAATTGAATGCTAATCTGAAATTAAGATAATACTTAAACGATTTTTTGTAATTTTTTTTTTAATTTTGGTACAGGCTAAGTACGCATAAAAATACAATTTTTCCGAGATAAAGGTTTTTAAATTTTCATTAGTGGTGTCCCTGTTAACGTTCTCTAATATACTTTTAATCAAGATTATGATACGCCACTGATATTTTAAAAATAAATATTATTTTTATAATTAGTCTCTATTTCTCATAAAAACGGTCTCTTGACTTGTTTTTCTCAAAGGGGAAAAATTCTATCAAAACCTTTTTATTGTTTTAATCCCTTTTCCTTTGTTCCATTCGTCTGTTTTTGTGGGGCAGGTTATGCCTTGAAATATTTATTGATTGAAGTCGGTCGTTTTAAGGGATGTTAATATTAAGACTGGATGAGAATCAGCAGTTATTTATCTTTTTGGCTGTTTATATAAACTTTATTGGAGAATGATCAGAAAATCCAGGGTTTCAACAAAACAAATAACAAGTTTATCTACGAGGTTCACTAGAAAAATTGCCAAACGAAGCTACCATTTTAGAGTCGGAAATAAGCATGCGAAAAAGCCCCCTGCATTTATCTGTTCCTTTTTTAGAAAGCGTCATTTGCAAGCGTTCAGAATTGGCATCGGCGCCATTGCCCATATTTCTTTGTTTATATTATTAATTGCGGTATAGTTGAACTGTCATTTTAATTTTTAACATCACAGAACTAATAGCGCCGCAGGCGAAAACCCTTCGGGTCCACGCCCAAAGGTAAAAAAAAATCTAATTTTGGTTTTGTGAATGTTTTTTTTACCTTTTTTCTTGATATTCCTAGCAGAAACACATTTTTTACATTTGTGGAAAATATGAATGTTGTGTTGCATTCCAAAATTTTCACTAACCAGGGTTTTTCTGGCACGATTTTTCATGTTTAAAAAATTGTAAATATCTTTTATATACGCTTACCAAGCCAAAATTGATAATTTTTTCAGAAATTATGTTTTCCTACGACCACCTATGAAAATAAGAAAAAAAGCACGGTTAACTTGGCTCGAAAGCGCCGATTATCACACGCGTGTTGAATAGTAGATTCTGTAACGAGGTTGGAATAAAAATTTGATCCGAGTGGAAGATTCCGAACGCGAGCGTAGCGAGCGTGAAGCCGAGTTCTCAGAGCTTCGTTCTGTCGTTGGCGACACGTGTTGTGACTAATAGAAAATGAGTTTTTTGACATGTGACTCCAATACTCATTTTCTATTGGTTACATCACGTGTCGCCAGCGACAGAACAAAGCTCTGAGAACTCGGCTTGAGAAACCACGAGTATCGAATTTTCATTCTAACCGAGTAGCAGACTATATTTTCTCCACGACCAAAAATACTATTCCCAATATTTGTAATTTCAGGTGGAGTATTATCCAGTTCCATATCTGATTCATCCGATTTTTCACTCATATTTTGACTTGCACTAAAATTTGTCTGCTGACATTGACAGTTTCGAAATTCATGGCAACCTATGTCGTTTAGACCAATTACAGAATATTCATTAGGTATCTTGTTATGAAATGAAAATACCTGCAAAACGCATAAGAAGCACGTGTTTCAGAAAAAATATTCCAACTCAAGAGCGAGAATTTTAACATTCTATTATCAAAAATGATTTTGGAATTATTGCATTCAGTAATGGTCATGGAGAAAAATATATTTCAATTCTAGAGTTGAAATACAAGGCACACTATTTAATTTAAACAGATGGTGCCAATTTGACAGACCACCCTTATTTATTTAAAAGAACAAATTTTAGAAAGCAGTAATTGTAAAGTCCCCTATTTTTCACGTATTTGTCGAGTGATTCACAATTAGAGTGTGAAAATAATCTGAAATTATAAAAAAAAATATACTGGAAAATCTATTACCAGAAAAACCAAATCGCGCTAAAGGGAGTGTCATGTATTAAACAACAAATGTTTATCGGCACCGATAGCGTCGAGAATAGAGCTCTAACCTACAGATTACAAGGTCACAGGTTCAAATCCCGTCAGAAGTATTTGACTTTTTTTTATAAAAACATTAAATAATTTATAGAATTATTTTGAATTGAAATCTCCTGTTGGGTGGATTTTTGAATTTATTTTTAATGCATCTTTCCTTGATTAAATTTAAAATTTTTCATTCTGGTTAATCTAGAAGTCAATCCAGGATAAGTTTTTCCTATGATATAAAATATAAAAAAATGAAAAAGTTAAACGACAAATAAAGAAAAAGCCTATTGACAAACTATGAAACCAGATATTAAAGTGGACCAATATCCTAAGTATTATAATTTCCGCACTAGTGTTGATATATTTGTTTTAACACTAGTGTTGAAATATTTTTTTCACAAATCAAAGGCTTTTTTAATAATTATTTGTGGTCGTAGGAAAAATAGTATACGATACTTGTGTTAAAGTGATTATTCTAAAACTCTACTCTACTATAGTATTTGTCTTTAAAATTAAATAATGGTCGTTATTTGTTTTTTGGTTGTAAAAATATTTTGTTGCATTTAGTTATATTTTTGTGCTCTAAAAAAGAGAAAAAGGAACAGACAAGTATATAATAGAAAAATACTATAAAATATTATTCTTTTTACTCGTTTTCCTTTAAAATTGCATCATAAAACAATAACTAAAACTATGCGCCCGAAATCTTAACTTCTATACAAAACAGGACTTTAAGAAGGAAAATTTTCAAAATTGTGAGAAATTTTAAAAAACTGAAAAATGTTTAGGTACTAGTGAACCACAGCAACAAAAAAGCTTTTCGGGCATAGAGTTCGGGCTTTATTTGGAGGAACGAAACCAGAAACTTGTTAATTTTGGACGTAAAGGGTAAAACAAGAGCCACAGGCGAGTGTGTTCGCTACTGACTCTATTTAATAATATCATGGTAGTACTTAATCTCGATTTGACGTATTGAGTTTTTAACTTAATTTTAAAAAGAACGTCTTACTTAGCACAAGGTCGGCGTCTAATTTTTCTTTCTTCAAGGTTACAGTTTTTTAAAGAAATAAATGAAACAAAACAAACATAAAAAAAATATCTTTTTTCTCTTATTTCCTACCTGATTTTTTATCGTCGTAGGCCAATTTCAACGTCTTCAAGCTTGCAACTTCTAAGAACACTCTAAATTTGCCAAAAACGACGTGAGAAGCCTTATTCTTTTAGAATTTTCTCGGTTCCTTTCACTATTCGCGAGGTTTTTCTTGCTGGCGCGAAAATTTGAAATTTTCCCGGATGTCTTGACCGACTGCTCGACAAGCCTCAGTCAGGAAATAACTGAAGCAAAGCACGCTTGCCGGATTGATGGGATGCCGCCGGTCCGGGGCGGAGTTGCCAAGTTTTCCTGCTGGAAATCTTACATATCTTACATATCGACGCCGACGCCGACGGTTTAAAAGAAACAATAACATTGACTTACTACCCTACCAGAACCTATTCAGCAACCTATCAATATTTATAATTCTTTTCCATGGTTACCAGCCCCCTGTAAAATTATATCTATCTATAGTATGAGTGGTGATTCCTAAGTTGATATTTCTTTTTTAGCTGTGTATAAAAGACATTAAAATAAACAACATTTTCCAATACCCTGTTCCAAAAAATTTTAAAATAGGCGAGATACAGAAGTAAAAAATCTAAGTGCGGACCTGGTCATCAAAACGTAGCCTGCTATACTTTATGTTGTTTACCTTATTAGTCATGCAATTTACAGGTAGGTGGTCAGTTATTATTTGGCAATCCGCTGCCGTGTGTTTTTCTGAAGCAAGTTAATTTTAAATTGGTGACACGTAAAAATGGTTAAATTTGAAAATAATGAACTAGTAGATATAATGCTAATTTACGGTGAGTGTCGTCAAAATGCGGGTGCTGCTTCGAGATTATACGCAGAACGCTTTCCCTTGAGGGCTTATCCTACACCCAAAATTCTTCTTAATGTTATTCAACAGGCAAGTTAGGCAGGACCGTATTTGATCCATAGTGCAAAAAATGAATGTAAGCACCTTATTTTTGAGTATTTTGAAAAAAGGTATTTAAAAATGTTGTTTATTTTAATGCCTTCTTTGCACAGCTAAAAAAGAAGTATCAACTTAGGAATCACCCTGTATATTAAATACAAAAACAATTGCGTTCTCTTGACCCGAATCCTGGCCATGTTCCCGGTAACTTGGGGAGTGTCAGAAAGATTAAGAAAAATACGTTTCAATGTTTTTTACAGTACGACGAACTTCAGTCATTATTTTTGACTCATATCCAGAGCCGGCCTAAGGCTCTACCGGGCCCTAGGCAGCAGTAGCTAATGCATACCTCCTTATTATTATTAAACATTTCAATGTTGCTTTATTTTAATGTAACGAATATTAACGCGTATAATTCTATTGAACTGGCAATGTTGCCGTAGCAAGTAACCATGACGACAGCGTCTTACTGACCTTCTATATTACTTTCCTGCTGAAGAACGACAAGGTTTATGGCAGGTGATAAAACAAGTATGTTTCTGGCTATTTTTATGTATAAATTGTTGTTAGTAATGTTTCCAATTCCATTGGTGATGTTTCTTTTGTCATTTTATTTTTTCAGGACATAGATATAGATCAAAATGGCAGTACTTTAATGCAAAAGATAGCCGCACTACTCTGTCGCTTGCCGCTAAGCTTCTCTTTATATATTTTAAACGGACACTAAATTCCACCCCCCAGGCCCCCCTGTAGAACCGCCCCTGGCTGAGACTACTAATTCTTGTACTAATTTTTTTTTATCGCAATGGTACATCCAGCGTCTGGTCCAGCAACTGCGGGAGTGCAGATCGGATAGCACTGTTTTGCAACGACTGTTTTGTATATTTTGGAAGCAAAACAAAATGGCGTCGGTGTCTTTAAAAGGCAGTAAACGGTGTGTTTTCTGCTGAAAAACGAGGAAAAGCTTTAGGTGTTGGAAAACGTAAAAACAACTCGTCGGGCTATATATTCGGTTCAGTAAAATGATATCAATTCAGCAAGATGCGATACTTCTCAAAAACACTAATTTTTTGTTATCTTTTCATTGCTTTAAGATTAAAAAGTCCGTAATTAATCACAATTTTAGTTTGCTTCTTAGCTAAACAGTTGGTGTGTATCTTTAGTCTTTACTCAACAAGTAAATTGGCCTGTTGTAGTTTCTAACCGACTTTTCGTTAAATTCTGGAAGGCCATGTGTTTTACAATTACCCGCTGACGGACAGTGATAACATCCATGGGTTTGTTCCCACAGTAGTCACGGAGAGTCCGTGATAATCAGGATTCTGCTCAATAGACTCAGACGCGGATTTCTGGGCGTTTTGAGTGGTTAGATAACTGTCAAACTGTCGGTAACTTGTCCGTTATTGCTTGGGGGAACAGACATTATGTCAGTATCCAGAATTAAATAATTTGAGGTTAGTTTTGTTCGCCAAATCATGACATTACGCCTAGGCGTGGATTTACTTGTCAATTCACGAGACGTTAACCTCTATACGTGGCCAACGTAAAATTTGTAATTGTTTTTTTAATAAATAAACGGGCCTATATTGTGTCTCTCTTGTTCCTCCTCAAATCGCAGAAGGCCTTGGCCCAAGTGGTAAGAAACCGTTGACGCCGTATTTCAACGGCATCATGTGGACGCACCTTCACCTCGGATCAAGAAAATACGTTGGCCAGATTTTGTAAAACTGATTTTGATAGATGACACTTCTCGAAAAGTGGTAGACTTTTTATTAATACTATGCCACGAAATGCTTATGAAGTAGCCCAGTCACGGACTCCGGTTGTCGTCCAGCTTAAAATAGCTCTCGGTGTGATAACAATGTTGGGTGGAGGAGTAATTAGTTTATTAATAAGTGTATTATGGTGGTAAGTTTTAATTATGATTCTATACTTACTCAAAAATCATCATCAGTGGCGGCTAGCATCCTTACAAAATAGCGAAGAGCTCGGTATAGTGCGGGTACTTAAACAAACATTGACTTAAAACCCGTGTAACAAAACGTCTCTTTTATCCTCATCTGTCCAACGACTGAAAGGAGTTTCCAACAAATTACAAACTATGTCATCAATTGGGTTCATTTTTAAAATACACAACTAAGTTGGTACGTACACTACTAAATTAGCTGAAAAATAAAGACAAAACTTTCTAATCACACACTAAATCATTAAAATTGCGTAAACGAAAAATCGACCAGAGGCGTACTGTTTAGGGGAAATTAGAGATTAGAAAAAAAAAATAATTGATACACGTAACTCAAATTTCGTATTTTGGCTATGTTTTTAATTTTCAATAATATTTCCATATAAAATTTTGCTGTATTTCTAATAACTAAGGTACTTTACTCTTAATGCAATTTCGAAAAAATGACATTTGCTCCCTTACTATTAGCCGCAGGTGAAATGTGAAATATGCATTTATAGTTTCAAGGCATGCACCAACTTTTATCAAGAATAAAATTTTCTGAGAAATCGGTAATAAAAAACTTTTACATAAATGTTGCATACTTTTTTGGACACACTGTATATCATGGCGTGATATATACATATACAGGGTATTTCATGGTGGATGGAACGTTAAACGTTTATGGAAAACGGGTGATACGTTTTCTTCAAATATTTGGTTGCTCAGGTAAACAACCAGGGTCTATCATTTTAAAATATTTTCAGCAATGCGGCGAAACAGGTGGCAACATCGTTATTTTAAATGGAACACCCTATTTATTATATTATTTTCTAATTCCCTATACAATTCCACGTATATTTTGTATAAAACGTCATATGTCTAAATTTAATTGTTCTTGTGATATTAACGTTTAAAATATGGCATTTTTAGAAAATGGTTTTCACCACCCTATCTCAGATTTTTATTCTCTACCCAAAAGTTACAACTTTCGGTTTAACATGTTAAACCGTAAAACCATTTTTTTGGATTAACATGTTCAACCGAAAGTTGGTGTTTTTGGATGGAGAATAAAAAATTAAGATAGGGAGGTAGAAACCATTTTTCTGTTAGATGTGCCGTTCCAATGCTACAGCCTGTCAAAGTCTGAAAATGGGATATTTTAAACGTCAATATCTTAAAAACAATTGAGTTTAGACATATGACATTTCATACAAAATATACGTGGAATTCTATAGGGAATTAGAAAATAATATAACTAATGGGGTGTTTCATTTAAAATATCCATGTTGCCACCTATTTCGGACGGAAACGGCAGCGCCGCATTGCTGAAAATATTTTAAGACGATAGACCATCGTTGTTTATCTGAGCAACCACATTTTTAAAGAAAACGTATCACCCGTTTTCCATAAACGTCTAACGTTCCATCCACCGTAAAACACCCTGTATATAATTATATGCTTCTTATTCACAAGGCGGCATTTTTTTGTTTGAGCTTTTATACAGAAGACAGAAATGTAAACAAGAATTTGTGCTCTTACTCTAACTGTAAATAATTGCAGTCAACGTGGACTACAAAAAAGCCCCATCTAATCTATTGTAATAAATATTCTATTGGCCTGTAAAGCTCATTTTTCGCTTCTCATTAGCTTAATCAGTTAGAAATTCCAAAGTTCGACCAATCGACAGTATGTCCGATGGCTTGTAGCCGAAGTAACTGAAGCGTCAATACGGTCTGTTTCATCTATAGCAGACCCCATGATACAACTATATATGTAGTTGTATCATGAGCAGACTCTACACTATCAGTCTTACTGAGAGTCCTGAATGAGGTCAATCCTTCGTCATTCTCGCATCACTCTCTTTTCTAATGAGAATTTACGGCCATCAATCCTTGCAATTTGCCTTTACACGATCAGTATTACTGTCATTCCTTTATCAAAACTGTCAGTCTGAATGAGAGTGTATGGTCTACTATAAATTTATGTATCCCTTTTTACCGTGATATATAGGCTTCTAGTTCACAAAAAGGCCGGATTTTTTGTTGGAGTTTTCCATCGAGATATGAAGAATAAACAAGGAGGCGACATCAAGTGACTAAAAGTGACCCTAACTGCGCCATATTGGTATGACACTTATGTCATTCGTGTCGTCAGCTGTTCGATCTATCATAATTGAGGTGGTTTTAGATTTTATGAGAAGTTTTTCAATTTTTGTGTGATAGATATTATATTTCTTATGCCTTGCGAAGTTGTTCCAGCAGAAATGTTGTGAATAAGAAAAAAATCGCGCCTAAATTACGTTTCATAGGTTAGTATAAATAAAGGGCAGGTCCGTAATTATAAACTTTGGATGCTAATTGTTGCCTATGGTTTGTTTAGTTACAATTTTATTTAAATTATTAAATAACAAAAAAAATATAAAAACAATACATCTACAATTAATTTAAGGCAGCTTTGGACTTTTTAGGGCTAGTCGCTAAACTGCGATCTCACCATTTGTTTTTTTCTACAGGTTTTTATTTTGTATGTGCAAAATTTACACAACTTGTATGTTGAGTTCCACAAAGATTTTTAACCAGAATTAACGAACCAGCAATATTTACTGTTACATAAATTACATTGACAGACATTATTTACTTACAATCCAACTTGCAATATTTATAAATTAAAAATTTAGGCAACCGGGCCGCTATGCCACTACTTGTCTTCGTCTGACAAGTCACATGGTTCATAAAAAAGTGTAACAAAAATTTTCATTTTTGCTGCTGTCGCATTTAAGTCAAATTTTATGGGGTAAAGTTTGTTTATTAAAACATTTACAACTTCTAAATAAAATCATTTCTCATCCCATTCTGCACCTTTTGCAGTGGAACAATATTTAATTACAATACTATATTCTAAATTTTTTCTATGTTACCAATCAAATTAATAAGTACAACCGGGTTTTACCAAATTTGTTCTAGATACTAACAAGTACACAATATACGAACATGTGTATATATAATACCATTATTTTTCCGGTACAAAGCTGTTCATTGCTTAATGAAATTATATTATTCTAGTTGACACAAGCATTTTTAGAATTGTTCAAAATAAATTTAGCCAGGCCCTTATGATTCGGCCATATTGGTATGACACTTAGCCCCGCCCCCTGGTGTCGTTTTTCGCAGACGAAATTAAATGGTATTAGCGCCTCCTTGTTTATTCTTGATGGAGTTTTCATACAAATTTAAACAATATTGCTATATTTGTTGCGCTTACTCTAAGACCTGATCTATGAGTCCTAGCAATTTTTTAAAAGAGAAGATTTTGGAAAAACAATTTTTTATTATAGCACTGATGGTATTCAACCATCGAATGAAGACGGTGCAGGCTTAACAACATCAAATACATACAAATACGATGAGACTAATGGGGGTACCGGGGAGTCCAACGCTGATGATCAGTCAACCGATAATAATGATAATAATAAGAAGCCCACCCCTGATGATAATGGTATTCATCCGCAAACCAGTAATAAACCAACTCCACCGCCGCGCACAACGACGACCATAACGACGCCCACGACGACCAAAACGACGCCCACGATGACCGAAACGACAACCCGAAGGGACCCCAGGGATACTGAACATGGATACTGAAATGTACAGCAAGTTTAAATTCAATCAACCATATCGATTCTGACTAGGAAGTTTACTATCATCAAAATAAAGGTAATAAAAAAAAAAAAAAAAAAACTTCACTAATTACTATATTTACTTCTCTTATAAGGAAACTGATGCAGGCCAAGGCGATGGGACGCGAGAAATTGGATTATCTCTGTTTTATCTTACTATAAGTTTATTTCAGAAAGGTGTAGAGTTATAAAAGCTCCTTAGGTATGCAAAGGGACTACAGAGTGACCGAACGAACATTTAAGCCACTTTTATAATTTGGCATTGATTTCATTGCAAAATTCTTTCTTTTCATGAAGTGCACGTAGTACCACCCGAGTTTGGGTCAATTTATGAGTTTTGTCTATTGTTATCCATTCACAAATACTGAAAATGGTGTGACAAAGGCGTGCATTATGTACATAGTATTAGGTACACTTATTTTTTTATCAAACATTATAAGAAAGATACAAAATACAAAAAATACATTATGCAGAAATTAAATTATAAAATATCACAACATTCTTTGTCATCTGAGAAGCTGTCATCTCCTCTTGACGTTATAATTAACGGGTCGACGGTCCGATCGATCAGGTGGTCAAGATTCCACATTTTCTCCTCTTCTTTAATGGCATGAAAGATGTTCGTCTCTCTTACCCTCATCTGTTCAACGACGAAATGGAGTTTCCAACAAATTATAAACTATGTCATTAATTCGGTTCATTTCTAAAACACACAACTAAGTAGGTACGTACAATATTGAATTAACTGAAAAATAAAAACAAAACTTTTTAATTACACAGTAAATCACGTAAAAACGATATCTATAACCGTAAGTTTCGCGAAGCCTCAAAATAAATACCTTAAGGTTAGGCGAACCAATGCTAAAACATTGGTGCATACGACTGATCTATTTTCAAATTGCCCTTTATCATAATGAAAATTTTTACATGCTGTTTACGTGACTGGCGTCACGTAACCATAGCAACCGTGAATACTAAACCGTTGTTGGGTGTTGAGTCTTCACTTGCTTTGAGCTAACGGACACGGTCGGCTGGGGCGCGCCAAATGCACGAGTGTTTATAATAATTATTGTCCATCGAAGTTAACCGTGGCCCTATTATGCATAGCTACATTCGGATTAAATTAATATTATTAATTCGAACATAATTATTTTTTAAGGGCTAAAATGGAAGCTGTATTGGTACATTACTATTTAATATTGTCGAAAAACTTTCCCCCTGGTTTTGTTTTTTTGGTGAAGAGCCCCTTCACCTACTTCACCTGACGAGCCGCCACTGGTGTAAATTAGATATAGCGAATAGTTCCTTCTTTATCAACTAATTTTCTTTTTTTTATAGTTATCATAAATAATTTTATGCACAAAATTTACCTGCGCCTATGGTCGACACCGAAATTGAGCCGAACTGGACGGAATTTCCCATTTTTGTACTTTACACCTTTCTGAACTAGACTATACCTTAGCTTTAACTTCTTTCCTATTAATATCCGGTTGTACAATTACGCCTTAAGCTTAGTTCAAAATTAAACCAAGCTCAAACTTCATTTTGACAACCAAAGAGAAGTACACGGAGGGAAAGTTCTAATACAACCTATCTAAGAATAGTAGTTTGTATAACAAGAGTGGATATGATGTCCATATCGCACGAGGAAGTAAATTCCGAGGGAAATATGGACAATCCACGCGAGTTGAACAGTATATTTTTTCTACGACCAAAATTACAAACCTTATGCTAAAAAATGTAAAAAAAAAATTCAGGTTGCAGGGCTCGAACTCACGACCATTGGTTCCATAGTCAAACGCTCTACCTCTAGATTATCGAAACGTTAAACTAATTATGGGAAAACCAACTGATAAATGATGCTACGTGAAATTAATTTTCTATGCACATTCAGCAGGTTGCATTATTGATAAACCTATTATAAATGCGTCTAGATTTTGTTATATTGAACAAATTAATAACAAATTGTACCATATGCATTTAAATTATCTAATTTAGTGTCTTGAAAAAGAAGGCGGAGCCTCAGCAAATATAATATACTGTGATTGGTCAGTATTGGTAAGAACACCACAAAGAAATGTAATTTTCATAACAGTGTTGTCAACTAATGGAAAATTTCCGGGTTCGTGAGAACACAGCACAGAGGAATGATAGGTCGGCGCTGTCTCCAAAGGGAAAAGGAACATTTTTACGCACAGTGTTATATTTGTAGAATACTCTTTAGAATCACTTGTGGTTGTAATTTGCTAATAAAATACTTTTTCAGTATTGTTTGCATTCGTGAAATTTTTCTATAAAAATGGGAAATTTTATTTTTAAAGGTTGCAACACTGTACAGACTATTATAAAATTTAACCTAACTTCTTTCAAGTGTCAGAAACCGACAACATGTAAGTTGGTTTAAGCTTAAGTCGTAATTATACAACCGGGCCCAAATATCAATTATGTCAATGCAATTCTACGTACGAAAAATTGAAAAAATGTTATGTTAGCAAAATATACTATTTAAGGGAAGTGGTATTATTTATTTTCCTACGACCGCCCACGAAAATGAGAAAAAAAGCACGGTTTACTGGGCTGGAAAGCGCCGAATATTTCAACACTAGTGTTGAAATACAAACACACTATTTAATTTAAACATATGGTGCCAATTTGACAGATCACCCCTATTTATTAAAAAGAACAAATTTTAGAAAGCAGTAATTGTAAAATGTTTAACTTTTTTATCATGTGTTTGTCTAGTGATTCAGAATTAGAGTGCGAAAAAAAGCCATCTGAAATTCTAAATAATGTTAATAATATACTGGATAATGTATTACCAGAAAAAACAAATCGCGCTGAAGACTGGTATTAAACAATAAATGTTTATCGATAGCCATAGCGTAGAGAATAGAGCTCTAGCCTACAGATCGGAAGGTCACAGGTTCAAATCCCATCAGGAGTATTTGAATTTTTTTTATAAAAACATTAAATAATTTATAGAATTATTTTGAATTGAAATTTTCCTTGTTGGATGGATTTTTTAAATTTATATTTAATGCATCTTTCCTTGATTAAATTAAAAAATTTTCATTGTCGTTAATCTAGAAGTCAATCCAGGATTAGTTTTTTCTATGATATATAGAATATGAAAAAATGAAAAAGTTAAACTACAAATAAAGGAAAGGCCTATTGACAAACTATAAAACCAGATATTAAGTGGAACATAATCTTAAGTATGCTAATTTCAATACTAGTGTTGATATTTTTTTTTAACAGTAGTGTTGAAATATTTTTTTTACAAATCTTTAATAATTCTTTGTGGTCGTTAGAAAAATAGTGAACATTACTCGTGTGATAGTGATTATTCTAACACTCGTAGAATTTCCTCACTCGGCTGACGCTTCGTGCTAATTATCTCCTCGTTTGAAAAGTATCACTTTCATCACTTGTTATGTAATATACCATAAAGATTGTCATTAGTGTAACAAAATGACCAATTACTGATTATGTAATATTACATTTTTGTTTTTTTTAATGCATTTTATAAATATTGTCGTTGACACTTGTTCTTGTTCACAGGATCTCCAAGCTGTACTACGTCTCGAAACTTACAAATTAATAAAAAATTTTTAGTTTTGATCAAAAAAACTAAGTAAGTGTAGTTTATTTAGACCAGGCGCCCCTACTTCAGTGCTATGGAATGGATATAAATAAGTTGAAACTTGATGTTGTTTCTAAAAACTAATTCTTAGCACATTGGAGGAGGTATTGTGATCAAACAATCATAGTTTTTTATATTATTATGTAGGTAGTTAAATTTAGGAATTTAGATAAACACATTTACTATATTCCTTTATTTTTTAAAATAAAGTTGTTAACGTAAATTATTGTGTTGCGTTTTCTTGTAACAAAAACCACCATCGACGCTTAAGAAGAGAATAGAAAACTTGCATATTTTTCATTGAATATATAATATTTTCAGTTATGTAAAAAAATACGATATTAATAATTTGGCGTCAAAAATGTTATTAATTAATCGGTTATGAATAATTAAAGCTTCGCACTTTGGCCAACCAATTTAAACGAAACCAAAAGCGCAGGACAAATAGTGACGTCATTTTACTGTTCGCTGCAGTGAGGTATACGGCGCTATTTGTGTTCATATGATGCGTTTTATTTTATAGTTATCATTAATATTAAAATTGTTAGGCCGTCTACTAAAATAGAATATTGTGTCAAATACCCCCTCAAATGGGGTAAAAGCAGCACCAGCCCCTTGACGGGTGAAGCTGATTTAAAAAAAGTTTTATTAAGGTTATGAATCCTTTAACAAAAATTCAAATCGTTTTTGTAGTTGATTTTTTTATTAGTGCTAATTATTATAACCCTAGTTTTGATGATTGCGGTAGGCGAACGGATAGTCGTAGTTTGAGATTGACCTGGTCCCATAAATTGACACTTTTGAACCTATAAAAAAGAAATACAAAGTTAGGAATTTGATTCATACGTAGAAATATTGTACCCAACGGTGTGCTTTAGAAAAATATTTTCCTATAGACCGGGGTGGCCCATAAAAATGTGATATAAAATTAAAATTTTTTTTTAAAATTTAAACCTTCAGTGTTTAATTGCTTATTTGGTTCATATTAATAGCCTTTATAATTGTTCAAAATTTAATTTAATTTGATTTTGTAGCTTAAGAGCAATAAATTAAAACCGAAACAAAAAGTATCGCATTTCTGAAAAATATTTAAAAGACACATTCATTTCAGAAAGGTGTAAAGTACAAAAATGGGAAATTCCGTCCTGTTCGGCTCAAATTCGGTTTCGGCCAGAGGCGCAGGTAAATTTTGAGCATTAGTTAAATTATTTATGATTACTAACCAAAGAAAACAAAAGAACATAATTTGATAAGGAAGGAACTATTAGCGATAGCAAATTTACACAAACATCGTTTTATGAAATATGATATGGAAGATATAGCTGAAAAACAAAGTGACACTGTGCGGCGCACACCGCCATATCTTTGCGGGCTAAATCCTATAGCACTTGTATGGGCGTAAGTGAAAGCATTTGTAGTAAGACACAACACGACATTCAAAATGAGAGACGTTAAGCTACTGTCTGATCAAGTCAATAAGGAAGTGAAGCCAGAAAACTGGCGAAAAGCAGTCCATCGTGACATTAAAGAAGAAGAGAAAATGTGGAATCTTAACCACCTGATCGATCGGACCGTCGACCCGTTAATTATAACGTCGAGAGGAGATGACAGTTCCTCAGATGACGAAGAATATTATGATTTTTTATAATTTAATTTCTGTATAAGGTATTTTATATTTTTTTAAAAATGTTTAATAAAAAATAAGTGTGCCTAATGTGTATGTACAGAATGCACCCCCTTGTCACAACATTTTCAGTGTTTGTGAATGGATAACATTAGGCAAAACCCATAAATTGACCCAAACCAGGGCGGTACTACCTGCACTTGATGAAAAGAAAGAATTTTTACAATTAAATCAATGCCAAATTATTAGCTTTTATTACTCTACACCTTTCTGAAATATACTATAAAATAATTTTTAGTAAATGGCATTAAGCTAATTTCAAAGCAAGGGTAACTTAATTAAAAAAGTTATAGAAGCAACCTTTTGAATATATTTTTTTATTATTAATAATATTGTAAAAATAAGTATCTTATAAATTATATTAACTATACTTTTATAGTCCTCGCATCTTAAATCTCTCGTCGCGTCGCTCCTCGTGATTTAAACTCGACGCTCGGGCAATAATGATAGCTGTCTATCATAAAGGACACTGATATGCAATAAAATAAAGTACCTGTCAATAACTGATGGCCTTTTTCGTGCAGTCTTTCTAAAAAACCTTGAGGATTAAAAGTGTAAAGATTTCCCAGGCCTGGATGATTTGGATAGGTCAAAAACTTTCCTAAAAATGCATATAATATGGATTATCCTTTACTAAAAATGATATCAATTATTGCAATCTTAGTTTTAAATTTGTTTTGTTTCTATTGGCTGATTACCGTCAGAAGTACGACCTCTGTTGATGGCTTTAAAAGCTTTCAGAGCTGCCGGCTAATGAAAAATGCTCTCATTTTTTTTTTACTTAATTGGTTGGTTGCGGTTTAACTTGTTTATGACTTTTGTAGTTTCAATTTTTTTCGTTGCGAAATTATGAAGTGAATTTGAACAATATTTCTAAATTCTTCTCCAAATATACCAGCTCTAAGCGAAATTATATATCTTGAAACGTTGCCTTTTCTTAAACCGAATCATGTCCATGTTTATTGACGGATTTTTTAAAACTCTTTAAATTTGGACTCTACAGATATTGGATAATGTCAGAAAAATATTTTTATTAAAAAAAATTATTTCCAATAATTTTTACAACACAATGAACTTTGGTAATTTTTTTTAGGGTGTTTATTGGCCTATATTTTTTTTCTGCATGAAAATAACTTTTTTACACAATTCAACATGGGAAATTTTAGCGCCACTTAAAATTAAACATTGTTGGACTACCTGAGCTTACCTGAATTGGTCTCATCCATTCCTGTGGCCATAATTTATTAAAAAACTCTACAGAAATAAGATGGTTGCCACCAAAATCCGGAAAATATCCTTTTTTATTAATGCTTAGTGGACGCTGCCTATTTGGTATCATTAAAATATTAATATTAGGCGGTGACCCATCCCCACTGGTTGCTAAAGGTTTTATTTCTGAATCTATATTAATTCTTTTATCGAATTCGGTTAAGTTATCCTGTAATTTGATGTCATTTGGTGATAAATCAATAAAAGTTGTGACCTCTAAGGTTTGAGTATCTTTCTTCACATCGTTAGTACTTCCAGATGATATTTGAATGGAATAGAACTAAAAATAGGCGATTAGGAAAATGTACAGGATGAGTCAACGATAGAATAAAGTTAATTTTCTTCTTTATCTTAAGAATGAGATAAATATTCGAAATGCAAAAGTTGTAGAGGCCATTGAGGTACACGTTTTAAAATTATGCTGGAGTATACGTGGTGGTCCAAAAAAACGTGACGAATATAACTTAGGTTTTTTTTTTAATGAACACCTTATATATTGTATTATTTTCTAATTATTCTAATAATAATGTTATATGTCTAAATTTAATAGTTTTTGAGATATGGACTTTTAAAATATGGCATTTTCAGACTTTGATATGCTGTAACCTTGGAACGGTTCATCTTAGAGAAAAATGGTTTTCAACTTCCTAAGCTTAATTTTTTATTCTCTATCTAAAAGTTACAACTTCCGCGTTAACATGTTAAACCGTTAAAACCAGTTCTTTGTTTTACCATGGTAAATTGGAAGTTCATATCATTGGATAGAGAATAAAAAACTAAGACAGGGAGGTGAAAACCATTTTTCTCTAAGATAAACCATTCCAATGTTACAGCCTGTCAAGTCTAAAAATGACATATTTTAAACGTCAATATGTCAAAAACTTATGAATTTACACATATGACATATTCAAAATAAGCGTAAAATTTTGGGGAATCAGAAAATAATACTATATATTATAGGTCGTTCCATTAAAAAAAACCTAAAGTTATATTCGCAAGGTTTTTCGGGCCACCCCGTATACTTCAGCATAATTTTAAAATTAATTCTCAAGATAATGGCGAAAATAAACTCTACTCTATCGTTGACTCACCCTGTACATAAATTATTAAATGAAGGTTAGAGACAAGGTCCTTAGATAGATAGGTTGTCTGGTAACTTTGGACCAATCAGATGTTCGCATTTAATGCGCGGGAATGCGTCATTTAGAGGAACTTTTTAAAATCTCTTGATATACGAATGCAAGCTAAGGAGTTTGGAAATGTAATTTAAAACGTGTTTTTTTAAATATCATTTGTCGACAAATTGTGTGTAGGTGTGCCATAAATCTCTCAGCCAATATTGAGATATTGTGACTCTTTTACATAGCTTAAATTTAAAAAATATAACTTCTGGCACATGATCACGAATCACGTAGTTACCGCAACTTTAAAGAGGCAAGTGTAAATCATACATATATAGAAATGAAGAAATATAGTCCCGATGGACGAACCCTATTTAAGAGGGGAAATAAACTGAATCTAGCCCTTAAAACGCTTTTTACAAATCATTACTATTATCGTAACAAAATATTTTTCTGTTTGATTTTCTTTTATTGAAGAATTTATGATTGCGGTAATATATAAAAAAATCTTTTAATAAATACCTTATTATATTAATATTGTGATTAAATAGGTCTATCAGAAAATAGCCCCAGAAACATTATAGGTCCAAGTGCTAAAATTATTAAAAGAATTGGACTTGATAGTGTCAAAAAATGTATATTTAAAAAAACACGTTTTATCATAAATAGGAATTGTGGAAATTGCGAGAAATAAAACTACACTTATACCATAAATTTAAAAATACTTTTAGTGATGTACTCCATGTAAAGGGTGTAAAGGGGATGTAGTAATGATACACCAGAGTGATCTTTAAGAACTGAATTTATTCTCTTTTAAATTGTTTGTGAAGGCATGGATTTGCAAGTCTATAAAAACATTGTTTATTTTATTTTAATACCTGTTTGTTCGGGTATTTCTAGTTCAGGTTAACTTAGAGATAACTATACTAAGTTAACCAACCACACCCCACCACACTTTCATTTTAAATCACTATCAAAATGTATTGGTGGTATAAAAATATTTCTGAAAATATGGTTTAATAGATTGTTTAATATTTGACAAATATATTTTTTTAAATGCATTGGTTGGAAATTCATTATCCTAGCTTGAACTTCATCATCGTAATCGGTTAAAAGAAAATGCTTACTGCATAATCGTTTGTGTTGAGGCGTCCAATTGTCTTTTCGGCAACATTTTCTAATCCAATCTTTCAAAATATTGGGGTTTTTTGGAAATGTAAAAAACATTATCTTTTTTCCATCTGGATCTGGCCTCTTGGAGTTACTTTTGCATGTAGCTATGCTACAAACATTGCCACCACCCATTATCTAAATAAATAATCACAGAATTCGTTTGAAACTAACGATTTAGCGTGAGAATCTAGTTTAATAAACTAACCTTAAAATACACAAAATTAAAACTTTGACCACTAAGGCCACCCAAACGAAATAGAAAAAGAAGAAGAAGAAAACTTTGATAAAAATTCAGTATTTTTAATAGTTTTTCCACTAAATGTTATTATCAGTTCAAAAACAAATATATTCACACTTTAGAATTTAACGTTAAACACACAAATAACACTGAAAACCGCTTTTTTGCGTTGTATCTAGCTTAAAACACATACAAATCATATGTAAACAAATGTATTAGTTCCTCGTGATGACGCGGACACCCCGCTCATCGTCGCTTCCGCCTCCATGTTACCAGACAACCTATCTATCTAAGGACCTTGGGTTAGAGAACTGGCAAACTGTCATTAACTTCTCCGTTATTGCTTGGGGGAACATACCTCGTGTCAGCATCCAGAATTAAATAATTTGAGGTTAGTTTTGTTCGACAAATCATGACATTACTTCTAGGCGTTGATTTATTTGGCAATTCACGAGACGTTGACCTCTATACGTGGTCAACGTAAACTTTGTAATGATGTTTTTATTAAATCAACGGGCCTGTATTGTGTCTCTCTTGTTCCTCCTCAAATCGCAGAAGGCCTTGGTCCAAGCGGTAAGAAACCGTTGACGCCGCGTTTTAACGGCATCATGTGGACGCAGCTTCACCTCGGATCAAGAAAATACTTCTGTGTGTTGGCCAGATTTTACATTAAGTCAAACTTTGTAAAACTGATTTTGATAGATGACAGTTCTCAAAAAGTGGTAGACTTTTCAATAATATGCCACGAAATGCTTATGAAGTAGCTCCGTCACGAATTCCGATTGCTGTCCAGCTTAAAATAGCTCTCGGTGTGATAACAATGTTGGGTGGAGGAGTTATTGGTTTATTAATAAGTGTATTATGGTGGTAAGTTTTAATTATGATTCTACACTTACTTAAAAACAGGAACTGGTAAATTCTCGGCTAAAGCTACAACCTACAATACAGCGAAAATATAGTCGATTTGTTGTTAATTATCTGTTATAGCTACAGTCCAGTGGCAACTAGTGCATAAAAGCACTGTAGTGCTGTAGAGCTTCCAAAAAAAGTAATCTATTTAAAATATTTTCTATTACCAAAAAACAAATAAGTATAATACATTCGCATTGTAAATGACTGCAAGCTACGCAAGTATACACTCGACCAGTGGAATAACTTATAGGCACACGCTATCGCCGAGTTATTACTTATTTATTTATCCAGGCCACACGAACGTGCTCTTCGAGCTCCTTAAAACATCCGCGCGGTACTCCGCTACCTCCACATGTACGTCTAAAAACCAATGCCGTGATTTAATTGGAGAGTTTGTTGCATTTAGTGGGTATTATCGGTTGTTTGTATCTAATTTTTACGCGACTAGTTTACGGCGAGTTCAAAAACAATAATAGGGTGCGTGCGTGCGATTCGGTTTTTGTGTACAATTATTAACTGTGTACAGATAGAGTAAGAGCCACAAATATAACATTCTTGTTTACATTTCTGTCTTCTGTATAAAAACTCAAGCAAAAAAATGCCGCCTTGTGAATAAGAAGCGTATATTTATATACAGGGTGTTTCACGGTGAATGGAACGTTAGACGTTTATGGAAAACGGGTGAAACCTTTTCTTTAAAAATTTATTTGCTTAGATAAACAACCATGATCTATCGTTTAAAAATATTTTCAGCAGTGCGGCGTTGCGAGTTCGAATGACACGGTCTTGGATAGAGATAATAAAACCTTCTGTTTCAGCGTGAAGCTGCCTTTTCTCTAACCAATTCAGTGACATTTCTCTATCTATGAGTGGATTTTGGAGTGCAGTAGGGTATTTGCCGTGTAGAACTTTCTCTTGCCAAGTTACAAGCTGTTGACTTGGCGGCGCGCGGATGATGTTAGGTAGTCCGTTTCGCTTTAAGTTGAGGGCTGTATATCCAGCGTCTGCTGCAACCACTTTTTTAAGAATTTCCCCATTCGATTCTTGGAAGTATTTTCTCATAGAGGTCTCTTGCGACTTGCACAAGTTATATATATTAATGAGACCTCTTCCTCCCTCCTTTCGTTTTAGGTAGATTCTTTCAAGTGCAGAGCGTGGGTGGTGGAATCTGAATTTTGTTAGCAGCCTGCGCGTATTATTATTATTATTATTGTTATTATTATTATTATTATTGTTATTATTATTATTATTATTGTTATTATTATTAAAATTATTATTATTATTATTAACATTGATAATGAAAAATTGTTGGAAATGACCACCTTCACTTAATAGGCAAGCTTTCGCCCGTCTATTTTAATTTAATTATTTTAATTCTGAACGGCGTGCCTGAGAAGAAAAACGCAAGAGACCATTTTTTATGCAGAATTGACTATGCTAATCCGAAAAATATCAGTGGCGTCCCACATTTTTTCTAAAAAATATAAAACCGTTTCTTCATTAAAGTTTTAAAAATTATTCTATTGGCGATAACGCTGAAACGAACAGAGATATTGAGCTGCGGTTTTAATATTTTTTCTAGCAAATTTCATCTGCTTTTCGATTATGGTATCATAATTATACGGTATGAGTTTTTTTTCGGAGTAAAATAATAAAATGTGTTATTATAACAAATTGCGCCCTCTAGCATTTTTTTTTGAAAACTATTATGGACAACTAAATACGATTGGTGAAAGTGCATACATTTCTCTTCCAAACAGTCTTTAGTTTGCTAAAATCGGATAAGTCGTTCATAAGTTACAGCGATTTAAATTATTACACTTTCAAGAACTTCCCCCCCCCCCCCCCCCCCTCTTATTAAAGTCGGTACGCCTATGAGCTTATGCTCTTTTTTGGTCTTATGACCAAAATGATACATAATTACCCAAGCTTTTGAATGGTGTTACCAAAGATATACCTTAATGTGGAATTTTCGGAGATATGTCAAATTTTAAAATTTACTTTTCAATTACGCCCTCTTGCGGCAAAATTATTTCCAGGATTTTCTCATGGCCACTTGAGTTATCATTTTTTTCCCGAGTTTCTATGCCCAGTAGTTTCCGAGATACAGCCGATGGCCATCCTTAATGGGACACCCGGTATATGTAGTTGTATCATAAGCAGACCATACACTATCATTCTTACTGAGAGTCCTGAATGAGGTCAATCCTTCGTCATTCTCGCATCACTCTTTTTTCTAATGAGAATTTACGGCCATCAATCCTTGCAATTTGCCTTTACACGATCGGTATTACTGTCATTCCTTTATCAAAACTGTCAGTCTGAATGAGAGTGTACGGTCTGCTATAAATTTTTGTATGTCTTTTTACCGTGATATATAGGCTTCTAGTTCACAAAAAGGCCGCATTTTTTGTTGGAGTTTTCCATCGAGATATGAAGAATAAACAAGGAGGCGACATCACGTGACTTAAAGTGACCCTAACTGCGCCATATTGGTACGACACTTATGTCATTCGTGTCGTCAGCTGTTCGATCTATCATAATTGAGGTGGTTTTAGATTTTATGAGAAGTTTTTCAATTTTTGTGTGATAGATATTAATTATTTCTTGTGCCTTGCGAAGTTGTTCCAGCAGAAATGCTGTGGATAAGAAGAAAACGGCGAAAATTACGTTTCATAGGTTAGTATAAATAAAGGGCAGGTCCGTATTTATAAACTTTAGGTGCTAATTGGTGCCTATGGTTTGTTTAGTTGCAATTTTATTTAAATTATTAAATAACAAAAAAAATATAAAAACAATATATCTACAATTAATTTAAGGCAGCTTTGGACTTTTTAGGGCTAGCCGCTAAACTGCGATCTCACCATTTGTTTTTTTCTACAGGTTTTTATTTTGTATGTGCAAAATTTACACAACTTGTATGTTGAGTTCCACAAAAATTTTTAACCAGAATTAACTAACCAACAACATTTACTGTGACATAAATTACATTGACAGGCATTATTTACTTACAATCGAACTTGCAATATTTATAAATTGAAAATTTAGGCAACCGGGCCGCTATGCCACTACTCGTCTTCGTTTGACAAGTCACATGGTTCATAAAAAAGTGTAACAAAAATTTTCATTTTTGCTGCTGTGGCATTTTAGTCAAATTTTATGGGGTAAAGTTTATTTATTAAAACATTTACAACTTCTAAATAAAATCATTTCTCATCCCATTCTGTACTTTTGCAATGGAAAAATATTTAATTACAATACTATATTCTAAATTTTTGTTTTTACCAATCAAGTTAAGTACAAACGGGTTTCACCAAATTTGTTCTAGATACTAACAAGTACACAATATACGAACATGTGTATATATAATACCATTATCCGTTATTTCCATTACAAAGCTGTTCATTGCTTAATGAAATTATATTGTTCTAGTTGACCCAAGCATTTTTAGAATTGTTCAAAATAAATTTAATCAGGCCCTAATGATTCGGCCATATTGGTATGACACTTAGCCCCGCCCCCTGGTGCCGTTTTTCGCAGACGAAAATAAATGGTAATAGCGCCTCCTTGTTTATTCACAATGGAGTTTTCATACAGAAGACAGAAATTTAAACAATATTGCTATATTTGTTGCGCTTACTCTAAGACCTGATCTATGAGTCCTAGCAATTTTTTAAAAGAGAAGGTCTTGAAAAAACAATATTTTATTATAGCACTGATGGTATTCGACTATCGAATGAAGACAGTGCAGGCTTAACAACATCAAAATTTAATAATGAGAACAATGGGGGTACCGGGGAGTCCAACGCTGATGATCAGTCAACCGATAATCCGGAACCCAGTAGTACTACAACGCCGCGCAAAACGACGACCAAGACGACCCGATCGACCACTACTGCCACTACTCATTGCACGGGTACCTGCTGGGGTTATATGTGAAATGTACAGCAAGTTTGGATTCAATCAACCATATCGATTCTGACTAGGAAAAAGTTTACTATCATAAAAGTAATGGTAACTTCACTAATCACTATATTTACTTTTCTTACAAGGAAACTGATACAGGCCGAAGCGATGGGACGCGAGAAATTGGATTATCTCTGTCCTATCTCACCATAAGTTTATTCCAGAAAGGTGTAGAGTAATAAAAGCTCATTAGGTATGCAAAGGGACTACAGAGTGACCCAACGAATATTTAAGCCACTTTTATACTTTGGCATTGATTTCATTGCAAAATTTTTTCTTTTCATCAAGTGCACGTAGTACCACCCGGGTTTGGGTCTATTTGTGGGGCTTGCCTATTGTTATCCATTCACAAACACTGCAAATGGTGTGACAAAGGCGTGTATTAAGTACATAGTATTAGGTACACTTATTTTTTTATTAAACATTATAAGAAAAATACAAATTACAAAAAAAAACATTATACAGAAATTAAATTATAAAAAATCATAACATTCTTCGTCATCTAAAGAACTGTCATCTCTCTCTCTTGACGTTATAATTAACGGGCCGACGGTCCGATCGATCAGGTGGTCAAGATCCCACATTTTTTAATGTCACGATGGACTGCTTTTTGCCAGTTCTCTGGTGTCACATCCTTAATGGCTTGATCAAACAGTAGCATAAAGTTTTTTTATTTTGAATGTTGTGTTGTGTCTTGCTACAAATCCTTTCACTTGGGCCCATATAAGTTCTATAGGATTTAGTTCGCAAGGATATGGCGGTGTGCGCAGCACAGTTACACTATGTTTTTCAGCTATATCTTCCACATCATAATTCATAAAACGATGTTTGTGTAAATTAGATAATATGTAGCTAATCCTTTATCAAATTATTTTCTTTTTTTTTTATAGTTATCATAAATAATTTATTGCACCAAATTTACCTGCGCCTATGGCCGACACCGAAATTGAGCCGAACTGGACGGAATTTTTCATTTTATTACTTTACACCTTTCTGAAATAGACTATACCTTAGCTTTAACGTCTTTCCTATTTTAATATGCGGTTGTAGAACTAGGGCTTAGGCTTAATTCAATATTAAACCAAGCTCAAACTTCATTTTGACAACCAAAGAAAATGTACACGGAGGGAAAGTTCTAATACAACGTATCTAAGAAATATAATAACATGATTTATTATTTTTAGTAGTATATATAGGACCTATAGAGGAATATTACTTTTTTAATAAATTGTATCTAATATAATTTTATATTACCAGGTAATAAAAAATTTAATTCTGTATTTAATAATCATTATTAAAAATATACTAAAAAAACTTACAATCAGTTATAATAAAGTCAGTTTAAAATAAAGTTTAAGCTTGGTTTAACGCTGAACTAAGCTTAAGTCGTAATTGTACAACCGGGCCTAAATATTAATTTTGTCCAGGCAAGAAAAATTGAAAAAATATTATGTTAGCAAAATATACTATTTAAGGGAAGTGGTATTACTCATTTTCCTACGACCACCCACGAAAATGAGAAAAAAAACACGGTTTACTGGGCTTGAAAGCGCCGAATATTTCAACACTAGTGTTGAAATACAAGACACACTATTTAATTTAAACATATGGTGCCAATTTGACGGATCACCCCTATTTATTAAAAAAAAAACAAATTTTAGAAAGTAGTAATTTTAGTGTTCAACTTTTTTGTCATGTATTTGTCGAGTGATTCAGAATTAGAGTGTGAAAAAGAACCATCTGAAATTATAAAAAATGTTAATAATATACTGGAAAATGTATTACCAGAAAAAACAAATCGCGCCGAAGAGTGTCATGTATTAAACAACAAATGTTTATCGATAGTCATAGCGTAGAGAATAGAGCTCTAGCCTACATATCGGAAGGTAACAGGTTCAAATCCCATCAGAAGTATTTGAATTTTTTTTATAAAAACATTAAATAATTTATAGAATTATTTTGAATTAAAATTTTCCTTGTTGGATAGGTTTTTTAAATTTATATTTAATGCATCTTTTCTTGATTAAATTTAAAATTTATCATTGTCGTTAATTTAGAAGTCAATCCAGGATTAGTTCTTCCTATGATATATAAGATATGAAAAAATGAAAAAGTTAAACTACAAATAAAGGAAAAGCCTATTGACAAACTATAAAACCAGATATTAAGTGGAACAGAATCTTAAGTTATGCTAATTTCAATACTAGTGTTGATATTTTTTTTCAACAGTAGTGTTGAAATATTTTTTTTTTATCAAAGGCTTTTGGTCGTTAGAAAAATAGTGAACATCACTCGTGTGATAATGATATTCTAAAACTCGGAGAATTTCCGCTCTCGGCTGACGCTTCGTGCTAATTATCTCCTCGTTTGAAAAGTATCACTTTCATCACTTGTTATGTAATATACTATACAGATTGTCATTGGGGTAACAAAATGACCAATGATTATGTAATATTACATTTTTGTTTTCTATAAAATGAATTTTATAAATATTGTCGTTGACACTTGTTCTTGTTCACAGGATCTCCAAGCTGTACTACGTGTCGAAACTTACAAATTAATATAATTTTTTTAGTTTTGATTAAAAAAAAACTAAGTTAGTGTAGTTTATTTAGACCAGGCGCCCCTACTTCAGTGCTATGGAATGGATATAAATAATTTGAAATTTGATGTTGTTTCTAAAAACTAATTCTTAGCACATTGGAGGAGGTATTGTGATCAAACAATCATAGTTTTTTATATTATTATGTACCTAGGTAGTTAAATTTAGGAATTTAGATAAACACATTTACTATATTCCTTTATTTTTTAAAAATAAAGTTGTTAACGTAAATTATTGTGTTGCGTTTTCTTGTAACAAAACCCACCATCGATGCTTAAGAAGAGAATAGGGAACTTGCATATTTTTCATTGAATATATAATTTGGGGTCTAAAATGTTATTAATTAATCGGTTAGGAATAATTAAAGTTTCGCACTCCGGCCAACCAATTTAAACGAAACCAAAAGCGCAGGACAAATAGTGACGTCATTTTACTGGTCGTTGCAGTGAGGTATACGGCGCTATTTGTGTTAATATGGCGCGTTTTATTTTATAGTTATCATTAATAATAAAATTGTCATGGAAATCTTCAATAAAGTTTTATGTTAGGCTGTCTACTAAAAAATAATATTGTCTGTCTCAAATACCCCCCTCTAATGGGGTAAAAGCAGCACCAGCCCCTTGACGGGTGAAGCTGATTAAAAAAAAGTTAATATTTACATTCACTGCGTTGGTAGCAATTGAGACTTTTGGTAATTGATTACAAAGCCTAGGCTTTCTAACAACGAAATTATATATCTGCTGTTTTTCAGAGTTTCTTCCTTAGTTTCCCTACTAGCAAAATATCATCTAAATAAATAATACAACAACATCCATTTTGTCTAAGCCTATTAAATACTGGCTTTAACATTTTTGTAAAAATATAAGGAGCAGTTGATAACCCCATGGGCATTGCATTATATTGATATAAAAAACCATTAAATTAAAATCTCAATTTTTTTTTTACATTCTTGGGCCACGGATATCATATAATATGCATCTTTTAAATCGATTGTGTTCATAAGACAATCTTGTGTTATAATTTCTTTTAATGATTTATAATTTTCAAGTTTAAAGTCAGGAAGTTCCCAAATAAACCTGTTTAATTGTTTCAAATTTAAAATGAATCGACTGTTACCATCTGATTTCGGAACTAGAAAGAATCTAGATAAAAATTCACCTTCTACACTATTATATTTGCTAATTACGCCTTGATCAGACAGCTTGTTTACAGCTTTATTTAAATTACGGAATTCTGCACTACTAAAGGATTTAGGTATATTTACATGTTTATAAAAAGGAGGCATTTTAAAAGGAATTTTATACCCTTTTACCCAAGACAAAATGTTCTTGTTATTTGTACATAATATCCAATTTTTGTAAAAACTTTTAAGCCTTCCAGCATAAACTCTAACCTTATTTATTTCCGGTATTTCTGCTTCTGATATTTCTGTGGCTTTTTTTTTCGTTCTGTTGTACTGGCCCCGGTAGTTTAAAGAACCAGTGGTAGAATTATGTCTGGCAGTTGGTCTGGCATTATTTGTCGCCACTCCAGATGACCCCGCAGCTGGAATCGGAAAGCGTTTATATGAGGAAAAACCAGTCGCTTTAAGCTCTTTCCCAGTCCGCAATTGATTTTTTGTATCTTTATACTTCTCGGAGAAGTCGTGTCCACACAAAAAAACATTCGCTTTACTCTCCCGAACAATTCTCTTTACTGATGAATTTACATGCGGTTCGATCCTATATTTCCTGTTCGTGGATTGCATATGGAACACATCGGCCTGGATTTTTCCTGCATCCACCAAATGTGGCAGTACCTGAAGCTTAAGGTCACCTACTTTCATATTATTATCATCAGCGTTGAGAAATTTGTCTAAAGCAACTGCCAATGCGGCTAAACCATTGCCTATTTGTCCTTGTATGATGCCCATATATTTATCTTCTTTTCTTTGCGCATCTTCTAAGGACGCTGTAATTTCAGGGTTTGAAATAGGACTTTTAAGATGCGGGATATTTTTTTTTTGGCACAGGGTACTTTTTATGTAATTCTTCTTTTTCGGCTGCCATAATTGGTTCCACTTCCGGTCCCCAAATCGGCTCTGAACCTTCTGGTTCAGAACCAAAAATCTACTAATGTTATCATATATTTCTTGTAGCTGTGGATTATTAGCACCCTCCTCATTGGCAAGTTGTTCATTGTCAACCCTTACGTCTTCCCAAAAGGAAGGCGGATAAATAGCTTTAACAATTATAGCTTTTATATAATACCAGAGACTTAACAGTCATGTCTCTTTTACCTTAGTATCTGCTTAAACAATTTTGGCACAGCAAAAAACACTATAGCTTTAACAATTATAGCTATTATATAATTCCAGAGACTTAACAGTTATGTCTCTTTCACTTAGTATCGGCTTAAACAATTTTAGCCCAGCAAAACCACTAACTTCGTGCTTTTTTACTCACTTTTTTCTTCACTGCTAGAACTTTCCCGTAAACGTGCCTTTTCTTGCCGTTGTACCTCCAAACTATTCAATTTCCGCAGCAAACGTCTTCTCCTCTTTTCTAAAATATCACTTTCCTCACTACTACCACTACTATAATAACGTTTTCTTTTATTTCCTCTCGGCATTTTTAACGAATTTTAACTAAAATTCAACTGTTTACTCGATAAAGCACAATAATGTTATGACTAGGCCGGGCCGGGTATGGGTGAAATAACAAAAAACTATGACTCAGGTTTTAGAGATGTGCTCGATAAGGTATAATAGTGATACTACCGGTGTAATATCTATTTAAACGAGGATACGAAATATAATATGGATTATCCTTTACTAAAAATGATATAAATTATTGCAATCTTAGTTTTAATTTTTTTTTGTTTTTCTTTTGGCTGATTACCGTCAGAAGTACGACCTCTGTTGATGGCTTTAAAAGCTTTCAGGGCTGCCGGCTAATGAAAAATGTTCTCATTTTTTTTTACTTAATTGGTTGGTTACGGTTATACTTGTTTATGACTTTTGTAGTTTCAATTTTTTTCGTTGCGAAATTATGAAGTGAATTCGAACAATATTTCTAAATTCTTCTCCAAAAATACCAGCTCTAAGCGAAATTATATATCTTGAAACGTTGCCTTTTCTTAAACCGAATCCTGTCCATGTTTATTGACGGATTTTTAAAAACTCTTTAAATTTGGTCTCTACAGATATTGGAGAATGTCAGAAAGTTATTTTTATTAAAAAAATTATTCCCAATAATTTTTACAATACATTGAACTTTGGTAATTTTTTTTCGGATTTTCATTGGCCTATATTTTTTTTCTGCATGAAAATAACTTTCTCACACAATTCAACATAGGACATTTTAGCGGCACTTAAAATTAAACATTGTTGGACTACCTGAGCTTACCTGAATTGGTCTCATCCATTCCTGTGGCCATAATTTAATAAAAAACTCTACAGAAATAAGATGGTTGCCGCCAAAACTCGGAAAATATCCCTTTTTATTAATGCCTGATGGACGCTGCTTATTTGGTATCATATTAATATTAATATTAGGCGGTGACCCATCCCCACTGGTTACTAAAGGTTTTATTTCTGAATCTATATTAATTCTTTTATTGGTGTTATTATCGAATTCGGTTAAGTTATCCTGTAATTTGATATCATTTGGTGATAAATCAATAAAAGTTGTGACCTCTAAGGTTTGAGTATCTTTCTCCACATCGTTAGTACTTCCAGATGATATTTGAATGGAATAGAACTGAAAATAGGCGATTAAGAAAATGTACAGGATAAGTCAACGATAGAATAAAGTTAATTTTCTTCTTTATCTTAAGAATGAGATAAATATTCGAAATGCAAAAGTTGTAGAGGCCATTGAGGTACACGTTTTAAAATTATGCTGGAGTATACGTGGTGGTCCAAAAAAACGTGACGAATATAACTTAGGTTTTTTTTAATGAACACCTTATATATTGTATTATTTTCTAATTATTCTAATAATAATGTTATATGTCTAAATTTAATAGTTTTTGAGATATGGACTTTTAAAATATGGCATTTTCAGACTTTGATATGCTGTAACCTTGGAACGGTTCATTTTAGAGAAAAATTTATTTTTAACTTCCTAAGCTTAATTTTTTATTCTCTATCTAAAAGTTACAACTTCCGCGTTAACATGTTAAACTGTTAAAACCAGTTCTTTGTTTTACCATGGTAAATTGGAAGTTCATATCATTGGATAGAGAATAAAAAACTAAGACAGGGAGGTGAAAACCATTTTTCTCTAAGATAAACCATTCCAATGTTACAGCCTGTCAAGTCTAAAAATGACATATTTTAAACGTCAATATGTCAAAAACTTATGACAGACTTATGACTTATGACATATTCAAAATAAGCGTAAAATTTTGGGGAATCAGAAAATAATACTATATATTATAGGTCGTTCCATTAAAAAAAACCTAAAGTTATATTCGCAAGGTTTTTCGGGCCACCCCGTATACTTCAGCATAATTTTAAAATTAATTCTCAAGATAATGGCGAAAATAAACTCTACTCTATCGTTGACTCACCCTGTACATAAATTATTAAATGAAGGTTAGAGAACTGGCAAACTGTCAGTAACTTCTCCGTTATTGCTTGGGGGAACATACCTCGTGTCAGCATCCAGAATTAAATAATTTGAGATTAGTTTTGTTTGTGAAATCATGATATTACTTCTAGGCGTTGATTTATTTGTCAATTCACGAGACGTTGACCTCTATACGTGGTCAACGTAAACTTTGTAATGGTGTTTTTATTAAATCAACGGGCCTGTATTGTGTCTCTCTTGTTCCTCCTCAAATCGCAGAAGGCCTTGGTCCAAGTGGTAAGAAACCGTTGACGCCGCGTTTTAACGGCATCATGTGGACCCACCTTCACCTCGGATCAAGAAAATACTTCTGTGTGTTGGCCAGATTTTACATTAAGTCAAACTTTGTAAAACTGATTTTGATAGATGACAGTTCTCAAAAAGTGGTAGACTTTTCAATAATATGCCACGAAATGCTTATGAAGTAGCTCCGTCACGGATTCCGATTGCTGTCCAGCTTAAAATAGCTCTCGGTGTGATAACAATGTTGGGTGGAGGAGTTATTAGTTTACTAATAAGTGTATTATGGTGGTAAGTTTTAATTATGATTCTATACTTACTCAAGAACAGGAACTGGTAAATTCTCGGCTAAAGCTACAACCTACAATACAGCGAAAATATAGTCGATTTGTTGTTAATTATCTGTTATAGCTACAGTCCAGTGGCAACTAGTGCATAAAAGCACTGTAGTGCTGTAGAGCTTCCAAAAAAAGTATTCTATTTAAAATATTTTCTATTACCAAAAAACAAATAAGTATAATACATTCGCATTGTAAATGACTGCAAGCTACGCAAGTATACACTCGACCAGTGGAATAACTTATAGGCACACGCTATCGCCGAGTTATTACTTATTTATTTATCCAGGCCACACGAACGTGCTCTTCGAGCTCCTTAAAACATCCGCGCGGTACTCCGCTACCTCCACATGTACGTCTAAAAACCAATGCCGTGATTTAATTGGAGAGTTTGTTGCATTTAGTGGGTATTATCGGTTGTTTGTATCTAATTTTTACGCGACTAGTTTACGGCGAGTTCAAAAACAATAATAGGGTGCGTGCGTGCGATTCGGTTTTTGTGTACAATTATTAACTGTGTACAGATAGAGTAAGAGCCACAAATATAACATTCTTGTTTACATTTCTGTCTTCTGTATAAAAACTCAAGCAAAAAAATGCCGCCTTGTGAATAAGAAGCGTATATTTATATACAGGGTGTTTCACGGTGAATGGAACGTTAGACGTTTATGGAAAACGGGTGAAACCTTTTCTTTAAAAATTTATTTGCTTAGATAAACAACCATGATCTATCGTTTAAAAATATTTTCAGCAGTGCGGCGTTGCGAGTTCGAATGACACGGTCTTGGATAGAGATAATAAAACCTTCTGTTTCAGCGTGAAGCTGCCTTTTCTCTAACCAATTCAGTGACATTTCTCTATCTATGAGTGGATTTTGGAGTGCAGTAGGGTATTTGCCGTGTAGAACTTTCTCTTGCCAAGTTACAAGCTGTTGACTTGGCGGCGCGCGGATGATGTTAGGTAGTCCGTTTCGCTTTAAGTTGAGGGCTGTATATCCAGCGTCTGCTGCAACCACTTTTTTAAGAATTTCCCCATTCGATTCTTGGAAGTATTTTCTCATAGAGGTCTCTTGCGACTTGCACAAGTTATATATATTAATGAGACCTCTTCCTCCCTCCTTTCGTTTTAGGTAGATTCTTTCAAGTGCAGAGCGTGGGTGGTGGAATCTGAATTTTGTTAGCAGCCTGCGCGTATTATTATTATTATTATTGTTATTATTATTATTATTATTGTTATTATTATTATTATTATTATTATTAATATTATTATTATTATTATTAACATTGATAATGAAAAATTGTTGGAAATGACCACCTTCACTTAATAGGCAAGCTTTCGCCCGTCTATTTTAATTTAATTATTTTAATTCTGAACGGCGTGCCTGAGAAGAAAAACGCAAGAGACCATTTTTTATGCAGAATTGACTATGCTAATCCGAAAAATATCAGTGGCGTCCCACATTTTTTCTAAAAAATATAAAACCGTTTCTTCATTAAAGTTTTAAAAATTATTCTATTGGCGATAACGCTGAAACGAACAGAGATATTGAGCTGCGGTTTTAATATTTTTTCTAGCAAATTTCATCTGCTTTTCGATTATGGTATCATAATTATACGGTATGAGTTTTTTTTCGGAGTAAAATAATAAAATGTGTTATTATAACAAATTGCGCCCTCTAGCATTTTTTTTTGAAAACTATTATGGACAACTAAATACGATTGGTGAAAGTGCATACATTTCTCTTCCAAACAGTCTTTAGTTTGCTAAAATCGGATAAGTCGTTCATAAGTTACAGCGATTTAAATTATTACACTTTCAAGAACTTCCCCCCCCCCCCCCCCTCTTATTAAAGTCGGTACGCCTATGAGCTTATGCTCTTTTTTGGTCTTATGACCAAAATGATACATAATTACCCAAGCTTTTGAATGGTGTTACCAAAGATATACCTTAATGTGGAATTTTCGGAGATATGTCAAATTTTAAAATTTACTTTTCAATTACGCCCTCTTGCGGCAAAATTATTTCCAGGATTTTCTCATGGCCACTTGAGTTATCATTTTTTTCCCGAGTTTCTATGCCCAGTAGTTTCCGAGATACAGCCGATGGCCATCCTTAATGGGACACCCGGTATATGTAGTTGTATCATAAGCAGACCATACACTATCATTCTTACTGAGAGTCCTGAATGAGGTCAATCCTTCATCATTCTCGCATCACTCTTTTTTCTAATGAGAATTTACGGCCATCAATCCTTGCAATTTGCCTTTACACGATCGGTATTACTGTCATTCCTTTATCAAAACTGTCAGTCTGAATGAGAGTGTACGGTCTGCTATAAATTTTTGTATGTCTTTTTACCGTGATATATAGGCTTCTAGTTCACAAAAAGGCCGCATTTTTTGTTGGAGTTTTCCATCGAGATATGAAGAATAAACAAGGAGGCGACATCACGTGACTTAAAGTGACCCTAACTGCGCCATATTGGTACGACACTTATGTCATTCGTGTCGTCAGCTGTTCGATCTATCATAATTGAGGTGGTTTTAGATTTTATGAGAAGTTTTTCAATTTTTGTGTGATAGATATTAATTATTTCTTGTGCCTTGCGAAGTTGTTCCAGCAGAAATGCTGTGGATAAGAAGAAAACGGCGAAAATTACGTTTCATAGGTTAGTATAAATAAAGGGCAGGTCCGTATTTATAAACTTTAGGTGCTAATTGGTGCCTATGGTTTGTTTAGTTGCAATTTTATTTAAATTATTAAATAACAAAAAAAATATAAAAACAATATATCTACAATTAATTTAAGGCAGCTTTGGACTTTTTAGGGCTAGCCGCTAAACTGCGATCTCACCATTTGTTTTTTTCTACAGGTTTTTATTTTGTATGTGCAAAATTTACACAACTTGTATGTTGAGTTCCACAAAAATTTTTAACCAGAATTAACTAACCAACAACATTTACTGTGACATAAATTACATTGACAGGCATTATTTACTTACAATCGAACTTGCAATATTTATAAATTGAAAATTTAGGCAACCGGGCCGCTATGCCACTACTCGTCTTCGTTTGACAAGTCACATGGTTCATAAAAAAGTGTAACAAAAATTTTCATTTTTGCTGCTGTGGCATTTTAGTCAAATTTTATGGGGTAAAGTTTATTTATTAAAACATTTACAACTTCTAAATAAAATCATTTCTCATCCCATTCTGTACTTTTGCAATGGAAAAATATTTAATTACAATACTATATTCTAAATTTTTGTTTTTACCAATCAAGTTAAGTACAAACGGGTTTCACCAAATTTGTTCTAGATACTAACAAGTACACAATATACGAACATGTGTATATATAATACCATTATCCGTTATTTCCATTACAAAGCTGTTCATTGCTTAATGAAATTATATTGTTCTAGTTGACCCAAGCATTTTTAGAATTGTTCAAAATAAATTTAATCAGGCCCTAATGATTCGGCCATATTGGTATGACACTTAGCCCCGCCCCCTGGTGCCGTTTTTCGCAGACGAAAATAAATGGTAATAGCGCCTCCTTGTTTATTCACAATGGAGTTTTCATACAGAAGACAGAAATTTAAACAATATTGCTATATTTGTTGCGCTTACTCTAAGACCTGATCTATGAGTCCTAGCAATTTTTTAAAAGAGAAGGTCTTGAAAAAACAATATTTTATTATAGCACTGATGGTATTCGACTATCGAATGAAGACAGTGCAGGCTTAACAACATCAAAATTTAATAATGAGAACAATGGGGGTACCGGGGAGTCCAACGCTGATGATCAGTCAACCGATAATCCGGAACCCAGTAGTACTACAACGCCGCGCAAAACGACGACCAAGACGACCCGATCGACCACTACTGCCACTACTCATTGCACGGGTACCTGCTGGGGTTATATGTGAAATGTACAGCAAGTTTGGATTCAATCAACCATATCGATTCTGACTAGGAAAAAGTTTACTATCATAAAAGTAATGGTAACTTCACTAATCACTATATTTACTTTTCTTACAAGGAAACTGATACAGGCCGAAGCGATGGGACGCGAGAAATTGGATTATCTCTGTCCTATCTCACCATAAGTTTATTCCAGAAAGGTGTAGAGTAATAAAAGCTCATTAGGTATGCAAAGGGACTACAGAGTGACCCAACGAATATTTAAGCCACTTTTATACTTTGGCATTGATTTCATTGCAAAATTTTTTCTTTTCATCAAGTGCACGTAGTACCACCCGGGTTTGGGTCTATTTGTGGGGCTTGCCTATTGTTATCCATTCACAAACACTGCAAATGGTGTGACAAAGGCGTGTATTAAGTACATAGTATTAGGTACACTTATTTTTTTATTAAACATTATAAGAAAAATACAAATTACAAAAAAAAACATTATACAGAAATTAAATTATAAAAAATCATAACATTCTTCGTCATCTAAAGAACTGTCATCTCTCTCTCTTGACGTTATAATTAACGGGCCGACGGTCCGATCGATCAGGTGGTCAAGATCCCACATTTTTTAATGTCACGATGGACTGCTTTTTGCCAGTTCTCTGGTGTCACATCCTTAATGGCTTGATCAAACAGTAGCATAAAGTTTTTTTATTTTGAATGTTGTGTTGTGTCTTGCTACAAATCCTTTCACTTGGGCCCATATAAGTTCTATAGGATTTAGTTCGCAAGGATATGGCGGTGTGCGCAGCACAGTTACACTATGTTTTTCAGCTATATCTTCCACATCATAATTCATAAAACGATGTTTGTGTAAATTAGATAATATCTAGCTAATCCTTTATCAAATTATTTTCTTTTTTTTTTATAGTTATCATAAATAATTTATTGCACCAAATTTACCTGCGCCTATGGCCGACACCGAAATTGAGCCGAACTGGACGGAATTTTTCATTTTATTACTTTACACCTTTCTGAAATAGACTATACCTTAGCTTTAACGTCTTTCCTATTTTAATATGCGGTTGTACAACTAGGGCTTAGGCTTAATTCAACATTAAACCAAGCTCAAACTTCATTTTGACAACCAAAGAAAATGTACACGGAGGGAAAGTTCTAATACAACGTATCTAAGAAATATAATAACATGATTTATTATTTTTTTTTTTTTTTTTTTTTTTTTTTTGTGATAAAACACCTGCACTGTAGGAAAAATCCTTTAAGGCGCTCTGGGAGCGATGCGAGTGCGAAAAAAGCGATTAACGTTGGTCTTGAAACGTTGAAGATTGTATTCATTGGGAAACACGACCTCAGGAAGATCATTCCACAAAGATGACGTTCTCCAGATGAAAGAATTCTTGAACAATGAAGTTCGAGGAGTACTAAGCTGAACAACATATGGATGAGCGGCAGTGGTTTGCCGTGTATTTCTGTTTTGCATTGCTCTAGGTGGAATCAAGTGGGCAATGTCAGTCGAACACCTGCCATGGAAATATCTGTAAAAGAGAGCCAAATCACCAACCTGTCTTCGATGCTCCAGGCTATCGAGGGTCTTGGTCAGCTCGGGGTCGCCGATCAGACGAATGGCTCTCCTTTGAATGGAATCCAGTAGCCGAAGGGTGTGCTTGGGTGCAGAGCTCCAGACATGAGAGCAATATTCTAATGATGGTCGAATCTGGGCTTTGTAGAGTGTCAAAAGTTGATGAGGTGTGTACAACCTTTTGGTGCGGAAAAGTACACCAAGTTTCTGTGCAGCTGCCTTGGCAATTGCGGCAACGTGATCATGCCAAGACATATTACCTCCCAGATTGACCCCCAGCAAATTAATAGACGGTGCCAGGGGAATTGCTTGTCCTGCCATGACTATATCCGGTTCTGCAATGTTAACCTTTTTGGAGAAGACTGCTGCCTGGGTTTTCTTAGCATTAAATTCGACTTGGTTACTGTCACCCCAAGCCAAAATTTCTTCCAGGTCTTTGTTGAGGCGCAATACTTCATGCTGCCTGCGAAGATGTGCGTCGGCAGCGGATGTTTGGGGAGTCAAGGTAAAAGATGAGACAAGTGTGCTGTCATCAGCAAAGCTATAAATTGGATTTTGGGTTTTCACTAGAAGGTCGTTAATATACAGTAAAAAGAGGGTAGGCGACAATATGGACCCTTGAGGAACACCGGCATTGATGGTGAAGGTGTCTGAGAGAAACCCGTCAATCGCCACTTGCAGAGAACGGTTCTTAAGGCGGAACTTTGTGCAGCAAGAAATATATTTGCAAGAGAGTCTCACCCGAAGTGGGCATACTAGCGAGCTTATGACGTGGTGAAAAATATTCCGTAAACATCGACACACACTGAAAGCACGATGCAAGGCGGTAGGTTCTTTATTATGCTAATGAGTTTTGGTTGATTTTATTTCGGAGACGAGAAATTTGTTTTGTGGAAAATAAGTACTTGTTATTGTATTACCTAGTTAAAATAATGTACCTAATCGTTATACGGATATATATTTTAAATTTTGTCTTATTTTATTATTAAAGCTATAGAATATTTACAAAAAATAAAATTAGGTAGAGCAGAAAGTTTGAAGTGTTAATTAATAATAGGTATAAAAGCACCTGCAAACAGGGTGTTCGTGTTCCACCGGGAACCGCTTCGAACTATATATGGAAAACTATACATAGGAAAATTTTCAAAATTTGCCATCGTGGTAATGCTGATGGGGACGACTGGACTAAAAAAATTTCATAATGGTGGTACTTCCGGTTACACCGGAAGTTAGTGTCAGCTAGGGTAGCCAGATTTTAAAAATTGAAAAGCGGGAAGTGGATAGTGCCTGGAGGACAAGTTTTTTTTGAGGTGCTTAAAATAATTATATTGATGATTTCTAAAAAAAAAAAGGTCGATACCCCGTTGACCTTACGCTGTGGCGTGCCTTTTATATTTCTTCCTCCTATCATCAAACGTGCTTTCTAAAAAAAAAGGTCGCCCCTCTCTAAGGCAGCTGTACAGTTATTAGGCGTCCGTCGTGTTATTGGAAAAAAGCGGGAGTTTTGTTTAAGTGCGTGGGAGGCGGGAGGTTAAGTAAAAAAGCGGGAGCATCCTGACTAAATCGCGAGGGTTGGCAACCCTAGTGTCAGCGTGTTTATTTTAAATAGAACATCCTATATATTATTACATTTTTGCATTCTACGTAAGATTCTAGGCAGATTTTGTACAGGGTGGGACTTTAATTGGAATAAATTCGATATTATTAAAACTGCTGAGGTTACGCCTACAAAATTTAGTATGTATGGTTTTGAAGCATGCGGAATTGAATTATAATGTCGGCGCAGTTGCCAGATTTCTCAGCTTTGCGCTACACGTAGTAATTTTAATATTTTAAATGGAATGCCCTATTTATTTTTATTGCAGTGCATTGGGCGTGTCCAATTTAATAAGATGCCAAATTAACAAAATTCTATCTTCACTAATTGCTGAGCTATGGCAATACTGTAATTTAATTAAAAAGTACCATGAGAATTTCTATTTTTAAAGTTTAAGTTAAATAGGCCATTTTGAAAAGACAAGAACTTTTCTTGAATCTTGTCAATAACTTAGTAACTATGAAGGTAGACAAGCGTCCCGGTACTTTTTAAGGGAACTTCAGTGTTGCCATAGCTCAGAAATTAGTGAAGATAGAATTTTGTAAATTTGAGATCTTACTAAATTTGACACTACCAATTCACTGCAATAAAAATAAATAGGGCATTCTATTTAAAATAACAAAATTACTACGTGTAGCGCAAAGCTAAGAAATCTGGCAACTACGCCGACATCATAATCCAATTCCGCATGTTCTAAAACCCCCACATACCAAATTTTGTAGGCGCAACTTCAGCAGGTTTAATAATATCGAATTTATTCCAGTTAAAGTCCCTACCCTGTGTGCCTATACCTATAAATATCTAAGCGTTTTTGACATATTTGAATTTTTCTGTTAAGAATGACGTTTGCAAGCCTTAAAATAATTATCAATTTTTTCTATAAAGAAGCCTTATATTTATTTAATTTAAGCGGGATTCCTTGTTATAAAGGACCTGCTTTATTAGATTTTTTATAATATTTTGATAACTATTAATTCAGGGTGTTTAAACAATAAGATTGAAAAAATTGCAAGAAGTCTAAATTTTCAAAGGGAAACACCCAAATTTTATAATTACTTTTAGTTTAGCATTAAAAAAGGGTAAGTTTGTATATCCCAAAAATGTTGAACATTATTAATAAGCACATTGTGATGGCTTCTGTTTTGCGGATATCGATTGGCAAATGTGTCCCATGTTCTTGATATAACTTTAACACATTCTCCATAAATAATAAATAAATTTAAATAATCTTCGTTTGTATGTACAATTTAAGCGCACAGGCATGATAATTAATGATGTTTAAATGGTAAGTGACAGCTTCATACATTTTTCTCGCATTTGATTGTTTTTCAACGCCGTTATAGCCAACTAAAAGTAACTAAACTTAAAATCTGCAGCAAAATCGCCATATAAAAATATTAAGTTGGCAATGTTTCTAAAACTAAAATTTTTTGGAATATACAAACTTACCCTTATTTTTAATGCTAAATAAGAAATAATTATAAAATTTGTGTATTTCCATTTGAAAATCTAGTCTTTTTGCAGTTTTTCAATTTAATTTTTAATCGTATTGTTTAAACACCCTGTATTAATAGTTATCAAAATATTATAAAAAATCTATTAAAAATATCTAAAACGCTTAGACATAGGTATAGGACATGGTATACAAGATATGCCTAAATTCTTGCGTAGAATGCAAAAATGTAGTAATATATAGAGTATTCTATTTAAAATAAGCAAGTTGACACTTACTTCCGGTATAACGGGAAGTGCCACCATTATAAATATATTTTAGCCCGATCGCCCCCATCAGCACTAACATATACTGTCAAATTTTCAAAATTGGGAGGCACAGGCCCCCCCTGAAGCTAAAGGTTTTCAGCATTGGTTATCAAATACTTCGTAAGGTCAATAGTTTTTCAATCAAAATTTTCTTATATTACAAATTTTTCACCATGTTTATTTATAAAACAACCCCCGTCCCGCTGGTTCCAGGATTTGTTGACTGTGGTTACTAACTCGCGCAGTATTTTGTCCGTCGCGTTCCGTGCCATTATAATTAATTTTTTTAAAAAGTGGTATGTTTTTGACGATTAGTTGCGCTGCACCTTCAAAAGAAAAAAAAGTAAGTACCTAGATGTTTTTTTAGTAACACAGAAACAACAGGAGGTAGTACCGTATCGTCGCGCCAATCCGATACAAAATCACGGTATTAATGTTTCTTATAAACATAAAGTGATAGGGGGGGTAGCCAAAAAAACGTGTAAGTTCCCAAAAGTTAATTCTATAAAATAAAATACTTCGCAGCCTTTTCTACACTTTCTCCACCGTTCAAAAGTGGCTACAAAAAAAACAAAACTTTGCGTTTTCTAGAACTTCTATCAAAAGTGATTCCTACAAAAAAAATGTCGCAGTCGTTTCATAAACTCCCCCTAACAAAAGTTAGTAAAAAGTATATTTACCCCCCCCCCCCCCCCCCTCTCCCCCTTGATCAAGAGACAGGGGCAACTGCCCTATTTATGGACGCCCATGCCTAACAAAAAATTGTATTTTATTACTCTGCGTGGCATACTGTCCAATTTTTATTTAATACCTACCTAGCTTCTTAGAAGCATTGTCACTATACAGTTAGTCTCGCTGCACCAAATTGTAGCTGCGAGCCAATAACATGAACAGATAAATGTCATGTGACCAACGCCAAATTCGTGCCTGACAACTACTTTTAAATCGTTAAACCATGGATAAAATAATAAACACATTTCACCTTTAAAATTAATTTATATTTTAACAGGTTTAGACAGAAGCTCACTATATAAACAATATATAGAGCCTGTATAATAAGCATAAAATATAAAAACAATCGAATAGAAATAGATTCATTATGCAATAGTTGGTTTCTTTACTCACTAAGAACCTTCATAAATGGCTTTATTTTATTGCACCTATCACCCTTTACCAAGACAAATAAAACTTTAATTTTAGATCTAAGAGTTAATATACCAGGGTTACCATACATCCTTAGATTTGTCGTAAGTTTCCGGTGACCCAGTTTGGGCCTCTAATACCGATAAGCTATTTACCTTAGTATATTTTGTTCACTATCAAGAGAATAACCCATTTCGATAAAAAACGAAACAAAAAATTCAATATAGCCCATTTTTGATTGCAACAAATCGACTGGATTTCGTTCAATTCTTATCCTTACCTAATATGAATAAGAAATTTTGAAAGCTTAAACACCAGTTTTGACAAAATGGTGAACTCGCCTTGAACATTTTGCCCTGCGGCGCATTATAAACCATCCCGGTCTAAGCCGAAAAATTTATGGTAACCCGGAGTTAATAGCATAACTACTAGTTACGTCTTTTTAATATTAACGCTTAGATATTCTGTTATTGGCACAGACAATCCAAAAAGGAAAACATAAAATTTAGCCCAAAATTACCCCCGAAATTACTTCTTGTTCGACCACCTATACTTTTTTTCAGTGTATCATTATTCTCTCTGGATGTAAATTGTTTCACGTCAGCCGAGAATAAATTCAGCTGTATATAGGCAACTTCTATAACATGACAACAAAATTTACCTAAAACATGAGTTGCGCGCTGCAAGATAACGGACTTATTACGACATTGTTTTGTCTCAATTTTTGAAGTCTTAAAGATAAGACATGGAAGTTCTAAGGTACATGGCTATTTTTTTGAAAAAAAAATTCTTAGTTACGATATTAACCTTGGAAAAGTGCCTAAAAATACGCACCTTTAGTGGGCATTTTCTTATACATATTCTTATTTTTTTCAAAAAAGGGCTTTGTACCTTAGAAATACAAACATTCCTTTATTAAATTTTAAATTGTCCCGACAAATATTTCAAATAGCCTTTGCAGAATCCTGCAGTAGCGAAACGGTGTTTTTCCTCCTCTAAATTTGCGCGTGGTAGAGCCTTAAGGAAGCTGGTTAACCATAAACAGAATCCATTAGGCATACCGTAGGATCGGATTAGTAGTATATATAGGACCTATAGAGGAATATTACTTTTTTAATAAATTGTATCTGATATAATTTTATACTACCAGGTAATAAAAAATTTAATTCTGTATTTAATAATCATTATTAAAAATATACTAAAAAAACTTACAATCAGTTATAATAAAGTCAGTTTAAAATAAAGTTTAAGCTTGGTTTAACGCTGAACTAAGCTTAAGTCGTAATTGTACAACCGGGCCTAAATATTAATTTTGTCCAGGCAAGAAAAATTGAAAAAATGTTATGTTAGCAAAATATACTATTTAAGGGAAGTGGTATTACTCATTTTCCTACGACCACCCACGAAAATGAGAAAAAAAACACGGTTTACTGGGCTTGAAAGTGCCGAATATTTCAACACTAGTGTTGAAATACAAGACACACTATTTAATTTAAACATATGGTGCCAATTTGACGGATCACCATTTATTAAAAAGAACAAATTTTAGAAAGCAGTAATTGTAAAGTGTTTAACTTATTTATCATGTATTTGTCGAGTGATTCAGAATTAGAATGTGAAAATACGTCATCTGATATTATAAAAAATGTTAATAATATACTGAAAATTGTATTACCAGAAAAAACAAATCGCACCGAAGAGTGTCATGTATTAAACAACAAATGTTTATCGATAGTCATAGCGTAGAGAATAGAGCTCTAGCCTACATATCGGAAGGTAACAGGTTCAAATCCCATCAGAAGTATTTGAATTTTTTTTATAAAAACATTAAATAATTTATAGAATTATTTTGAATTAAAATTTTCCTTGTTGGATAGGTTTTTTAAATTTATATTTAATGCATCTTTTCTTGATTAAATTTAAAATTTATCATTGTCGTTAATCTAGAAGTCAATCTAGGATTAGTTCTTCCTATGATATATAAGATATGAAAAAATGAAAAAGTTAAACTACAAATAAAGGAAAAGCCTATTGACAAACTATAAAACCAGATATTAAGTGGAACAGAATCTTAAGTATGCTAATTTCAATACTAGTGTTGATATTTTTTTTCAACAGTAGTGTTGAAATATTTTTTTTTTATCAAAGGCTTTTGGTCGTTAGAAAAATAGTGAACATCACTCGTGTGATAATGATATTCTAAAACTCGGAGAATTTCCGCTCTCGGCTGACGCTTCGTGCTAATTATCTCCTCGTTTGAAAAGTATCACTTTCATCACTTGTTATGTAATATACTATACAGATTGTCATTGGTGTAACAAAATGACCAATGATTATGTAATATTACATTTTTGTTTTCTATAAAATGAATTTTATAAATATTGTCGTTGACACTTGTTCTTGTTCACAGGATCTCCAAGCTGTACTACGTGTCGAAACTTACAAATTAATATAATTTTTTTAGTTTTGATCAAAAAAACTAAGTTAGTGTAGTTTATTTAGACCAGGCGCCCCTACTTCAGTGCTATGGAATGGATATAAATAATTTGAAATTTGATGTTGTTTCTAAAAACTAATTCTTAGCACATTGGAGGAGGTATTGTGATCAAACAATCATAGTTTTTTATATTATTATGTACCTAGGTAGTTAAATTTAGGAATTTAGATAAACACATATACTATATTCCTTTATTTTTTAAAAATAAAGTTGTTAACGTAAATTATTGTGTTGCGTTTTCTTGTAACAAAAACCACCATCGATGCTTAAGAAGAGAATAGGGAACTTGCATATTTTTCATTGAATATATTATATTTTTAGTTATGTAAAAAAATACGATATTATTAATTTGGCGTCTAAAATGTTATTAATTAATCGGTTATGAATAATTAAAGCTTCGCATTCCGGTCAACCAAAAGCGCAGGACAAATAGTGACGTCATTTTACTGTTCGTTGCAGTGAAGTATACGGCACTATTTGTGTTAATATGGCGCGTTTTATTTTATAGTTATCATTAATAATAAAATTGTCATGGAAATCTTCAATAAAGTTTTATGTTAGGCCGTCTACTAAAAAATAATATTGTCTCAAATACCCCCTCTAATGGGGTAAAAGCAGCACCAGCCCCTTGACGGGTGAAGCTGATTAAAAAAAAGTTAATATTTACATTCACTGCGTTGGTAGCAATTGAGACTTTTGGTAATTGATTACAAAGCCTAGGCTTTCTAACAACGAAATTATATATCTGCTGTTTTTCAGAGTTTCTTCCTTAGTTTCCCTACTAGCAAAATATCATCTAAATAAATAATACAACAACATCCATTTTGTCTAAGCCTATTAAATACTGGCTTTAATATTTTTGTAAAAATATAAGGAGCAGTTGACAACCCCATGGGCATTGCATTATATTGATATAAAAAACCATTAAATTAAAATCTCAATTTTTTTTTTACATTCTTGGGCCACGGATATCATATAATATGCATCTTTTAAATCGATTGTATTCATAAGACAATCTTATGTTATAATGTCTTTTACTGATTTATAATTTTCAAGTTTAAAGTCAGGAGGTTCACAAATAAACCTGTTTAATTGTTTCAAATTTAAAATGAATCGACTGTTACCATCTGATTTCGGAACTAGAAAGAATCTAGATAAAAATTCACCTTCTACACTATTATATTTGCTAATTACGCCTTGATCAGACAGCTTGTTTACAGCTTTATTTAAATTACGGAATTCTGCACTACTAAAGGATTTAGGTATATTTACATGTTTATAAAAAGGAGGCATTTTAAAAGGAATTTTATACCCTTTTACCCAAGACAAAATGTTCTTGTTATTTGTACATAATATCCAATTTTTGTAAAAACTTTTAAGCCTTCCAGCATAAACTCTAACCTTATTTATTTCCGGTATTTCTGCTTCTGATATTTCTGTGGCTTTTTTTTTCGTTGTACTGGCCCCGGTAGTTTAAAGAACCAGTGGTAGAATTATGTCTGGCAGTTGGTCTGGCATTATTTGTCGCCACTCCAGATGACCCCGCAGCTGGAATCGGAAAGCGTTTATATGAGGAAAAACCAGTCGCTTTAAGCTCTTTCCCAGTCCGCAATTGATTTTTTGTATCTTTATACTTCTCGGAGAAGTCTTGTCCACACAAAAAAACATTCGCTTTACTCTCCCGAACAATTCGCTTTACTGATGAATTTACATGCGGTTCGATCCTATATTTCCTGTTCGTGGATTGCATATGGAACACATCGGCCTGGATTTTTCCTGCATCCATCAAATGTGGCAGTACCTGAAGCTTAAGGTCACCTACTTTCATATTATTATCATCAGCGTTGAGAAATTTGTCTAAAGCAACTGCCAATGCGGCTAAACCATTGCCTATTTGTCCTTGTATGATGCCCATATATTTATCTTCTTTTCTTTGCGCATCTTCTAAGGACGCTGTAATTTCAGGGTTTGAAATAGGACTTTTAAGAAGCGGGATATTTTTTTTTTTTTTTTCGCACAGGGTACTTTTTATGTAATTCTTCTTTTTCGGCTGCCATAATTGGTTCCACTTCCGGTCCCCAAATCGGCTCTGAACCTTCTGGTTCAGAACCAAAAATCTACTAATGTTATCATATATTTCTTGTAGCTGTGGATTATTAGCACCCTCCTCATTGGCAAGTTGTTCATTGTCAACCCTTACGTCTTCCCAAAAGGAAGGCAGATAAATAGCTTTAACAATTATAGCTTTTATATAATACCAGAGACTTAACAGTCATGTCTCTTTTACCTTAGTATCTGCTTAAACAATTTTGGCACAGCAAAAAACACTATAGCTTTAACAATTATAGCTATTATATAATTCCAGAGACTTAACAGTTATGTCTCTTTCACTTAGTATCGGCTTAAACAATTTTAGCCCAGCAAAACCACTAACTTCGTGCTTTTTTACTCACTTTTTTCTTCACTGCTAGAACTTTCCCGTAAACGTGCCTTTTCTTGCCGTTGTACCTCCAAACTATTCAATTTCCGCAGCAAACGTCTTCTCCTCTTTTCTAAAATATCACTTTCCTCACTACTACCACTACTATAATAACGTTTTCTTTTATTTCCTCTCGGCATTTTTAACGAATTTTAACTAAAATTCAACTGTTTACTCGATAAAGCACAATAATGTTATGACTAGGCCGGGCCGGGTATGGGTGAAATAACAAAAAACTATGACTCAGGTTTTAGAGATGTGCTCGATAAGGTATAATAGTGATACTACCGGTGTAATATCTATTTAAACGAGGATACGAAATATAATATGGATTATCCTTTACTAAAAATGATATAAATTATTGCAATCTTAGTTTTAAATTTTTTTTGTTTTTCTTTTGGCTGATTACCGTCAGAAGTACGACCTCTGTTGATGGCTTTAAAAGCTTTCAGGGCTGCCGGCTAATGAAAAATGTTCTCATTTTTTTTTACTTAATTGGTTGGTTACGGTTATACTTGTTTATGACTTTTGTAGTTTCAATTTTTTTCGTTGCGAAATTATGAAGTGAATTCGAACAATATTTCTAAATTCTTCTCCAAAAATACCAGCTCTAAGCGAAATTATATATCTTGAAACGTTGCCTTTTCTTAAACCGAATCCTGTCCATGTTTATTGACGGATTTTTAAAAACTCTTTAAATTTGGTCTCTACAGATATTGGAGAATGTCAGAAAGTTATTTTTATTAAAAAAATTATTCCCAATAATTTTTACAATACATTGAACTTTGGTAATTTTTTTTCGGATTTTCATTGGCCTATATTTTTTTTCTGCATGAAAATAACTTTCTCACACAATTCAACATAGGACATTTTAGCGGCACTTAAAATTAAACATTGTTGGACTACCTGAGCTTACCTGAATTGGTCTCATCCATTCCTGTGGCCATAATTTAATAAAAAACTCTACAGAAATAAGATGGTTGCCGCCAAAACTCGGAAAATATCCCTTTTTATTAATGCCTGATGGACGCTGCTTATTTGGTATCATATTAATATTAATATTAGGCGGTGACCCATCCCCACTGGTTACTAAAGGTTTTATTTCTGAATCTATATTAATTCTTTTATTGGTGTTATTATCGAATTCGGTTAAGTTATCCTGTAATTTGATATCATTTGGTGATAAATCAATAAAAGTTGTGACCTCTAAGGTTTGAGTATCTTTCTCCACATCGTTAGTACTTCCAGATGATATTTGAATGGAATAGAACTGAAAATAGGCGATTAAGAAAATGTACAGGATGAGTCAACGATAGAATAAAGTTAATTTTGTTCTTTATCTTAAGAATGAGATAAATATTCGAAATGCAAAAGTTGTAGAGGCCATTGAGGTACACGTTTTAAAATTATGCTGGAGTATACGTGGTGGTCCAAAAAAACGTGACGAATATAACTTAGGTTTTTTTTAATGAACACATATATTGTATTATTTTCTAATTATTCTAATAATAATGTTATATGTCTAAATTTAATAGTTTTTGAGATATGGACTTTTAAAATATGGCATTTTCAGACTTTGATATGCTGTAACCTTGGAACGGTTCATTTTAGAGAAAAATTTATTTTTAACTTCCTAAGCTTAATTTTTTATTCTCTATCTAAAAGTTACAACTTCCGCGTTAACATGTTAAACTGTTAAAACCAGTTCTTTGTTTTACCATGGTAAATTGGAAGTTCATATCATTGGATAGAGAATAAAAAACTAAGACAGGGAGGTGAAAACCATTTTTCTCTAAGATAAACCATTCCAATGTTACAGCCTGTCAAGTCTAAAAATGACATATTTTAAACGTCAATATGTCAAAAACTTATGACAGACTTATGACTTATGACATATTCAAAATAAGCGTAAAATTTTGGGGAATCAGAAAATAATACTATATATTATAGGTCGTTCCATTAAAAAAAACCTAAAGTTATATTCGCAAGGTTTTTCGGGCCACCCCGTATACTTCAGCATAATTTTAAAATTAATTCTCAAGATAATGGCGAAAATAAACTCTACTCTATCGTTGACTCACCCTGTACATAAATTATTAAATGAAGGTTAGAGAACTGGCAAACTGTCAGTAACTTCTCCGTTATTGCTTGGGGGAACATACCTCGTGTCAGCATCCAGAATTAAATAATTTGAGATTAGTTTTGTTTGTGAAATCATGATATTACTTCTAGGCGTTGATTTATTTGTCAATTCACGAGACGTTGACCTCTATACGTGGTCAACGTAAACTTTGTAATGGTGTTTTTATTAAATCAACGGGCCTGTATTGTGTCTCTCTTGTTCCTCCTCAAATCGCAGAAGGCCTTGGCCCAAGTGGTAAGAAACCGTTGACGCCGCGTTTTAACGGCATCATGTGGACGCAGCTTCACCTCGGATCAAGAAAATACTTCTGTGTGTTGGCCAGATTTTGAGTTAAGTCAAACTTTGTAAAACTGATTTTGATAGATGACAGTTCTCAAAAAGTGGTAGACTTTTCAATAATATGCCACGAAATGCTTATGAAGTAGCTCCGTCACGGATTCCGATTGCTGTCCAGCTTAAAATAGCTCTCGGTGTGATAACAATGTTGGGTGGAGGAGTTATTAGTTTACTAATAAGTGTATTATGGTGGTAAGTTTTAATTATGATTCTATACTTACTCAAGAACAGGAACTGGTAAATTCTCGGCTAAAGCTACAACCTACAATACGGCAAAAATATAGTCGATTTGTTGTTAATTATCTGTTATAGCTACAGTCCAGTGGCGACTGGTGCATAAAAGCGCTGTAGTGCTGTAGAGCTTCCAAAAAAAAGTAATCTATTTAAAATATTTTCTATTACCCAAAAACAAATAAGTATAATACATTCGCATTGTAAATGACTGCAAGCTACGCAAGTATACACTCCACCAGTGGAATAACTTATAGGCACACGCTATCGCCGAGTTATTACTTATTTATTTATCCGGGCCACACGAACCTTCGAGCTCCTTAAAACACCCGCGCGGTCCTCCGCTTCCTTCACATGTACGTCTAAAAAACAATGCCGTGATTTAAATGGAGATTTTGTTGCATTTAGTGGGTGTTATCACTCTTATCGGTTGTTTGTATCTAATTTTTACGCGACTAGTTCAAAAACAATAATAGGGTGCGTGCGTGCGATTCGGTTTTTGTGTATCGCTAACAATTATTAACTGTGTACTATGGAAGTGGTCTGTAATTTTATTAATGTGAAGAGATTTTTCAAATATTTATACGAAGAAAAGTTTGAGTTAAAAGGAAAAGGTAGAATGAAACGTAAGACGTTTATGGAAAACGGGTGTAACATTTTCTTTAAAAATTTGGTTGCTTAAATAAACAACCATGATCTATCGTTTTAAAATATTTTTAGCAATGCGGCGTTGCTGCTTCTGCCCGAAATAGGTGGCAATATCGTTATTTTAAATGGAACACTCTATATATTATATTAGTTTATAATTCCCTATACAATACACGGTTTAACATGTTAAACCGTAAAACCATTTTTTTGGTTTAACATGTTAAACCGGAGGTTGGTATTTTTGGATAGAGAATAAAAAACTAAGATAGGGAGGTGAAAAACATTTTTCTCTAAGATGCACCTTTCCAACGCTACAGCCTGTTAAAGTCTGAAAATAGCATATTTTAAACGTTAAAAATAATTGAATTTAGACATATGATATTTCATACAAAATATATACGTGGGCTTATATAGTGAGTTAGAAAATAATATGGCAATGTTGCCACCTGTTTCTGGTAGAAGGGGCAACGCCGCATTGCTGATAATATTTTAAAACGATTGACCATCGTTGCTTATCAGCGCAACCAAACTCTTGAAGAAAACGTATCACCCGTTTTCCATAAACGTCTAACATTCCATCCACCGTGAAACACCCTGTATATAAATATACGCTTCTTATTAACAAGGCGGCATTTTTTGCTGGTGTTTTTTTTACAGAAGACAGAAATGTAAACAAGAATGTTATATTTGTGACTCTTACTGTCTGTCTGTCTGTAAATAATTGCAGTCAACGTGGACTACAAAAAATCCCCATCTAATCTATTGTAATAAATATTCTATTGGCCTCATTTTTTGCTTCTCATTAGCTTAATCAGTTAGAAACACCAAAGTTCGACCAATCGACAGTATGTCCGATGGCTTGTAGCCGAAGTAACTGAAGCGTCAATACGGTCTGTTTCATCTATAGCAGACCCCATGATACAACCATATATGTAGTTGTATCATGAGCAGACCCTACATTATCAGTCTTACTGAGAGTCCTGAATGAGGTCAATCCTTCGTCATTCTCGCATCACTCTTTTTTCTAATGAGAATTTACGGCCATCAATCCTTGCAATTTGCCTTTACACGATCAGTATTACTGTCATTCCTTTATCAAAACTGTCAGTCTGAATGAGAGTGTACGGTCTGCTATAAATTTTTGTATGTCTTTTTACCGTGATATATAGGCTTCTAGTTCACAAAAAGACCGCATTTTTTGTTGGAGTTTTCCATCGAGATATGAAGAATAAACAAGGAGGCGACATCACGTGACTAAAAGTGACCCTAACTGCGCCATATTGGTACGACACTTATGTCATTCGTGTCGTCAGCTGTTCGATCTATCATAATTGAGGTGGTTTTAGATTTTATGAGAAGTTTTTTAATTTTTGTGTGATAGATATTATATTTCTTATGCCGTGCGAAGTTGTTCCAGCAGAAATGTTGTGAATAAGAAAAAAATTGCGAAAATTACGTTTCATAGGTTAGTATAAATAAAGGGCAGGTCCGTATTTATAAACTTTGGGTGCTAATTGTTGCCTATGGTTTGTTTAGTTACAATTTTATTTAAATTATTAAATAACACAAAAATATAAAAGCAATACATCTACAATTAATTTAAAGCAGCTTTGGACTTTTTAGGACTAGCCACTTAACTGCAATCTCACCACTTGTTTTTTTATACAGGTAGTTATTTTCTATATGCAAAATTAACACAACTTGTATGTTGGGTTCCACAATGATTTTTAATCAGAATTAACTAACCAGCATATTGACTGTGGCATAAATTACATTGACAGGCATTATTTACTTACAATCGAACTTGCAATATTTATAAATTGAAAATTTAGGCAACCGGGCCGCTATGCCACTACTCGTCTTCGTTTGACAAGTCACATGGTTCATAAAAAAGTGTAACAAAAATTTTCATTTTTGCTGCTGTCGCATTTTAGTCAAATTTTATGGGGAAAAGTATATTTATTAAAACATTTACAACTTCTAAATAAAATCATTTCTCATCCCATTCTGTACTTTTGCAATGGAAAAATATTTAATTACAATACTATATTCTAAATTTTTGTTTTTACCAATCAAGTTAAGTACAAACGGGTTTCACCAAATTTGTTCTAGATACCAACAAGTACACAATATACGAACATGTGTATATATAATACCATTACATGTTATTTCCATTACAAAGCTGTTCATTGCTTAATGAAATTATATTATTCTAGTTGACCCAAGCATTCTTAGAATTGTTCAAAATAAATTTAATCAGGCCCTTATGATTCGGCCATATTGGTATGACACTTAGCCCCGCCCCCTGGTGCCGCTTTTCGCAGACAAAAATAAATGGTAATAGCGCCTCCTTGTTTATTCACAATGGAGTTTCATACAGAAGACAGAAATGTAAACAATAATGCTAAATTTGTTGCACTTACTTTACGACCTGATCTATGGGTCCGAATAGTTTATTAAATAGAAAAGGTCTTGGAAAAATTAGTAGGTATATTAAAGTATAAGTGGATATTAAGGTACACTCTGAAATCATTAATTGGTTGGTATTTATATTACAAAAAAATGGAAATAATAACTTAAGTAAGTAAGTGAAATGGTCGAATTCGTGATGTGATATACCTGTCGTTGTCATGAAAATGAGGAGAACAAAAAATAAGCGATTGGTTACGTTAAAGAGAGTATTAGTAATAAGAAGAATGTTACAAACATTATTGGGAGTGCCATTAATGGAAGTGCAACCTCATTGACTTCCGAGAATATTAGCAGCATTTCCTCTGATTTAAAAAACGGAAGTATTAATATTTCAAACAATACCACTTTTCACATTTATTTAAAAAATTAATATTGTTAAATATTTGAATACAGCTTTTTAAACATTTGTTAATAATATTTTATTTGACGTTAAAAAAGGTAATTCTGTCAAATCAATAAAATTAAAAAGTTGGCATATTTAGACTTCACGTTTTATGGGTTGTTGATGTTGCCATGGTAACTTTAAAATACACGCGTTATTGAAATTGGGATTTAAACACGCTGAGGCTTACTCTAAATAAGCGAAATAGGGTATGAGTAAAAAATAACATTTTATTATAGTACTGACGGTATTCGACTATCGAATGAAGACGGTGCAGGCTTAACAACATCAAATACATACAAATACGATGAGACTAATGGGGGTACCGGGGAGTCCAACGCTGATGATCAGTCAACCGATAATAATAAGAAGCCCGCAACTGATGATAATAAAATTCCTCCGAAAACCAGTAGTAAACCAACTCCACCGCCGCACAAAACGACGACCAAAACGACGCTCACGACGACGATCCCTACGCCGCGAAATCCCGAGATGACCGGTCCGGGCAATCTTATGATATAAAGGATCTCAACGCGATGGTTAGTGAAATGTACAGCAAGTTTAAATTCAATCAACCATATCGATTCTGACTAGGAAGTTTACTATCATCAAAGTAAAGGTAACCATAATCACTATATTTAGTTCTCTTACAAGGAAACTGATGCAGACCGAGGCGATGGGACGCGAGAAATTGGATTATCTCTGTCCTATCTCACTATAAGTTTATTCCAGAAAGGTGTAGAGTAATAAAAGCTCGTTAGGTATGCAAAGAGACTAGAGAGTGACCCAACGAACATTTAAGCCACTTTTATAATTTGGCATTTCTTTCTTTTTATCAAGTGCACGTAGTACCACCCGAGTTTGGGTCAATTTATGAGTTTTGCCTATTATTATGCATTCACAAACACTGAAAATGGTGTAACAAAGGCGTGTATTATGTACATAGTATTAGGTACACTTATTTTTTATTAAACATGATAAGAAAAATACAAAAAATACATTACCTATACAGAAATTAAATTATAAAAAACCATAACATTTTTCGTCATCTGAGAAACTGTCATCTCCTCTTGACGTTTAAATTAACGAGTCGACGGTCCGATCGATCAGGTGGTCAAGATTCCACATTTTTTAATGTCACGATGGACTGCTTTTTGCCAGTTCTCTGGCGTCACTTCCTTAATGACTTGATCAAACAGTAGGATAACGTTTTTCATTTTGAATGTTGTGTTGTGTCTTGCTACAAATCCTTTCACTTGCGCCCATATAAGTTCTATAGGATTTAGTTCGCAATGATACGGCGGTGTGCGCAGCACAGTTACACTACGTTTTTCAGCTATATGTTTCTCGGCATATTTCATAAAACCATGTTTGTGTAAATTAGATATAGCTAATAATTCCTTCTTTATAAAATTATTTTCTTTTTTTTTTGATAGTTATCATAAATAATTTATTGCACAAAATTTATCTGCGCCTATGCCTGACACCGAAATTGAACCGAACTGGACGGAATTTCCCATTTTATTACTCTACACCTTTCTAAAATAGACTATACCTTAGCTTTAATTTATTTCCTATTAATATCCGGTTGTACAATTACGGCTTAAGCTTAGTAATTAGTAATGCCCAATTTATTTTTATTACAGTGAATTGGGCGTGTCAAATTTAGTAAGATCCCAAATTTACCAAATTCTATCATCACTAGTTGCTTAGCTATGGCAACACTGTAGTTCCTTTAAAAAGTACCGGTAGAATTTTTATTTTTAAGGTTTCAGTTAAATAAGCCATTATGACACGACAAGAACTTTTCTTTAAGCTTGTCAATAACTTAGTAACTATGGAGATGTTAACAAGGTAACGCTTATTTAAGGTAGATAAGCGTCCCGATACTTTTTATGGGAACTACAGTGTTGCCATAGCTCAGCAACTAGTGAAGATAGAATTTTGTAAGTTTGGGATCTTACTAAATTTGACACGCCCAATTCACTGCAATAAAACTAAATTGGACATTCCACTTAAAATAACAAAATTACTACGTGTAGCGCAAAGCTGAGAAATCTGGCAACTGCGCCGACATCCTAATCCAATTCCGCATGCTCCAAAACCCCCACATACCAAATTTTGTAGGCGCAAATTCAGCAGTTTTAATAATATCGAATTTATTCCAGTTAAAGTCTTCATGTATGGGACCTTTAAAGGGATATTATAGTACTTTTCTATTAAATTGTATCTAATATAATTTTATATTACCAGGTAATAGAAAATATGATTCTGTATTTAATAATAATTATAAAAAATATTACTAAAAAAAATTACAATCAGTTATAATAAAGCCAGTTTTATCCGTGTTAAGATGTTCTTAAAATAAAGTTTAAGCTTGGTTTAACGCTGAACTAACTTAAGTCGTAATTGTACAACCGGGCCTAAATATCAATTTTGTCAATGCAATTCTACGTAAGAAAAATTGAAATAATGTTATGTTAGCAAAATATACTATTTTAGGGAAGTGGTATTATTCATTTTCCTAGCACGGTTTACTGGGCTCGAAAGCACCGACTATTTGAACACTAGTGTTGAAATACAAGACACACTATTTAATTTAAACATGTATTTGTCGAGTGATTCAGAATTAGAGTGTGAAAAAGAGCCATCTGAAATTATAAAAGATGTTAATAATATACTGGAAAATGTATTACCAGAAAAAACAAGTCGCGCTGAATAGTGTCATGTATTAAACAACAAATGTTTATCGGTAGCCATAGACTAGAGAATAGAGCTCTAGCCTACAGATCGGAAGGTAGCAGGTTCAAATCCCATCAGGAGTATTTGAATTTTTTTTATTAAAACATTAAATAATATAATTTATAGAATTATTTTGAATTGAAATTTTCCTTGTTGGATGCATTTTTTAATTTTATACTTAATGCATCTTTCCTTGAATAAATTTAAAATTTATCATTGTTGTTAATCTAGAAGTCAATCCAGGATTAGTTTTTTCTATGATATATAAAATATGAAAAAATGAAAAAGTTAAACTACAAATAAAGGAAAAGCCTATTGACAAACTATAAAACCAGATATTAAGTGGAACATAATCTTAAGTATGTTAATTTCAATACTAGTGTTGATATTTTTTTTTTCAATAGTAGTGTTGAAATATTTTTTCTTTTTAAATCAAAGGGTTTTTTAATAATTCTTAGTGGTCGTAAGAACAATAGTGAACATTACTCGTGTGATAATGATATTCTAAAACTAGGATAATTTCCGAATTACGGATTATGTAATATTACATTTTTGTTTTTTTTTTAAATGCATTTTATAAATATTGTCGTTGACACTTGTTCTTGTTCACAGGATCTCCAAGCTGTACTACGTCTCGAAACTTACAAATTAATATAATTTTTTTAGTTTTGATCAAAAAAACTAAGAAACTGTAGTTTATTTAGACTTCAGTGCTATAGAATAGATATAAATAATTTGATGTTGTTTCTAAAAACGAATTCTTAGCACATTGGAGGAGGTATTGTGATCAAACAATCATAGCTTTTATATTATTATGTAGGTAGTTAAATTTAGGAATTTAGATAAAAACATTTACTATATTTCTTTATTTTTTTAAAATAAAGTTGTTAACGTAAATTATTGTGTTGCGTTTTCTTGTAACAAAAACCACCATCGACGCTCAAGAAGAGAATAGGGAACTTGCATATTTTTCATTGAATATATAATATTATCAGTTATGTAAAAAAATACGATATTAATAATTTTGCGTCTAAAATGTTATTAATTAATCGGTTAGGAATAATTAAAGCTTCGCATTCCGGTCAACCAAAAGCGCAGGACAAATAGTGACGTCATTTTACTGTTCGTTGCAGTGAGGTATACGGCGCTATTTGTGTTAATATGGCGCGTTTTATTTTATAGTTATCATTAATAATACAATTGTCATGGAAATTTTCAATAAAGTTTTATGTTAGGCCGTCTACTAAAAAAGAATAGTGTGTCAAATACCCCCTTTAATGGGGTAAAAGCAGCACCAGCCCAGACAGGTGAAGCTGATTTAAAAAAGTTTTATCCAGGTCATTTTGCATTACCTACAAAAAAAATGGTGATGTAAACTGTGCCAAGTTATGTAGCATACACTCATAAATCCTTTAACAAAAATTCAATCGTCTTTGTGGTTGATTTTTTTATTAGTGCTAATTATTATAAACCTAGTTTTGATGATTGCGGTAGGCGAACGGATAGTCGTAGTTTGAGGTTGGCCTGGTCCCATAAATTGACACTTTTGAACCTATAAAAAAGAAATACAAAGTTAGGAATTTCTGTTTAATTGCTTATTTGGTTCATATTAATAGCCTTTATAATTGCTCAAAATTTCATTTAATTTGCTTTTGTAGCTTAAGAGCAATAAATTAAAAACTAAAAAAAAGTATCGCATTCATGAAAAAAATTTAAAAAACACATCTATAGTCTATTTCAGAAAGGTGTAAAGTACAAAAATGGAAAATTCGGTCCTGTTTGGCTCAATTTCGGTGTCGGCCATAGGCGCAGGTAAATTTTGTGCATTAGTTAAATTATTTATGATAACTAACCAAAGAAAACAAAAGAACATAATTTGATAAGGAAGGAACTATTAGCGATAGCAAATTTACACAAACATCGTTTTATGAAATATGCCGTGGAAGATATAGCTGAAAAACAAAGTGACACTGTGCTGCGCACACCGCCATTACTTTGCGGGCGTAAGTGAAAGCATTTGTAGTAAGACACAACACGACACTCAAAATGAAAGACGTTAAGCTACTGTTTGATCAAGTCATTAAGGAAGTGACACCAGAGAACTGGCGAAAAGCAGTCCATCGTGACATTAAAGAAGAGGAAAAAATGTGGAATCTTGACCACCTGATCGATCGGACCGTCGACCCGTTAATTATAACGTCAAGAGGAGATGACAGTTCCTTAGATGACGAAGAATATTATGATTTTTTATAATTTAATTTCTGTATAAGGTATTTTTTGTATTTTATATTTTTAAAAAAATTTTTAATAAACAATAAGTGTGCCTAATGTGTATGTACATAATGCACCCCCTTGTCACAACATTTTCAGAGTTTGTGAATGGATAACATTAGGCAAAACCCATAAATTGGCCCAAACCAGGGCGGTACTACCGACACTTGATGAAAAGAAAGAATTTTTGCAATGAAATCAATGCAAAATTATGAAAGCGGCTTAAATATTCGTTGGGTCACCCTGTAGTCCCTTTGCATACCTAATGAGCTTTTATTACTCTACACCTTTCTGAAATAGACTATAAAATAATTTTTAGTACATGGCATCAGAGGAGAATCACAACAAGGAAACCCGACACAATGAATGTAATAGTATTAATACATTTTATCAATTTTTATTAAACGCTGTTTATAATATATATTTATAATAAGGTTTCAAAAAGACACATTTTAAAATAATTTTTCTTAAGTTTTCCGAATAGATTCTCAGAAATGTTTAATGTTGTGACATTTACAAAGCCACATGACAAGACAAAAACAAATTATCTTGCTAATTCCAAAGCACGGGTAACTTGATTAAAAAAAGTTGTAAAAGCAACCTTTTAAATATATATATTTTTATTATTAATTATATTGTAAAATAAGTAACTTATAAATTATATAAACCATGGTTTAGACAGCTATACTTTTATAGTCCTCGCATCTTAAATCTCTCGTCGCGTCGCTCCTCGTGATTTAAACTCGACGCTCGGGCAATAATGATAGCTGTCTATCATAAAGGACACTGATATGCAATAAAATAAAGTACCTGTCAACAACTGATGCCCTTTTTCGTGCAGTCTTTCTATAAAACCTTGAGGATTAAAAGTGTAAAGATTTCCCAGGCCTGGATGATTTGGATGGGTCAAAAACTCAGCAATCCCCTGTATTTTTTCCTAAAAATGCATATAATATGGATTATTCTTTACTAAAAATAATATCAATTAGAAAAAATGCAAATATACTTTGCAATCTTAGTTTTAATTTTTTTTTGTTTCTATTGGCTGATTACCGTCAGAAGTACGACCTCTGTTGATGGCTTTAAAAGCTTTCAGGGCTGCCGGCTAATGAAAAATGTCCTCGATTTTTTTTTTACTTAATTTTTTTTTTTTTTTTTTTTTTTTATGATAAAACACCTGCACTGTAGGAAAAATCCTTTAAGGCGCTCTGGGAGCGGTGCGAGTGCGAAAAAAGCGATTAACGTTGGTCTTGAAACGTTGAAGACTGTATTCATTGGGAAACACGACCTCAGGAAGATCATTCCACAAAGATGACGTTCTCCAGATGAAAGAATTCTTGAACAATGAAGTTCGAGGAGTACTAAGCTGAACAACATATGGATGAGCGGCAGTAGTTTGCCGTGTATTTCTGTTTTGAATTGCTCTAGGTGGAATCAAGTGGGCAATGTCAGTCGAACACCTGCCATGGAAATATCTGTAAAAGAGAGCCAAATCACCAACCTGTCTTCGATGCTCCAGGCTATCGAGGGTCTTGGTCAGCTCGGGGTCGCCGATCAGACGAATGGCTCTCCTTTGAATGGAATCCAGTAGCCGAAGGGTGTGCTTGGGTGCAGAGCTCCAGACATGAGAGCAATATTCTAATGATGGTCGAATCTGGGCTTTGTAGAGTGTCAAAAGTTGATGAGGTGTGTACAACCTTTTGGTGCGGAAAAGTACACCAAGTTTCTGTGCAGCTGCCTTGGCAATTGCGGCAACGTGATCATGCCAAGACATATTACCTCCCAGATTGACCCCCAGCAAATTAATAGACGGTGCCAGGGGAATTGCGTGTCCTGCCATGACTATATCTGGTTCTGCAATGTTAACCTTTTTGGAGAAGACTGCTGCCTGGGTTTTCTTAGCATTAAATTCGACTTGGTTACTGTCACCCCAAGCCAAAATTTCGTCCAGGTCTTTGTTGAGGCGCAATACTTCATGCTGCCTGCGAAGATGTGCGTCGGCAGCGGATGTTTGGGGAGTCAAGGTTGTTTGTTTACGGTTATATCGTGCGAGCAAAAATTATTTGCATTAAAGAGGGCTTGGATTAAAAAACGTAGGGCTTGGTTTAGATCACAATGATATACGGACGATTTACAAATCTAAGTTAAAATTTTGTCAAATTCATATTATGGCATTATATACCAAACTAATGAGCAGGTATAATAAGATAAGTAGACAAATAGAAATTTATTTTTGTTGCTTAAATAATTAACAAAGTAAGAATATAGAAAAAGAAAAAGAAAAATAATTACATAAATTGGCCACCGCCATGCTCCAAGCATAAATTCACACGTCTCTTCATATTTTCGAAAGTGTTGACCAGCATCTCTGGAGAAATGTTACCACATTCTTGGATAATCCTTTCTTATAATTGTTCTAAATTTGCAACTAGTGTTTTAAAAGTAGTGTTCTTTAAGTGAGGAAAAACGAAGTAAAAAAAAAATTTCTTGGAATACAAGACTTGCTGCTTCTTAAGGATAGTTCTGCATGTTCCATAAGATCTTCCCACTTCTTGGGACAGGCGTCTTATGCAATTTGTTAACGTATTTTGCATTATTTCGCGAACGTTTGTAACAAGTTCTTCTGTTGTCTGTTTAAAGGTTGGAGACAATGACGTTTCTTGAACGGCAGTAGAGTTTTGGACTTGCATTGTCTTTATTTGTTTAGAATCACTACGTTTCAACTGGTAAGCATCTCCAGTCGTCTTCAGGTGAATGCAGCGTTCACCTGAAGACGACTGGAGATGCTTACCAGTTGAAACGTAGTGTTTCTAAACAAATAAAGACAATGCAAGTCCAAAACTCTACTGCCGTTCAAGTTCTTCTGTTCTTACAGATGGTCTTCCTGCTCCTTATTTGTGTTGTATAGAACCTGTTTCCCTACACACAGCCACGGTTCTTTTCAGGCAATGATAAAAATTACCCGCAATAAAAGCAACGTTAGGAAAATGTTCGTGAAAATCGTCCATGCACAAACCCGGATTGTATTGCCACTCGCTATTTACTCTAACCCCGTTTCGAAAATACGCTTCAACCATGAATGTTCTGACCTGTTCCTTAAAGCCCTTTGTGTGAATTGTTCAAGGCATTGGAGAAATTAGCGATGAATCAAATTACTTGTAACGACTGTCAAAGATGACCGAATATCTGATTGATTGTTAATTCAGATAGTTACTGACACCCAACAGGTATTAAGCTCTATGGCTAAGCATTACATCCTTCTTTGATGAAATAATTTTTGCTCGCACGGTACTTCTTTATGACTTTTGTAGTTCCAATTTTATTCGTTGCGAAATTATGAAGCGGATCCGAACAATATTTCAAAGTTCTTCTCCAAAAGTACCAGCTCTAAGCGAAATTATATATCTTGAAACGTTGCCTTTTCTTAAACCGAATCCTGTCCATGTTTATTGACGGATTTTTAAAAACTCTTTAAATTTGGACTCTACAGATATTGGAGAATGTCAGAAAAATATTTTTATTAAAAAAAATTATTTCCAATAATTTTTACAACACAATGAACTTTGGTAATTTTTTTTTAGGGTGTTTATTGGCCTATATTTTTTTTCTGCATGAAAATAACTTTCTCACACAGTTAAACATGGGAAATTTTAGCGGCACTTAAAATTAAACATTGTTGGACTACCTGAGCTTACCTGAATTGGTCTCATCCATTCCTGTGGCCATAATTTATTAAAAAACTCTACAGAAATAAGATGGTTGCCGCCAAAACTCGGAAAATATCCCTTTTTATTAATGCCTGGTGGACGCTGCTTATTTGGTATCATATTAATATTAATATTAGGCGGTGACCCATCCCCACTGGTTGCTAAAGGTTTTATTTCTGAATCTATATTAATTCTTTTATTGGTGTTATTATCGAGGTCGGTTAAATTATCCTGTAATTTGATATTATTTGGTGATAAATCAATAAAAGTTGTGACTTCTAAGGTTTGAGTATCTTCCTCCACATCGTTAGTACTTCCAGATGATATTTGAATAGAATAGAACTAAAAACAGGTGATAAAGAAAATGTAGGTATATAGATTATCAAATGACTACTCTTGTCAAGAATTTAACAAACATCTCAGAATTTGGTATAATATCTACAAGAAATAAATCTTATTTTTTTTTTTTTTTTTTTTTTTTTTTATGATAAAACACCTGCACTGTAGGAAAAATCCTTTTCCTACGAGCGTGCGCAAAGTAGTACTTTGCGCACGCATTTTTGTGTGCAAAGTTACACTTTTCCGCACTAGTGCGGATAAGACTTTTATCCGCACTGGGTGCGGAAAAGTTAAACTATTCAAAAATCTCCTTGGTAGGGAATATTTATATTTATTTTAGTAGCTGTAAACTATTTTATGGCAATGTGAGAAGCCGTTGCAAGAGTATTCTCTTTTATCTTTTAATCGTAATTCCCGATATTTGTATTTCAGCTTAAAACGAAAAAAACTGTATTTTTTAAGTACCTCGTATAGTGATAAATGATTATAATATTGCCAAGCAACAATAAATGTACATGTCGATTTTGACACATGATGTCAGATTTTTCCTCAGTTTCTATGTCCACAAGAATCTACAAACACCGACACTTTTATTTTTATCAAATCATAAAAAGGCTTAAACACTGTTAAATAAATTATCATATTTTTATTTTTGTTGTTATCTGATATGAAGCTCGTAGGAAAAATGTTGTTCCTAACAAGTGCGCAAAGTGCTTTTCCGCACGCAAGAACTTATCCGAACTCCGCTTCGCGTCGTTCGTCCAACTGTACTTGCGTGCGGAAAAGTATCACTTTGCGCACTTGTTAGGAAAATAACTATTAAGGCGCTCTGGGAGCGGTGCGAGTGCGAAAAAAGCGATTAACGTTGGTCTTGAAACGTTGAAGATTGTATTCATTGGGAAACACGACCTCAGGAAGATCATTCCACAAAGATGACGTTCTCCAGATGAAAGATTTCTTGAACAATGAAGTTCGAGGAGTACTAAGCTGAACAACATATGGATGAGCGGCAGTGGTTCGCCGTGTATTTCTGTTTTGCATTGCTCTAGGTGGAATCAAGTGGGCAATGTCAGTCGAACACCTGCCATGGAAATATCTGTAAAAGAGAGCCAAATCACCAACCTGTCTTCGATGCTCCAGGCTATCGAGGGTCTTGGTCAGCTCGGGGTCGCCGATCAGACGAACGGCTCTCCTTTGAATGGAATCCAGTAGCCGAAGGGTGTGCTTGGGTGCAGAGCTCCAGACATGAGAGCAATATTCTAATGATGGTCGAATCTGGGCTTTGTAGGGTGTCAAAAGTTGATGAGGTGTGTACAACCTTTTGGTGCGGAAAAGTACACCAAGTTTCTGTGCAGCTGTCTTGGCAATTGCGGCAACGTGATCATGCCAAGACATATTACCTCCCAGATTGACCCCCAGCAAATTATTAGACGGTGCCAGGGGAATTGCGTGCCCTGCCATGACTATATCCGGTTCTGCAATGTTAACCTTTTTGGAGAAGACTGCTGCCTGGGTTTTCTTAGCAATAAATTCGACTTGGTTACTGTCACCCCAAGCCAAAATTTCTTCCAGGTCATTGTTGAGGGGCAATACTTCATGCTGCCTGCGAAGATGTGCGTCGGCAGCGGATGTTTGGGGAGTCAAGGTAAAAGATGAGACAAGTGTGCTGTCATCAGCAAAGCTATAAATTGGATTTTGGGTTTTCACTAAAAGGTCGTTAGTATACAGTAAAAAGAGGGTAGGCGACAATATGGACTCTTGAGGAACACCGGCATTGATGGTGAAGGTATCTGAGAGAAACCCGTCAATCGTTACTTGCAGAGAACGGTTCTTAAGGAAGCTGGTTAACCATAAACAAAATCCATTAGGCATACCGTAGGATCGCAATTGACTTAGAAGCCCATCGTGCCAAACACGATCAAAAGCCCTATGTATGTATTATAAGCGGATCAAAACGTCGAAAATCAGTTTTAAAATTATTTTGATATATTAGGATTTATATAAGACGTCTCAGGGTAATTTTCTGTATACTGACTTGTACTGAATTCGGAGGCTTTAATTTGCGATTAAGTTACCATCACCTTCACGTCAGGAAAACACAATCAAATGTTATTTAAAAAACTGTAATAAAAGTAACTTAGCTTACCACAAGTAGATACAGCAACAGTTTCACAAAATCTATCATTTTTATTGACTCATTGAAATTATTTAAATACACTAAAGCATTTGTTTTTATATATCCCTTATATTAAGCATTTTGTATTGATACCCTTATAATATGAACAATATATTTACATAATTTTGAATAAATATATATTTACAAAATGGTAATTTCGTTTGTCACTTTCATTTTTATTATGAAATAGTTATTTAATTAAATCACAGACGTATTTTTTGCTATACACTATTGGCAAACTCGAATCTAGGGTGCGAAATCTCTAATGCGATCAAGAGAGAAGGCACATAGGGGCAAAACCTTCAGTTAAAAAGAGACACATAACCACTCCTACATTCTAACTGAAAGAGGAGATATGTGTGAAGTGTTGCCGGGTCGACGTATCGATCGCTCCCGTGCCTACTTTGACTGCGTGTTCTAAAGAATGAAAGGTAGGGGATAGCGTGTTCTCTGTTTAACGTGTTAAACGCAACTAATAATCTCCGTCTGATGCGTTTATATCGGCACCCTAGATTTGAGTTTGCCAATAGTGTATAGGGACAGCTCTTGTAGCTCGTGAGAATGAAAATTACGTTTTGCAAAATATATTAAATAAAAAGGCCGCAAGCCATTTTGACAAACATACCTTTTTAGATGTTTTAATTTAAAAATTTAAGATACAAAATTATTACTTTACCAGTATCCTAACCATAGGCGCAACCAGGGGGGGGGTAGAGAGAGCTAAGCTTCCCTTAATTGAGATTCCCCCCCCCCCCCCCCCCCATCCCCCTAGACAAATTAGTATTGTCACATATTTTTCTATATATGACGACTTTTTTTTAGAAGTAATCTTTTTGAGGTTCTGGATTATACCGCGGTCGACCTTATTTTTTAAAAGACATTTTCAACAGGTTTAGTAGGTTTTCAGTACGGGGCTTCAGTCCCCCCCCCCCCCAACTCCTGAATATAAGTGTCTAGTTTTGCTACTGATCCTAACCTCCTTTAAAAAGCCATAGTGAAACAGTAGAGCTCAATCGTTCTGTCCGTCAAGAAGCATGAATAACCGAAACAACTACTTCACTGATGGTTTTAAAATTATTACTTAAATAATATCCTAACCCATTTTAAAAGCAGTAAAGCGCAATAATTGGGGCAATTAAGAAGCAGGAAAACTCTATAAGCCTTGGCTCTGCATGGCAGTCTTTTGAGTCGAGCATAAACATGACAATTCAATTGTCATTGTCCATCTACATACTCAAGATTATTTCTCGACTTATCTAAGGAAATAAAGGAAAGTTCCGTCTGACCCTTTGACTTTTAATTCCGTTCTTGTCGAAAATGCCTCATGCTTTTAAAATTTCTTAGAGCATTTGCGATACTTTACGAGGTTTCTTCGGCATACAAATAATAGTTATTTACGATATCGGTGTTGTAACGATTCATATTACAACACGAGATGTTAAAGTTGTCAAACGAGGCGTCAGCCGAGTTTAATAAAACATCGAGTGTAGTAATATGAATTTACAACAAGAATATTGTACAAAATTTGATCTACTTTCATCTATGAATAGAAATATTTGGCAAAAGGCATTTTAAAAAATAAAAATGCACCTGCTATTAAGTTTACTAATCAAGTTATTTATGTTACCTTTCGCATAGTTACTGTTTCGCATGGTTACTGTCGAAACTTTGTCAAACAAATTCAAAAATATAAAAAGCGTTTTTCAAAATGAGCGATTCTAATGGAAGTTTACCCTTTGATATAGAAGCAGTGGCAAATGAACCGATCTCAAGTTTAGTTCCGACAAAATCCAAGGCGCCGTATGAGTTGGAGTATCAGATATAAGCAGATTTTCTCAGCTAATCGCATTTTTGAAAAGAAGTTCAGAGGGCTACAAGGCCAAAAAGTCCAAAGTTTTCACAAAGGAAGACGTATGTAAGTTCCTTAGTACTGCAGATGATGAAACATTTACTTATGAAGGTTGTTATGATAATCGGCATTTTTGGGGCTTGTCGGCGCAAAGAACTAGCTAAGTTAATGTTGGATCATATTGAACACAAGGATTTGTATATAAAAATTGTGATTCCATTCTCGAAAACCAAAACTATGCGAGAATTTGTTATAACAGAAGGAAATGTGACAGGTGTCAACTGTTTAAGTGTTTTTCGAAAGTATGCTAAACTTTGTCCTCTTAATGCAACTCACAGGCGGTATTTTGTATTCTATGGAAAAGGAAAATGCACCTCCCAGCCTGTCGGAATTAATAGTTTTGGAAGTATACCAAAAAATATTGTAACAAAACTTGGGTTGAATAATCCCGAAGGATACAGAGGACATTGTTTTATGAGGTCCTCAGCCACCATTCTAGTTGATGGTGGTGCAGATATGCAGATAATAATAAATCATTCTTCTAAAGAGTGTGGTTTTATTTAACAGCAAAATTTTAATAAAACCGTTTTTTTCCATTACAGCACTAGTCCTGTAAAGGCATCTATTATAGATGCCCTTACAAAACGATTTACAGAACTGTAAAATTCATATTACTAAATGAAGGTAGATAAAATTTCTTAGAGTATTTGCGAGACTTTACGAGGTGTTTTCGGCATACAAATAAAGAAACTCTACTAAACTAGCGGTTATATGTATTTTATCTTGTCTTAATAAGAGAATAACAAAGGTGGAATATCTTTCAAAGCATTATTAATATAACTTTTGTCCAGGTCCAGATCGTCAATTAAAGTTTTGATTCTGGTCACAACGTCGGCTTTTCTTGTGTCTCCCTTTTCCACTATTTGATTTAGAACCGCTCTAAGTTGGTAACTAGACGTCGAAGAGGAAAATTCTACCAGTTTTTTTATTACATCATCGGTGTATCCCTAAAAATATTAAGGAATAATTGGTAAAGACATATTTTTTTTTTGCTAGGATTGGCGGAAGAGCCAGTATACTTAGGCCTATATAAGGCCCATTGTATCCCCTATCGTCTGGGTAATGTCAGCCAGACGGGACCTACCTACAGCTAAACGTGGAATCCGAACCACGTGTATGCACTAGTTATCCTTCTTACCCCCCCAGAAGTCCATGACGCCCTTCTCGGTTCCGTTATTAGGAATCACCAGTAGCATACTGCATTCTTAAATCTACTGAATTTCGGACATACTTTTTTTATAAAATAGTGGAATTTAGTGTCCGTTAAAATATATAAAGAAAAGAAGCTTAGCGGCAAGCGGACAGAGTAGTACGTCTATCTTTTGCATTAAAGTACACACGGACGCCAAAGGTAATGGAATCCCTGGGGCACAGATAGACACTGACAGGCTGTTTCGTTCTTGTTAGAACTCATCAGAAAGCCATAACCTGTAAGCAACCCCAATACAGATTAGCTATCATAAATAATTTAATGTACAAAATGTACCTGCGCCTATGGCCGACACCGAAATTGAGCCGAACTGGACGGAAATTACTATTTTATTACTCTACACCTTTCTGAAATAGACTATACTCACCGAAAATTTGTTGAGCATCAACTTCTTAGATTCCTTATTAAGTAAATCATACAGAGATAATAGAGTCACATATGCCTTGGTAGGGGGAACTCTCTTTTGCCTTAATATTTCATATCTGTAATTGGAGTCCTTATCTTCAAAATTCTTAGAAAACTCTAGAACTTGTAAATCGTCGTTGACTAGATAATCGTCAGAGTCAATGCTGAAATTTTTTTAAATGTCATTTAAAAACCCTTAAGGTAAATACCTATTCTACCCCATTTACTAACCTATTAGCTAATCTTAGTACATCTCCAAACCCTTTTCCTACATATTTTTCCACTTCGTCATAAACATCATCTCCCCCCAGTAGATTTCTTCCCTGCTCACTCTCTGGTTGTAGAAGGGGATAATATCGGTCAAAATAATTAGTACCACTGGGCTGTTGTTGCCGTTGAACGTATTCGCCATAAACATTGGCTGAAAATATACCAAGTAATAATTGAAAATATGCACTTACGCCACCTACGACATAAAGAAACGCTTCTTACTTTTGGAAAAATATGCTGTTGGGCCTAACAGTCCTGTAGGAGCAAACACTGCAGGTTTATGGGGAATAGTCGGTCTCATAGTAGTGGTTGTTGTAGTTGTAGTTCCTATTAAAGAAAACGATTTGGATGTTAATAAAAAACGAATGCTAAGATTAATGCTTCAAATTAAAGTGAAGTTTGTGACGTCTTACAGGAATACTACAGATATCGATTCCCAGGATATAGCATAAATCAGGGCCGTAGGTAAGGGGGGGAGGGGTTTAGGGGGTTCAAACTCCCCCCATGATATATTACTTAACTGAACTACCCAACTTAAAAATCTCCCTAGCCTTACTAGAGAAGATAGAAAAGATTCTTTTCTAAAAAAAATATTACTAAAATATATTAGATACTAAAAACAATATTACCTAAATGAATCAAGGTGTGTCCTTCCACATTCGCTTTACCTCATTCATCACCTTAAGATTTACTAACAATTTTATTTGTCCGTCCGTTGGACAACTTCCATTTCCGACAAGTGCGTTTAGTCAGTCCTGTTCTGTGGTCAGTCCGACCCAGTAGCAGCGTATTTGTGGGGGGGGGGGGCTGCAGCTCCCCCCGAGCTCGGCTCTAAAAATCTAATTTCAACCTAATTTTTGAATGCTTGGACACTTAATTTAAATCTTTGAATAATGTATTCTTAGCCTAGATTACAAAGGTTTTGTAGGAAACGTTTAGTTTTTAAACTTTTCCTTCTAAAAGTCCTATTTTATATAGAGATTAGGGTTTTCAGAAGCATATCGTTTTAGTTATTGATTTTTGATGATTGCAATTTTGAAGGAAACCGAGTAAAAAGAATAATATTTTATAGCATTTTTCCAATATATACTTGTCCCTTCCGTTCTGCCTTTTTTAAGAATATAACCCAATGCAATAAAATATTTGCACAACAAACCAAAAAATAATTAATTGAAACATTTTTTATGGAAGAAGTGTGAATGTTTTTTTTTAAATTAAGAACCAGCTAGGAATATCAAAAAAAAAGTAAAAAATAACATTTACCAAAATAAATTTAATCCAACCATGCAGAGTGGGAGAGGTAATTATTTTATTTTCGAAATTTGATAGTAGTTAGGTGAATTTTAAACGAACTTTGGGCGTGGCCCCGAACATTTTTCGCCTGCGGTGCTATTTTCGAATTTAACAGGGCATGGCACCCAAAAAATGCAACTTTTTTTAAAACCTAATAACCTAACCCCCCCCCATGAATAACGTCTAGCTACGGCCCTGGCATAAATGCCAAATAAATTCTTTATATGATTATCGCTTAGATTGTGAGCTAAATGGAGTGTTTGCCTCTAAATAGTGTACATACCTGGCGATGGCTTAATCACATATTTCATCAGCTCCGTATCATGAGCTATGATCTGCATGGCAGCTGGTATATATGAGGAGGAAAACATTGGATTTTTTTCTACTTTTGGAGGTCCTCTTAGTTCGTCTGTCTGGCCAAACGCAACCTTTTAAAGAACATTGAAAATTATAAAATAGTAGAGTTTAGTGCAGCGGCGTAGTCCGAAAATATGCTCGGGGGGGGGGGCTCAGAGGGCGTAACAGTAGACAGTTGGGACAAAGGGACATTCGGGACTACATGTCTGCAGCCCCCCCCCCCCCAAATACGCCACTGGTTTAGTGTCCGTATAAGTAGTGCATCTATCTTTAACATTATAGTGCACAGGGACGCTAAAAGTAATGGGTTCCCTGGGGCACAGGTATACAATGACAGTCTGTTTCGTCCTTGTTAGGACTCATCAGAAAGTCAAAACCTATAAACAATTCCCAATACAGCGAAAATATGCTTTCAAGATATTATTAAGAATAAATACCTGATGAAAACCTAGTATCGCCATCTGTAGGAATCAACTCAATGCAAAAGATAGCCATCAGACGTGAAAACATAGAACTAATAATAAACCAAGTACGTTAGGCCAACACAACAGAGTGGGCTACTGCAGCGCGATCTATATTTACAACTACAAACCTGTAAAAAAAGTGTAGGGATGCACAAAAACATTTTGTATACTGAATGTGTTGGCCTAACGTACTTGGTTTATTATGTTCTATGTTTTCACTTCTGATGGCTATGTTTTGCTTTAAGTTGATTCCCACAGATTGCGATACTAGGTTTTCATCATATATTTATTCTTAAAAATATATTGAAAGCATATTTTCTCTATATTGGGAATTGCTTAAAGGTTTTGGCTTTCTGATGATTCCTAACAAGGACGAAACAACCTGTGCCCCATGGACACTTTGGTGTCCCTGTGTACTTCAGTGGCGGCTCGTCAGATGAGGCAAGTGAGGCGCCGCCTCACTAGGCTTTTGATGAACCAAATATTAAAATAATAAAAAAATTATTTTATAAAGTTTTATTTTTCTATCAAAAAATAATTAATTATATTTTTTTTTTACGTCATAAAATTAATAAATCACACATGCATTTTATAGATTGCGTTAAAATGTTATTTGCGTATAACGTCGTCAGTGCGATGACACACTCCGGCGATAAAAATTTCGCCTCGAATACCTTTGCGCCTAACATGCATTTATCCCAAGAAGACGACGCCGACGTCCGTGTCTTCTCTACATTTCCATCACATTTGTTCAAAACGTAGGTCGCGATTTACTTTGTTGCCGAGGCGACTGTAACCTCGCCTCTGATTTGCGATGTTGTCTGTTCAGCTAAGTTAAATCATATTTTTTGTTAATTATTTTGTAATGTACTTAATAACATACCTATATCTTTTTCAATATAAATTTCAATTTTATGAAAATGTTGATATAGGGGTGTGAACTGATCAACTGAAGGAGTGAGGGCAACACGTAAATAAAAATATCCCTTGGTGTAGAATTCAGCATTTTTTTTTACCCATTCCGCAATTTCGTTGACTATGGCCAGTCGGCAACACTGCATGAGCGACAAGTGCAGTTCACGGTTTCTTAGGTCAGAGTTCGGGGAGTGCCGGAAGTAGGAGTGATTAGTGTTTTGGCGGTCGATTTTATCGATTCATTTTTCATTTTTATACTGTGTGTATTTTGTTTTTCGATATTTCTTTCGACGCGTTGATAAACAATAATGAATCCGTTGCATGATATCGTGATGTCCCTTGTGGAAACGCCTTTTTCAAGGCGTAATGAAGAGGAAAAGCGAGAAATTATTTGCTATAGTAGACCTGCCCCTCAGATAAGTACTCTTACAAAAGATAAAAAAGACGGAAAACAATATTGCCGCAGTTTTCAAAGTTCTTGGTATCAAACTCATAACTGGATTTGCGGTTGCGTTCTTAAACAGCGTTTATATTGTTGGCCAAAATATCACGGGGTTTATAGATGATTAGGCGCAAATATTCAAAAAACAATTGATAATGACATGCAACCAAAAATTCGCCTCACCGAATCAATACTTCACGAGCCGCCACTGGTGTACTTTAATGCAAAAGATAGATCCACTACCTTGTCCGCCTGTCGCTATAAACTTTCTTTCTATTGAAGATTATAGCTCTTATTCTTACCAATAATTTAAAAACATTTTAAAAGAACAGTGCGCGTTGATATCAAGAAAATCAACATGTAGAGGATAGCATTTATTTTACACTTATACTAATGAATATTTGAGAAAATGTAAAAGATATAGAAGAAGAGTATATATATTTTATTTGTATATACTGCATAATACATTTATTGTTAATTTTTGAAATTTTGATTGACTAAAAATGTAGAATTGCATGTAAAAAATAAATAAAATATGTTCTCTAAAATCACACTATCCACACAAGACATCATGACATTAAAAAGCCAGAAGAAAAACTAGTTATAATAAAATGGTAATCAACGTAAAACTTTGTTAACATTACTTTTCTTACCTGCATCAAGCAACAAAAATAAAAAACTTCTATAAACCAATCCATGTTGTAAAAAGAAAATATGTAAGTATCACTTAAATCACAGCTACACTTTAACAAAAATCACATTTACGTTCTTGGCAAACGTCACTTCTTTAAATCCTATAGATTAAATTAATCTTTTAAATAAAATCATTGTAAGCAAGAACCAGATTTGTAGCTATTAACAAAACATCGTGTTTTGATACATAAGCAGGATCGACAAAGTTGTTCTTAAATTCTTTCAACTCTTCAAACCAGTCTGTTATGATTTTATTTGTATGTAGCCAGTGACGCAAAACCCGCAACCGTTGTATCTTAATAAATAAACTAAAGATCACACTACCAATGCTGAATTCAGTTGTTTAAAAACAAACGAAACTCCGTACTGCTGTTTATTGGCGAATCTCAAGGAGCGGTTGATGAATGTGCTTGAAAGAACAAAAGAACTATCGAATGTGCAACGGAAGAAATTGTTGAAGACTCTCTTTTCACTTTTGTAGTGGACTGCATACCTACTTAGCTGAGGAAATTGTGTCGAAGATAAGAAAATGGGGACCTTTTGCAAATTGCGTTATGCTGATTTTTATAAAACGTTAAAATACTTGAAACTTAAATTGTGGATTCTATAAGATATTGGACCGTGTTCGCCAACCTTAAAAAACCCCTCTAATCGATTTTTCAAAGGTGAAATTCTTCGCATCTACACAACGAAGCTTATTCTTGGTGGCCTGAATGCGTAAAAATAATAATGCCGATGGATAAGCAAAAGAGCTGTAAAATTCGTTTAAAAAGTTAAAACCGGCTTTTCCGCATTAATATTTTTAACGTTCGATAAATATTAAGAGGAGTCCGTACACCTCTAAAACGAGTTTTCTTCCCAGGGGTTTATTATTCGATTAAGAAAAAAATTTTGTATATAAAAGTTTTTAGAAATTTAACAAAGAATATTGGAAAGTCCTTTTGGTTTATCATATATGTCATATGGACTTTTTAATATTCTTTAATTAATTTTAGATAACTTTTATTAAAATAATTTTTCATAAACAATTACGGTTTTTTTTTAACCCTTAACCGGTCATGTGGCGTCTTAGAGACTACGCAATATATAATTACGGTAATATTTCAATAGTGGTACCGTCTACAAATCGGTCACTTCTGCTAATCCTTCCACTACTGATGCACTATTAGTCCCCCCCTCTCACTTCCCTGTATGATTATTACTAATCATTTTACGGGAGCCCTTCAGCTCGCCGTAGTCTGTCACATGATACATGTCGGTTTATGTAATTATTTTAAATAATGTAATTTGGACGGCCCTTCGAAAAGAATTCGTTTTTTGGATAAAAATATCGAAGAAACTGCTTTAAAATGGTATGATGAACTTGATGATGATGCTAGTGATGTAGGAAGTGGGTCAGAAAATGAACAGATTAAATCCGAAAAAACAAAAATAATGTAGGTAAAGGTGTTTATAAGTACGCCACTGTACATCATAACATTTAGGTACAACTATTGTTACTGAACATAATCAAGCTTTTCATAAGGTATAATAATCACTCGTAAAGTTTGCATGATACAACGCACAGTGAGATCTAGCTACCAATAAGTTAAAATAAAGCAAGGTATAATATTGTGAAAGTTACACGCCATTAAAATTGGAGCAAAAATCATCGTCTTCTTTAACACCCTATATATAAAATTTTCTGACAGTTAAAGAAAATCTAACATTGACAATTTTTTTCCAAGGGATGAATCTATCAACCATTCATAACCGTAGGTCGATATCATATCTGGTTCAGAAAATATTAACTGTTAAATTTAGGCGAAATTTTTCTTGCTCGAAAGCAATTGTCCAGCAGATTAGTACCCAGCGGCGGATAAGTGGATTTTGTTGAGGTAGGGGAGGGGGAGACTAAGAAAATGACCTCTAAAAAAAATAATGTATCCCGGCTCTAAAAATCTTCCTACCCTCAAAAGTAACTTCTAAAAAAATTCTGACTCTTCACACGCCCTACAAATTTCAAGGATCAAGGTAAAAAACACCCATTTTGTAAAGCTCGAGGGGGAGGGGGATTGCCTTCGCCCCCCGCCCCCGAGTTCTGCATCGGCTAGTATATTCGTTTGTTTATGCCCTCGAAGCAGTAAATTTAGGACATTTACAATTTTTTTTTGAGATAAAAATATTGTTGCTTATTGAAATCAATGGGTAATAAATACTTATTTAAAATTCTTGTTGGCATATAGCAATAGAAAAAAGTAGGACTCACCCACTTGAATATAAATAAGTAAACTTTGGTTGTGTAATTTTAATTTGGGTATTTCATTTAAATCGATATTAACGTCAATTATTATAAGATGACAATCGAGCGAAAATCTTTATTATTATTTTTTATTGGTCACGTACGATGTCAACTACTAGTTTTACTGGTTATAAGGTACGTGTATACTGTTAACATTTTTCTAAAAGTTCAATATAAAAGTTCACTAAACCTGATTTTTAAAAAATAGCAACCAGGGCTTATAGTTTTAGACTCGCCATAGAAAATAAAAAATTTTATACCTTCAAATATTGATACCCCTATTAAGTTTACACCGAAAATTATATTATATTTTTTTGAAGGTCTTTGTATGGTAGATTCGCACACAAAATTGTATTATTTTCCCTCAATTTTCTAGTCTGGGGGATTGGGAAGCTCATTAGGTATGCAAAGGAACTGTAGAGTAACCCAACGAATATTTAAGCCACTTTCATAATTTGGCATTGATTTAATTGTAAAATTCTTTATTTAAGTGCAGGTAGTACCACCCAGGTTTGGGTCAATTTATGGGTTTTGCCTATTGTTATCCATTCACAAACACTGAAAATGGTGTGACAAAGGCGTGCATTATGTATATAGTATTAGGTACACTCATTTTTTTATTAAACATTATAAAAATATACAAAATACGTTATACAGAAATTGAATTATAAAAAATCATAATATTCTTCGTCGTCTTCTCTTGATGTTATAATTAACAAGTCGTCGGTCCGATCGATCAGGTGGTCAAGATCTCAGATTATCTCCTCTTCTTTAATGGCATGATGGACTGCTTTTCACCAGTTCTCTGGTTTCACTTTCTTAATGGCTTGTTTAAACAGTAGCTTAACGTATTTCGTCTTGAATGTCGTGTTGTGTCTTGCTACAAATCCTTTCACTTGCGTCCATATAAGGTCTATAGGAATTAGTTCGCAATGATAATGGCGGTGTGCGCAGCACAGTTACACTATGTTTCTCAGCTATATCTTCCACGGCATATTTCATAAAACTATATTTGTGTAAATTTGCTAGTAAATTTCTTTATCAAATTATCTTTGGTTAGTTATCATAAAATAATTGAATACACAAAATTTACCTACGCCTATGGCCGACACCGAAATTGAGCCGAACTGGACGAAATTTCCCATTCTATTACTCTACACCTTTCTGAAATAGACTATAATACGTTCATTGAAAAATACTAGAAAGTTTCATTAATGACGTTTTCGAATCACAGATTCAGTAAAAATATAGCATCAAATATGTGGCAATTATAATGATTTCGTTATAAACTCCTCCACAGAATTAACCAAACAATAAATATTCACCTCTTGAACTTACAGTAATAAAAGTGATGGAATCAATTAGGCTATTAATAAGCCATTATAATTTGTATGCGGGTAACAATTATAAATCTGCTTTAACCTCTGATAACGATATTGTCAATGACATAAAACAATGAGGTATAAAGCTATCTGGGCCAAACGATTACACAATATACCGTGGCCAAAAAATAATTGAATGGTTTAAAATAGTATATTATTAACCAAAGTTTAGATAGAACAGAATTTTGGAACCCTTCATTTATCCCTTGGAGAACTACAACAAATATCAGAAAAAGAATTACAAAATTTTTTTTACTGGGATTAAGAATGAGGTCTAGGGACGCATTCGCCATTTCATTTTTTGATCAATATTTCGGTACTTTTTCTTTTTATCCAAAAATCGGCCAAACACCCATATTTGAAGCATAATTATCTACAAATTAAAGATAAATAAGTTTGAATTTATAAAGTAATAAAAGCAAAAAAAGAAAAACGGACAAATTTTCGTTTTTTGCTTTTATTAATCCACTAATCAAAATTTCTCTAGTTCAAAACTGTAGGGAATTGCTACCCAAGGACGGGTATTTGGCCCCTTTATGAATAAAGCGAAACGGATAAGAAATATTAATCAAAAAATGAAATGGCGGATGCGGATCACTAGACTTTATTCTTAAAAAAAAAATTTTAAAAAATATTTATTTACCAAGTAGATTGTCAGATAAGAGATCCTCTATGGGCCCCTAACCGCGGCAGTGGCCTAGAGGTGAGCTACTGGCATTCGTCCGTGGCGGTCCGGGTTCGATCCCCGAGGTGGACATACGCACAATAAAAAAAGTATGGCCGAAATTTAGTAGGTTTAAGAATGCAGTATAAAATGTATAATCTCCCAAACCCGAGAAGATCCAGGAACTGGAGTACAGGCAGCAGAAAGCTGTACACGCCTTAAGGGAGGAACAGGTGAAAAATCAGCATGATACTGAACTGGCGAATCAAGCCGAGTACATGAAAAGAACTGAGCGAGAAATGCGAATAGAAACACGCCTTAGAATTGAAACAACAACCAAAATCTTTAAAACAGAAAGAAATGTTGGTGCGGAAGCAGTTTAGAGAGACTTGCAAGGTACAAACTAAGCAATACAAAGCGCTAAAGGCGCAAATTTTGATGAGCACGCCTAAAGAACAGCAAAAGGTGGTTATAAGCTAAAGGAAGAACAGCGTCGAAAGTTGGCGCTTTTACGTGATCAGTATGAGCAGAGCATTGCAGAGATGTTACAAAGCCGAATAAACCCGAACGATGAGGAAAATATCTTGTGAGAGAGACACACACAATGGCCCCCCTAATAACAAATTCACAGTCTTAAAATATAATTTATTGTTGTTGTGTTTTGCCGTAAATGAATACCCTTATTATCAAAAAAAAAAAAAAATATGGTTTTTAAAAAGGTCCTAAAAATTAATATAATTTTTTTAGTAACCTAGTATATTTGAAAGAAAAATCCTTCCAAACTGTAGATAAAAGAAAAACCTCTAAGGTTGCTAATAAACAATCGGTTTATTCAGAACTCGATGTCATATATTTTGCAACCGCAACAAGTAGGGAGTGTATTTAAAGTATGGCTAGAATATTTTATTGTTTATTATTTATGAGTTTTTTTGGTTTTGATTTAATTTTTGTTATTTGATTTTGATCTCTGAACGGGCGAAGAAAGAAAGCGGATGAAGTAGAAAACTTCAAGTGATCTCCATGTGGTAGTGTGTTTTTTGTTTACTTTGCAAAAAAGATGGCTGTTACAGTTCAAGTGATTATTGTTGGAATTATCTTATTTTACGTAAGTAAATTACTAGATTTCTTTAAAATTGATGAAATAATTTAAATTCAATTTTCATGACTTTTCTAGGTGGTTTGTAAAAAAGGTATTTCATATCTTTAAAATAGAGGATATAATAAACTGCTGGACAATTGCTTTCGAGCAAGAAAAATTTCGCCTAAATTTAACAGTTAATATTTTCTAAATCAGATATGATATCGACCTACGGTATTAAATGGTTGATAGATTCATCCCTTGGGAAAAAATTGTCAATGTTGGATTTTCTTTAACTATTAGAAAATTTTATATACAGGGTGTTAAAGAAGACCATGATTTTTGCTCCAATTTTAATGGCGTGTAACTTTCACAATAATATTTTTTAATTTTATCACTCTATGTCAATTGAATCACTGATTCATAGCAAAGAAAGTAATTTGTAAAATTTTTGATATCTGCTATATTTTAAGAAATACCGATTTTTTTGGAAAACCTTGCTTTATTTCAACTTATTAGTAGCTAGATCTCACTGTGCGTTGTATTGTGCAAACTTTGCGAGTGATTATTATACCTTATGAAAAGCTTGATTATGTTCAGTATCTAACAATAGTTGTACCTAAATGTTAGAATGTACAGTGGCGTACTTATAAACACCTATATGTTTATGGTTTATGAGTATCTCACAATTTTTCACAATTGTTTTATATTGGAAAGTACTCGCCCCTAGATTAGGTGAATTTTTTCTTATTTTTCAATTTTTCATATCGCACTACAGGTATATTATACAGTGTGTTTACAAAATTTTAACAAAGATAATTTTTTTAATTTAATTTTTGGAAAAAATGTATTTATTGATTTCTAACTTTTTAACACTATACTCATAAAACATAACATAGGTGTTTATAAGTACGCCACTGCACATCATAATATTTAGGTACAATTATTGTTACTGAACATAATCAAGCTTTTCATAAGGTATAATAATCACTCATAAAGTTTGCACGATACAACGCACAGTGAGATCTAGCTACCAATAAGTTGAAATAAAGCAAGGTTTTCCAAAAAAATCGGTATTTCTTAAAATATAGCAGATATCAAAAATTTAACAAATTAATTTCTTTTCTATGAACCAGTGATTCAATTGACGTAGAGTGATAAAATTTAATAATATTATTGTGAAAGTTACACGCCATTACAATTGGAGCAAAAATCATCGTTTCCTTTAACACCCTGTATATAAAATTTTCTGACAGTTAAAGAAAATCCAACATTGACAATTGTTTCCCAAGGGATGAATCTATCAACCGCTCAAAACCGTAGGTCGATATCATATCTGATTTAGAAAATATTAACTGTTAAATTTAGGCGAAATTTTTCTTGCTCGAAAGCAATTGTCCAGCAGTTTAGTTGCCGTATACAAGGAGCTAACTTTTTAGTTTATTAATTTATAATAATTATCATAAAATACAGATTCACATTTTATTATCTGGTAATATATAAATCATATTAAATACAATTCAATAGAAAAATAATACTCTGTACGGGGTGAATAAACGATAGAGTAAAGATCTTTCTTTTTACAACTTTTGTAATTCGAATTTTTAGATAATTCTTAAGATAAAGGCGAAAATGATCTTTACTCTATCATTGACTCACCCTTTAGAATAATTTCTAATAATAAATTAAGACAAGAAATTATTCATTTTATTAAAATATATAGTAAGCAGCACTACCAATAGAAAACTAATATATTTTATTGTAAAAGATAAGATATATTTTCTTTTAACCTGTGGGTTTGTCATCTGCTTTGGAGTTCCTGCTAGATGGCGCTGCTACCTTTTCACTACTTATTTATTACTAAAAAATTCTTAATTTTTCTTCATTTTTTACGCCCTTTCAAAATATTTTCCTAAGCACAAGAGTAAAAAAAAATATTTAGCAAAATGGTGAAGGAAACTGCACCTTTCCACATGCAAATAAATGTGGAAAAGTCCACTTTTAGCACTGTTATAGGAATATGTTTTAGCTGCCAGCTCTTGCTTCCCCGATTAATTGGTTCTATGCTGCACCCAGGGCTTTATTCGACTTAGCTGGCTCAGCATCAGCTTCAGCTTCGTCAGTTGTTTCTCCATACATTGCTGATCTTAGAAGTAGTGATCTCAAAAGAAAACAAGAAAAATTTGAACGATTACAAAATGAAAAAGATGTAACTGATCAGGGAGAACTGGACACTAGTGGTGGTAAAGAAGAAGAAAATGGAAATGGAGAAGGGGAAAATGAAGGAAATAATGAAGCTTCTCCAAGTTTCTTGGAAAAAAAGGTAAAAGCATTTCTGATATGAAGATAGTTAATTATTTTGGAATGTTTTATTTATTTATTGTGAGTAGCATATTCTAGCTATTTTTTGTTCCAGATTGGCAAAATCCTTACAAAACTACGCCTCATAGCCCAAATCAAAAACGCGTACCACTACAAACCTGAAGAACATGAGCACGAGAGTAATATTACTTTTAATATAACCAGTGTCAATCAGAGCCCTAACTTAACCAACAACACACAAAAATACAATAATAACGAAGATATAGATGTTGATCCAAGATTTGCCAAAGAACATGATACATCAGAAGATATGCAGCCAAAAGTAGATGAAGAAATAAAACCAAAAACGAATGGTAAAAGTACATATACAAGGGATCAATCGGAAAAAATAGAACAGGAACCATATATAGTATATGGTGTTCCCAAACAAGATTCAATTGAAGTAAATAACAAAGACAAATTACAAACAACTGAACCTTTACGAATACAACTGGACGTCAACCAAATTAACAACAATCTAGACGATTTTGATGTACCTAAGAGTGGAAAGCTTAACGAACAGGAAGCTGGTAAATTTGGAACTTTGGGGGTCTTTTTTGCTGAACTTTTGGGGTCAGTTGTTGGCCTAGCTTATGGAGCGCTGGCTCAATTGACCAGTGGTGGTCAGAGTCCTGTGACAGTGGGCGCGTCGGAGGGACTTTAAAAGCTAATGAACTGACAAAGATGTTGTGTTTTGAACAGCAGAAAATGTAAATTGTATATTATGTCCTTTAATTTATTGTTTTAAATAAAATACGGTAAAAGATTGAATGATTTTAAATCACCTTAATAGTTTTCATAACAAAATAAAATACACACTGGAAAAATAAATAGACTGCAAAATCAATTTTCTGGATAATACAATATCTAGACTAGACAACAAATAACACTTTGATTTTTATAGAAAACCAACATTTACAAACACAACAATTCCTAATCACTTCATACACCCCAATTCCCACAAACTTGCAGCATACAAATCCATGATACATAAAGCTTTTACAGTTCCTTTAAATGAAGACAACCGCAAAAAAAAATTAAACACCATAATAAAAATAGCAGAAAATAACGGGTTTAACGCAAACATCATTCATTCTTTAATAAATAAAAAACAAAGACAAATAACACTAAACAAAATATACCCACACATAAAAAGTAATGAAAACAATAGATATTCAAAATTAACATATTTTGGTCCAATTTCAGATACAATCGCACACGTAATCTCAAAAAACAACATAAAAGTAGCATTCACGCCAGCCCAAAAAAAGTCTCAATTATTTTTTAATGCCAAACAAAAAACACCCCCGCTTAAAAAATCAGGAGTTTATAGGCTAAGTTGTACAGAATGTAATAGCTCATATATAGGTCAAACAGGAAGAAATTTTAATATCCGATATAATAAACATAAGACTTCTTATTTGTTAAACAAAGAAAATTCCAATTTCGCTAAACACTGTTCGGATACAAGTCATTGTTTCCCAGATGTGAATAATTTAAAAATTTTAGATACTGCACCAAAAAGCAAGAGGCTTAACATCTTAGAATCAATAGAAATTTACAAACATATTAAAAACCCGACCATAAACCTACTAAATGACCAAACAGACTTGTGGAATTCCTCGCTATTTACATTATTATACAATAGGGATCAATTACTAGATTAAGGGATAACTATTCTATTTTTATTTTAATATTTATAAGCACCCTTTGTTAAAAACCCATTGATAACTGTGAAACGTAGTTTAAAATATTCAGTTTGATAATGTAGTAGTACTACGAAACTGCAATAACTAATCAGTAAATAAAAAGTGATATTATAACAAAGTAAAATTACACATATTGTCTTTTTGTTAATATGCAATATCACAAAGTAACGGACTACTCAATCCAATATGTTAAAAGATTGTTTGATGTGGTGTATGTTCTCATTTGCTAAGAATTAACATAACCAGAGGAGTAAAACCATGCCTTGTTAGTTGACAAGGGTTTTCAAAGATGTTTTCATTATTATGTAAATTACTTATGAAATACTTTTGATAAGCGTTACTGGACTGATCTTAGACGTTAATCCTGCATATCTGCATATACAGGGTCCTGCACCTCACCTCCCGTCTTCTATAGTTCACTTATTAATTAAGTTAGGATTTTGATATTTTGCAGACTTTACCTGTATAAACAAAAATATTTTCCTGAAATGCGCTCTAGGATACAGGTAAAGTCTGCAAAATATTAAACTCCTAATTAATAAGTGAGCAATAGAAGATGGGAGGTGAGGACATTTCAGAATTGTATTGCAGGTTCCGTTGAATACATTTACTTGCTGGCTTCGTAACCTAATAGGGGTGTTTATTTTTATCATTTATTTGTGGAATAATGGAATCCCTGGAGAAGGTATTTTGTTTACCCATACAAAACTTTAAATAAAATATATAATAGGTATTTCTTACAAAGATTTTATTACATTTGGAATCTGGCAGTGTATATTATAAGCTAAGTTTGAATTAGTTGGTAACCTACAGTTCCTTATTATACTGGTTCAAATACTTTCTTTGTATCCAACCTAACTTCTAAATTAAAGTTTTATTTAATTCAATTATTATTTTTAAAATTCTTACAACCTTATACTGTTATTTAACTAAATTTGTAGCAGGAATTGTATTTAATCCTAATGCACAAGGCATTTGACCATTTTTTTGGACTTTGAGCAGGACAGATTTATTAAAATACAACTATAACCCTTAATATAAAACCACAAGAGAATTTGTATTTGGATTCAATAAAGAAAACTTTCACCATGTCAATGTACCGGGTGGTCAACTAAGAATGACCGCCGGCCATATCTCAGAAACTAGTAATCGTACAGCATCCGGGTAAATTTTTTTATGACAAAAGTGTCCAAGAGAAAACGCTGGAAATTATTATTAAGTTCCGCATTTTGCCGCAAGAGGGCGTAATTGAAAAGTAAATTTTAAAATTTTACATATTTCCGAAAATTCCACATTAGGGTATATCTTTGATAATACCATTAAAAAGCTTGGACAATTATGCATCATTTTGGTCTTATGCTCACTGGCGTACTAACTTTAATAAGAGGGGGGGGGGGAGTGTAATCAGTTAAATCGCTGTAACTTTTAAACGACTTATCCGATTTTAGCAAACTAAAGACTGTTTGGAAGAGAAATGTATGCACTTTCACCAATCGTATTCAGTTGTCCATAATAATTCTCAAAAAAAATGCTAGAGGGCGCAATTTGTAATAATAACTCATTTTTTGATTTTACTCCGAAAAAATAAATCATACGGTATAATTATGATACCATAATCGAAAAGTAGATGAAATTTGCTAGAAAAAAATATTAAAACCGCAGCTCGATATCTCCGTTCATTTCAGCGCTATCGCCAATAGAATAATTTTTAAAACTAAGCGATTATATATTTTTTAGAAAAAAAAGTGGTACGCCAGTGATATTTTTCCATGTGGATATTATTATTATGGACAACTAAATACGATTGGTGAAAGTGCATACATTTCTCTTCCAAACAGTTTTTAGTTTGCTAAAATCGGATAAGTCGTTTAAAAGTTACAGCGATTTTACTGATTACACTTTCAACAGCTTCCCCCTCTCTTATTAAAGTCGGTACGCCAATGAGCATAAGACCAAAATGATGCATAATTGTCCAAGCTTTTTAAAGGTGTTATCAAAGATACACCTTAATGTGGAATTTTCGGAGATATGTAAAATTTTAAAATTTACTTTTCAATTACGCCCTCTTGCGGCAAAATGCGGAACTTAAAAATAATTTCCAGAATTTTCTCTTGGACACTTTTGACATAAAAAAATTTATCCGGATGCTGTACGATTACTAGTTTTTGAGATATGGCCGGCGGTCAGTCTTTGTTGACCATCCGGTACGTTAAAAATTTTACTACACAAGTAACGGCCGCCTATTTAACCTCTCCTAAAGAACCTACCCATCTCAGAATAACGCTTTATGCGACAAAACAAAATCTTATTCTAGTCTTATCCTAATCGTCGTTCAAAATTACTTGTTTCTTTGTAGATTTCGTTCTAAAGTTGAAAAGGCCGGCGTTTCTTAACATTGCCGCTGCGTAAGGATCACCAAATGAGGTAGCGTGCGAAGTGGCAACACCGCCTTTACCTGTAGAGAAGGAGTTGGCAATGGCCGTTGCCGATCCAGGATATCCCCCCTCGTCTGTGGACCTAGTACGTGAGCGACCAGACGGAGAGCTTCCTCCAATGAAAATTGGGAAGAAAGCGTTGTAGTTTGGAATACCAGCTAAAAAAAAATAAAACCAAAGGCAAATGAGAAATGTTTCTAGGTTGGGATATCTGCTATAATTCTTAAAGCGTATTTGGCGTATACGTACAGAGCTGCAAAATTTTTAGTCTAGCCGAGGTCTGTTTTTTGCGTTTAGTTATTGAGTTTTTCTGTTTTGTTTTAGTTTTGATTTTGATAGTTAAAAAAATGGATTTATTTTCGAAATATAAGCGATAGTAACTGTCAACTGTCCAAATAAATAAGAATCATTAACTGTAAAAACAAAACAAATAATTCATTCTTACCTCGTCCAGATCCACCGAATGGCCAAGAAGCTGGTAGACCAGCATCATCATCTTCCTCGTCTTCTTCTGCAGGTGGTGGGGCTACTGTAGTTGCAGGCCTCTTAGCTTTTCCAGTTTTTCCTTTCCTTCCAGCAGAAGGGGCTTTAAAAAAATATTTTTTATTTTATTCAGTTAATATTTGGTAATGATCTGTTGGATATTTACACAATGTAAAATGTATAAATCTCGAAAAGCAAGAGACGGGACATATGAAGGGATTTACATAATCAGTTTATGCTTTTAAAGGTCAGTAAAAATCATATTCCTGGACACCTTTAAAGGAAAAATCCTTAACTAACTAAGTTTCTTTAAAAATGTAAAATTTTTGCTTCTGCTTTTATCAGGGTGCTACAAATCGTGAGCGTACATGGGAATATCGAAAACGGTAAGAGATACGAAGATGGTTGAAATGAGACAAAATTGCGTATTTTTGGGCTTAGTAATCTGGCAAAAAAAAATTGAAAATATTCCGAAAATCTTCGGAGATATCTAAAAAATACAGAGATTTTTAGATTTGGTTTTTAACTTGTTGCGCCTTCATTTTTGACTTTCTCGTAGCCATTTTTTATGTTCTACAAGATGGCGCAATTTAAAAGTTCTTAAAATTTGAACGTTTTGTCGTTTTAAACTTTGCCTGAATTTAACTATCTTCGTATCTCTTACAATTTTTTCGAAATCCCCTATTATATATAATTATTTCCAGCGAATAATCCGGTTTCAGGTATCAGCTAATACGAAGACTTTACGGCCTGAAAATCAATTAACGGGATTTTGTTGGCTTGCAAAATGTTACCAATAAATTATTTTGGTTACTTTAATGCACACATATTACCTTTTGATGGATTTACAGGAACAGATTTAATCGTTGGCACTACAGCTTCAGTTGTAACTTCTTCCAATGGAAATAAATTATCAAGTTCACCTCCCAAATTCTTGTTGGGTTGTTCCGGTTCCAGTTCCACAGGTTCCTGAGGCTCAGTCTCGTTAATAGAATCAGATTCTGGAATTGAGATGAGCAAAGGTTGCTGCTTGTCAGTTACTTGTTCTGACACTTGATCATCTTCAATCTAAATAAATTATGTATTAAATTAATTAAAATAATTAATGAAGTTTTAATAAAAATTAAACAATTGTTTGACTCTTACTTATTTTCTTTTAATATTGCCAAAACTAATATACAGGGTAATTCCTAAGTTGATACTTCTTTTTTAGCTGTGTATAGAAGGCATTAAAATAAACAACATTTTCAAATACCTTTTTTCAAAAAACTTAAAAATAGGCGAGATACAGAAGTAAAAATTTAAGTGCGGGCCTGGTCATCAAAACGTAGCCTGCTATACTTTATGTTGTTTGTCTTATCTCTTATTAGTCATGCAATTTACGGGTCGGTGGTCAGTTGGTTATTTGGGAATCCGCTGCGGTGTGTTTTTTTGAAGCAAGTTCAGTTTAAATTGGTGAGACGTGAAAATGGTAAAATTTGAAAACAATGAACTAGTAGATATGGTGCTAATTTACGGTAAGTGTCGTCGGACTGCGGCTGCTGCTTCGGGATTAAACGCAGAACGCTTTTCCTTGCGGGCTCATTCTACACCCAGAAGTTTTGTTAATGTTATTCAACGGGCAAGTTAGGAAGGACCGTATTTGATCCATAGTGTTATAAATGAATGTAAGTACCTTATTTTTAAGTTTTTTGAAAAAAGGTATTTAAAAATGTTGTTTATTTTAATGCCTTCTATACACAGCTAAAAAAGAAGTATCAACTGAGAAATCACCCTGTATATTGTGAAGTCAAAGTTTTAAACTTAAAAAGTTTTGCTTTTTAGTAGAAATATCGTTTTTAATAATTCGTTTTACAGCTTTCTATTAAAGAATGCATATCTCTTATAAAAATTGAGATGAGAGAGGTGTTTTTCTGTCATAAGTCCCAAGTCAAAAATAAAGGAACATAAAATTTAAAACAAAAAATTTCGGTTTTTTCAGGATATCTCCGAAGATAGCTGAAATATTTACAATTTTTTTCTCCAAACAATAAAGCCCCCAAAATGCAACTTTGGCTACAAATTGACATGTTTTGACACTTGTTATTTTAAATACAGAACTGTCCATTTCGTACAGGTTTAAATTTCGAATTTAGTAAATATGACTATTAAGATTGATTTATCATGATAAATTAAATCTCACCTGGCCCACTTCTGTATTGGGAACCGTCAGTACCGCTGGGGGAGAAGGAGGATTCCAACCAGGTCCCGAAAACGTATTGGTAGCTACAGTGTCGCCAAGTACCATGGCTGTCATTTGTCCTGGGGGAATGTAGTCGTATCCAGGACCTTGTCTAACGAATCTGGGATTGGCGTAATAGCTGCTGCCAATCATGTACGCTCTTGGGTAATAGTGCCCTGGAGGAGGAAAACCACAATATTTTTAATTACGACGTCACATTTAAAGAAAAATTATTATAATTTTTAAAATATGTCTTTTTTTTCGTTCGATTCTAACCTTACTGATGAGCCATGATGTGGCGAAACGCGTTAATAATCTGGAGCGAAACGCGTCTAAGGAAGAACCTGAAAGATTTTTGAACAGGAATTGTAATTGATCTAGCTAGTCATTTGTTGTCAAATATTATAGAAATAAATAAAATGTACAATGCAGAAATTTCGAAAACTTAATGGAGCCCCTTTAAAAAAATTCAGTCAAAACTCGCCAAGCTTCTAAAAATAATTACGCGCATATTTCTACTAATTATCGAAATATTAAATAACTACTTTTCTTAGTGTGTTTGTAAATGTTGTGTTAAAAAGTTTATTCACCCTAAAAAAATTTGGTCATTGCACTTTTAATTTAAATTAAATTTATTTTTAGTATAACTTTTTAAATTAACAAATGGCAAGTCCGTTAAAAAATATTTATTTTGATTTTAGCAAAAAATTATATTTTTTGCAATATTTGTCATGATAAGCCTTTCTCTCAAAATCACACATTGTACTATAGTGTATAGTGAATGTTTAAATACCATTTTTTTGAATTTTTTTCTCTCTGAAAATAACCTCAACTTCATTGTCATCTACCAGCTTGTCCAATAAATTTTCCTAATGATCTATTGTAACACAAAAACAAATGAAGTTTTAGAACATATTAATAAATAAAGCAAGTCAATCCATCTTCTAGAACAGGGGTTCCCAAACTTATTTTGTCTACTGCTCACTTTGAGAATAAATTATTTTTTAGCGCCCCCATTTTTTTACCCACTTAAAAACCACTATAACTTCAAATTAAATTAATTAATTATTGTGAGCTATATTAGCGAAGATTAAACATTCATTCAAAACGAAACTTTTACTATAACCCGCAAGAGTTAACTTGAGACCTGAGCGCAGTAGGTAGTACACAACGGCGCTCAGATCTCAAGTTAACTCTATTCCGCTACACCTGCCAATGAGAATGATTATTGAAACGCAACTTTATAGTATTCAGGCAGAGTATCTTTTATTCAAAATAAAACAAACATAATCGATTCTTATATAAAAATTAATGTGAAGGATGAATCTGATGCTGTTTAATAAGTTTTTTGATATGAGGTTCCAATTTACTCAAGAACAGTCGCATTGATACAAGAATGCACAAATCGGGTTATTTAACAAAAACTTGTTAAAACATAATTGCCCGCTGTCTATTATCTACGAAAATTACCTATCTAGGAATACTAATAACTATTAAAATGCGAAAGTGTGTCTGTTGCCTTTTTATTTGTTTGTTTGTATCTACTTTCATTTCGAAACGGAGCGACCGATTGACATGATTTTTATTTTATTTATTTAATAAAACAGGACAGATATATGAACTACGCGGAGAGAAATATCGAACCTAGTTTGAGCAATCTCTTAATTAATATTAGTTGATGTTCACAAGTTGTAGTCGAGAGCTCAGTCGGTGTCTAAGAGTCCTCCTAGCAAGATGAAATTACAAATCGCCCCCCAAGCCTCTACACAACCCCCCCCCCCTTTTTTTTTCTGGGTCTCTTACCGCCCCCCTTTAGGCCTGCAGCGCCCACAAGGGGGCGTTATCGCCCACTTTGGGAAACACTGTTCTAGAATGTGAAACTTAATAAATCATCAACAGTCGATAAAAACTGTAACCCTTCATAAGCATTATGATACGAAGATGGTTAAATTGAGGCAAAGTTACGTATTTTAGGACTAAATAATTAAGTAAAAGAAAATTGTAGTTATTCCTAATGCTTTCGGATATATCAGAAAAAAAAACAGAAATTTCCATTTTTCGTTTTTAATTTTTTGCGCTTTTATTTTTGACTTGGGAAAAAAATAAAAACACTTTTTCATAGCCGTTTTTTATGTTCTACAAGATGGCATTATTAGTTTTTAAATTAGACATTTCGTTCTTTAGTTACCAACCCCAAGTTGTTTTTTTAAATACGGACCTGGAATTTTAAATACAATTTTAGGGATTCCTAAGCTTTAGAAATTTAATATAATGTACAAGTTTTTGAAATTTTAACGTTTTGTCATTTAATAACACATTTTTCAAATTATCTTTTTAATTTCATTACGGACCTGAACATTTAGAGTCAAACTAAAAACAAAAGATTTCTGATTTGAAAAATGCGTCCATTATTACTCAGAGAGGTCTGATAATTGATATTTTGTAAGAAAAGAGACCCAAAGTCTCGGCCTTAAATATTTTTATGTCTGTTTATTTTTGTTACATGTTTCGCCTGAAACTAGAATCATCAGATTTTTTAAACAATAAAAAAATTTTAAATTGATTTTGAAATAAACCTAAGCGCATCACAGTAACATAACTAGACTAACACTCCAGTTACCTTTTCTTCACTCGGGAGCATTATTTTTTTCTGTTTTACAGTATTTCGGTCTAGGTCTGATTCAAGAACCATAGGACTTAAGATTTATGTTATATCGGGTGTTGCATCGTCGAGCGGGACATAGGAAATCCAATGTAATTTTAATTGGGGTCACTTATTGGCTTCCCTAATTATTTTAGAGAAAAATTCTATTTGAGTTTATTAAAGAGCACTAAAACCCAAATGATTTTTTTCTCTGGGGCCATTTAAAAAACAGGATATACAAAGATAAAAAATACCCAAATCTAGACGAGTTAAAAAATGCTATTTCTGCCGAATGCAATAGAATTTCAGTTTACCAACTAGCGAATGTAAGAAGAGAATTTTATGATCGCCTCGATTATTGTCTAGCAGTCAATGGAGGAATATTTGAACATCTTCTTAAATCCTAAAGTTCTAACAATTTAATAGTACCTACCTATTAATTAGTAAAATATTGAAACATGTAAAATGTCATAATTAACCTGGTAAATGGATACTTTATTTTAGTTTTATTCAGATTAATTTTTACTCATAAATACACCTTTAATATTTTTGATGTACGAGTTATTATAACAATAAAGCACACATTTCAAAATGACAACTTTATTTGACAGTTATCTTTTACCTTGACTGGTGCCCGCAAATATGGGGCCATAAAAAGTAGAAATAGTTAAAAAGAAATCGGCGATAACCCGTAAACGGGCTCATCAAAAATATCTAAAGTTATTCTTTTGAATGTGCGTTTTAGTGCTCTTTAATAAACCTAAATAGATTTTTTCTCTAAAATTATTAGGGAAGCCAATAATTGACCCCATTTAAACTTACATGGGATATCCTATGTCCCGCTCGACGATGCAACACCCGGTATTAATAAAATAAATAAACTACTAATAGAAAATAGAATTACTTCTCATGCCTTAAAAACTTTCTTACTTTCTAGAGTATTGTAACTGTAAATCTTATTGAAAAAATAAACGGCCTAAACACCATAACTTCATGTACATAATGTAATTTTAATATTAAAGTAACTCTAAAATTAATTGTCAGGGCCGTAACAGTGAAGAAAGGATAATTTGAAATGCTAGTGATGTGTTATTTGACGACAAAACGTTAAAATATTAAAAACATTTAAATTGTATTAAATTTCCAAAGCTTAGAAGTCCTTAAAACTGTTTTAAAAGTGCCAGGTCCGTAATTAAAAAAAAATAACTGGGGTTGGTATCTAAAGAACGAAACGTCCAATGTGAAAAGTAATAACGCCATCTTATAGAACATAAAGAACGGCTATGAGAAAGTGTTTTTTGTTTTTTTTTAAGGCGCAAAACATTAAAACCAAAACTAAAAATTTCGGTTTTTTTCGGATATCTCTAAAGGTACCTCTTAATCACATAAATCAAAAGTTGTATTGACTAATAAATTAGAAAAGGATAAACAATCTCCTGTAAGATTGATATCATGCAACGTCTCGACCTCTATGAAGCCATCCTCAGAGGGCCAACAGGAAAATTTTATTGTAAATTAATTTTTTTAACAATTGAAGAAATAGAATTTGTAAACAAGAATAATCAATATTAAAATACCAAAAAAAATAATTTCTTACCAGGTTTCCCAAAGGCACAATTGAATCCCATCACGCCAAACAAACACAAAAGTCCGAAAATCTTCATTTTGAAAAAAAAATGAGATCAATCAATTAATAAAAAAATTAACGTTAGCTCCTTTTTGGCTAAAGGTGAATTATATTTTTGATGATAGGGCAGTCCGGTGACAATATATATTTCGCAATCTTTATAACCCCCGCCACTTTAGATTCGAACATCTATGGGGAAAAATAAGGATTCCATGCACGTTCGAATTTATAGCTTGTCTTGCAGACGATGATGATATTAAAAGCTAATTTAATGGTTTAAAGAAGGCATAAAATTTAAATACAGTGAAAGCATAAAATGTCTTATTTTTTAAAAATAAGTTCACACACTAAGTAACGCAAATTTTTTCGATATTTGCCTCCTGCCCTCTTCATTACGTACCAGGACCGTAACGCTTAACTTGACCCCTCTCGTTACCATTCCACTAAGTAACGGACGCTTTATTGTGAAAAATTGTGTGCTTATTCAGGAAAAAAATATTTTTTAGTTAGTAATAAAAGTATTTGCTATCTCTGGCAGTTTTAAAATGCTGCACGACAACCGTTCCCGTCTTCCCATCGTTTTTAAAATAGGGTCTCGATGGCTTGCCGTAGCTATAGATCAGCGCGTGCATGCATTATAGGCAAAAAAGCATTGCCTACCCTGGGAACAATAAAACAAACAGTTACAAGTTTTTTTGTATTTTAATTTTTACCCGTGTAATCCAACTTTGGCAATTTATCTCTACATTAATATATTAAATAATAACATATGACCGAAATATTAATCCTATATCATTTCCACGAACGCATTCTTTGCTTATTATATCGTAAACTGGATCCCTGTATAAGCATTCCGTAAAACCGTTCTAAAAGCAAAGATCTCACTGTACATTAGCGTCTTATGCAAAAGCAAAAGCACTGCTTTTGTACGAGTGGAAGCAAGCGAGAGAGCCGGTAGGCAGTAGGGTAGAAAGATATGTAACAAATAAACCCGTCGCAACCTTCGACCGTCCTTGATCTATCAGCCCGCGCCAGAAAGCCCGCGTTTGGTAAAAGCATTGGTGCCAATCTTCAAGTTTTACCGTAGTTTGGAAAATACTTCGCATTCTCAATATAAAATATGAAGCTCGCCTCTATAAGTTTTATTATTAATTAGTTTAGTTAGGATATTATTAAAGGGATAACGGATAATGTATCGTAAAATAAGAAGCTCTTTTGTGACAATTAAAATAATTTTTGGTGATAGATTCATAATATTTACCAATCAGTAAGCTTATCATCATATTTCACATAATAATTGACTTCATTTTTGGCAAAATTGGTTCAATCAGGTGGATGATAGATTTTTAATTTATAATTAGTGTTTTCGCCCTTTTGCTAGACTTAACGCCCTTGGGGTTCGGGAACAAGAGAAATATGGAGGCGTTAATTGTTACTATTTTGGCTAGCAGCGCGTCTGCAGAACGATCCTGTTTTGCATTAAAAAAAAATTGAAACCTATTTACGAAACACACCTATTTACGAGACACGCTTAAGTGAGTTAACAATAATCTCTCTGGAGCAGTGACGGCGCCAGGATTTTTGGGATGGGCGGGCACAAATGGGCCTGATGATTTTTGAATGGGCACTACCCAAATCGAAAGTGACTTCTAAGAAAAAAAAAGGTCTCCGGCCTCCCAACGCTCTCTATAACGCCATAAGCAGCGAAAAACAAAACAAAACTTCCCTCTTGTCCCAAGTGCCGTCTAAAAAGAAAAGGTAATCGTGTCATAGCCAAGTCCCTCTTCCCCCGAAAATTCCATTACAAAACCGAATCCATCAATTTTGGGGGGGCACCAGGGTGGGCACTCATGTTCCTAGGGTGGGCCGGTGCCCACCCTGCCCCCCCCCCTCCTCGCACCGCCGCTGCTCTGGAGAGCGACCTTTTGCAGGATCTATAAAGCAAAACCAAATTTTATGATGATGTTTTAAAAGAATTTGTACGTAAAGACCGCCGTGTTGAACTAATTTACAAATAATGTCGTTTTAGTCTTCTTCTGCCACGGTGTTCTATCCACAAACTCAAAAACAAGACATTTTTTAACAAAATTTGAAATTCAGATGCTCGAATGCTACAGAAGGTAAGTTTTTGTCTTCAATGCAAATTTTGCCTACCCTGGTTAAAACATTATTGCACGCCACTGGTAAGGATCTATGGAAAATGCTGTTAAAATATCGATAAGTTACAGTAAAGAACATTTTACTTAATTTTAAAAAAGATAAGCAATTACTTTTTTTAAACGTGTACGACCAGCCATATTACAATCATCTCTTCATCTTATAAAAAATTCATGGTACGTGAATGATTTGTGCGTGTAAAGTTTATTTATTTATTTTCGTTATACGCCTGATATACGATTTTCAACGCCATATCTCTTGTACAGTGTTTAGATTCCATAGATAAGCAAATGGTCCGTAATGAAGTTATTTATTTTTTTAAATTATAATTTTATTAGATATTGTTTATAGAAACAATAGGTTGTTTCTTTCTTTCGTCGGTTCCTAGCTCTACTGATGAGCCATAATATGGCGAAACGCGTCTAACGATGGATCTGACGCAATGAAAGGGAAATTTTTATTTGTATTACAGTCTATATCAGAAAGGTGTAGAGTGTAGAGTAATAAAAGCTCCTTAGGTATGCAAAGAGACCACAGAGTGACCCAACAAATGTTTAAGCCACTTTCATAATTTGGAATTGATTTTATTGCAAAATTCTTTGTTTTCATCAAGTGCAGGTAGTACTACCCGGGTTTGAGTCAATTTAGAGGTTTTGCCTATTGTTATCCATTCACAAACACTGAAAATGGTGTGACAAAGGCGTGCATTATATACATAGTGTTAGGTACACTACGTTTTTATTAAACAATATAAAAGAAATTTACTACTAATACTTACATTAATTTATAAAAATTCATAATATTCTTCGTCATCTGAAAAACTGTCATCTCCTTTTTACGTTATAATAAACGGGTCGACGGTCCGATCGAAGAGGTGGTCAAGATCCCACATTTTCTCCTCATCTTTAATAACATGATGGACACATATGAGACACTTCCATAATGGCTTGAAACAGTAGTTTAACGTCTTTCATTTTGAATGTCGTGTTGTGTCTTGCTACAAATCCTTTCACTTGCGCCCATATAAGTTCTATAAGATTTAGCTCGTAATGATATGGCGGTGTGCGTAGCACAGTTAGGTACATTATGTTTTTTAGATATATATATTCCACGGCATATATTATAAAACGATATTTGTTTAAATATGCTATAGGTATAGTTTCTTATCCTTATCAAATTATCTTCTTTTTTCTTTGGTTAGTTATCATAAATAATTTAATAAACAAAATTTACCTACCCCTATGGCCGACACCGAAATTGAGCCGAACTGGACGGAATTTCCCATTTTACTACTCTACACCTTTCTGATATAGACTATAGTACCAGGATTTTCATTTTACAAGTATTCATAGATGCAATAGAATGCCCTCTAGAAGGTGAAATATGGTTAATATTAAATATCTTTGTATTACGGCTCTGGTAAGATAAGGAAACACTTGATATGGATACCGCGTGTTTCTTATTCATGTAACACGTCGTGTGCAGGGTTATTTTTTTGCATTTTTGGTGAATCCTGGTTTGATTTAAATACACCAGAACGAAAACATCTGCTTTGCCTATTCACTTACGCAGAACGTAAATATCTGGAATTTTGTGGTAAATCCATAGGAAGCGTAGATAAATATGTAGATTTTTTATCACAAAAGATTAAGTTCGTTAATATTCGAGTGCGCAAAGGTATCAATTTTATTGTTATGGACGAATGCGATAAGATCTATTGATGGCCATCAATGAATTTCTAGTGTAGATGATAAATAAACAGTTTCACGTACTCACAGGGCTTCCTATGTAATCTATTTGACATTTGATATATTATAATTTGGATTATTTTAATCGTTTATACGCATTGTAAAAGATTAGAGATTTTAAGTAAGCGCTCTCGATCAATTTCGCCATTTAAAATTAAAATATGTACAGTCCTCGTCGACAACGATTACCATTGGTGTCAATACAAATATTGTCCTTCCGTATCATTCAAGCATCAAAGTTTCAAATTTTGTCACAAAATGTCTTGTTTGTGAGTTTCTGGAAAGAACACTGACAGAAGAAGAATAAAACGACATTATTTGTAAATGACTTTAACACGGCGGTCTTAACTTAAAAATTCTTTTAAAATATCGTCATAAAAATTGGTTTGCGTTTTAAATCCTGCAAAATGTCCCTCTCCAAAGAGATTATTGTTAATAGGCGTGTCTCTCCATGTATTTTTCGTAAAAAGGATCATTCTGCAGACGCACTGCTATCGGGAATAGTAACAATTAAAGCCTCCATATTTGTTTTTTTCCCGAAACCCGACGGCGCGAAATCTAGCAAAAGGGCGAAAACACTAATTCTGGCACTTTTTGCTAGAGTTTGGTTCGTGCATGAATTGTATGTAGGAATTAACGAGTAATTTATATATTAGGTTTTTTTGGTAAAAGATATAAATTGTAGTTGACAGGGACTATATTATAGCAGCATCGACCACACAATAAGATTTTCTGCATAATGAATTTTGTTCTTCGGGATTTTTTTTAAACGTCGAACTAAGTTATTTGTTTTGTTTTCTTATTTATTGTCATAGCAAATACGACCTTGTCAATTTTGCCTTGAAATAAGCTAGTCATTAACGCCTTTATAGAATCTTAAAGATTTTTTTTATCGATGAATTATTAATATAATTTGAAACGATAAATAATAGAATTGCAGGTGTAAATTTCAATGTAGATCGTATTTCTTGCATTTTAATGTTGCTGCAATGATAGAGGCCTTTACTTCATAGAAAGTCAAAGTGGATCCGATCGTGATAAAATTTGAAGGGTCAAATAGCGGGGCTCCTGGTCCAAATTACAAAAAAAATTATCAAATTATTGAATTTTTTTTTACTAATGGAAAGGTGGTATCTCTGTGGATCTGGGAAAGTTATTTTCATGTACCGGGTGATTCATTAAGGGTGACGAGCGGCCATATCTCGGAAACTACTTAGCATAGAAATTCAGGAAAAAAAAATTATAACTAAAGTGGCCATGAGAAAGTCCTGGAAAAAATTTTTAAGTTCCGCATTTTGCCGCAAGAGAGCATAATTGAAAAGTAAATTTTAAAATTTTACATATCTCCAAAAATTACACATTAAGGTATATCTTTGATAACACCATTAAAAAGCTTGGACAATTATGCATCATTTTAATTTTATGCTCATTGGCGTACCGACTTTAATAAGAGGGGGGAAGCTGTTGAAAGTGTAATCAGTTAAATCGCTGTAACTTATAAACGATTTATCCAATTTTAGCAAACTAAAGACTGTTTGAAAGAGAAATGTATGCACTTTTAAAAATCGCATTAAGTTGTCCATGATAGTTCTAAAAAAATGCTAGAGGGCGCAATTTGTAACAATAACACATTTTTTGATTTTACTCCGAAGAAATAAATTATACAGTATAATTATGATACCATAATCGAAAGGTAGATGAAATTTGATAGAAAAAATATTAAAACCGCAGCTCGATATCTCCGTTCGTTTCAGCGTTATCGCCAATAGAATAATTTTTAATGAAGAAGCGATTATATATTTTTTAGAAAAAAAGTGGGACGCCACTGATATTTTTTCATGTGGATATTACTTCTGATTAGCCTAGTCAATTCTGCATAAAAATGGTCTCTTGCTTTTTTCTCTTCAGGCACAGCGTTCTCTGATCTTATATTATATTCTAATATAAAATCGGCTATTCGGATTCTATCAGCGACACCTACATACCGATTGAATACAATGCACTATTAAGATGTTCAAGTCTGGAACCTACAAGAAGAAAGTACGACAAAATATGCTAAAGACCAGAAAATGCAAAAACCCAGTCTTTTGCACGGACAATTCTTGAATTTTAAAAGATATTTTCATTTTAAATTTTGGTCTACGAAATGATGCATTGATGACAATGCGATGGCCGGTGGAATAATTTTTTTTGTAGTTTGCTTAAATGCTAAATAGCATGAGAGGAATTATTTATGTCACAGTTTCTTCGTGGGAATTTCATGAAGCTTAAGGGTCACCGTCTCTTCCAGGTAATTTTCATTCCCTCATCGTATTATTTACCCAAAAACGACTTAAACAATAGAATTTGTTTTAAGATATATTTGCTTATTGAGAAATACCGGGTCCGCCAACGTGACGGGGATGGAAGATTAAATCATTATCGAGGAGCTTATCAAAAATACTAAACCATCATAAGGTATCGACTTAAAAGCGGCATAATTTAAAAATATTTTACATTATACAGGGTGGCTCAAAAAAGTGTGGCGGTTTAAAGTTGCATTTTTTTTAAATGGAACCACCCTATATATTATATTATTTTCTAATTGACTATAAAATTCCACGTATAATTTGTATAAAATATCATATGTCTAAATTCAAATGTTTTTGAGAAATTGACGTTTAAAATATGTCATTTTCAAATTTTGACAGGCTATAGCTGCGGAACGGCGCATCTTAGAGAAAAAAGGCTTTCATCTCTTTGTTTTAGTTTTTTATTTTCTATCCAAAAATACCAGTTTTTGGTTAAACCGTAAAACCCTTTTTTTTTAAATTTAGCATGTTATACCGGAAGTGGGTATCTTTGGATAGAGAATAAAAAACTAAGTTCCTCAGATGACGAAGAATATTATAATTTTTTAAAATTTAATTTCTGGATAATGTATTTTTCTGTTTCATAAAAAATAAGTGTACCTAATACTGTGTACCGGGTGGTCAACTAAGAATGACCGCCGGCCATATCTCAGAAACTAGTAATCGTACAGCATCCGGGTAAATTTTTTTATGACAAAAGTGCTCAAGAGAAAATGCTGGAAATTATTTTTAAGTACCGCATTTTGCCGCAAGAGGGCGTAATTGAAAAGTAAATATTAAAATTTTATATATCTCCGAAAATTCCACTTAAAGGTATATCTTTGATAACACTATTAAAAAGCTTGGACAATTATGCATTATTTTGGTCTTATGCTCATTGGCGTACCGACTTTAATAAGAGGGAGGGAAGCTGTTTAAAGTGTAATTAGTAAAATCGCTGTAACTTTTAAACGACCTATCCGACTTTAGCAAACTAAAGACTGTTTGGAAGAGAAATATATGCACTTTCACCAATCGTATTTAGTTGTTCATAATAGTTCTCAAAAAAATGCTAGAGAGCGCAATTTGCATTAATAACACATTTTTTGATTTTACTCCGAAAAAATAAATCATACGGTATAATTATGATACCATAATCAAAAAGTAGATGAAATTTGCTAGAAAAGATATTAAAACCGCAGCTCGATATCTCCCTTCGTTTCAGCGTTATCGCCCATAGAATAATTTTTAAAACTAAGCGATTATATATTTTTAAAAAAAAAAGTGGTACGCCACTGATATCTTTCCATGTGGATATTATTACTGATTAGCCTGGTCAATTCTGCATAAAAATGGTCTACTGCGTTTTTCTCCTCAGGCACACCGTTCTTAATTAAAATAATTAAATTAAATTAGCTTCATGCATGCCTATTAAGTGAAGGTGGTCGTTTCCACAAATTTTTATTAAACAAAATATTTCATTATCAATGTTAATAATAATAGTAGAGCTAATTTAATTTAATTATTTTAGTTAAGAACGGTGTGCCTGATGAGAAAATCGCAAGAGACTATTTTTATGCAGAATTGGCCAGGCTAATTAGAAATTATATCCACATGGAAAAATATCAGTGGCGTACCACTTTTTTTCTAAAAAATATATAATAGCTTAGTTTTAGAAATTATTCTATTGGCGATATCGCTGAAACGAACGGAGATGTCGACCTGCGGTTTTAATATTTTTTTTTAGCAAATTTCATCTACTTTTCGATTATGGTATCATAATTATACCGTATGATTTATTTTTTCGGAGTAAAATCAAAAAATGTGTTATTATTGCAAATTGCGCCTTCTAGCATTTTTTTAGAACTATTATGGACAACTAAATACGACTGGTGAAAGTGCATACATTTCTCTTTCAAACAGTCTTCAGTTTGCTAAAATCGGATAAGTCGTTTAAAAGTTACAGCGATTTAACTGATTACACTTTCAACGGCTTCCCCCCCTCTTATTAAAGTTGGTACGCCAATGATCATAGGACCAAAATGATGCATAATTATCCAAGCTTTTTAATGGTGTTATCAAATATATACCTTAATGTAGAATATTCGGAGATATGTAAAATTTTTAAATTTACTTTTCAATTACGCCCTCTTGCGGGGATATGGCCGGCGGTCATTCTTAGTTGACCACCTGTTACATAATGCACGCCTTTGCCACACCATTTTCAGTGTTTGTGAATGGATAACAATAAGCAAAACCCATAAAATGCCTCAAACCCGGGTGGTGCTACCTGCACTTGATGAAAATAAAGAATCTTGCAATGAAATCAATGCCAAAATTATGAAAGTGGCTTAAATATTCGTTATGTCACTCTTTAGTCACTTTGCATACCTAATGAGATTTTATTACTCTACACCTTTCTGAAATAGACTATAGGTCATATGCTCTTGTACTGCCTTATAATACTCTGTCCTGTACTTACCAAGATCTCACCAATATATGATAATATTGCTGAAAGGATGTAAGTAAAAAAATCGCCTGCTGTTATATATTGTTTGATTATAATGTATATAAGAATGAAGAAAAGCCACTTTGAATTTAAAAATATCCGTCTACATTATAAAAAAAATTGAAATGTGTACGGGCACTTCGGACTGGAAAACCCCAAAAAGACCGCGTCGCTCAAGATTTTATCACTATCACAGACACGCATTTTGGATGAATCACAAAACAAAATATAAATTATTTATTTTTAGATCCTGTAGCTATATTAATGGACAGTTTTTGCAATTAAATCTTTCGACGTAAATAGCAAGTTTTGGCAGCCATCCCCCGAGTGGACATACGCTTAATTAAAAAGGTATGCTCGAAACTTAAGTGGATAAAAGAATACAATAATGCTATTAGTGAATCCTAATATCGGGACCTAGAGACAGGGGCGCCGAGGACCGAGGACCGAGGACCTCTGGGGGAGTAAAAAGGATAGTGCATATACCTGGTTCGGATTTCACGCCTAGCTGTAGGTCCCGACTGATGTGGCAATCTGTATGAAAAATAGCGATAGCGAACGTGTGCTAAATAAGTACGATCACTGTCAGTATTTCTCTTACAGAGTACCTGCCCTGGCTGACATTACCCAGACGATAGGGGATATAATGGGCCTTACAGGCCTAAGTATACTGGCTCTTTTGCCAACTTCAGCAACAACAACAAAAAAAAAATCCTTGAATTGAGTAATATAAAGGCCATATTTCATCGAAAAAAAATACATTCTATTTTTAATACATCCTAAAAATCGACATTTTAAAATGGCGTTGAACATAATTAATTTATTCATCCTATTTCTATAAATATAATGTCTAAATTTTTGCAAATTATCGTACATAAAATTTAGACAATGACTTATAAATTATTTATTGATTTTTACTGTGTTTTAAGCCGCAATGAAATTTTAATGTGCTATTTCCTGTCATACAGTGTGTTTACAATGTATTTTTATGTATTTCTCTTTCTCTAGCAGGATTTCCAATTGGTAGAGAGTGTCGGTGTTCAGTACCTTTAAATGACAATCGGTTTATATCATTTTAATTATGAAGTTGTCTATGCGCATGCTTGCTAGTAAACGATTATACATGGCTGGCTTTAGAGGGTAGGCAGCAGGGGGCGAGACCCCGGGAAGGCAGAGAATTAAAAGTTGCTGTTAAAAATTGGTTGTCAGGCCAGTAGTTTGTTTCACGATTCAGTGGCGCACCCAGGATTTTTTGTTAGGGATCGGGGAGGTCTGATATGTTTCCGATCAAAAGTACCTTCTAAAAAAATGTATTTTTCTCCCGAAACTTTCTCTCCGATCAAAAGTGACTTTTAAAAAAAACGTGTGTCCCTCCCAATGACCTCATAGGTTTAATTATTGAAGGTCTCCTCCCAAAATAATTTTAAAAGAACCAACTCTGCCACCACAACTTCTGTTTCAATATTGATGGATCTGAGCACGATGTTTTTTTTTTGGGAAGAGAGAAGGGGTGTATTTTAGTAAATATTTAGAAAACAGTAAGGGTTACGAAAAATATCTTTAAATGAATATTGTAGACTTTTGAAAAAGACAACCTTTTGGTAATAAGTATTTTAGTCGTAAAGTGTATGGTTTAGGAATAAAATGGAAAAAAATGAATTTTTGAAAAATTCCAATATCTTGATATTTCGGACGGTTTTGACAATATCTCGGTTAGTTGACATATTAGAGCAAAAGTGAATAGAACCTTTTTTATGGAAATCAAGAAAAGAAAACTTTTTTATTTAAAACTTCTTGCTTTTAAAGTTTTCGTTTCTGAGATATTTGTTTTTTTTATGAAATAAAAAAAATTAACATATTTTATTAAATGACTTGAAAAGGGTAAGAGTTACGAAACATATCTTCAAATAAATATTGTAGACAATAGATGCGACACTACCATGGTCCATAATATTGCTTATCAGCCCCCTAGCATAAACCTCTAGGTTAAATCGGCAAAAATCGATAGATCACGAAAAATATTGGCAGCTGGTAAAATATTTCGCTTTCCAAGCAGAGTGTCAGCAGGATATTTCTCCTGCAAAGCTAAAGAAAATAACCCTCAGACAAAATGTCGACCTAACTACGTTATTAGGGAGGTTATTAGTTATTACACCAAGTCAACTCGATTCGCTCTACTTTGATGAACATTTTCTTACAATTTTTATTTATTTTATTATCGTTCACTCGGTAGAGAATATATAAACGTTGATCATAAAGAACAAAAGATAATTTACGTCTAGCTATAACAGTAACAAAGTATGACCATGATTAGAATTTTAAGAAGCGTCTACCTGTTGAAGATCTGATTAAATTTTAAATATTTATTACCAATATTACACAATACACGAAGTTGTTTGTAGGTGCACGTAAAGTTAATGGTTTTTTTGTATCGTTGTAAATTTATAGCTGTTTAAAACGTAGGCACCGTTGCTCTTTCAATATCCAAAACACCGAAGAACGTTACGTGCATGTTTTTAAAAGTCGTATACTTTTTTTTGTTTAGATTTTTGATAGATGAATGTGAACATCATCGATTTAAGGGATACTAAAAATTATTTTATTTTCATTGTCATCTTTTGGAATATCAGCATGAAAGTAATTTGAACTATAAAAAGCATTATAGTCTATTTCAGAAAGGTGTAGAGTATCTAATAAAAGCTAATTAGGTATGCAAAGGGACTACAGAGTAAACAAACGAATATTTAGGCCACTTTCATAATTTGTTATTGATTTTATTGCAAAAGCCATTCTTTATTAAGTGCAGGTGGTACCACTCTGGTTTGGGTCAATTTATGGGCTATGCCTATTGTTATCCATTCACACATACTGAAAATGGTGTGACAACGGCGTCCATTATGTACATAGTATTAGGTACATTTATTTTTTTGTTAAACATTTTATTAAAAAAACAAAATACAAAAATTAAATCGTAAGAAATCATAATATTCCTCGTCATCTCCTCTTGACGTTATAATTAACGGGTCGACGGTCCGATCGTTCAGGTGGTCAAGATCCCATATTTTCTCCTCTTCTTTAATGACATGATGAACTGCTTTTCGTCAGTTCTCTGGTGTCACTTCCTTAATGGCTTGATCAAACAGTAGCTTAACGTCTTTCATTTTGAATGTCATGTTGTGTCTTGCTACAAATCCTTTCACTTGCGCCCATATATGGTCTATAGGATTTAGTTCGCAATGATACGGCGGTGTACAGTTACACTATTTTTTTCAGCTATATCTTCCATGGCATATTTCATAAAACAATGTTTGTGTAAATTTGCTATATCTAATAGTTCCTTTTTTATTAAATTATCTTTCTTTTTTCTTTGGTTAGTTATCATAAGTAATTTAATGCACGCCTATGGCCGACATCGAAATTGAGTTAGAATATCTTTTTAAACAGTAGCTGTCACTCTTTCTTGAACAATTTTCAAGACTCTTGAGACCTAATTCTCAAAATCGAGGAACAGCCTTCTCATGAGATAATTCGCTTCTAGTCAGTGTCACATACGATTTTGAAGGTTTCAAACTAACTTCGCCCATTTATCTCATAAGAAGGCTATTCCTCGATTTCGAGAATTAGGCTTCTTGATCCCTCGGACTAATCCAGACCCAAATATTAATCGAATCCACTTTGATTCAGAGGCGGTTCGTCAGGTGAAGGGGCTCTTCACCAAAAAAAAATAAAACCAGGAGAAAGGTTTTTCTACAATATTAAAAATATTAATGTACCAATACAGCTACCATTTTAGCCCTAAAAAAATAATTATGTTCGAATTAACAATATTAATTTAATCCGAATGTAACTATATGCATGATAGGGCCACGGTTAACTCCGATAACCAATAAATATAAACACTCGTGCATTTTGGCGCGCCCCAGCCGACCGTGTCCGTTAGCGCAAAGCAAGTGAAGACCCATCGTCCAACATGACTTTGATATTCACCTTTGCTATGGTTACGTGACGTCAGTCACGTAAACAGCATGTAACAATTTGCATTATGATGAAGGGCAATTTAAAAATAGATCAGTCGTATGCACCAGTGTTTTAGCATTGGTTCGCGGTATTTATTTTGCGGCTTCACGAAACTTACGGTTATAGATATCGTTTTTACGTGATTTACTGTGTGATTAAAAAGGTTTGTTTTTAATTTTCAGTTATTTCAGTAGTGTACGTACCTACTTAGTTGTGTGTTTTAAAAATGAACCCAATTAATGACATAGTTTGTAATTTGTTGGAAAGTCTATTCTGTCGTTGGACAGATGAGGACAAGAGAGACGTTTTGTTATACAGGTTTTTAGTCAATATTTGTTTAAGTACCCGCACTATACCTAGCTATTCACCATTTTTTAAGACCGCGAGCCGCCACTGCTTTGATTAGTTTTATTGGTATATCACCCATATTTCTGGACTTATATACACAAATTTTGCTGTTGCTGCAGGATTGAAATGTTTCTTCATCAGAAAATATTACTTTTTCCCATAAACTATTAATTCTGATTTACATATTCCTTACAAAATTTTGCTCTCCTCTGTTCTTTGTTGCAGTATTTTTTGGTAGCAATGGTACGTGGGAGAATTGAATGAATGAAATTCAGAAAATCTCCTATAGGTGAGGCTTGCACATGGCAAAAAAGTACTTAGCTGGATGCTTTAAAAAAAAAATCACTATTTTTAATAAAATTTTTGCTTGTTTTTTAAAATTAAGAGAAAAAAATGTTTACGGATAGAAACAGTTTCAACTACATAAATAAAATATCTTATACGTTTTTAATTTTTGAAACAATTTATCTCTACATCGCGCCCCCCGTCCTTCCCCCAATCGAGGATTATGCGATGAAAATATGCCCCTTTTTTTGGAAAAGTTTCTTTGGACGCCAATATAACGGGATACTTGACTAGCTTTCCAGAACCATTTTAACTCTTGATGCAATGGTGAAGTAGTAACAATAGCTATAGGTACATTTCATAGTAATAGGAATAAGATTGGCATTAAGGATCCCCCAGGCAGTGGCGGCGCCAGCATTTTTGGGATGGGTGGGCACAAATGGACCCGATGATTTTTAGGATAGGCCCTACCCAAAAATGAAATAAAGGTCGCCGCCTCCCCCACGCCATAAGCTATAAACAAAACTCCCCTCTTGTCCAAACTAACTTCTAAAAAAAAATCATTATCGTTCTCTTTATCTCTCATTACGTTATTACTTCCACTCCTTTCTCATCAAAAATTTCATAGCCAAATCCCCTTTTCCGCACGAAAATTCCATTACAAAACCGAATCCCTCAATTTTGGGTGGGCAATCATGTTTTTAGAGCTTTTTTATATAGGGCGTAACATATTTAAAAAATGTTACTATATATTTGGTAACCAAATCTGGGCAGATAGATGCTCTTGAGCAATATAAAACCTATTTTATGTATAAATAATTATTACCATAACAAATTCAACATTGGAAAGCCTTTTAACAGATCACAACAGGAAAAAAAGATGGAGATATTCGAGAAGGGGCAAAATATCGCTTTTATTACAAAATACGTGTGTTTCTGGCCAGTATAATATCTTTGAACGTACAGAATCACATGTTAGAACACCAGAAAAGATTTTTTAAGAAATGGTTTTGAAAAAGTTTAAATTAATATTGAAACTTATATATTTTATTTACAAAAGAACACTTAACACTAGTATTCACAAATACGTTTACATTCAATAAAATTAAACATTTCAAAATTAATCCACACATTAATTGTAGTCTGTGTGATTGGTAACAAAACTAAATAGATATTAGATTATCAAGTTTCTATAAATTTATCACAAAAATTATAATTATATAGATAATATTCTAAATATACTCGGAAATAAATACTTTTTTAAAGTCAGGTACACTACTACCAACATATTTCATTCCCCCATTGTTGTTTTTAAAATCTTCAATATAAATTGCGGCTTTGTCAGTATTTGGTAGATACTCCACAGATTTAATTTTCTTATTCTTCATATTTAACTCGTTAACATTATCTTCAAATTGAATTGTCTGCTCAGAAGCTTTTGAATTACTTCTACTTAGCACTTTCTTACCCTTCTTTCTTCGCTTCTTATCCTCTAAAGTAGTATAAGAATTTGATCGGTGGAGAATAAGAACTTTGCTAACATTTTCTTCATTTCTCTTAACTTCTAAATCTTGAGGTTTTGACGATTCTTCGATATACATGTGGAAGTTTTCCAGAGACCTTCTAGAATTCGTTCTAGTTATTCTTGTGGTCGATACATGTTTTGGTTTATCTTTTCTACATGCAGATAAAATATGGTGGTTTGCTCTAGCATCTACAGCACTAAACTGTGATATAATCGGCTGTTCATACGCAAGATTATTAGACATTTTCCGAGTCCTACCATTACTATCACTAATCGAACTGCAAAGGGACTCCTTTGTTTGATAGAACTCAAAATCACAGTTGGCCTCAGTGGTAATAGAGTTACTAGAGCTCATAGAGTCATAATCTTTAGTCATGTGAAGGTCGTTGGGATCATTGAAACAAAATTCTTCTTCATCTGATGAGTATTGATTCGTATTGTCGTGATGGTAACTATTTTGGTGATGCGGATGGATTTGAGATGGTTGTATAGGTCTTTGGGGATTAGCAGGGACCTTCTTAGGGTGTTCAAATTGAAAGTCGGTGAGGGATTCTTCGCTGCGGCTTAGACGCATCTTGTTTAACCTGAAAATAGAAATATCAGTGAGATATCTAGAAGAACATACTAACATAGATATCACAGAATACATAGCTTTGCGTGGCTATTATTCTGTGAAAATATATGATGGTATCGGATATAGGTTATATATAGCAACAGTGTTGCAGCTAGTTTGAGCATCTAAAGACCCAAAAATTAGTAATACCGTTTCACTTGTAGATCAATTTGTAAATGAGCTAGGTAAGCTGGATGAGATAAGCTCTATTTCTATAGCAATTTAAAAAGCGAATAATAGGGAACATTCTAAACAACTCGCAGCCGCAAGATAAGTTGCGGACCCTTTGTAATATCACCTTTAGTTGTTACGTTTTTATTTGTAAGAATTTATAAGTCATTTTTGATTTTGCTTGTTCAAAACTTTGACACATACCTAACTAAATTCCTGGAATTCTTAATCATATGATTATTCAAGTTAGTATTCATATTGAATCCAGGACTGGCAATATTCATGTCCGACCTATGATAGAAAACATTATCCCCCATTTTTGAATCTCTTGCTTCTCCCACACTATAATACAAATGGTTGATACTCTCCTGACTTTGACTGAGCCTCTTATGAGCAGCATAAGGAAAATTCCTTTGTCTACTGTTTTCCATGAGGACTTGGTTACGTTTTAAAGAATTTTGAGTATTTTGCAGTCTCTTGTTACCCACAAACAAGCAATTTGGATGGTTTGGAAGTGCATTTTCTCCAGCCTTTCTTTCTCCATTCGAAGAGAAGACGTTATTTTGGGAGGCTTGTAGAAAACTCAGTTTTCTATGGACATATTGGGGACTCAAATGATGCAAGTCCGAGTGGCTGGGACATTGATCCACTTTACAATTGGTACAGTTGGAGTAATTTTGAGGAGATGTGTCGCGTCTGTTTAGATGGGAGGAGTGGAGGGCCACGTTGGAGGATTGAAGGTCTTGGTGTTTGATTGTACCTGAAAAATAAATTAAATAGTAACTAGAAATTTCAAAAATTAACCGCTCTTTACCAGAAAGTGCTATAAAATGCATAGGTTGGATAGGGCATTAACGAACAGCTATTTATTGTAAAACGTATGGGGAAAGTCACCTAGAGGTGGGTTAGGGGGTCAAGTGACCTCCTCTAGACTGTGAACTCGAGTACAAGAATCGAGTATAGCATTCGATTTTCTAAAAAATCGGCAGTATTTTTGTTTTGAAGTTACTTTTTGGAAGAGCTTGACCCCCCTAGAACAACTTCGTAACGGGTGTTACTCGAGTATTGCCCGATTTTAACGCATTGTGACTACCTTTTTATTTAGAAGCCAGAAGGCAGGTACTGAGTGGAATATGGAAGGCGTAAAGGTCTAAAAGAGCCATACAGCTAGCTTATTAGAAGGTTGGATAATGCTTCTTTAGGGTTGCCACCCTTTTATTGTTGTTGACCTGGATTTTATGCTGTGATTTTTATATTTTCCCCAATCAAATGCGATTTCTAAAAAAAAAGGTCGCCCTCCCGCATTCTCTTTGTACTTCCCAATAAAAGGTGACTTGACTAAAAAAAAATGGTCTACACAAGGTAACCCTACTCCCCGATCTCAAGTGTCTTCTACCAATCTACCAATAACCAGGAGCTTCTCCATGAAAAACCAAAAAAGGTCTCTGGTAACACAATACTCAACTGTTGTATAACCAGTAACCTGATGGAGTAAGAGGGTTTCAATCTGGAGACTTTAAACCAAATCTGGAGACTCCAGGTCAGACTTGGAGAGGTGGAAACCCTATGATTCTTAAATGATAGATGCGTTATTTTTATTTGTTTTATTTTAGTCTTCAGTTGAATGTAAACCAAATAAAGACAATGCAAGTCCAAAACTCTTCTAGCATTCAGCCAGCTTATTGGATATGCAGTTACATCAACCTATAAAGCTCTAAGGAGGGGGGGAGGGGGCTCTTCCCGTAAATATGTCAGTGTATTGGCCCCCCTACAAAAATTTCTGCAGGCGAACTTAATTTTTACGAAACTAATTGAAAAACAAATTCATAGCTTTCATAGCAGATAGCAAAGTTTGCAGAACTGTTATTAGAGGTCTTACCAGTTCTAAATTCCTTATGTCTTCTATAATTATGTATAACTGGCAATCGGCCATCGATACTGGTATAAAGAGATCCATTCGTGATAGGAAATCTATGTTCTACTTGCTGCAACGTTTTAGAACGCTCATGTTGACTAATATCCAAACTCTGAGGTTGACTAGATAGACCAAAAGGTCGGAATTTGCCATCCAAACCAACTAAAAATTAAAAAAAAATTGATTTTGAATAAAATAAAACGATTTGGAAAGAAAATAAACTTCAAAACAAATTAAAATAAAATAAACTTTCACATAAAAATAACTCTCTTATGTTTAAAAATCACCCTACATATTTTCTGGGATATTGAAAATCAAAATATAATAATATGATCCATTTTACCCCACACAACCCTAGTTCATTATTTTCACACCGTAGTACTACACATTCCTGACAAGGCCGTGTACTTGAAATTCTATTCTGACCTACTTAATTTGTTTGTCAGAGAACTACTCGGCTTACCATATTCATCCCTTTTTACCAATATACTTTAAAATAAGACAGAAGATCGATTCGTCCTTATTCCGGCCTTCAACCGCTTTAAGATAATTTCCGGGGTCCTGCAAAAATGTGTCTTCTCCTTTTCTATTCATATGAATCAGAACGAGAAATCGTATAGGTATTTATGAATGAAAGGGTTAGAAAAGGGATCGTTTGGTGGCGCTAAAGGAGTCGTTGCCGTTTCGAATTTTACAGAAAATCAAAAATGGCCACCTGTTTGCGTAATTTGTAGTTGTTCATGATTATATAATTGTTTTTTAGTGTTTTAAGTGATTAATTGTGAAGTGCTACGGAATACAACTTGTGGTAAATGAAGTAAGCCATCTTTTAATACAAATTCTATGGAGATCATGTTGTTAATTTAGGCTAAATCGTCTTTGTGGGCGAGCGCTAATGGGTAAGTTTTATTTTTTATGCAAGCAAAAGAGTATAAAGTGTTTAAGATCTATTCAATAATAATTTTGATAACCAAAGTGAAGTTAATATAGTAGGAGAGGCCTAGTAAGTCCAAACATTTAGACCATCCCAGCCTAGAGCCCCAATTTAAAACCTAAAATCACTAAAATGAAGAAACGTGAAATCCTAAAAATCTTTTTTTTCTAAAAATTAATGATATTATACAAAATTGAAAAATGAGACCCAAGACAAAACCTGTATTCTTGACTGAACATAATAATATATATTTTCTTTCTTGATGGAAAACCCAAACATTTTAGTGTATGTTCTCACTATAAAGAAGGGCTTTATACTCTATTCAGATATTATTTACACCGAGGTAAACAAGCCTTAGACAATACACAACTGGGTTTTCAAATTTCTCGTTCTGTTATTGGTCACGCGGCATATTTACCTCGGCGTAAATTATATCTGAATAGGGTGTAATACAGTTTAAGCTATGCATAACAGATTAATTGATAAGATCTAGGGCCTTTTCAGATCACATTGTGTCAGCTGGGGGCCTATATATTATGATCACTTTAATACCTATTTTTATCAGAAAAGTCTCCTCCTCAAACCTTTTTTACTTGTACACATTTTTATTATTCATATACCTTGTGGCAGTTTTTCATTGGCGTGTTTTGTAGCGCATCTGTAGACTTCTGTAACCCAGTTGCAAAACCTAGAATCAACTATCCCCAACCCTATGGGAATAAGCAAGTCTTGTACCAGTCCCAACCAGAGAGCAATGCCAGCTACCGGCCATGGGTTGATTATTCTCGGATGGATACACAAAACCTGAAAAAAAAATTAAAAATGTAAGTTTCTAACTGGGCTCTTATTTTTTTTTATGTACAATCGCTTAAGCCAAGTATTGTTTTTTTCAATGTATTTTCCATTGATTGCATTTGGACCGAATACTCAAACACACACAGACCTATTTAAAATACTCATATTTATTTCATGAAACTACTTCGCTAAATATCACCAGTAAAATGAAATTAAACCTTTTAAGTTAGAAACATTTCACTCTACTTCCTGGTAGGTATGCTTCAATCATTATTTTAATATAATAGTAAAAATTTTTTGTAAATAATGAAATAAAACTAGTTTTTTCTTCAAAGTAAACACAAAATCATTAGTAATTAAATTATATTCAATTTTTCTATAAAAAATACAAAAAAAGTTATTAACCAATTTGCCTCCTGTGAGGATTGAACTCACGACCCCTGGTTTACAAGACCAGTGCTCTGCCACTGAGCTAAAGAGGCTTACACAAAACTTATTCAACCAACACACACTGTTTAGGAGGAGTCGCGTCATCATATCCTTGAATTCTTTTATGAATTCCGCGTATTGTCGGTTGCCTATACTGTGCGCTCGTTTTGATATTTCAAAATATAGCAAAATTATATTTTGTTGTTATTGATTGAAAAATAGCCTGTATCTCGTAAGAACTTTGTTTTTATTATATCTGGCATGTAATTATTGGCTTAACATTAAATGCGACTCGAATTTAACGTTTTTTCGTATTGTTTAAATAGGTCAACGACTCAAAAAATTACTAATTTGTTCTTGTGTAAATAGATGCATTCCAATATGTTGCTTTTAATAAGTAATTAATTCGGAAAATTGTTAATCTATTATGTGTAATTTGTAGCTATTTTGCCTTAGCTTTATGATAGGAAACATAATAAAAGTGATTGTATCAAGCTGGTACAAACTATTGATTAACTAATAGGGTTTTTATTAGGGGTATGGAAAATATGTTTCTTTATATTATATCTATTTTTAGCTACATCAGTATAGAGGGAATCTAGCCCTTATTAAGGTAATTTATTTATCCTCACCAATATAAACCACCAAGTTAAGAACGTTTGATTTAAAGTTTCTCCCTCTTAACTAGTGGTGGGTCGGTATCTGTGTAACTGCTACTTTGAAACGGTATTTTTTAATACCGTTGTGTCGCGCTCCACTTCATACATGCAAGCAGTTACTCTGGAACTATTAAGATTTCGTCCTTCGCCGCTACACGCTGCGATGCAAACGGAGAGAAAGCGACAGCGGTCGGCCTGTTCAGCCATTCGCTGTGGAGCGCGCAACGGCAAACGGTATCTGAGTGACAGTAACAGTCTCGTGGTTGACGATATTTTGTCGTTGAAGGTATTTTTTCAGGTCGGTTTGTAAAAGTCGTGGGACCGTTTGGTTTTGACGCTGCTTTTCGTAGTTATGGTGCTGGTGTTTTGCTGGCGCGATAGCCACGGTGCTATAGTATTTTTTAATGGACGCAGTCTCTGGAAATCCTTTAGCGTGTATCGATGATGACTCAAAAAGTTAAAAAGCGTTTGTCAATTTGACTAAAATATTTTAATATTATTAAATACTTAAAATAGTTTTGTGCATGGGGATAGATACCAAAGCAGATAATTTTTATCAGTCCCTTAATTAGTTTTAATCGAAACCAGCAAAATAAAAACTTTAAATAAAAGAAAAGATTGACACTTCAAGTTTTGATCTATCAGAGGAATTTTCTCTGTATTTTTTCCAATATAGCGGAAATCGCACCGAAAGTTACTCTCAAAAATCGTTTAAATAAATTGACAGGCGATTTGAATTTTATCATTTATTGGTTTTAGATTTCAAGGTCACTGATAGGAATGATAGATTATTTTTTATTTCGATAAATTTTTAACTTTTTTTTCAAACCTTGCTCTCTAGTTCGTTCCCAAGTAACGGTTATTTAGTCGCGGTATTTTTAACCTCTACTCCTAACTTTTTGTTTCTCGAATGAGGTCATATGATGGTCCTGTCAAATTTGACATTTAGACGGCAACACCGCAAGACCAAGTAACTGCGGAGACCAAAATGTATTAATAATTAATTTTATAAATTTGGATTAATTAATTATATTTATTCCCTTCGCGCACTAGCAACTTTTCCGAGGCAACTGTTTAATCACTTAAATGGAACATACATAACTAAATGTAAAGTCGCGCACGGCGATTTTTAAATCGAAGCAACTAAAAAATTGCAACACGTCCTATTTTGACGGCGATGAAACTGTTTCCGGTGATTATCAGCCACGCTTGTTGTTATCAGTTGCTTTGTTAACTATTTTTACATGGTAAACTGTTACGGTTTCTTTCTTTCCTGTGGTGGTACAGCCAGACGAAATGTAGTATTTTGATATGAAATACGATGTCCCAGTATTTTTAATAAGTTGTCAAAACTATCTATACTCATTCGAAAATAATTAAAAAATTTGTTTGGATGCTCTCTCAAGCCATCAAACAACTTATAAAATTGTCCATTTAAAGGTCTTTGGCTTAGTATTGGATGAACCAAAAATAACTTTTTATTTTGCTTTCTTTTTCTAGCTAAACTGAGAGCACAAACACATGCAATTTCTACAAAATCCATGGTTGAATTGACCTTTATAAGCAACTATTCTCTAGATGCGCGCTGCCGGAGATAACAGGCAACTTTTACCAAACTATTAGTTGCTTATAACAAAAGTTGCTAGTGCGCGGGAGGCATAAGAGAAATATTATTAGTTTTCTCAAAAGTACTAACAGACGCTTGTCGTCAATCACCCTGTATATAAAATCCCTTGTTTACGCCAAAGTTAAACCAAACAATTGATTACACATTCTTTGTTATTCTGACCCGTTTTTGAAAAGCCAAACCCATAAAATTAAGTGTGTAATTTAAGTACCCACTATTGAAAGCAACAAAATAAAAACCTTTATTGTAAATTGTAGTAGAGAGGTAGAGGGTAGAGTTAGGAGACAAGATGGGAGGTAAAATTTAAATGAAGGGATAGCCAATAAGGGTTGAGGGTGTTGATATTTGAGCTTATTAGTTTATGAATAAACCTTGGTTAAACGTGAAAATGTAGAGGTAATTGCTACTCGAAGATTTGGCCTACTTATACAAGGTATTTCATATGGTTGTTTATTTAAGTAACGAAATTTTTGAAGAAAACGTATCACCCGTTTTCATCGTGAAACACCCTGTATAAAAAAAATTAAACGAAAGAGCATAGTATACATTTTTTTTAGTATCATCCTGTATGTAAAACACACCATTGATTAATAGCCATTACTCGAATCGGTAGTGTCTACGAAATACAAACAAATTGCCATGTAGAAAGCGGGTTTTTAGGTTTTGTTTATTATTTTAGCATTGTATTTAATGATTCTTTTATGGGAAGTGTGAAAATACAAGCTTTTTATTTAAAAAAAATCGTAATGTTCGATTTTTTTACTATTTTGTAGAAAATTACGTTTGCAAATAAGCGCCAATTTTATGTTCCGAAAATTTGTTATTCCGCTGGATTCGCATGACTTATTATTTGTTAAATACTGAAAATGACGCGACCAACCGCGGCAGTGGCTTTGAGGTGAGGTACTGGCATTCGACCGTGGCGGTCCGGGTTCGATCCCCGGAGTGGGCATACGCACAATAAAAAAAGTATGCCCGAAATTTAGTAGGTTTTAGAATGCAGGGAATAGTGTAAAACGTATTATCTCCCAACCCACCCCATTCACGCCGGTAACCAGGCCGTATGAGATCGGACATCTCGTGGGGTGTGGAAGAAGGTACACACTCCCCAATCGGAAGGTCATGCAATGGCAAGAAACAAATGGTTGATAGCCCTTGGGGGGTGTCGCATGATTGAGGATCGTGGTTCGGAACCCACGTTAAGCTGTAGGGCCCCTCGGGAATGGCCCTGGCAGCGAACGAAGAGGAACAAAGTACACAACCGAAAAAAACTGCAAACCTGCAAATAATGCCCATTTCCTTGTGAATTATTAAACAATTATCGTTTTTAATACACATTTTTTTAGTTTTCCACATCACGTTTAGTTCATGTAATTAATTGGTTAATAAATTTAGACGTACTTAATAAAATGAGCTAATTTTAATGTTGCAACAATTAGGCAATTTAAATTGAATATAATAAGTCCATAGAATCATATAGCATGTTTTTTGTGCAGCATAAGTGGAGCAAGCAATATAATAAATTCTGTATTGGTACTTAACCGATTACTGTTGGTATATATTTTGCTTTCACCCATTACAAACATGCTTAAAATTGATTGATTATTCAGGATAAAAAGAAATCTTTAAGAAGGTTGCTTGCCAAAAGTCAGGGAAAGATTTGAGGGTGCAAAATTGAGGGTTCAAGAAATATAATTTTAGGAAAGTGATATATTAAAAAAAATTAAATTATGGTCTATTTCAGGACGGAGTAGAGTAATAAAAACTCATTGGGTATCCAAAGAGACTACCGAGTGACCCAACGAATATTTAAGCCACTTTCATAATTTGGCATTGATTTCATTGCAAAATTCTTTATTTTCATCAAGAGCTGGTAGTACCACCCGGGTTTGGGTCAATTTAAGGGTTTTGCCTGTTGTTATCCATTCACAAACACTGAACATGGTGTGACAAAGGCGTGCATTATGTACATGGTATTAGGTACACTTATTTTTCATTAAACATTATAAAAAAAATACAAAAAATACATTGTGCAGAAATTAAATTATAAAAAATCATAATATTGTTCGTCATTTAAGGAACTGTCAAGTCCTCTTGACGTTATAATTAACGGGCTACGGTCCCATTGATCAGGTGGTCAAGATCCCATATTTTTCCTCTTCTTAAATGATATGATGGACTGCTTTTGTCAGTTTTCTGGTGTCACTTCCTTAATGGCTTGATTATACAGTAGCTTAACGTATTTTATTTTAAATGTCGTGTTGTGGCCAACACCGAAATTGAGCCGAACTAGACGGAATTTCTCATTTTATTACTCTAAATATAGTAATAACTTTTTTTCCAATGAACGTCCTACTTTTCTGACAGACTGTACAGAAGTGTGCGTTTCAAAGATCATCAGAATAATGAGCTCTCGGCTAGCTCCTCCCACCTGTTTACTGCGCACCCAAAAGTCAGAGCTCAAGCTATATTGCACGAGCTTGTACCTTTCGGAAATAGGTTACAGTACTGCAAACATACATTCCACGATTATTTCCCAGTTCCGTCCCCTTCTAATCTCAAAAACTTTAACATTTTCATCCCCTCTTACCCCTTTACCTTTTTCGGGATATTTAGGGTCCAAATAAAAAAAAATTCTAGAGTACTAAGTACAACCGCAATTTAAGATGGCAAATTTTAGCGCGGTCTGATCCATTTAAACGTTTTGTCGTACTGTATGGGATACTCTTAATATAAACACATAACATAAGGCATAACTATTTTAGTACCGTGGCAAATAATGCATCTCGGTATGCATTAAAGATATGTTTATGCGTCGAATGTCCTGAATATCTGACTAATGCATACCTTTATTTGCTTTGGTAATTTCTAAAAGGTCATACTCTCTGTCATACTGATTAGGAAAGTGTAAAGAAATTTAAATATTGGATAGATATCTAAGAATAAGCCTACAAAATTACTTATCAGTTGAAACGTTGTAACATAAAAGTAAATAAAGAACTAACTTTTTCTTGACAAAAAAAGTCTAACCAAGTTCTCATCTTGTTATAACCGGTGCTAGAGGAAGTGGCGTGTGAGGCAATGCTTGCCTAAACGTACTGGGAAAATTTGTGACGAAACAAATATAAAGTTTTAAGTCCAGCCTCTAGGAAAACGGGATGGAATACAATGTTTTTGGTTACATATATCGCTGGTAGAGGGCCAAAATAGAGTTTTCGTGGTGACGGAATCTCAGAAACGATAAAAACGTGATTTTAAATGTTAACATCGATTTTAAATTCTTAGTATCGGTCATGTTATCGGAGTATTTTATTTCAGCAATGTTTTACCATCTTGAATATGCCATAAACTAAACGGTATATGTATGTGGCAACCACAATAATAAGACCTTATAAGGAGAAGATACGTGATAGATTTATATGGGATTCATGTAACATTAAACTTAAGAACGCTAGATAAAATATACGATAGTTGATGTGAACTTTATGCCTTTACGGGTGTAGGCCAGAGGGGAACGAAGAAAAAAAAAAAAATCAAACTAGGTGTACTATAGTCTATTTCAGAAAGGTGTAGAGTAATAAAATGGGAAATTCCGTCCGGTTCGGCTCAATTTAGGTGTCGGACATAGGCGCAGGTAAATTTTGTGCATTAAATTGTTTATGATAACGAACCAAAGAAAAAAAAGAAGATAATTTGATAAAGAAGGAACTATCAGCTATAGCAAATTTACACAAACATCGTGTTATGAAATATGCCGTGGAAGATATAGCTGAAAAACATAGTGTAATTGTGCTGCGCACACTGCCATATCATTGCTAATTAAATCCTATAGAACTTATATGGGCGCAAGTGAAAGGATTTGTAGCAAGATACAACACGACATTTAAAATAAAAGACATTAAGCTACTGTTTGATCAAGACATTAAGGAAGTGACACCAGAGAACTGGCGAAAAGCAGTCTATCATGACATTAAAGAAGAGGAGAAAATGTGGGATCTTGACCACCTGATCGATCGGACCGTCGACCCGTTAATTATAACGTCAAGAGAAGATGGCAGTTTCTTAGATGAAGAAGAATATTATGATTTTTTTGTATTTTTTTTTTACAATGTTTAATAAAAAATAAGTGTACCTAATACTATGTACATAAATTTGTCACACCATTTTCAGTGTTTGTGAATGGATAACAATAGGCAAAACCTATAAATAAACCCAAACCCGGATGAAAATAAAGAATTTTGCAATAAAATCAATGCCAAATGGCTTAAATTTTTGTTGGGTCACTCTGCATTCCCTTTGCATATCTAATCAGCTTTTATTACTCTACACCTTTCTAAAATAGACTATCGCTTAGTTTTTAGAAAATATACATCACTGTATAAAGCCCTAGAATTTTTCTAGTTTTTTTAAATAGTGTTTTACGAGATTTTTATGATTTTTTTGCGGGTTTTGCGTTGCAAACTTTGTTTTGAATAGGCAAACTACTCTGCTAGTATATATTTAGAAATTTTCTCGCACCTAATTTTCTCTTAAACATAACATCCATAAGTATATACTCGCGGAGATGTTTTTTTAAAATTATTTTTCTTTAGACAATCTTTTACGCTTGATTAGAAGGAGCGGCTGGATAAATTATTGAAAGTAGTCCATCTGCTATATACATACATTCATATGTACCTGCTAAACAAGTTCATCTTCACTACAAAATGCGTACATTTATTTTGTTGGTATATGTCATATAAAAACACTTTCTTTTCTCAGATACACATAAATACTTCATAAAAATCATTGAAATATGGAACTTTTAAAATACACTTCAATAAAAGTTTGTTTGAATTAGGAAATAATTAATACATAGGAGATTACAGTGGCGGATCTAGGATTTTGTGGGAGGGATACAAAAAAAAGTGACAACCTAATAAAAAGAGCGTATCGCGGTTTCAAGAACCTTCATACGCCCTTCAATTTTTAAGGCCCAAAGTAGACATTACATTGATTTTGTAAGGCTCAGGAGGGGGGGGGGGGCGAAACTGCCCTTTTAAGGCCCAGAGTAAACAAAAACGCCTATTTTGTAAGGCTGAGGGGAGGCAGTCCCTTTTTCACGAAAGAACCAATGAGGGTAAGTGAGTGTTAAATTTTCGAACGGTCTGCGGTTAACTGAAAAATGACCTCGTTATTTTAATCCTTTTTGCAAATAAACAAAATTTAAAAGTATTACAACAAACCATAAATAAACTTATGTTATTTTAGACTAAATTGCCAATAGACCGTGGACTAAATATTTAAAGATTTTTAAAGCCTCTTAAAACCGAGATAATTTTCTTTTCCAAAGTAATCATTTATTGGCTTTAATTAAAGTTCACGTTGCTTTAACAATAATTATAACAATAGAATTGAATACTGACTTTTAATTGTCTATGAATAATTGCACAAAGACGTAATTTAAATGACAATTTCCACCAATAGTGTAGTGCAACATCCGTTAAAGAAATAATGTGCAATGTGTTAGGAAGGTTGCTACAAAAGTTTTTTAATTATACAGGGTCAGTGGCATAGCCAGAAAATATGCTCAGGGGGTGCTCAGTGGGCGTTAGTAGGACATTTTTTGGTCTGGAGAAAGGAAGAGTCGGGACTACATGTTTTTCATGATATTGTTCCTAGTTAAGAGGACGGAAAAGCGCCGCAGGCGAAATATGCTCGGGGCCCCGCCTAAAGTTCGTTTAAAATTCACCTTGATACTATAAAAATTCAAAAATAAATAATTACCTCTCCCCCTCTGCATGGTTGAATTAAATTTATTTTTGTAAATGTTTTTTTTCACTTTTTTTTTTTTTATATTTCTAGCTGGCTGTTTATTAAAAAAAATAATTTTTTATATTTGTGAAAAATATGAATATTGGTGTCAATCAAAAATTTTAACATATATGTATGACTCTAACCAGCGTTTTTCGGGCTCGGTTTTTCATGATTAAAAATAAAGTAAACGTCGCTCACCACGCCAAAATTGATGATTTTTTCAGAAATCATGTATTTTAGGAGCGTAGATTTAAGAGCAGTTTTTGGTGCAAATGCTTAGGTTTTGAAATACTCCTTAAGTGCCGTTTTGTATATTCATAATAAAGCATTATCGTTTCTTCCCGCGCTATTTTTTTATTATTATCACACTTCTTCCATAAAAAAGGTTTCAATTAAAATTTTTAGCAGTCCCCCTCCCCTCAATTCGCCACTGTATAGGGTGTTATGGAAAATACCAGTAAATAATAGTAGTTTCTACAACAAGTCTGAATATGATGTCTATATCCCACGAGGAAGTAAATTGAGCACGACGCCGTTGGCGTAGCATTCAAACTTCCGAGTGCGATATGGACAATCCACTCGAGTTGAACCAGCACCACCTAAACAATATTTATTAAGGTGTATTGGTTGAACAGTATATTTTTTCTACGACCAAACTTACGAACCTTATGCAAAAAAATGTTAAAAAATAAGTTTGCAGGCTGCCTCACCCACGACCATTGGATCCAAAGTTCGACGCTTTACTGTGTCGGCCACAGGATCATGTTAGAAATTACTGTAAAACCAACTTAATAATCATGCTACATGAAATTAATTTTCTATGCACATTCAGCAGGTTGTGTTATTGATAAAACTATTATAGATGCGTATTTATTTTGTTATATTGAACAAATTAATAACATATTGTACCATATACATATAAATTATATAGGTTAGTGTCTTGAAAAAGAAAGCGAAGTCTCAGTAAATACAATAAACTGTGATTGGTCAGTACTTTATAAGGGCGCCACAGAGGAATCTAATTTTTATAACAGTGTTGTCAACTAATGGGAAATTTTCGGTTTTGTAAGAAATAAAGATCCAAAGCATAGAGGAATAATAGGTTGGCGCTGTATTCAACGGGAAAAGGGAATTTTTTTTTTAAATGGGAAATTTTATTTTTAAAGGTTGCAACACTGTGCAGTGCTGACTGTAAAGAATTTGATATTTTTTCGTACAGTTAACTGGAATAGCCTACTTTTCTCGTCACTTAAGTGTAAAGGAAACATCCATGTGGGAGTAGGTGAAGAGTAAGCTTAATATAACAAAAACTATTTTCTGCAAAACGAATTCCCGAGAAATAACGATCTGCGATGTAAGTCAACCGACAACCCCCTGTATAGCACGAGGTGGAGACGAGGGCGGTAATCCCGTACATGATAATAAACTATTAATTTTTTGATTTATGTGATATTTCTGATAGGTTTCGTTATACAATCCCTGTTACTTAGTAACGCTTCCGGCTGTTTTTAACATTTCTCTTGGTAATTCTACCCGCACCTGTTTACTTCACATTCATTTGTCCGTGATAAACTACTCGTTCTTATTGGCTTTTATAATTTTTTCGAACAGTTACTTTTGCTCTCAACAATCCCAATTTATAGCATAAATATTACCATAGTAAATGTGAAATAACAGAATTATCTACAGGGTGAGGATTTTAAATCGAACACTTCTTATAGCGGCTCTGGAAATAAGATTTCTCTAAAATCCAAAAATACATCTTTAAAGATTTTTTTTGGGCTTCGCTTTTGTCATGTAAAAAAAATTAGGACCCCAAGGGAGGGGCGCAGCCCTAACCAATTATAGTCTATTTCAGAAAGGTGTATAGTAATAAAAGCTCCTGAGGTATGCAAAGTGACTATCCAACGAATATTTAAGCCACTTTCATAATTTGGCATGGATTTCATTGCAAAATTCGTTATTTTTATCAAGTGCAGGTAGTACTACCCGAGTTTGGGTCAATTTATGGGTTTTGCCTATTTATGATTTTTGAGTGGGCACTGCCCAAATCAAAGGTGACTTCTAAAAAAAAAAAGGTCGCCGGCCTCCCGCCGCTCTAGAACGCGCTAATAGACAAAACTTCCCTCTTGTGCTAAGTGACGTCTACAACAAAAGAAAAAGGTCGTTTTCTTGAAAACACCATACAACCACTCATTAAAACTTTCATAGCCACGTCCCTCTTCCCTCGAGAAAATTCCCTTACAAAACCAACCCTTCAATTTTGGGGGGGGGGGCACCAGGGTGGGCACTCATGTTTCTAGGGTGGGCCGGTACCCACCCTGGCTCCCCCCCTGGCGCCGCCGCTGTTACAAACACTGAAAATAGTGTGACAAAGGCGTGCATTATGTACATAGTATTAGGTACACTTATTTTTTATTAAACATTATAAAAAATCATAATATTCTTCGTCATCTGAGGAACTGTCATCTTCTCTTGACGTTAAAATTAACGGGTCGAAGGTCCGATAGATCAGATTTTTTTTTTTTTTTTTTTTTATGATAAAACACCTGCACTGTAGGAAAATTCCTTTAAGGCGCTCTGGGAGCGGTGCGAGTGCGAAAAAAACGATTAACGTTGGTCTTGAAACGTTGAAGATTGTATTCATTGGGAAACACGACCTCAGGAAGATCATTCCACAAAGATGACGTTCTCCAGATGAAAGAATTCTTGAACAATGAAGTTCGAGGAGTATTAAGCTGAACAACATATGGATGAGCGGCAGTGGTTTGCCGTGTATTTCTGTTTTGCATTGCTCTAGGTGGAATCAAGTGGGCAATGTCAGTCGAACACCTGCCATGGAAATATCTGTAAAAGAGAGCCAAATCACCAACCTGTCTTCGATGCTCCAGGCTATCGAGGGTCTTGGTCAGCTCGGGGTCGCCGATCAGACGAACGGCTCTCCTTTGAATGGAATCCAGTAGCCGAAGGGTGTGCTTGGGTGCAGAGCTCCAGACATGAGAGCAATATTCTAATGATGGTCGAATCTGGGCTTTGTAGAGTGTCAAAAGTTGATGAGGTGTGTACAACCTTTTGGTGCGGAAAAGTACACCAAGTTTCTGTGCAGCTGTTTTGGCAATTGCGGCAACGTGATCATGCCAAGACATATTACCTCCCAGATTGACCCCCAGCAAATTAATAGACGGTGCCAGGGGAATTGCGTGTCCTGCCATGACTATATCCGGTTCTGCAATGTTAACCTTTTTGGAGAATACTGCTGCCTGGGTTTTCTTAGCATTAAATTCGACTTGGTTACTGTCACCCCAAGCCAAAATTTCTTCCAGGTCCTTGTTGAGGCGCAATACTTCATGCTGCCTGCGAAGATGTGCGTCGGCAGCGGATGTTTGGGGAGTCAAGGTAAAAGATGAGACAAGTGTGCTGTCATCAGCAAAGCTATAAATTGGATTTTGGGTTTTCACTAGAAGGTCGTTAATATACAGTAAAAAGAGGGTAGGCGACAATATGGACCCTTGAGGAACACCGGCATTGATGGTGAAGGTGTCTGAGAGAAACCCGTCAATCGCCACTTGCAGATAACGGTTCTTAAGGAAGCTGGTTAACCATAAACAAAATCCATTAGGCATACCGTAGGATCGCAGTTTACTTAAAAGCCCATCGTGCCAAACACGATCAAAAGCCCTAGAGATGTCCAGTGCAATAGCCCGGGATTCTCCATGATGTTCGATGGTGTTGCTCCAAAGATGGGTGACATATGCCAGAAGGTCACCTGTTGATCTGGACTTAAGAAAACCGTATTGATGGTCGCTGATAATGTTAAGCCCTTCCAGATACTTTAGTAGTTGTTGGTTAATAGCTTTCTCCATTACTTTGGAAGCGACGGGTCGGTAGTTGCTTGGCAGGGTCTTTTTACCTTTCTTTGGAATGGGCTGGACAGGTGGTCAAGATCCCCATTTCTCCTCTTCTTTAATGACATGATGGACTGCTTTTCGCCAGTTCTCTGGTGTCACGTCCTTAATGGCTTGATCAAACAGTAGCTTAGCGTCTTTTATTTTCAATGTCGTGTTGTGTCTTGCTACAAACTTTTCACTTGCGCCCATATAAGTTCTATAGGATTTAGTTCGCAATAACATGGCGATGTGCGCAGCACAGTTTCACTATGTTTTTCAGCTATATCTTCCACGGCATATTTCATAAAACGATGTTTGTGTAAATTTGGTATAGCTAATAGTTCTTTCTTTGTCAAATTATCTTTTTTTTTCTTTGATTAGTTATCATAAATAATTGAATTCACAAAATTTACCTGCGCCTATGCGAAATTGATCCGAACTGGACGGAATTTCCCATTTTATTACTCTACACCTTTCTGAAATAGACTATATCGCTACCCTAGTTCAAAAGCGAAATAACTTCGAATTTCTCAAAAATTAGATATTACGGTAATATTATTTAGAGAAATTAATATTATCCGTTTCAAAAGAACAACAACTTAAAAGTGTCATGTCTATATAATAAACATCGATATTTCCTTAAAGAACTCGTGAATTTTTTTTTCTCTTTTTACTTTCAAAAGAGAAATATACTTAAATATTTCTGTTTTGAATTAATTTGAGATGTTTCTGTTTTGAACTGGGGTAGCGATATACTCTTATTGAATTTAAAATAAGTGTTGACCACGAACCGCGACAATTTTACATAATTAAAAATATCGAGAACTTCGCCGTAAATATGCGGGAAATAAAAATATTCCAAGATGACTCGGTCTAAATTACAACCATTGTTGATTTCTAAAAAATTATCTCTTACGACCGACTACGTACAATTAAAAAATACCATTTGCGCGTTTCTTTAACGTTCAATTAATAATTTTAGTCCTCATTTTCCATCTTATATAAAACAATCTTTAAGAGAAATCGCCGGATCTTTTATCTTAAATATTAGTTGTGCAATTATAGGCTATAGATCTATACATGTATCCAGTGGCGTAGCCAGAAAATATGCTCGGAGGGCTCAGTGGGCGTAAATAGGACATTTTTTCTGAAGGCAAAAGACGCGAAAAATTTTCGGGGCCGCGCCCAAAGTTCGTTTAAAATTCAACTAACAACTATCAAATTTCGAAAATTAAATTATTACCTCTCCCCCTCTGCATGGTTGGATTAAATTTGTTTTTGTTAATATTTTTTTTTGATATTCCTAGTTGACTTTTTATTAAAAAAAAAAACATTTTTTATATTTGTAAAAAATATGAATATCGGTGTCAAACTAAAATTTTAACATCAGACGAATGTATGACTCTAACCAGCGTTTTTGGGGCTCGGTTTTTCACGATTAAAAATAAAGTAAATATCGCTCACCACGCCAAAATTGATGATTTTTTCAGAAATTATGAATTTTAGGAGCGTAGATCTAAGAGCAGTTTTTGGTGCAAATGCTTGGGTTTTGAAATACTCCTTCTTAAGTGCCGTTTTGTATATTCATGATTAAGCATTCTCGTTTCTTCCCGCACTATTTTTTTTATTATAAATTATCACACTTCTTCCATAAAAAATGTATCAATTAAAATTTTTTACTTTAATTTTTCTCTTTAAAAATAAACACCTAATAATTGTTTTTTTGTTTTTGTTGTAAAAATATTTTATTGCGTTGGGTTATATTTTTGTTGATTTAAAATAGCTCTAAAAAAAGAAAAATGGAACCGACAAGTATATCAATAGAAAAATACTATAAAATATTATTCTTTTTACTCGTTTTCCTTTAAAATCACATCATAAATCAATAACTAAAATAATATGCGAACCTGAATCCTGAATCTCTGTATAAAACGGGACTTTTAGAAGGAAAAGTTTAAAAACTAAACATTTCCTACAAGACCTTTGTAATCTAAGCCAAGAATACATTATTTAAAAATTTAAATTAAAAGTCCAAGCTTGAGACGAAAAATTAGGTTGCAATTAGACTTTTAGACCCAAGCTCCAAGGCTTGGGGGGGGGGGGCTGCACCTCGGCAGCCCCCCCTTAAATACGCCACTGTATCTATCAACTTAATCCCAACGAAATTCAGGTTATTTTCTTATAGGAAAAACACGTTTTAATACCATTATACCATAATTATAATAACATTAATAACAACATGCCATAAAAATATAAAAATAATGCGGTATTGTGATGTAATGTTTCTTAAATATATACTTTTGTTATTAAAGAAATTCCGTGCAATTTTTTTTATAGGCAATCTGGGTGATCAAGCTGATTATTAGAGCAATAAGAAATTGAGGATGCGTGCATTCTGCTTTTTATTTTTAGTTAATTCATGTTTAGCATAGAAAAATATTCTTCTGGTTTAAAATGTTGTTATTTAATCATGCTTGTATGAAAATTAACTTTAAAAAGCGATTCTCAGGGTATGTTTATGCCAGTGGCGTATTTAGGGAAAGGGGGGAGGGGCTGCCGGGCTGGGCTGCGCCCCCCCCCCCCCCCTCCCGAGCCTAGGAGCTCACGTCTAATTGCAACCTAATTTTTCGTCTCACGCTTGGACTTTTAATTTGAATCTTTATATAATTTATTCTTGGCTTAGATTACAAAGGTCTTGTAAGGAACGTTTAGTTTTTAAACATTTCTTTTTAAAAGTCCTGTTTTATATAGAGATTAAGGTTACGGACGCATATCGTTGTAGTTATTGATTTATGATGCAATTTTAAAGGAAAACGAGTAAAAAGAATATTTTATAGTATTATATACTGTCTGTCGCGTTTTCCCTTTTTTAGAGCTATTTTAAATGAATCAAAATATACACTAATGCAATAAAAAAAACATTACAACAAAAACAAAAAAAAGTTAGATATTTATTTTTAAAGAGAAAAATTAAAGTAAAAATTTTAATTAAAACATTTTTTATGGAAGAAGTGGGATAATTTATATTAAAAATAATAGTGCGGGAAGAAACGAGAATGCTTTATTATGAATATTCAAAACGGCACGTAAGACGGAGTATTTAAAAACCTAAGCATTTGCACCAAAAACTGCTCTTGGATCTACGCTCCTAAAATACTTGATTTCTGAAAAAATCATCAATTTTGGCGTGGTGAGCGATATTTACTTTTTTTTTAATCATGAAAACCCGAGCCCGAAAACGCTGGTTAGAGTCATACATACGTCTTATGTTAAAATTTTAGATTGACATCAATATTCATATTTTTCACAAATATAAAAAATGTTTTTTTTAAATAAAGAGAAATATCAAAAAAGAAAAGTAACAAAAAACATTTACAAAATCAAATTTAATTCAACCATGCAGAGGGGGAGAGAGAATAATAAATAATTTTAAATGAACTTTGGGCGTGGCTCCGGAAAATTTTCGCCTTCTTCACTAGGCACAAATATCCTACTTACGTCCACTGAGCCCCCCCCCCCAGCAGATTTTCTGGCTACGCCACTGGTTTGTGCTCCTTACCATGATTTTATTCCGTGAATTTTTACCTAAATCGATCTAAAAGCCCTCGTTAAGGGTGAGGTCTAGTGTCGCATTCGCCATTTCGTTTTTTTTTTGTAATAGCATGGAAACCGTTTAAAATAATATCATGAAAATTGGTACATGCCTTACAACCGATAAGTTGTAAATTATAATGAATTTAAAGTGAAAATATTATTCTCAGTGGCGTCGCACGGAGTGGGGCTTACGGTAAATATTATCCTATATTTTTTATTTCTTAGATTTTTTAATTTTAAGTGCAATTTTTTGAATGTCTAGAGTTTGTTTTTAAAAAAAGATACTCTTGTTTCATTTCCATGGGATCCACAGTTTTCGAGTAAAATTAATTTTAAAAATAACGCATTTTTCAAAAGGAACGATAATCCATCCAAGATGAGTTCAGATAATTCCAAAAGTTACTCTTAACAATGTAGCGATGTCTGAAAAGTCTCAAAATAATATAAAAAGTTCCTATAAACAATGTTTCGTGTATCATAATTTGCAAAATATATTTTTTTTTGTAACAGAACTTTCGGAATAACCTCTATGGATTATCCTTTAATACGTTATTTTTAAAATTAATTTTTTACTCGAAAACGGTGCTTTATATCGAAATAAAAGAAGAGTATCTTTTTTTGAGAACAAACTCTAGGCATTCCAAAAATTGCATTTAAAATTAAATAATCTTAAAAATAAAAAATATAGGATAATATTTACCGTAAGCCCCACCCTGTGCGACGCCACTGGAAGAAATATTTTCATTTTAAATTCACTGTAATTTACAACTTATCGGTTGTAAGGCATGTACCAATTTTCATGCCATTATCCTAAACGGTTTTCATTCACACGAAAAGAGGGGCTCTAGCCCCCTAAGGAAGCATTCAGGACACCCTGTATAGATATAATATCGCATGGAACTGGTAACTTTGAAGAAGAATATCAGAAATATTGGTCAGATGCTATTTATTAAAATTGTTTTCTATGGTGAATGTCGGAATAAATTTCTGATAAACTATTTATTGTAATATACCTCATAATAATATAACCTTTCACACATTATTGGGGTTTCCCAAAAGAAGCACTATATAATTCGGTAACAAATATGGATAAAAGGAATTAATCCTATAATATTACCTTTTCTTGGCTAAAACGTAATATAAAAAAACAATCCCCAGTGAGAATTTTAATACGATATTATAGTATTAGTAGGTATATTGTAAAACCTAAACGATAAAAAAAAATTACATTATACAGGGTGTCTCAAAAAAGTGTGGCGGACTGAACTAGCATTTTTTTAACAGGAACACTAACATATTATTTTCTAATTCCCTATAATATTTCACGTATATTTTGTATAAAATGTCATTATAATATGTCTAAATTTAATTGTTTTTGATTTATGGCATTCTCAGACTTTGACAGGCTGTAGCACTGGAACGCCGCATCTTAGACAAGAATGGTTTTCACCTCCCTATCTTAGTTTTTTATTCTCTATCGAAAAGTTACAACAACCATTTTTTTGGGGGTTTAACATGTTAAATCGGAAGTGTGGTAACATGTATAACTCAAAAACTATTGAATTTAGACATATGACATTTATAAAATAAGCATAGAATTTAGTGGGGAATCAGAAAATAATATAATATATAGGGTGTTCTATTTAAAAAAACTTAAGTTATATTCGCCACGTTTTTTAGGCCACCTTGTATACTCCAGTATAATTTTAAGATGTGCACGTTAATGGTCTCTACAACTTTTGTATTTCGAATTTTTATTTAATTCTTAAGATAAAGGGGAAAATGAACTTTATCGTTGACTCACCCTGTATATTATATTAAAAACATTGCGATCGCTTGAAACGAATCCTGTCAATGTTTATTAATAAATTTTAAAAAACATTTTGTATTTGGACTCTACAGATTTAGGTACCCCCTTTTTTTCTATAAAAAATGCCCATGAAGGTAAGTAGGTAATGCTTTTTCTTCTTAATTGTTTGCACGCCACTGTAAAAATACAATGAACAACCTTTTGCCTTAAAAAATAACCGCTATAACAGTAAATCGATAACTGTTGTAAGTTGTAAGTTGTAAATTGAAAATAATATTGTATAATTTATTTGCCGCGCCTCGTATGCAAACTTTGACGTAAAACAGTGAGCGGAAATGTGCGAGCTTTAAACATACAGCAGAGTGGCGCAGTGGAAGCGTGCTGGGCCCATAACCCAGAGGTCCGTGGATCGAAACCACGCTCTGCTACAAAACTTTTTTTTAGGTTTTTATTTTTTTGGATTGTATTATAGTATTTTTTAAGGGGGTGTACGTCGCGGCTGAAGGTCTGCTACTATTTTTGAAATTTTTATCTTGGCGCTCGTTACTAGCAAAAAAGTACGTGGAAAAATTACTAGTATATCAGAATAAACAATTATATCGAAATAAATATCCCATTCATCCTACCCAGGGGCGTATTTAGGAGGGGGGGGGGGCTGCAGCCCCCTTAGCTAGTTTAAATCAACAAAAATATAACCCAATTCAATAAAATATTTTTACGACAAAAACGAAAAAACAATTAGGTATTTATTTTTAAAGAAAAAATCAAAGTAAAAATTTTTATTGAAACATTTTTTATGGAAGAAGTGTGGTAATTTATATTAAAAGAAATAATGCGGGAAGAAACGAGAATGCTTTATTATAAATATACAAAACGGCACTTAAGAAGGAGTATTTCAAAACCTAAGCATTTGCACCAAAAACTGCTCTTAGATCTACGCTCCTAAAATACATGATTTCCGAAAAAATCATCAATTATGGCGTCGTGAGCGATAATTACTTTATTTTTAATCATAAAAAACCGAGCCCGGAAAACGCTGGTTAGAGTCATACATACGTCTTTTGTTAAAATTTTGGATTGACACCAATATTCATATTTTTCACAAATATAAAAAATGTTTTTTTTTTTAAATAAAGAGAGGAATATAAAAAAAAAAGAAAAAAAACATTAAAAAAACAACTTTAATCCAACCATGCAGAGGGGGAGAGGTAATAATTTAAATTTTGAAATTCGATAGTAAATAGTTAGGTGAATTTTAAACAAACTTTGGACGTTGCCCCGAAAATTTTAAAAAAATTTTCCACTTAGGCCCACTGAGCCTCCCCCCCCTCCTCTATTTTTCCGTAAATCGAAAATTATTAAAAGGACATAACTTTTACAATCAACCTGTTAAAATTTTGAAATAAATATTAATAATTTTGTTCACAAATAAAGGATGCAATTAAATATTTGTGTTGTAACTATGGAAACCCAGTAATATTGAATTGTCAAGCTTAACACATTTTAGTTTACAAGTAGCCGTACCGAAATAATATTTCCTAACAGTTATTTTCCGTTGCCTAGCAACGACTAAGTGTAAGGAAATATTGACTTTTTCTTTCAGATATGTTATCAAAAATGTCAATATTTGCGATCGATTTTCGGAAAAAATATTTTTCAATACATAATTTTTTACAATACAATGGATTTTAGTAATTAATCATAGGGGTTTCAGTGGCTTATATCTTTTCCCATCACACCCATAAAGATATCACCTTTCCATTGGTGGAAAAAACTTAGTTTTTTTAATCGTACCAAGAATAACAGCAATTTAACACGGAAAATTTTAGGCGTGAAGATTTTGTCGCCTTTAATTTAGAGCTTCTTCAACAAGTAGTTTGATACTTCTTTTTCATATTGAAAGCCACACCGAATTAGCGACAGGATGCAATTTAAGACTTAATTGTTAAGGCACTAATTGCCAAGTCAATTTTCTGTGTGACTTTAAGCAATTTATTTTTAAATTGATATAATGACACAAGGTCATTGTATAACTAAGCCAGTAATTTTATCTAAAATCAGACACTTTATTAAACTCACAGAGCGTTCAGATGAGTAACAGTTTGTTTATTTTTCGACTTGAAAACATGCACCTGTTCTATTTAAAATTTTTGCTATCTATCTTACTTTAAAAAATAATCGACCATTTTCATACATAAAAGCGACCCTGTATATGAGTTCAAACGCACCATTTATGGTACAAAGTGAAGGTGTGTCACTAATATGGGTTTCTTTGTGTTAATCAATTTGCGACACTAATTTCCAATACTTCTGTCTAAATAAGTCGCAAGATAAAAAAAAATTAAATTAATATTTATGTATTATATGTAGAGAATGTCAGGCAAACTTTTAAAATACATATTAAATATGGTTTTTAAAAGTATTTGTAAAACAATTTAAAAAAAGGTGTTGTAAGTGAACAGCGAGATATATTTAGATATACAGATTTGCCAAAAGCTTTGACAAGCAGAAAAGAGAATGTAATATACCAGCTATAAATGGAATAAAGAGGAGACCTACTTCGCCTGGCTTTTCCATTCCACTACATCTTGCAGACGGAGCATCAGCAGCCGTTAATAAGTAGCTAACCCAGCATTGCAATCTATTTTTTTTAAATTTAAATTACGTTGGAACTGGAAGACCCGGCAAAAGTTAACAAAGTAACACTGCAGTGGGTATCAGGACACGAAGGTATTACAGGAAATGAAAAAGCCGGCTCATTAAATATATTCATTGGTCCAGAATCGGCACTCGGAGTACAAAGGTGCACAGTACGAGATGCAGTAAAGCGATGGATCAGGAGTGAACACAAAATCCTCTGGAGTAAAAGACAGGGATTACACCACAGAAAAAGCTTCATTGGGGATCCAGACCCAAGACTTACGAAACAGTTGCCTTAAATAAACAGGAACTTGCTGAGAACCATTACAGCAATTCTTATAGGACACATGGATATCAAGAACCATCTGCACAGAATGCAACTGTACAATGGACACATTGACTGCAGATTATGCGGACAAGTCAGGGAAACTGTACAGCACATAGTTTGCCATTGCGAGTCACTAGATCGGAAAAGGCAGCGAATACTCAGGTAACCAAAACTGGAACTAGAGGACATTCTTACCCTCTCCCCAGTTGACCTACACAAACTGGAATCACGGAGTGGGCGTAACAACCAAACAGGGTGAGCACAATGGACTAAACCTGGCCTAAGTGCATCCGGCGCGTTGTCTTTTCTGCTCGTTAGGCGCCTGATAGTAAAAGTATTTGGCAAAACCTGTATAAACTTCTATAAAATTAGCAGTTTCGAGAGAGTAGGTAATAATTACTTTTTTAACACCAGGCAGTTATAATGGTGTTAAAAACTCCATTAATAACAAGTTGATGTATTCTTCTTAATTTATTTTTAACAATTCTTTCGATTTTGTTTACTTTATTTTCACTTTCGCGATCGTCGGGTGTAATCCTATCTCCTTGATTCAATTAGGATCAATTATATCAAATTAATTCATCGCCAATCATCAATTAAATGTACTGGGTTATTATCGATGGGTGACGGGTCTTCCACAGTTATAATAAAATCGTTTTTAAAGATTTCTGTTTTATTGAACGTATAGAGAGAGAGGAATAAAAGTGGAATTTGTGTCAATATGTCATAGATGATCTGAATAATGCGTAGGATTAGTTTGATCTAATACATTAAACATGATTGGAATTAAATTGTAACATTTTGGTGTTAGGGAATGGGGGTTTTCACTAAATTTTGATGTAGGTTGACAGCCCGATAACATTATTAGGGCTTGAAATAGTATATTACATAACAAGTGATGAAAGTGATATTTTTCAAACGAGGAGATATTTAGAACGAGGCGTCAGCCGAATGCGGAAAGTCTCTGAGTTTTAGAATAATCACTTTTACACGAGTAATGTACACTATTTTTCCTACGACCACAAAGAATTATTAAAAAAGCCTTTGATTTGTGAAAAAAATATTTCAACACTAGTGTTGAAAAAAAAAACATTAACACTAGTGTTGAAATTAGCATACTTAGGATTATGTTCCACTTAATATCTGGTTTTATAATTTCTCAATAGGCTTTTTCTTTATTTGTAGTTTAACTTTTTCATTTTTTCATATTTTATATATTATAGGAAGAACTAATCCTGGATTGACTTCTAGATTAACCAGAATGAAAAATTTTAAATTTAATCAAGAAAAGATGCATTAAACATAAATCCATATCTGTGGAGTCCATCCATTAATAAACATGGACAGGATTCGCTTCAAGAGAACGCAATGTTTTTATTATATATAGATATAATATCGCATGGAGCTAGTCTCTTCGGACCGCGTCAGTAGCTCAGAGGTGAGTAACTGGCATTCGAACGTGGCGACCCGGGTTCGATTCCCGGAGTGGGCATACGTACAAAAAAAAATTATGTCCGAAATTCAGTGAATTTAAGAATGCAGGGAAGACTGTAAAATGTATCATCTCCCAACCCACCCCATTCACGTCGGTAACCAGGCCGAATGAGATCGGACATCTCGTGGGGTACGAAAGAAGATACACACTCCCCAATCGGTAGGTCATGCAATGGCAAGAAATCAAGGGTTGATAGCCCTTGGGAAATGTCGCATGACCGAGAATCGTGGTTCGAAACCCACGTTAAGCTGTAGACCCCCTCGGGTAAGGCCCTGACAGCGAACGAAGAGGACAAAATCTTCCGAGAATAATTTCGAAATATTGTTCGAAAGAACAAAGAAATCCTCAAGAGGCGAATCTCATAATGTGACTCGAATGTGACCTTTAACAGAATTTTGTTTTAAGGACTCTTAACGTTTAGTTTCCTAATTATTCGAGGCTAGAAGAAAACAATACAAAAAGCTAATTTGTTAATATTATCTTCTTGAACAAATTATGTGTATCAAATTAATCCATTGCCAATGCTTAGCAATGATTGTTGGAATTGTAATTATATGGTTACAGCAGGGTCGTTTTAAATTTCTGTTTCATTACACCTCTTTAGTATGTTAATTAGAGAGTCAAAGAAAGTAGAAATAATATTGATGTCGTGTCAAAGATGAGGCACAATGTAAGTAGATGTAGAAAATATAGTTTTCTCATGTTTTTATTTGTGCCGAATCGCTCATTGTTGTATGGTATTTACGGCTGTTTCTCATAAACTCATACGCACCTTAAATTTTAATGAGCGAGTAAGATCGATTGACTGCGGCACGTCGTGATGTTTCTCGTAAAGAATTTAAAGGTAATACTGTTTTGGTACCAACTTTCTAAATGCCAAATTCTCTAAATTTTTAATTTTATAATGCTAAATATAAAATTCTAAGTGTAAAATGACCTATTTACCTCATAATATCTTGCCTATGTAGCAACATCGAATTATTCGCAGAAGACAGATGAGTACCGGCGGGGAAGGGGGGGCTGCCGCCTCCCCAAACCCAGCCAAACAAATCACTATTTCATCGATATCGGAGGAAGGAAAACACGTTTTTTATAGTATTTTTCAGAAAGGTGTAGAGTAATAAAATGGGAAATTTCGTCCAGTTCGGTGTCGGCTATAGGCGTCAATCAATGTCATTAAAGAAGGGGAGAAAATGTGGTATCTTAACCACCTGATCGATCGGACCGTCGGTCCGTTAATTATAACGTCAAGAGGAGATGACAGTTCCGGAGATGACAAAGAATATTATGATTTTTTATAATTTAATTTCTGTATAATGTATTTTGTATTTTTTTTTATAATGTTTAATAAAAAATAAGTGTACCTAATACTATGTACATTTTTAGTGTTTGTGCATGGATACCAATAGGCAGAACCCATAAATTGACCCAATCCCGGGTGGTACTATGTACTTGCACTTGATTAAAATAAAGAATTTTGCAATGAAATATAGTCTATTTCAGAAAGGTGTAGAGTAATAAAAGCTCATTAGGTATGCAAGGGGACTACAGAGTGACTCAACGAATATTTAAGCCACTTTCATAATAGCTAATAGTTCCTTCTTTATCAAATTATCTTTAAATTCAATACTTTTGGTGGTTAACCAGTCCATAATTTCTTGTTTTTTCCAAGATGAAGTTGAAGTCTTCTCTGTGTGTCGTGAATGATAGCTTGCGTTATTCATAACTACTACTGAATCAGCTGAAAGATATTTTATAATTTCACCAAAATAGTCCTCAAAAACATTCGAATTCGTGGTAATCTCCCGAATTGAATTACGCAATTACTTAAAATTTTAATATTACAAATGATACTATTTTATCTTAATACCAGTTAACCTAATGCTCTAAAATTTTTGTATAGTTATCTTAAAAAAATTTAATGCACAAAATTTACCTACGCCTATGGCCGGCACCGAAATTGAGCCGAACAGGACGGAATTTCCCATTTTATTACACTACACCTTTCTGAAATAAACTATACAAGAACAAATCTTTAGGCCACATTTACAATATACATTTAAAAACACCGGTAGATTAATATTGATAACCTCAACGAGTAATCGTTGACCCCATTTGGGTCAGATCGTGTCGACTCCCTGCGGCAGTGGGTCAGATCTAGCCTTAATCTTACTTTATTGTCTAATGGGCTAATCGACAATCTAGCGCCTTTGGCCCCCTTTACTTTTGATCTATGAGATGGTATCTACCGATGTGGCTAATAAATTTATGTGAACAAAGCTGGCATGCTAGAAAATAAAATAGGATTATGTGGATAATATAAGCAAGTAGATTTATTTTTGATGTAAGACCGATAAAGGTTTCTATTCTTTATGTTTCGCCAGGAATTCATTCTAAAAAATACACGTCTACAATAATTTGTACTGGGTGTTCCTTAATGACGTATTATGAACAAGATCCTGTACCTCACCGTCTTCTATAGCTCACTTATTAACTAAGTTTGGATTTTGATATTTTGATATTTTGCAGACTTCTCTCTCAGACACCTTCACCATCAATGCCGGTGTTCCTCAAGGGTCCATATTGTCGCCTACCCTCTTTTTACTGTATATTAACGACCTTCTAGTGAAAACCCAAAATCCAATTTATAGCTTTGCTGATGACAGCACACTTGTCTCATCTTTTACCTTGACTCCTCAAACATCCGCTGCCGACGCACATCTTCGCAGGCAGCATGAAGTATTGCGCCTCAACAATGACCTGGAAGAAATTTTGGCTTGGGGTGACAGTAACCAAGTCGAATTTAATGCTTAGAAAACCCAGGCAGCAGTCTTCTCCAAAAAGGTTAACATTGCAGAACCGGATATAGTCATGGCAGGACACGCAATTCCCCTGGCACCGTCTATTAATTTGCTGGGGGTCAATCTGGGAGGTAATATGTCTTGGCATGATCACGTTGCCGCAATTGCCAAGGCAGCTGCACAGAAACTTGGTGTACTTTTCTGCACCAAAAGGTTGTACACACCTCATCAACTTTTGACACTCTACAAAGCCCAGGTTCGACCATCATTAGAATATTGCTCTCATGTCTGGAGCTCTGCACCCAAGCACACCCTTCGGCTACTGAATTCCATTAAAGGAGAGCCGTTCGTCTGATCGGCGACCCCGAGCTGACCAAGACCCTCGATAGCCTGGAGCATCGAAGACAGGTTGGTGATTTGGCTCTCTTTTACAGATATTTCCATGGCAGGTGTTCGACTGACATTGCCCACTTGATTCTACCTAGAGCAATGCAAAACAGAAATACACGGCGAACCACTGCCGCTCATCCATATGTTGTTCAGCTTAGTACTCCTCGAACTTCATTGTTCAATAATTCTTTCATCTGGAGAACGTCATCTTTGTGGAATGATCTTCCTGAGGTCGTGTTTCCCAATGAATACAATCTTCAACGTTTCAAGACCAACGGTAATCGCTTTTTTCGCACTCGCACCGCTCCCAGAGCGCCTTAAAGGATTTTTCCTACAGTGCAGGAGTTTTATCATAAAAAAAAAACTTTACCTGTATCCTAGGGCGCATTTCAGGAAAATATTTTTCTTTATACAGGGCTACGTTAAAGGCCAATTTTGACTTTAGTTATTATATAGTTTCAAATATCGTTAAATTATTATTAATTATTTAAGCTATATTATTTTTTGTGATGGAATACAACCAATAAGAGCTCGAAGATATGATTTTCATGTTGGGAGCATGCGAAAAGAATTCTTTTTTGTCACTTTAGTAAACGTTAATACCAATTTATTTTTAAAGCCCCTTTGGTATTTATTCATAATAATGACTGTTGTAGTTGATAAAATGAGTTTTCTGCAAATAAGTTTTGATGCGTTAGAAATTGCGATAGGGTTGTGGTTAATTAGGACAAATGTTTAATTTTTAATACTGCATCGAATGACATAATATACAGGGGTTCCAATTTTAAATAAGAAACATAAATTGATTTAAAATTTGCAAAGTTTGACACTAAACTTTGGACACCCTGTACAATCTGTATTAATCAAACTTGGTTAACGAGACTGTTCGACCTTATTTATTAAGTAATAAGTAATATAAGTATTAATTTTTACAACCAGTGGTACAAAACTGATTTTTCTTGGTGTTTTTTTTTTCGCCTATAACACTAAACCGATTTCAATAAAATTTTGGGGGACTGTAGGCAACTATAAGAGGCATCCAAATAAGTAAGAATATTTATGGCATGTAATCTAAAAAAATAGATCTTTATGACGTCACACTTTTTTGGAACACCCTGTATAAACAAAAATATTTTCCTGAAATGCGCCCTAGGATACAGGTAAAGTCTGCAAAATATCAAAATCCTAACTTAATTATTAAGTGAGCTATAGAAGACGGGAGGTGAGGTGCAGGACCCTGTATAATCTCTGCGGCGGTGCCTCCTGTAAGGGCATCTATTACAGCACTAGTGTTGTAATAGATGCCCTTACAAAACGATTTACAGAACTGTAAAATTCATATTACTAAATGAAAGTAGATAAATAATTATTTGAAGTCGTGACTTCGTGTCTCTTTTTTTATAAAATATGACACTATTACTAATGTCTGTACATTTTGTGAAAAATGCATTTTGGTTTCGATGCTTGTCCAGTAACGAAACGAATATTCGTAATAACTACTTAAGCTGTTTTTGGGAGCGTAAATGTGTTACGTGATTTTCCAATTTTTTTTTAATCGGTCATACTTGACGAAACCAGATCACATAAACCAAATAAAGAACTTTATTTTTAATATCAGGCTTCTCTGTATGGCAAAATCATGAAATTGTTACAATTTATAAGGAATTTCTTAGTGGTAAACCAGTTTTTTACTTGCTCAAATAAGGTCATTGCATAACAACGGCAAAATAATTTTAAGTGCCCACAGCACAGGGTTGAAAAATACATCTTTTTTTAAACCTAAAAATATATTTTTTTATTGTTTTAACCTGTTAAGCAACAACATTATGTTTTAAGCATCTTAAAAATATTTTTTTTAAACATAGCAAGGGAGGTACACTATTTTAAAAAAATTTGCATATAGTCGATTTCAGAAAGGTGTAGAGTAATAAAAGCTCATTAGGTATGCAAAGGGACTACAGAGTGACCCAACTAATATTTAAGCCACTTTCATAATTTGGCATTGATTTCATTGCAAAATTCTTTCTTTTCATCAAGTGCAGGTAGTACCACCCGGGTTTGGGTCAATTTGTGGGTTTTGCCTATTGTTGCCCATTCACAAATTGTAAAAAATCATAATATTCTTCGTCATCTGAGGAACTATGTCATCTCCTCTTGACGTTATTATTAACGGGTCGATCGTCCGATCGATCAGGTGGTCAAGATCCCACATTTTCTCCTCTTCTTTAATGACATGATGGACTGCTTTTCGCCAGTTCTCTGGTGTCACTTCCTTAATGGTTCGATCAAACAGTGGCTTAACGTCTTTCATTTTGAATATCGTATTGTGTCTTGCTACAAATTCTTTCACTTGCGCCCATATAAGTTTTATAGGATTTAGCTCGCAATGATATGACTGTGTGCTCAGCACAGTTACACTATGTTTTTCAGCTATATCTTCCACGGAACTTTTCCTAAAACGATGTTTGTGTAAATTTGCTAAAGCTAATAGTTCCTTCTTTTTCAAATTATCTTCTTTTTTTTCTTCTTTGGTTAGTTATCATAAATAATTTAATGCATAAAATTTACCTGTGCCTATGGCCGACACCGAAATTGAGCCGAACTGGACGGAATTTTCCATTTTATTACTCTGCATCTTTCTGAAATAGACTATAGTGCTAAAAATAAAAATAATATACTCTGTTAAACGGGTTTTCAGTATTATATATAAATTCATTGTATTATAAAAAAATATTGAAAATATCTATAGGGTTCAAATTTAGAAAGTTTTAAAAAATCCATTAATAAACATGGCCAGGATTCGGGTTAAGAGAACGCAATGTTTTTGGTCTAATTTAATATAGATATAATTTTGCATGGAGAAGAATTTAGATATATTGTTTGGATCCGCTTAACAGCTTAAAAAACAAGGTCCTAAACGTGGTTTTCCTGCTTTTTCAATATTAATAGATGCTCTCCTTTTTCCTTTTTTTTAAATGCTTTTTAACAGATTTACAATTTTTAGTAAAGCTTGCCAAATTATACAATTTAAAAAAACATATTATAAACAAATCTGTTTAAAACGCCAATAAGTGTTGTAAACATGTTTAAATAAAATGGTAAAACCGTAAATTTACTGTTTTTTTTTGCACTAAATATTTTTTTGGATCCTGCCGCGATATACATTTTAGATTACTGATTATAGGGTGTTTTAAAAAACATTAGTTGTATTCGCCACATTTTTTTGGGTCACACCGTATGCTGCAGTATAATTTCAAAATGTGCACCTCGATGATCTCTACACCTTTTCTATTTTGAATTTTTATCTAATTCTTAAAATAAAGGAGCAAATGAACTTTACTCTATATCGTTGACTCTGTTATTTGCAGTAAAAATACCTCAGACACGTATTGTAAAACGCCCCATTGTTTAGTCACAGCAATTAGAATTTGCGATAATAACTCGTATCATTGTGTCATGTCATTTCTCGCCATTCTTTTGAATTAGGCCTTTTTCCTCTTCGTTCGCTGCCAGGGCCATTCCCGAGGGGACCTACAGCTTAACGTGGGTTCCGAACCACGATCCTCGGTCATGCGACACTCCCCAAGGGCTATTAATCCTCGGTTTCTTGCCATTGCAGGACCTACCGATTGGGGGGTGTTTATCTTCTTCCGTACACTTTTTTTTTAAAAATATATAATCGCTTAGTTTCAAAAATTATTCTATTGGCGATAACGCTGAAACGAACGGAGATATCGAGCTGCGGTTTTAATATTTTTTCTAGCAAATTTCATCTACTTTTTGATTATGGTATCATAATTATACCTTATGGTTTATTTTTTCGGAGTAAAATCAAAAAATTTGTTATTATTGCAAATTGCGCCCTTTAGCATTTTTTTGAGAACTATTAGGGACAACTAAATACGATTGGTGAAAATGCATGCATTTCTCTTCCAAACAGTATTTAGTTTGCTAAAATCGGATAAGTCATTTAAAAGTTACATCGATTTTACTGATTACACTTCCAACAGCTTCCCCCCTCTTATTAAAGTCGGTACGCCAATGAGCATAAGACCAAAATGATGCATAATTGTCCAAGCTTTTTAATGGTGTTATCAAAGATATACCTTAATGTGGAATTTTCGGAGATATGTAAAATTTTAAAATTTACTTTTCAATTACGCCCTCTTGCGGCAAAATACGGAACATAAAAATAATTTCCATTTTCTCTTGGACACTTTTATCATAAAAAAATTTACCCGGATGCTGTACGATTACTAGATTCTGAGATATGGCCGGCGGTCATTCTTAGTTGACCACCCTGTACTTATGCCCACTCCGGGAATCGAATCCGAGTCGCCACGGTCGAATGCCTGTAACTCACCTCTGAGCCACCGGCCGCGGTTAAACATAATTTTGGTATAATATTGATATAAAGTAAGTGGTTATTTACAGACACATTTACCTACTTCCCCTTCCCTAACTAACTCAAAATACTTAGAGGTCTTTTTCTTGTCATGATTAAAGCAATTAAATAAAAAGTACGGTTAGGATAAGTAGAATAGCCATTTTTTTTGTGTAATCGCTATTCTACCTAATATAGCAATAACAAGTTTCAAATAGTATATTACATAACAAGTGATGAAAGTATCACTTTTCAAACGAGGAGATATTTAGCACTAGGCGTCAGCCGAGTGCGGAAATTCTCCGAGTTTTAGAATAGTCACTTTTATACGGGTAATGTACACTATTTTTCCTACGACCACAGAATTATTAAAAAAGCCTTTAATTTACGAAAAAAATATTTTAACATTAGTGTTGAAAAAAAATATCATCGCTACTGTTGGAGATAGCATACTTAGGGTTATGTTCCACTTAATATCTGGTTTCATAGTTTGTCAATAGGTTTTTCCTTTATTTGTAGTTTAACTTTTTCATTTTTTCATATTTTATATAATAGGAAGAACTAATCCTGGATTGACTTCTAGATTAACCAGAATGAAAAAATGTAATTTTAATCAAGGAAAGATGCATTAAACATAAATTTAAAAAATCCACCCAACAAGGAAGATTTTAATTCAAAATAATTCTATAAATTATTTAATGTTTTTATAAAAAGAAGTCAAATACTTTTGGTGGGATTTGAACCTGTGACCTTGCGATCGTAGGCTAGAGCTCTATTTTCTACGCTATCGGTACCAATAAGGATTTGTTGTTTAATACTTGACACTCTTTAGCGCGATTTATTTTTTCTGGTAATAGATTTTCCAGTATATTATTAACATTTTTTATAATTTCAGATGGCGTATTTTCACCCTCTAATTCTGAATCACTCGACAAATACATGATAAATAAGTTAAACACTTTACAATTACTGCTTTCTAAAATTTGTTCTTTTTAATAAGTAGTGGTGGTCTGTCAAATTGGCACCATATGTTTAAATTAAATAGTGTGCCTTGTATTTTAACACTAGAGTTGAAATATTTTTTTTCAACACGCGTTTGATACACGGCACTTTCTAGCCAAATTACCCGGGCTTTTTTTCTCATTTTTATAGGTGGTCGTGGGAAAACATACGTTCATATCAACTTTTCGGCCTTAAGGAACACCCTGTACCCACACTTATGTCGAGTTGCGTAAAGATTTTCAACTGTAACTAAGTAACCAGTCAACTATGACTGTGTAGTTGTACATCTTAAATTGATAATTATCACATAAATAATTAAATTTAAACTATCCTGTTTCACTGCATTCAAATATTTTTACAGCGATACACGATACTTACTAAAAACAGCTGTGACACATTTCTCTGTTTTATTTCCGGATTGTTTTGATGAAAAGTGTGGCTTAATTTTATGGAGTGACTTAATTCTTGTGTGAAATTGACAATTATTAATAAAGTCATAAAGCTGAGGTATTTTGAAACGGTTAATAATAAAGATGAACATATCATAGATGTAACTAATTGTCGATGAGATATGCAGACGTACCAGACGGAATGACAGTCCTGATAAGGGAATGACACTATAGTCTATTTCAGAAAGGTGTAGAGTAATAAAATGGGAAAATTCGTCCAGTTCGGCTCAATTTCGGTGTCGGCCATAGGGGTAGGTACATTTTGTGCATTAAATTATTTATGATAACTAACCAAAGAAAAAAAAATAAGATAATTCGATAAAGAAGGAACTAGCAGCTAAAGCAAGTTTACACAACCATCGTTTTATGAAATATGCCGTGGAAGATATGGCTGAAAAACATACCTAGTGTAACTGTGCTGCGCACACCTCCATATCATTGCGAACTGAATCCTATAGAAATTATATGGGTGCAAGTGAAAGGATTTGTGGAAAGACACAACACGACATTCAAAATGAAAGACGTTAAGCTACTGTTTGATCAAGCCATTAAGGAAGTGATACCAGAGAACTGGCGAAAACCAGTCCATCATGTTATTAAAGAAGAGGAGAAAATGTGGGACCTTGACCACCTGATCGATCGCACCGTCGACCCGCTAATTATAACGTGAATGACGAAGAATATTATGATTTTTTATAACTTAATTTCTATATAATGTATTTTTGTATTTTGTATTTTTTTATAATGTTTAATAAAAAATAAGTGTACCAAATACTATGTACCGGGTGATTCAATAAGAAAGGACGCCGGCTAATTAAATTAGATTAGACGGGCGGGAGCATGCCTATTAAGTGAAGGTGGTCATTTCCAACAATTTTTATAAAACAAAATTTTTTATTATCAATGTTAATAATAATAAATAGTAGAGCTAATTTTTAATTAAGAGCGGCGTACCTGAGGAGAAAAACGCAGGAGACCATTTTTATGCAGAATTGACCAGGCTAATCAGAAATAATATCCACATGAAAAATTATTAGTGGCTTCCCACTTTTTTTCTAAAAAATATATAATCGCTTTTTCATTAAAATTTATTCTATTGGCGATAACGGTGAAACGAACGGAGATATCGAGCTAAAGTTTTAATATTTTTTTTAGCAAATTTATTCTACTTTTTGATTATAGTATCATAATTTTACCGTATGATTTATTTTTTCGGAGTAAAATAAAAAAATGTGTTATTATTACAAATTGCGCCCTCTAGCAATTTTTTTTAAAACTATTATGGACAACTAAATACGATTGGTGAAAGTGCGTACATTTCTCTTACAACCAGTCTTTAGTTTGCTAAAATCGGATAAGTCGTTTATAAGTTACAGCGATTTAACTGATTACACATTCAACCGCTTCCCCTCCTTTTATTAAAGTCGGTACGCCAATGAGCATAAGACCAAAATGATGCATAATTGTCCAAGCTTTTTAATGGTGTTATCAAAGATATACCTTAATGTGGAATTTTCGGAGATATGTAAAATTTTAAAATTTACTTTTCAATTACGCCCTCTTGCGGCAAAATACGGAACATAAAAATAATTTCCATTTTCTCTTGGACACTTTTATCATAAAAAAATTTACCCGGATGCTGTACGATTACTAGATTCTGAGATATGGCCGGCGGTCATTCTTAGTTGACCACCCTGTACTTATGCCCACTCCGGGAATCGAATCCGAGTCGCCACGGTCGAATGCCTGTAACTCACCTCTGAGCCACCGGCCGCGGTTAAACATAATTTTGGTATAATATTGATATAAAGTAAGTGGTTATTTACAGACACATTTACCTACTTCCCCTTCCCTAACTAACTCAAAATACTTAGAGGTCTTTTTCTTGTCATGATTAAAGCAATTAAATAAAAAGTACGGTTAGGATAAGTAGAATAGCCATTTTTTTTGTGTAATCGCTATTCTACCTAATATAGCAATAACGAGTTTCAAATAGTATATTACATAACAAGTGATGAAAGTATCACTTTTCAAACGAGGAGATATTTAGCACTAGGCGTCAGCCGAGTGCGGAAATTCTCCGAGTTTTAGAATAGTCACTTTTATACGGGTAATGTACACTATTTTTCCTACGACCACAGAATTATTAAAAAAGCCTTTAATTTACGAAAAAAATATTTTAACATTAGTGTTGAAAAAAAATATCATCGCTACTGTTGGAGATAGCATACTTAGGGTTATGTTCCACTTAATATCTGGTTTCATAGTTTGTCAATAGGTTTTTCCTTTATTTGTAGTTTAACTTTTTCATTTTTTCATATTTTATATAATAGGAAGAACTAATCCTGGATTGACTTCTAGATTAACCAGAATGAAAAAATGTAATTTTAATCAAGGAAAGATGCATTAAACATAAATTTAAAAAATCCACCCAACAAGGAAGATTTTAATTCAAAATAATTCTATAAATTATTTAATGTTTTTATAAAAAGAAGTCAAATACTTTTGGTGGGATTTGAACCTGTGACCTTGCGATCGTAGGCTAGAGCTCTATTTTCTACGCTATCGGTACCAATAAGGATTTGTTGTTTAATACTTGACACTCTTTAGCGCGATTTATTTTTTCTGGTAATAGATTTTCCAGTATATTATTAACATTTTTTATAATTTCAGATGGCGTATTTTCACCCTCTAATTCTGAATCACTCGACAAATACATGATAAATAAGTTAAACACTTTACAATTACTGCTTTCTAAAATTTGTTCTTTTTAATAAGTAGTGGTGGTCTGTCAAATTGGCACCATATGTTTAAATTAAATAGTGTGCCTTGTATTTCAACACTAGAGTTGAAATATTTTTTTTCAACACGCGTTTGATACACGGCACTTTCTAGCCAAATTACCCGGGCTTTTTTTCTCATTTTTATAGGTGGTCGTGGGAAAACATACGTTCATATCAACTTTTCGGCCTTAAGGAACACCCTGTACCCACACTTATGTCGAGTTGCGTAAAGATTTTCAACTGTAACTAAGTAACCAGTCAACTATGACTGTGTAGTTGTACATCTTAAATTGATAATTATCACATAAATAATTAAATTTAAACTATCCTGTTTCACTGCATTCAAATATTTTTACAGCGATACACGATACTTACTAAAAACAGCTGTGACACATTTCTCTGTTTTATTTCCGGATTGTTTTGATGAAAAGTGTGGCTTAATTTTATGGAGTGACTTAATTCTTGTGTGAAATTGACAATTATTAATAAAGTCATAAAGCTGAGGTATTTTGAAACGGTTAATAATAAAGATGAACATATCATAGATGTAACTAATTGTCGATGAGATATGCAGACGTACCAGACGGAATGACAGTCCTGATAAGGGAATGACACTATAGTCTATTTCAGAAAGGTGTAGAGTAATAAAATGGGAAAATTCGTCCAGTTCGGCTCAATTTCGGTGTCGGCCATAGGGGTAGGTACATTTTGTGCATTAAATTATTTATGATAACTAACCAAAGAAAAAAAAATAAGATAATTCGATAAAGAAGGAACTAGCAGCTAAAGCAAGTTTACACAACCATCGTTTTATGAAATATGCCGTGGAAGATATGGCTGAAAAACATACCTAGTGTAACTGTGCTGCGCACACCTCCATATCATTGCGAACTGAATCCTATAGAAATTATATGGGTGCAAGTGAAAGGATTTGTGGAAAGACACAACACGACATTCAAAATGAAAGACGTTAAGCTACTGTTTGATCAAGCCATTAAGGAAGTGATACCAGAGAACTGGCGAAAACCAGTCCATCATGTTATTAAAGAAGAGGAGAAAATGTGGGACCTTGACCACCTGATCGATCGCACCGTCGACCCGCTAATTATAACGTGAATGACGAAGAATATTATGATTTTTTATAACTTAATTTCTATATAATGTATTTTTGTATTTTGTATTTTTTTATAATGTTTAATAAAAAATAAGTGTACCAAATACTATGTACCGGGTGATTCAATAAGAAAGGACGCCGGCTAATTAAATTAGATTAGACGGGCGGGAGCATGCCTATTAAGTGAAGGTGGTCATTTCCAACAATTTTTATAAAACAAAATTTTTTATTATCAATGTTAATAATAATAAATAGTAGAGCTAATTTTTAATTAAGAGCGGCGTACCTGAGGAGAAAAACGCAGGAGACCATTTTTATGCAGAATTGACCAGGCTAATCAGAAATAATATCCACATGAAAAATTATTAGTGGCTTCCCACTTTTTTTCTAAAAAATATATAATCGCTTTTTCATTAAAATTTATTCTATTGGCGATAACGGTGAAACGAACGGAGATATCGAGCTAAAGTTTTAATATTTTTTTTAGCAAATTTATTCTACTTTTTGATTATAGTATCATAATTTTACCGTATGATTTATTTTTTCGGAGTAAAATAAAAAAATGTGTTATTATTACAAATTGCGCCCTCTAGCAATTTTTTTTAAAACTATTATGGACAACTAAATACGATTGGTGAAAGTGCGTACATTTCTCTTACAACCAGTCTTTAGTTTGCTAAAATCGGATAAGTCGTTTATAAGTTACAGCGATTTAACTGATTACACATTCAACCGCTTCCCCTCCTTTTATTAAAGTCGGTACGCCAATGAGCATAAGACCAAAATGATGCATAATTGTCCAAGCTTTTCAATGGTTATATCAAAGATATACCTTAATGTGGAATTTTCGGAGATATGTAAACTTTAAAAAAAAAATATTCAATTACGCCCTCTTGCGGCAAAATGTGGAACTTAAAAATCATTTCCAGGATTTTCTCATGGCCAGTTTAATTCTCATTTTTTTTTTCCCCAAGTTTTTATGCCCAGTATTTTCTTTCCGAGATATAGCTGCGTCCTTTCTTATTGAATCACCCGGTATATAATGCACGCCTTTGTCACGCCATTTTCAGTTTTTGTGAATGGATAAAAAAAGAAAAACCCCATAAATTGACCCAAACCCGGGTGGTACTAGCTGCACTTGATGATAAGAAATAATTTTACAATGAAATCAATGCCAAATTATGAAAGTGGCTTAAATATTCGTTGGGTCACTCTGTAGTCCCTTTGCATACCTAATGAGCTTTTATTACTCTACACCTTTCTGAAATAGACTATAGTCTTTTTATTCGAGCGAGGTCCTCTTTTTGATATGTGTACATAAGTATTACCTACTTAAATTTCCAGTTTCTGCATTAACATTTTTTTTTGAAAACGAAAGGTAAATACGATCATTTTTTTGGTTTCTTTCAAACACTTTATTGGTATTGACCTAAATTCTAACCAATCTAAAGTAAATTTTTATCCGTAATAAATTTCATTTGTCTAGTTCAGAAAAGAATTAAACTTAATGAGCGGAATTTAATTTATATTTTCCTGTACCTTGTGTAGGTCACGAGAACATCACATTTATCATCAAAAATTTACATTTATAATCATTGTTATTTTTAGTTGTTCTCCTTTTAAAAATCTAGTTTAATATCACAATAATTTAAGAATTACTTTCGTAAATATGTTTGATTTTTCATAATTTTTTGGATAAATACCCAAATGTCATGTCAAGGAACTGTTATAAAATGCGAGCTTTGCTTGACATTGTATTTGATTATAGATCCGGGGTCGTAGACCCTTAAAAAGGACTGGAAGTTGGGGGTCGTGTATTAAAACAAGTCGATTAAAACGTAAAAATAGTCTCAAGCGATTTACTTCACGTGAGTTATCGCGTTCTTGATTTAAACAAATTGAAATTTATTATTTTTAGGTTAGGTAGAATAGCTATTACGAAAAACATGCATGATACCGTTTTTATGTGGATTTTACCAGGCACAGCGTTTTTTCTAAAAAATATCAGGGGCAATGTTTGCAAGGACGCGATGGAGCAATAGAACAACTAAACTGCTGGACAATAGCTTTCGAGCAAGAAGAATTTCGCCTAAATTTAACAGTTAATATTTTCTGAACCAGATATGATATCGACCTACGGTTTTGAATGGTTGATAGATTCATCCCTTGAGAAACAGTTGTCAATGTTGGATTTTCTTTAACTATCAGAAAATTTTATATACAGGGTGTTAAAGAAGACGATGATCTTTTCTCCAATTTTAATGCAGTGTAACTTTCACAATAATATTTTTAAATTTTATCACTCTACGTCAATTGAATTTCCGGGTTATAGCAAAGAAAGTAATTTGTCAAATTTTTGATATCTGCTATATTTTAAAAAATACCGATTATTTTGGGAAACCTTGCTTTATATTAACTTATTGGTAGCTAGATCTCACTGTGCGCTGTATCGTGCAAACTTTGCGAGTGATTATTATACCTTATGAAAAGCTTGATTATGTTCAGTAACAATAGTTGTACCTAAATGTTATGATGTACAGTGGCGTACTTATAAACACCTATATATCTATGTTTTATGAGTATCTCACAATTTTTCACGATTGTTTTATATTGGAAAGTACTCGCCCCTAGATTAGGTCAATTTTTTCTTATTTTTTAGTTTTTCATATTGCACTACAGGTATATTATAAAGTGTGTTTACAAAATTTTAACAAAGATAATTTTTTAAATTTAATTTTTGAAAAAAATGTATTTATTAATTTCTAACTTTCTAACACTATACTCATAAACCATAGATATATAGGCGTTTATAAGCACGCCACTGTACATCATTACATTTAGGTACAACTATTGTTACTGAACATAATCAAGCTTTTCATAAGGTATAAGAATCACTCGCTAAGTTTGCACTATACAACGCACAGTGAGATCTAGCTACTAATAAGTTGAAATAAAGCAAGCTTTTCCAAAAAAATCGGTATTTCTTAAAATATGGCAGATATCAAAAATTTGACAAATCACTTGCTTTGCTATGAACCAGTGATTCAATTAACGTAGAGTGATAAAATTTAAAAATATTATTGTGAAAGTTACACGGCATTAAAATTGGAGCAAAAATCATCGTTTTCTTTAACACCCTGTATATAAAATTTTTTGACAGTTAAAGAAAATCCAACATTGACAATTGTTTCCCAAGGGATGAATCTATCAACCATTCAAAACCGTAGGTCGATATCATATCTGGTTCAGAAAATATTAACTGTTAAATTTAGGCGAAATTTTTCTTGCTCGAAAGCAATTGTCCAGCAGTTTATTTTTACTAAAATATGCGATTTTTCATTCTATTAAGACCATTTCTTGCCATTCTTTTAAATTAAGCTTTTTACCTCTTCGTTCGTTGCCAGGGCTATTTCCGAGGGGACCTACAGTGGGTTCCGAATCTCGATCCTCAGTCTTTTTTTATTGTGCGTATGCCCACTCCGAGGATCGAACTCGGAACGCAACGGTCGAATGCCAGTGACTCACCGCTGAGCCACCGCCGTAGTTCAAAATTGGAAATAATATCTGAAATACCCTCGGAGATATAATACAACATAACGCGTTAAAAAAAAATGCAAGCCAGTGTGGACATAGTGGACATTATTCATTAAAAGATTTGAGGAATCACACTGTGAAATATTTGTACGTCACCTTATATAGCGACTCTTATTTTAAATAAATTTTGGAGAATGTGGAAATATTCCAACCCAACAGCATAAGAAAGCATTAAAATATGAATTAAATTTGACAGAAATTATGTAAATTTATACTTTAATTAGTGGTTAAGATTAAATTATTACCTTGTTGCCAAATTCGCCATTATACCAACAGCTTTTGTAAACGTCCATATGATAACGAGGTGAAAGTATTTCGTAAAAAAAAATAACCAACACCGTTGGGTTATGAACTCGTACTATTTGCATTTTTAATGTGCCATTAATAAAACTAGGAGGATTAGAAACATTTTTCATACCACGGATCCTTCAGGTTATAATTTTATGTCACCCATATTTGGAGCAACACCATCGAACATCATGGAGAATCCCGGGCTGTTACACTGGACATCTCTAGGGCTTTTGATCGTGTTTGGCACGATGGGCTTTTAAGTAAATTGCGATCCTACGGTATGCCTAATGGATTTTGTTTATGGTTAACCAGCTTCCTTAAGAACCGTTCTCTGCAAGTGGCGATTGACGGGTTTCTCTCAGACACCTTCACCATCAATGCCGGTGTTCCTCAAGGGTCCATATTTTCGCCTACCCTTTTTTTACTGTATATTAACGACCTTTTAGTGAAAACCCAAAATCCAATTTATAGCTTTGCTGATGACAGCACACTTGTCTCATCTTTTACCTTGACTCCCCAAACATCCGCTGCCGACGCACATCTTCGCAGGCAGCATGAAGTATTGCGCCTCAACAATGACCTGGAAGAAATTTTGGCTTGGGGTGACAGTAACCAAGTCGAATTTAATGCTAAGAAAACCCAGGCAGCAGTCTTCTCCAAAAAGGTTAACATTGCAGAACCGGATATAGTCATGGCAGGACACGCCATTCCCCTGGCACCGTCTATTAATTTGCTGGGGGTCAATCTGGAAGGTAATATGCCTTGGCATGATCACGTTGCCGCAATTGCCAAGGCAGCTGCACAGAAACTTGGTGTACTTTTCCGCACCAAAAGGTTGTACACACCTCATCAACTTTTGACACTCTACAAAGCCCAGATTCGACCATCATTAGAATATTGCTCTCATGTCTGGAGCTCTGCATCCAAGTACACCCTTCGGCTACTGGATTCCATTCAAAGGAGAGCCGTTCGTCTGGTCGGCGACCCCAAGCTGACCAAGACCCTCGATAGCCTGGAGCATCGAAGACAGGTTGGTGATTACAGATATTTCCATGGCAGGTGCTCGACTGACATTACCCACTTGATTCCACCTAGAGCAATGCAAAACAGAAATACACGGCGAACCACTGCCGCTCATCCATATGTTGTTCAGCTTAGTACTCCTCGAACTTCATTGTTCAAGAATTCTTTCATCTGGAGAACGTCATCTTTGTAGAATGATCTTCCTGAGGTCGTGTTTCCCAATGAATACAATCTTCAACGTTTCAAGACCAACGTTAATCGCTTTTTTCGCACTCGCACCGCTCCCAGAGCGCCTTAAAGGATTTTTCCTACAGTGCAGGTGTTTTATCATAAAAAAAAAAAATAATAGGAAGGATCCGGATGCCGTGAAAAATAACCGTAGCTTGTACAACAAGAGTTGATATGATGTCTATATTTCACGAGGAAGTAAATAAGGCACGACGCCGTTGGCGGAGTGCTCAAACTTCCAAACTGTATGCTAAAAAAGGTAAAAAAAGGTTTGCAGACTACCGGGCTTGAATTTACGGCCATTGGATTATTAGATTCAAAGTTCGGCGCTTTACCCTCTCGGCCAGAGGATCATGTTAGCAATTATGTTAAAATCTACTCATTAATAATGCTACATAAAATTAATTTCACTCAGCAGGTTCCATTATAAAACTACTATAGATGCGTATATATTTTGTTATATTGAACAAATTAATAACATATTCTACTATATACATATAAATTATATAATTTATAGTGTTTCGAAAAAGAAGGCGGAGCCTCAGTCAATACAATTAACTGGGATTGGTCAGTACTTAATAAGAATACCACAGAGAAATCACATTTTTATAATGTTGTCAACTAATGGTAACTTTTTGGATTCGTTAGAACAAAGCACAGAGAAATGATAGGTCTGAATTGTATCAATGGGAAAAGGAAAATTTTTACGCACAGTGTTATGTTCGTAGGATATTCATTAGGATCACTTGTGGTTGTGATCTGCTAAAAAATACTTTTTCAGTATTGTGTGCATTCGTAATTTTTTTTTTTAAATAGGAAATTTTATTTTTAAAGGTCGCAACATTGTGCAACACTGACAGTAAGAATATGAAATTTTGCCTCACAGTTAACTGGAATAGCCTACTTTTCTCGTCACTTAAGTATAAAGGAAATAGCAAATATCCAAGTGGGAGTAGAAAAATAGTATATTATGATGATTTTAAATATCGAGGAGCGCAGGGACGAGGGATTTAGGACGTGAGGGCAATAATGGTTGTTTAAACCATGGTAAATATATTATTTTTTCCACTACTAACACAGTCAAGTTGCCTGTTTTATATTTTTTTTTGCCAGAAGCCTCTATTATTGACCGTTGTCAATAACGACGGTCAATAATAGAGGCTTCTGGCAAGGGGTAAAGAAAAACGATTTCTAAAGTTAATAATCGGTCAATAATGAACGATTTTAAAGTTAGTAGTGGAAAAAAGTTCTTATGATGGAATATAGTGAAACTACTTACAATTAACGGCAGATGATAAAACAAATAACACACAATCAAAACTGGATGCATAGTCTCCAAGCCAGTAGTCCTCACTTCAACCTCCTCGTCTTGCTTCCGTTTCATTATACAGGGTCTCCTCGAGTTCGTAGAACTCACAGTGGTCGAATTATTCGATAACACCTCGCTGTTAGTGCAGTGAGTGTTAGTCCAAGTGTCTTTGTTACAGTAATTGTTGTTCACCGATCGATTGATGGTGTAAGTGTCGTAAAAACCTCTTGTGTCATTGACGTGAGCATTAACCCCGTGAAAATTATTACTAAGTTCGCTCAAATCCGAATTACTCTTTTTAATGTAGTCGAAACCCTCTTTTTTGATCTTGTAATAGTTGTAGCAGATGATCAGAAAACAGATCAGCGATATTGAAGCGAGGAAAATGTGCAGAACGATGATGAAAACGTTGAATTTGATGTCAAGCTCAAAAGGCAAAAAACTACACGGACTAAGGTCGAAGCTGTCCGCGAACACGTTACCGAATCGACCATCTTTCTGAGCCAAGATGGCCGCTACGCCGACGCACGCGCACAGCGTCGTCAGGCAAAACAAATGATAGACGATGTGCGTGGATGTCAAAAAACTCCGTAAGTTTTGACTTTGTCGATGGAGTTTAGCCGAAAAAAGTCCTATAACTGCAATGGAGGTTAGACTGGACGCTTGAAAGGTGTGTATTGAGTTAAACAACCACGTGATGAGACTGCAGTACTCGATACTAAACTCTTTGTATGTAAAAATGATCGCCAAAGTATATCCGAGTATGGTCAGATTTCTGAGTATGCTCAGTACGAGCACCGAAACGATGGGTATGTCGTAGGGACCCCATTTTCTTTTGTTCTTGTGGAAGATGACCACTGTCCAGCAGAGTAGGATGACTATTATCGGGAGAGCTATGAGGGAGGCCAGTTGTTCTGTGGTGTATTTGAGCATGGCTCTTGTTGGTTGCTCTGAAAAAAAAACAAATGTAATTATTTATTAGGTGAAAGTTGACTTTTTTATGTCTTTGATAAAAAGCAAAATTGCAAAAGGTATTAAAAATGTTACTCTTTGACATTTGCTTTGCGCGTAATATTGCAGTGCTAAAGTATATATGGGTGAGTCAACGATAGAATAAAGTTCTTTTTCTTCTTTATCTTAAGAATTAATTTTTTATAGACCCGCTAAAAAGTTTTAAAGTCATAATTTACTATACTAATTACCTATCTTAAAAACAGACTACACTATCAGTTGATACCTAGTTTAAAGGCCAATTGAATGCATTTATTTTCGATGCATGATCTTATTCTTTGAACTAACTACTTACTTTTTTTCTTATAAAATGTATCTATCCTTAAATGATAAAAAATAACGGCGTGTCTATCGTATACTCGATTGTTTGTTCTCGGCTAAGACAGTTTAAATGCGCATTTGACTTTAAAGTTCAGCACTTACATATACCTGTTTATGTAAATATCTTCAAAGAAGTACATAGATGGGTATGTTTCTTTCTTAATACAAAGCGTTTCCGATCGTACTGATATTTGTAGAAAGAACAAAGAAAACGCATACGTTTTCTTAAATTCCTTTGCATGTTGCAATCAATCAAATATCCACTCTCTATAAAATATTAGTTTGCCTGTGGCGGCATGGCAGTAAGGCTGCCTGCCGAAAATGCGATCGAATTTAGTTCATTGAGAGACTATAAATAAATTTGATAGATCTAATGATAAATCGGGAGAATCGGCACCACTGCATCAGGCTTTCTTTTCAACTTACAACCTTCTCCATATCTGACAATATGACTATGATTGCTTCAGTGCATAAACAGATAAAAGATTCAAATGTTACGTAGTACTTTTGTTTGTATACAACTGCATTTATTTATGAACCCACAAGTAATAATCTTAATTAGAGTATCTCTGAGTCATATTTATTTATTACAGTTTGTGGTCTAATTTTACAGCCATGTTGATACACATATTTGTGTGTTTACTCTCTAAGTCCTAAGTAAAGGAAGTATATAATTAAAGAGAAAATAATTTAAAACAATAAAGTGTAACCAACTTATTAGCAAGCAATAAGATATTGTAAGAACTCATTTTCAAAAAACTTATCCTATTCGAATTTTTAAGAGAGTCAAGGTGCCGATTATTATGATTGGTCGATAGAAGGTTTTGGGGGGGGGGGGGTTGTTCGGGTTTGTTCAATAAAAAATATCTAAAGTTATTCTCTTGAATGTGGGTTTTAGTGCTCTTTAATAAACCTAAATAGAATTTTTCTCTAAAATAATTAGGGAAGCCAATAATTGGCCCCATTTAAAATTACATGGGATTTCCTATGTCCCGCTCGACGATGCAACACCCGGTATATTTTGGTATTATACCATCAATTTTCGCACCATTTCGTGCACTCAAGGAAAAAATTGTGTATGCCTAGAATCTGGGATAAATGCTTTGATTTAAATTAATTGCATAATGAAATAAATTATTATGTATTTGTGAAGCGTTACAAAAAACAGAAACGCTTACTTGAACCTCTACACACTTTGATGGTTCTATTTGCTTAACGGAGAATAAAAGCAACTGTAGCAAATTTTCATTGTAGCGGCTTCAGAAACCGTTAAGGATTAAAAATACCGGTGAAAGTGAAACCGATCCTGTACAAACAACGGTAACTAGGTGCGTTGCATTTACTTGCAATGTGATTTATAGTGCACCGAGGCCGGGCTTAAAAAATTGCAATAAATTTATTATATACAAGATAAAGAGTGTGAATTAATAAATTGTTGTTCAGCTTCAGATTAAAATAACCCATAACTGCCTTATGGTTTCTGTTTGAAGGTTGGAGACAATGACGTTTCTTGAACGGCAGTAGAGTTTTGGACTTGCACTGTCTTTATTTGTTTTGAATCACAACGTTTCAACTGGTAACTATCTCCAGTTGTCTTCAGGTGAATACTGTATGGTATTCAGTATTCACCGGAAGATGACTGGAGATACTTACCAGTTAAAACGTTACGATTTAAAACAAATAACGACAATGCAAATCCAAAGCTCTACTGTCATGCCTTATGGTTACTACAACTGAATGGTGACTTTAACAAAACTAACAGTTTCCAGCGGGGAACAGCATTAGAAATAGGAAGAACTGACATTTCCTTATCATGTTTGGAAATGCTATAGACCAAGAAGTCATCCATAGCCTTTATGAGTGGGAGTTGACCAAGATGTGTTAAGAGTATGATGTACATCTTTGTCATATTATATTATTAACATTTCCATTTGTAATGTCGACATAAATGCTTTAATGGAGCTTTGGAAATACATCAGGTTAACTTCTTAGGTTACTACAAGAAATTCCACGAAAAATTAGACAAGCTCGCCAAACTTTGAGCTCATTGATGGCTAGTGAACTGTTAATCGCTTTTCGTAGCTGTGAATTGGTTTAAAAAAAAATAAAATACTTTTACATTAAACTGAGATCTGTCTAGTGACTTCTTAAAAAAATATATGGTATGAATAAGGATTTTAGGTAAACCACCCAACCATTGCCGAATCAGCACTTGCAGTTAGAACCTTATTTAATTATTTATTTATTCCATACACTGTTTTACAGTTTCCCAGTTACCAGCAGAATTTAATTAGGTAAAATAAAAACAAATTATTTAACAATTGACATAAATATTAGCAATATGTAGATTTATAGAACTAACAATACAGTGGTAATAATAGGTACCCTACAAAAAGAAAAAAAACTACGTCATAGGTACTAGTGATCAAAATATATTTTGACATCGCTCAAGTTACAATTAATGACATCATAGGCATGGACGTTGTCATTGTAACATGTACGCGTCCAATTGATGGGAGAATATTTAAATACGTTGGTTCGTGAAGGTGGTAAGTTGAAGGTATATAAAATTTGGGAATTCAGGCAAGGAATTCTTAAGTTCAGTTTGTGCAGCAGCTTTTCACAAATAATTTTGTTATTAAGTAGTTTATATAAAAATAACTGCGTTGAACATGTGCGTCCATCTTGTAATCTAACAAACGAGAATCATTGCAGCAGCTGATCATAAGGAAAACCTCCTTCGGGATAAACTCCATCAGATCTATACCACAAAGCTTTTAAAAAACGCCTTTGAACACTCACTCTCAATATTGTCAATGTGGATTTTATAAAACGAAGACCAAATGAATGAAGAGTATTTCAATTTAGATCCAACGATACAATGTTACCAAAGGATCAAGTATATATGAACCATGTATGATAACAATGTTGAAACATAACTTTTAAGAAGAAGAATAAATGTTTTGATTTAAACTAGCAATGAAACAAATGTCAATTAGTTTTGTTCTTCATCAGATTAGATTCGAATTATGGGAACTAGTTGTTAAAGCAACTAAAAATTCCAGGGTATGTCTGCAAAGTTTCAGATGTTGATTTATCATTTATGTATTCCCTTCTATCCCTAAAACAACAACATCAACATTGTGGAGTGAGTTGTATCATAAATTCCAATTAAAAGTATGTCGAATTTTGTTTTTAAATTAAATGATAAATTTGATAATTAATAAATTATATTAATCGTTCCCATTATAATCGATATTAGTAATTCAAATTTAAAAAAAATTTACATTATCAGACAGGTTAAACATATGCTTTTATTATAAGTAACGATCAACTGAATAATATGAAATATTTATAATTTAGTAATCGAAAAAAATTACAGTTCTCTTAATTTGAAATGCATAAAGGTCGTTTACTGTTTCCAAAAAATTGTGCCATAATGTTACGAGGTCGGGCCAACAAACGGTTTTTTTTGATAATGATATTTTTGAATAAAAGATTCGTATTTCGGATTCCATTATGCATTATTAATTCATATTAATAAATTTAAATAGGTATAAGTTTAAATAATACGAAGAAAACTAAAACCAATTATTATAGAAATAACGCAGTATAGTAGGGGATTAGGAGGAGGAAGATGGGGAGGTCCGTCCCAGGTGCCATAGAAGTTTAGATATCCAGACCATAAAATTTTAAGTGTTAAGATTGACATTTTTTTAGAAAAATTCAATTTTTTTTTTGGATAATTATTAAAACCTATTCACTAATCCAAGCTAGTACCGTAGAACCTAAAATTATTTCACCATCACAGATTTGGGTTCGGCATATCCATCAAGGTTGTCATTCTTGCCTAAGCAAAGTTCGTGTTCCGCAATCCGAAACAATTGCCGACATAGGCAGGAACCATACCTGGCCACCCGCGATCATATTTATACAATATTTTTATTGTGTTGGCTGTGGTTGTTTTTGTTGTTTTGATTTTGTTGAGCTGCGTTCTCAAATTTATTTTTATTAAGTTAAACGTGGCGGGCGAGGAGGTGTTGCGAGGTAATTGTTACTTTGACCTATGGATAAGGGGGGGGGGGGAGGGGCTGAGGTCATAAAAAAACTTGTATTGTCATGCTGTCTTTAAATTTTACTGTAATGAAGGAATGTTTTTTTTTGGCTACTATCATAACTTCATCAGGTGCTTATTCTAGTGGGTCTGGGGGGGGGGGGGGGGGGGTTCGGCCCAATAGCCTTCCCTAGATTCAGCATTGCTTTGACAGACTTTAGCACAACAAGTGAATCACCATAATCCTAATTTATGACAATGACCAGTATAGAAAGATCGCGTTCTCTTGGCTTGAATCCTGGCCATGTTTATTAATAGACTTTTACTGTAATTTTGGTCACTACAGATATTGGAGAAAGACAGAAAGTTATTTTTATTAAAAAAAAATATTGCTAATATTTTTTACGAAACAATGAATTGTAGTACTTATTTTTAAGGTTTTCATTGGCTTTTATATTTTTTGCATATAAATAACTATTCCACACCCACATAGATGCCACCTAGATATACATTCTATCAGACAGTCAACTTGTCATCAATGCCCTCAAATCCAATCGACTCAAATCGAGGATTACAATGTAGTGCCTAAACAGCCTGAAAGACCTAGCAGCAAGGAACAACAAGGTAGAACTCCTGAGTTCCTGGTCACTCGGGGATAGCGGGCAACGAAAAAGCCGATAAATTGGCTAGAGCCGGATCATTTCAAAAACTCAGAGGCTTTGAACCCGCCCTTGACATATCAAAACAGGCAACCAAAGCAACATCAGACAGGTTGGCCCAATAACAACACCTACCCCGAATCCCGATGGAACAGGATACCTGATCAAACTCAAGCGAGGGTCACAATTGGAAAACCCTCCAAAAGGCTATCAACTGGAATGTTGCTTCTAACGCGCACCCAGCTAAAATAAGTGGTCGGCTTACTAACAAGTTACTGCCACTTAAGAAAACACCTACGTCGAATATGAATTTACAATGGTCCCATTGAATACAGACTTTGTGGCGAAGAGGACGAAACCGCCTCACATATCATATATAACTGCGAAGCACTGACCCGAAGAAGATTTAAAATCTTCGGAGGAATCCAATGTGGGGATAACCTCCCGCATGACAAACTTGGTAGGAATTTACTGGGCCTTATAAAAGGAACAAATCTTATCTAGCAAGATAGGGGAGCACAATAAGCCACTAGACTGCAGTGCAGGAAGTTCGGGCCGAATGCCCGACCCTCGCCTTAAACCAACCAACCAACCAACATAGATATCACTTTTTCATTGGTTAAACAGGGTGTCTAGGAGCCGGGAAACCGGGAAAAAAAAACGGGAATTTTACAAAGCCGAAAAAAACTGGGGATTCGACGGGAAAATCAAGTTTAAGCCGGGAATTTTGAATGAGCAGATAATTTCGAACTTAAAAATTTGAAGTAGGCACCTATTTATTCCTATAAACTGCATTCGAAAAAAGACAAGAATGGTTTATATTGCAACCTTAAAAAAGCCCAAGAGATTGATCGAGGATATGAGACTAGAGCGGTTATCAAAAAAACCGTCGGAGTTAAAGATAAAGAAATAATGATTTTTCGCCCGAATTGTCGAAATTGCTTGATGTATACAGTTTCCAAACTGTTGGAAAAATGTCCGTTAGCATATAAATTAACTGAAGCTATAAGTTTCCTTAACCCCAATAAAACTGGCAGAGATCCAAAAAAATACTTGCAACTGATGTCCAAAGCATTTGAAATTTTGTTAAATTCAAACAGATGCAATGCGACTAAATTGGAAGAAGCAGATAGAGCATATAGAGACATTCTTACTGATCAGACTATGATAAATAAAATGAAAAATTATTCCAGATGTAACAGAGTAGATGATTTTTGGATGGAAACCATCACAAATGACAGTTTAAAAAACGTGGTGCAACTTCTTCTAACAATTTCTCATAGAAATGCCACAGCAGAAAGGGGATTTTCTGTTAATAGGGAGATTTTGGTGAAAAATTTAAAAGAAGAGTCACTTATAGGCCAAAAATTAGTGTACGATTCACTACAAAAAATTGGAGGAGTTCAAACTAAGGACATTACAAAATCCATGATACTTTCCATGAGAAATGCCTATTCAAGGTACAACACAGCACAAAAAGATAAAAAGGCAAAAAAGGTTGACAGCGACTTGAAAAAAGCAAAAAAATGAAGCTTCAAAAGCAAGCAGAAGAACTGGAAACTAAAAAGAAAAAATTATCGAACAATCACAAAAAGATTTGGCAGCTATAGAACAAGAAATCGTAAAATTAATAAAGTAACTAAGTATATTATTTGCCATGTAGTTAATTTATGAAAACCCAGCCGGGAAATTTTCAAAAACCGACCGGGAATTTTGTTTTCCATTTTTGCTAGACACCCTGTAAAAAAACTCAATAATTTGCTTTGCTAGTTTTTGTAATTCGGGTCAAAAATAACCGCAACTTAACACGGAATATTTTAGCGCGGTCTGATCCACGTAAATTTTTCATATTGTGACATCAGAGATTTAAATCAGATCCTGTTGTGGTCTCACTCTCTAAGTTTGAAACGTAGTCGTTCCCATATGGCTTTCTACGGTCTGTTAACCCTTTAGCTGTTTCTTGTATGCATTTATTTGTTGCATATAATTTACTTCCGATTTAGGCTTTGACTAATTTCAGTATGTTGAAGCAATATTGCATAGCCGATTGCGTATTTTTAGTGACAGGCACGTAGTCGTATCACCTGCCACTTTTCAATTATTTAAAAACGAAGTCGCGTCTAGCTATTGTTTTAAGAACTGATTAGAATGAAGCCAGTGGCGTATTTAGCCTAGGAGTTCGGGTTTAAAAGTCTAATTGCAACCTAATTTTTCGTGTACGAACTCTATAACGTTTCCAGAGCGAAATTACATAACCGGCCATTTTCGTAGGCGCTTTCACCAAAATTATGGTACACTTAAAATCAGGTCTCATCATCACGTTCGTTTATAATTATTTACGGTCAACTATTTATGAAATAAATAAACACGAATATGGATGTTTATTGCACGAAGATGCCAAGATAATTTGTCAACTTTTGACATTGAAAGTGGTATTTCAAAATGGCGCATTTAGGGGGAGGGGGCTGAAACCCGGCAGCCTAGGAGCTCGGGTCTAAAAGTCTAATTGCAACCTAATTTTTCGTCTCATGCTTGGACTCTTAATTTAAATTTTTAAATAATGTATTCTTGGCTTAGATTACAAAGGACTTGTAGGAAACGTTTAGTTTTTAAACTGTTCCTTCTAAAAGTCCTATTTTATTTGAGATTAACGTTTTAGACGCGTATCGTTTTAGTTATTGATTTATGATGCAATTTTAAAGGAAAAATAAGTAAAAATAATAATATTTTATAGTATTTTTCTATTATATACTTGTCTGTTCCGTTTTTACTTTTTTAGAGCAATTTTAATATAACCCAATGCAATAAAATATTTTTACAACAAAAACAGAAAGCAATTAGGTATTTATTAATTTATTTTTTTTAAGAGAAATATTGAAGTAACAATTTTAATTGAAACATTTTTTATGGAAGAAGAAGAAGTGTGATAATTTATAATAAAAAAAAAGTGCGGGAAAAAACGAGAATGCTTTATTATGAATATAAAAAACGGCACTTAAGAAGGAGTATTTCAAAACCTAAGCATTTACCCCAAAAACTGCTCTTAGATCTACGCTCCTAAAATACATGATTTCTGAAGAAAAGTCATACATACGTCTTATGTTAAAATTTTGGATTGATACCAATATTCATATTTTTCACAAAAATAAAAAATGCTTTTTTTTAATTAAAAGCCAGCTAGGAATATCAAAATAAAAGTAAAAAAAAAATTTACAAAAAAAATTTAATCCAACCATGCAGAGGAGGAGAATAATAATTTAATTTTCGAAATTTGATAGTGGTTATGTGAATTTTAAACGAACTTTGGGCCTGGCCCCGAAAATTTTTCGCCTGCGGTGCTTTTCTGCCTTCTTCACAAGGTACAATATCATGAAATACATGTAGTCCCGACTGTTCCCCTCTCCAGAAAAAAAAAATATTTCCTACTTACGCCCACTGAGACCCCCCCCCAGCATATTTTCTGGCTACGCCACTGGTCGTATCACCTGCCACTTTTTAATTATTTAAAAACGACGTATCGTCTAGCTATTGTTTTGAGAACTGATTAGAATGGAACAATGGTATTGTTTTAGGAAAAACCTCTCATACCTATCGTAAAATTATTTATTAACAAAAATAGTTTTATATTTTAGATGATTAACTTCCTGTTCTATAAAAAAATGTATAATATGTAGACATTTTTTATATAAAGGAAGTGACGGTAGCCGCAAAATGACCGTAGTAGCTATTCATTCTGGGATAATTGACAAATCTGACTATACAGGGTCACCACAAATTCCTTAACCAAAAATAGGGCGATCTAGATAAACTTATCTATATGCAATGTTGCTTCGTTTTGCCGCTACAGGGCGCTAAAGATTTCAAATTAAAATCGTTTTTTTCGAATAATATCTAAACGCCCTTATCGATTTTTACCAATTTTGGGACTAAGAGTGACTATTATTAATAGCGTATTTTGATGTATACGCCATTTTTTTTAATGCCTGCAAATTTAAAAATGACGTGTGATTGGTAAAGTAAAGTAGTCTTTTTGTTACCCTCCGTATAAATAACTTTAATTATTTCTCTGACATTAGCTGACTTCACATTAAAACTTTTTTGTCTATTGTAAAATTTTAGCCAGACATTCAGTTTCTCTACAAAAAAATTATTTACGGTACCTTGTAATTCTAAATAACCCACACACAACTTGATTGTTATACTAGGCATCATAACGCACAGTTGTGCGTTTTTATTCTTTATGCACAGATGTGCATAAGCATGGATTTACTTATAGGTACGTAAAACAATGTTTACTAAAAATGTAGGGTAGAAAAATATCTTTATCTTCGACCAAATACTATATAATATTGACAGTACTATAATCTGTCAACGGTAGGTACTCTTTAAAAAAAGGCAACGCTGGCAGAGATGCGCAACCTCCTCCCTTCGAGTCCCGCGACCGACTTCTTCCTAAAACTCTGGCTGCAGAGAAGTTAAGGTTATAAGTAGGTCATATTGAATTCCCATCCCGGTGTTTAGGGGGTTGTTAAGGGACTCCTACTATTCCAGTCTTTATTTAATCATCAGTCCATTCTTCAGTAATCCTGTAGCGATGGAATTGAAAATCTACTTTTTTTTAAAGTCGATTAAAAATGGCACGTTCACATATACCTACAAATTGAATAATAGGAGCTCGTAAATTTTTTAATTGTACTAATTTAAAATACTTTACACAGGTCATATTAAAATACCATCCCGATTTTTAAGGGGTTGTTGAAGCAATCCTGCCATTCCAGTCTTTATTTAATTATCCACCTGTTCCCCAGTAATCCTATAGCGATTGAATTGAGAACCTACTTTTTTTTTCAGTCGATAAAAAATGGCACGTTCACATATACCTACAAATTGAATAATAGGAGCTCATAAAAATATTTATTGTACTAATTTAAAATACTTCACACAGATCATATTAAAATACCATCCCGGTTTTAAAGGGTTTGTTGAAAGAATCCTGCCATTCCAGGGTTTATTTAGTTATCCACCCGTTCCCTAGTAATCCTATAGCGATCGAATTGAGAACCATTTTTTTTTAAGTCGATTAAAATTGGCACGTTCACATATGTATAACAAATTGAATAATAGGAACTCATAAAAAAATGTATCGTACTAATTTAAAATACTTTACACGATTCCATTGAAAGTTGAAACAATAGGAGTTGTAGGAAGATGTGACGCCATGATGTCGTAACACTTATGCCGGAAATAATTTTAATAAAATTGAACATATTGGGTGGGGTGTTGTGACAAGATGCCGCGCCTTGTTATGTCTTTAAAACAATGCAATTTTCTTTAATGTACCTTCAAGAACTTGGTTCATCATTTAATGTATTATTAAGACCGGGCAATTTGTCTTAAGAGTACCATTGCTTTTGCGGATTTTCCAAATAAATACCTTAAGGTTAGGCGAACCAATGCTAAAACAATGGTGCATACGACTGATCTATTTTTAAATTGCTATTCATCATAATGCAAATTGTTACATGCTGTTTGCGTGACTGACGTCACGTAACCATAACAATGGTGAATATCAAAGCCATATTGGGCGTTGGGTCTTCACTTGCTTTGAGCTAACGGACACAGTCGGCTAGGGCGCGCCAAAATGCACGAGTGTTTATAATTATTGTCCCCTATTATGCATAGCTACATTCGGATTAAATTAATATTATTAATTCGAACATAATTATTTTTTAAGGGCTAAAATGGTAGCTGTATTGGTACATTAATATTTAATATTGTCGAAAAACTTTCCTCCTGATTTTATTTTTTTTTTGGCCCCTTCACCTACTTCACCTGATGAGCCGCCACTGAGAGAGTTTAAGGTATTGGTCAAAGACGCGATGTTAAATCGAGTTCTAAATTTAAAATGCGTATTCCCAAGAAGGATCTTATTCTTGAATGTGCGGTTTCTTTGATGATTCTTTTTGGTTCTGCTGGTCTCAATTTTCGAGTCACGACCGTGAAATTGGCCGGTTAAAAATAAAAAAAAAAAATTAAAGAGCTGAATACAATTATCACAACTTTGTATGGCGGTGCACGTGAACTTGAATAACGGGTGAAAAATTTAATTTAATGCATATGTGCATAAAAATATGTTATTTTCGGTAGTTTTTGGGTAGTTTTATCTAGATTTGATATTCCATATTACGGGAAATATAAAAAGTTCTTTATAAAATAAACATAAAAAATTGGTTTACTATTGCATTAGTTAAGACTGGGTTTATAATATTTTACATAACAAGTAATGAAAGTGATACTTTTCAAACGAGGACCTATTTAGCACGAGGCGTCAGCCGAGTGCAGAAATTCTCCGAGTTATAGAATAATCACTTTCACACAAGTAATGTACAGTGAAAAAAATATTTCAACAATAGTGTTGAAAAAAAAATATTTAGTGTGGAAATTAGCATACTTAGGATTATGCTCCACTTAATATCTGGTTTCAAAGTTTGTCAATAGGCTTTTCCTTTATTTGTAGTTTAACTTTTTCATATTTTATATATTGTAGGAAGAACTAATCCTGGATTGACTTTTAGATCAACCAAAATGAAAAATTTTAAATTTAATCAAGGAAAGATGCATTAAACATAAATTTAAAATATCCACCCAACAAGGAAAATTTCAAATCAAAATACCTAATTCTATAAATGATTTAATGTATTTATAAAAAAAAATCAAATACTCCTGACGGGATTTGAACCTATGACCTTGCTATCTGTAGGCTAGAGCTCTATTCTCTACGCTAAGCCTACCGATAAACATTTCTTGTTCAATACGTGACATTTTCTTCATCGCGGTTTGTTTTTTCTGGTAATAGATTTTCCAGTATATTATTAACATTATTTATAATTTCAGATGGCGTATTTTCACACTCTAATTTTGAATCACTTGATAAATACATGATAAATAAGTTAAACACTGTAGAATTACTGCTTTCTAAATTTTTTTCTTTTAATTAAACAGGGGTGGTCTGTCAAATTGGCACCATATGTTTAAATAAATAGTGTGCCTTGATATTTCAACGCTAGTGTGGAAATAGTTTTTTCAACACGCGTGTGATATACGGCGCTTTCTAGCTAAGTTAACCGTGCTTTTTTTTCTCGTTTTCATAGGTGGTCGTAGGAAAAGAAACATTCTATATTGAACGTTGTGCGCCGCGTGACTCTGTTCCGTAGGTAAGTTGCATCCCAATTTAATAAAAAAATTTAGTCTATCTTTATTTGGGGCCGGGGGACATGACCCCTCATGACCTTCAGCTCCTAGATCTGAGCTTGGTCATACTGCCATACACAAAAGTATTATCTACATTTTTTCAGTTTTAATTCACACAACTTAAAACAACAAAACTGACAACAACCCACAGCAAAAATTTTACAACTTTCGAAGACTGACATACTTTTGCTTATAAGTACGGCGGGGGCCAAAAAAAATCGTCCATCTAATGTACAGTCTAAACACCATTTAAGCGGCTTACTTATGGTAATATTTAATAAATTGTGAATGAAATAAAAAAGTATAAATATAAGAAAGAAAGGATGGTGGGCAAGTTAAAACCATTAGGCGTTTCTACAAGCACAGCTCTGTAAAAATTTGGAGTTACACATTAACATTAAATAACCAGAAGTCGAAGCCATAATAAAATTAACAATTATCATTTATTGAAACTATGTAGGACGATTCGAAATGGTGTCGATGAACTTGCAGGTTCCAAATATGTGTGCACCATTGCCGCGTTTTAATTTTTTATGTCGTTTCGATGTTATCGTGAATTCTTTAGTGGAGACAGTCTATGCTTTGTTATAGTTTTTTCCTATGACCACCTATGAAAATGAGAATAAAAGGACGGTTAATATATAAAAATTTGAAATAGAAAGCGCCGTATATCAACGCGTGTTGAAAAAAATTATTTCAACACTAGTATTGATATATCAAGGCATACTATTTAATTTAAACATATGGTGCCAATTTGACAGACCATCCTATTTATTAAAAAGAACAAATTTTAGAAAGCAGTAATTGTAAAGTGTTTAACTTATTCATAATGTATTTGTCGAGTGATTCAGAGTTAGAGTGTAAAAATAAGCCATCTGAAATTATAAAAAATGTTAATAATATACTGGAAAATCTATTACCAGAAAAAACAAATCGCGCTGAAGAGAGTGTCATATATTAAACAACAAATCTTTATCGGTAGCGATAGCGTAAAGAATAGAGCTCTAGCCTACAGATCGCAAGGTCACAGGTTCAAATCCCATCAGGAGTATTTGCCTTTTTTTTTTTTATAAAAACATTAAATAATTTATAGAATTATTTTGAATTAAAATCTTCCTTATTGGGTGGATTTTTTAAACGTATGTTTAATGCATCTTTCCTTAATTAAATTAAAAAAATTTCATTCTGGTTAATCTAGAAGTCAATCCAGGATTAGTTCTTCCAATGATATATGAAAAAATGAAAAATTTAAACTACAAATAAAGGAAATGACAAATTATGAAACCACAGATATTAAGTGGAACATGATTCTAAGTATATTAATTTCAACACTAGTGTTGATCTTTTTTTTCAGCACTAGTGTTGAAATATTTTTTTCACAAATCAAAGGCTCTTTCAATAATTCTTTGTGGTCGTAGGAAAAATAGTGTACATTACTCGTGTGAAAGTGATTATTCTAAAACTCGGAGAATTTCCGTACTCGGCTGACGCCTCGCGCTGAATATCTCCTCGTTTAAAAAGTATCACTTTTATCACTTCAGTTGACAATTCCTCATCGTCTACGTCGCGTCGTCGTCATTTATTATTAGGTACAAATGAGAAGATAGAAACTTTATCGGGAACGGAACGTGTACACGCGACACACGGCTAAGCTTTGACATTTTATGTTAGGATAAATGGTAAAATCTACAGAAAATTGGCGCTAGGCGCTGAATCTCTCAGGATTTATATGTTTGAAGATTACGGTCGCGGTTTTTTTTTAATTATATGTTACGTTAGCACAAACAAAGTTTAGCAGAGACGTGTGGCTGTCTGGCAGTGTATTGTTCCATGCGAATTTTCAATATGTATAGTTTTAGTATCTCGTAAATGTGTATTTCTTGAAAAATCCTAAATTTTGATATTAAATAATGTCTAAAAACCTTTCTTAATCTTTTAAAATTACAATTTTTGTCTCACAAAAAAATATAGGGGTCCTTAAAGTTAAAAATAATTAAATTAATCATTAAAGTTATGATTTGTACCCACTTAAACACACACACATTTAAATTCCATTCAACCTGTACACCTGGTAATTTTTTAAAATTAATTTACATGTTATTAGATTAATAATTGCAATTCGTAATTAGGCGGCATATCTACGTCTAAATACGGCTTGGGGTTCTCATATTTACATAAAAATATGAACAGTATTTAAAAAAATGTATAATAATAAATCCTTTATCTTATTGGCGATCGTCTAACTTGTTTTTCACAAAAGATAAATCAGAATTTTATTAAAGATAACATAGAATTTTGTTAGAAGATCCCACGCATAATATTTGGGTAGTTATATCTAATAGTTTATTTTTTTTTCATTTTGATCCATTTCCCTCGTTGATCGTTGTCAGGGCCATTCCCAAACAGTGGCATGCATACAATATAGGCAAAAAAGCATTGCCTTACCCTGGGAACAATAAAATAAACAGAAACATTTTTTTTGTATTTTAGTTTTTATCCGTGTAATCCAACTTTGGCAATTTATCTCTACATTAAATAAATAAATAATAATATAGGACTGAAAACTTAATCCTATATCATTTTCACGAACGCATTCTTTGCTTATTATATCGTAAACTAGATCCCTGTATAAGCATTCCGTAAGATCGTTCTAAAAGCAAAGATCTCGCTGTAGATTAGTGTCTTATGCAAAAGCACTGCTTTTGTACGTTTTGAGCGAGAGACCCGGTAGGCAGTAGAGTAGAAAGGGATGTAACAAATAAACCCTTCGCAACCTTCGACCTTCCTTCATCTATCAGCCCGAGCCAAGAGAGCACGCGTTTGGCCATCTTCAAGTTTTACCGTAGTTTGTGTGTTTGTGTGTTGGTGTGTGTGTGTGTGTGTGTGTGTGTGTGATGGTGTACGTTTCACTATATTTATGGCGCCTTGTGTGTACTTAAGCCTGTACTGTGGCAACTGCACGAATTATGGCAACTTACACGCGTTGCCACAATTTTAAAATGCCATAACATTATTATTTATTAATTTATAACGGTCTTTCATATGTTCGCCGACTTCTTTTTTGCTATTTTGTTATAAAAAAATTAATAGAGTTTATTTGCCTTGATATTTTTCTAAAAAAATGTTTTTTTTTAAAATGTGGGTAAGGTACCACATCAGTGGATATAGCAACTTCCTTACCCACCCCCAATAATGACACCTTCGGCTCGGCTGAGATGTGGCGCCCTCTGGAAAGAATGTACAATGTTGTCAGTTTTCTTATGCACCAGTTTAAATATTTATTATTTTAGATTATTATCAGAGTCAAGGATTGAAAGTTGCCACTATTCAATAGAAATGTGTTAAATTATAAAAGTCGTTTTAACACGTTCTAATAGCTTATTGTTTATTATTAAGGTAAGGGACGAAAATTAATGTTTTCATCTAAATAAGACTTTAGAAAATATTCTCTATCAAGCAGGGTGGCTCAAAAATGATATAACGGAACTAAACTTATGTTTGTTATATGACGAGCATTTAATTTCATTAGGACCAACTCGAATATGTTTTCATCTGCGGTGCTTTAATTCCTTTTAAAAATGGTTTAATAGCTGTTAAGAATTTAGATGTAGGTACACGGTGTTTTTAAACGCGCCGTTTTCTTAAATTTATAAATTGTGTCCCTTGATTTATATTTTACTATTTATACTTTATGGAACACGTTATGTACTATATCGCTGAGCTAAAAATACTAGGATTACTTAAAAAATATCGATTTTAAGTTATCCACGGACTATAATAATGTACAAAAAATGGTGTTTCTGAAGCTATGCAATAGATTAATTTATTTTTAAATGCTGATCTTACTATCGCAATAAGTAAGCAATTTTTGATCAGTTTGTAGGTATATAGTAAAACATGTTAAAAACTATTTTTGTTGGGTTCGAGATGAGAGTTATTTTATTATATTAACTTCTTGTTGATGAAACCGTAGGACATGTTAAGTGTCGAGTATTTAAATTGTTGATATAAATTAAAATTAAGGAAATAAATAACAATAATGTTTTAAACGTCCCGATTTTTACTTGATGAAGAAAATCTGGCTAATCTGGCAACTCTGCCTATGATAAGGCGTCGCAGTTACGGATATAGTAGGTATGCGCTTTGCACACCCCCAATTCTGGCAACTTGAGCTTGCCAAGAACTCTGCAGTGTTGTCAATTTTCTCAACGATAAATATAATTACATGTTTTATTTGAAATTTTCCGTTAAAGAGGTAATTAATATTAAAAGGTGACGGTGTAGTATGAGGAAATAATTTTAAAATATGCCTCTCTAAGTTCCAAACCTCATGTCACTTTGATAATTTTAGAAAGTCTGTGGATATAGCCATAAAATTTCGTATATTTAAAAAATATATCAGCTTGTATTGCATACCTAACTATGCTTGCTATACAATTTTCTAATATTTGGAATATTTTTTTGGCTGCGACACTTTAATTTTTATATAAACGGTTTAATGACCGTTAGAAATTTCGAGATACTAAGTACGCGGTGTTTATTAGCGCGCCATTTCACCAAAGTTAAGGAAATAAATAACAATAATGCTTTAAACGTCCCGGTTTTTACTTGATAAAGAAAATCTGGCTAATCTGACAACTCTGCCTATGGTAAGGTGCCGCTGTTACGGATATAGTAGGTAGGCGCTTTGCACAACCCCAATTCTGGCAACTTGAGCTTGCCAAGAACTCTGCAGTGTTGTCAATTTTCTCAACGATAAATATAATTACATGTTTTATTTGAAATTATCCGTTAAAGAGATAATTAATATTAAAAGGTGACGATGTGGTACGAGGAAATAATTTTAAAATAAATATGCCTCTCTAAGTTCCAAACCTCATGTCACTTTGATAATTTTAGAAAGTCTGTGGATATAGCCATAAAATTTCGTATATTTAAAAAATATACCAGCTTGTATTGCATACCTAACTATGCTTGCTATACAATTTTCTAATATTTGGAATATTTTTTTGGCTGCGACACTTTAATTTTTATATAAACGGTTTAATGACCGTTAGCAATTTCGAGATACTAAGTACGCGGTGTTTATTAGCGCGTCATTTCACCAAAGTTAAGGAAATAAATAACAATAATGCTTTAAACGTCCCGGTTTTTACTTGATAAAGAAAATCTGGCTAATCTGACAACTCTGCCTATGGTAAGGTGCCGCTGTTACGGATATAGTAGGTAGGCCCTTTGCACACCCCCAATTCTGGCAACTTGAGCTTGCCAAAAACTCTGCAGTGTTGTCAATTTTCTCAACGATAAATATAATTACATGTTTTATTTGAAATTTTCCGTTAAAGAGGTAATTAATATTAAAAGGTGACGGTGTAGTATGAGGAAATAATTTTAAAATAAATATGCCTCTCTAAGTTCCAAACCTCATGTCACTTTGATAATTTTAGAAGTCTGTGGATATAGCCATAAAATTCCGTATATTTAAAAAATATACCAGCTTGTATTGCATAACTAACTATGCTTGCTATACAATACAATTTTCTAATATTTGGAATATTTATTTGGTTGCGACTCTTTAATTTTTATATAAACGGTTTAATGACCATTAGAAATTTCGAGATACTAAGTACGCGGTGTTTATTAGCGCGCCATTTCACCAAAGTTAAGGAAATAAATAACAATAATGCTTTAAACGTCCCGGTTTTTACTTGATGAAGAAAATCTGGCTAATCTGACAACTCTGCCTATGGTAAGGTGCCGCTGTTACGGATATAGTAGGAATGCGCATTGCACACCCCCAATTCTGGCAACTTGAGCTTGCCAAGAACTCTGCAGTGTTGTCAATTTTCTCAACGATAAATATAATTACATGTTTTATTTGAAATTATCCGTTAAAGAGATAATTAATATTAAAAGGTGACGATGTGGTACGAGGAAATAATTTTAAAATAAATATGCCTCTCTAAGTTCCAAACCTCATGTCACTTTGATAATTTTAGAAAGTCTGTGGATATAGCCATAAAATTTCGTATATTTAAAAAATATACCAGCTTGTATTGCATACCTAACTATGCTTGCTATACAATTTTCTAATATTTGGAATATTTTTTTGGCTGCGACACTTTAATTTTTATATAAACGGTTTAATGACCGTTAGCAATTTCGAGATACTAAGTACGCGGTGTTTATTAGCGCGTCATTTCACCAAAGTTAAGGAAATAAATAACAATAATGCTTTAAACGTCCCGGTTTTTACTTGATAAAGAAAATCTGGCTAATCTGACAACTCTGCCTATGGTAAGGTGCCGCTGTTACGGATATAGTAGGTAGGCCCTTTGCACACCCCCAATTCTGGCAACTTGAGCTTGCCAAAAACTCTGCAGTGTTGTCAATTTTCTCAACGATAAATATAATTACATGTTTTATTTGAAATTTTCCGTTAAAGAGGTAATTAATATTAAAAGGTGACGGTGTAGTATGAGGAAATAATTTTAAAATATGCCTCTCTAAGTTCCAAACCTCATGTCACTTTGATAATTTTAGAAAGTCTGTGGATATAGCCATAAAATTCCGTATATTTAAAAAATATACCAGTTTGTATTGCATAACTAACTATGCTTGCTATACAATACAATTTTCTAATATTTGGAATATTTATTTGGTTGCGACTCTTTAAATTTTATATAAACGGTTTAATGACCATTAGAAATTTCGAGATACTAAGTACGCGGTGTTTATTAGCGCGCCATTTCACCAAAGTTAAGGAAATAAATACAATAATGCTTTAAACGTCCCGGATTTTACTTGATGAAGAAAATCTGGCTAATCTGACAACTCTGCCTATGGTAAGGTGTCGCTGTTACGGATATAGTAGGTATGCGCTTTGCACACCCCCAATTCTGGCAACTTGAGCTTGCCAAGAACTCTGCAGTGTTGTCAATTTTCTCAACGATAAATATAATTACATGTTTTATTTGAAATTATCCGTTAAAGAGATAATTAATATTAAAAGGTGACGATGTGGTACGAGGAAATAATTTTAAAATAAATATGCCTCTCTAAGTTCCAAACCTCCTGTCACTTTGATAATTTTAGAAAGTCTGTGGATATAGCCATAAAATTTCGTATATTTAAAAAATATACCAGCTTGTATTGCATACCTAACTATGCTTGCTATACAATTTTCTAATATTTGGAATATTTTTTTGGCTGCGACACACTTTAATTTTTATATAAACGGTACTAGAAACATTTTCTTTGTCGGGTCTATCAACTAAAGTACTAGAAATATTTTCTTTGTCCTGCCCTTCTATTGATATGTTATTATAATTTTTCTCAGTAATGGTTAAAGCAATCGGTTAATATTGGTAAGTCGAGATTTTCATCATGCGAATGTTGTTTATACATTGAAAATACACCACAATCATTCTAAGTGGGAGTTGTAATTCCTATATTTTCCTTTTCAAAAATCTTTCGATACGTTTTATAATTTAAGTAGGTATATTTTTAGAGAAAGTATTTATACTTCTGCTCTATTGTAATAGAAAACTTGAGGATAATATAATTCAATATGTTTTTTCACATTTTTATTGTCTGCCTCTGATATATTCGTCATTTGTATCCCCCGTTTATTCCCTTTCATCTTCCAAAATGGGTTCGCCCAAAGAAATAGTTATGGAAGATTTTATGATGTATATTCTCTTGTGTTTTGTTTTTATTAGCGGAGACCAAAAATTTCTTCTCTGGTGCCGTTGTCTATTAAAACATGATAACCTTTTTCTAGAACAATATTTTGCTTGCAAATTAATGAGCCCTTTTCCATGTTTATCTGGAGATTTAAAAACGTCCGGGTAGTCCTTATGTTATTTTATTTTTCTTCAAGTTGAATGAAGAACTGGTAAGAGAAATCATATAAATATTTTTCCTTTGAGTCAATAATTAATATCGAACAATAGTATATTACAATACGAGAGACCGAGATTATGATTTATCGAGACGCGTAGCGTAGCGTCGAGATAAACTATAATCTCGAGACCGCAATGAAATTTTCCGTCGAGGATTGTATACTATTTTATTTTCAGCCGTGACATAATGATTCAATTAAACATTGAATATTTGTGCACGATAGACTTTCTTGAAATAATGAATTTTGTCGCACCGGTTATTACCTTTCATTTCCATTGTTAGTCGTTGTCAACAGTTGACAGCAGTTGTCGCTTAAAATTTTTTGAAAGTCAGCGTTTTTTTAAGAAAAAGAATACAGATTAAAGATGTTCTCCGATAGTGACGACGAGTTAATTAGCTGTACTCCACCTGATTTGAAAGAAGCAGCGGATAAGATTGAAGAAAGTTTGCAACCTACAAAAAGTAAGCTACGTTATGAGAAAGCTTTTAATACATTTCAAGCGTGGTGCAGCAGCAGAGGAACTGGTGCTATTTTGGTGAGATCTCTAAAGAAAAAAAATCTTCCACTTTACGAACTACCTACAGTATGATAAAAAATATACTGAAACTTAGAGAAATGGTCGACATTTCCAAGCATTCAAAACTTGTGGCTTTTTTTTAAGCGAAAAAGTGTAGGCTTTCGGCTTAAAAAGTCAAGTGTTTTTTCAAGAGAAAACATCAGAGATTTTTTGGTTAAAGCACCTGAAGAATTTTTGTATATGAAGATTGCGCTTATTGTTGGAGTCTCGGGAGCATGCAGGAGTGATGAGTAAAGATGAAAATTTCCCATGTTAATGTTTTGTAACAAAAGGTCATCGAAATCCCTGATACGAAAACATATTATTATATAAATAGATCCTTCATCATAAGTGACCCAAATTTGGATTGACGTCTTTCATAAATATGTGACTTTGCAAAACAACATTCAAAATGACAGGTTTTTCGTCCCATAATCAGGCCATTGGATATCATTTAATCGCGAGTTTTCCTCAAAAGATAGCTACTTTCTTGAAACCTCCAAATGTAGGGTCTTTCACGGGTCATGCTTTTTGACGAACAGTCGCTACTTTGTTGGTTGATAGTGGAGCCGATGTTTTGCAGCTAAAAAGACTCGGCGGATGGAAATCGAGTGCAGTTGCGGAGGGATATGTAGAATCCTCAATAGAGAAGAAACGAAAGACTGCTGAAATGTTATCATCTTCCTCTAAAACTGTTGATTTACCAAGTATTTCAAGTGAGCTGCATCGCAGGAAATACGAATTTCAAATCAAACTCAACTTCAAGAGGATTTGAAAATTTCTTTAATAAATAACAATGCTAATTTAACAATTAACGTGTATAAATAAAAATATGAATAAATAAAGAATCAGATCATTGCGTGTTCTTATTTTACCCCGTTTTTATAAGACCTACTCAAAAATACCGGGCAAGAAAATAAGGATTGAAATGTATTAGGATGGAAACGCATTTTCCGTCCTAGGGTGGAAAATGTGGATCGGAAGTAAGAAGACAGAAATGTGACATTTTCAAATTTCTAAAAAAACAGGAATGTCAATATTACATACATGGCTGAAAATAAAAAATATTAAACGCATATTGTTAATTCCCTTTATTTATCTTTAAGTCCAATTCGACCGTATGCCAGAAGCTTTATATGCAGTTTTTTTTAAACATGCATTTGTTGAGTTCACCTTTTGTATTCCCAATGCCGTTATGCCTTTTACTAAAATAGAATTCACCTACATAACTATTTGATCATTTATTCGAACCATAAATTTAAAATTTTGATGTTTGATTTAAAATTATGGGTTGAATTCCTTTCAGACTTTTTGGATTCAAATAAAAAGGTTTAAAATATTGTTTGTTATTTTCATTTTTAATCAATACCGATAGGGTGAGATTTTAGGTATAAGTTAAAAATCTGACAACAGCGCAATTTACACACTTCTTGTAATTCTATAATAATGGCAACCTAACTCACACATATTCTTGTATCTACATATTTATGGCAATTTTTTTACACTTACCCAATTATGGCGCCAGATGCCATAAATGATTTTCCGTTATAATTCGAATTGTATGGAGTGTAAAAATAAAATTCCTAGATCTACACACTCTTTGAAAAAGTAGCCATTATTATACTAAATATTTTGCAAAGTGCCACAATTGGGGATATTGCATGGGGCGCCACAAATATGTACGTACGTGTAATGGTGTGTGTGTGTGTGTGTGATTTTGGTTTAATCTTCTGGAGAAGTATCCTTTTCCAGTTCATTCTTCATTCTCATTGAAGTTTTTTAATTTAACTGTGTGACATCAACGGATGTCGTTTTATAAACCTATATTTTCCCCTGCCCTTTCACGGAATTTTGGCCCCCTCCACAAGTTTATTTCTAATTCTGTGATTCTTAATTCAAAGTTTTTTAATTGTTTTTATTTTTATTGCTTGCGTATATCACACCGAATTGGAATGCCATTAATACGATTAATGCCAACAAGTTAATCGAATACCATTAAATGCCTTGACTTCTTGACCACCTGACATAACAGCTGAAGCCAATTATTTTATTACAACTTAAGAAAAAGTATGTAAAATATAATATTAATTGGGAAATTTTGAAACTGTGTCAATGACATTTAAAAAAAAATATGCTAACAAATGAAGATAACTCAAGGCTCCTCGCAAGAATCTTATCTTTAAGAATTGAAAAAACTTAAAGACATATTATGGAACGTTGGTGTCTATTTGTCACCGACCTTTTTCGCCAGAAATCTTCAGGATTTCGGTTCGCATTCGCTGGGAATAGTGGGAATTCTTCATAGAAGATAAATCTGCATCATGTGAAGCTGCGGTATTTAGGTTAACAATGTTGGCAATATCGGTTTTGTTTTAATCGAATCCTCAACATGACCTTCAGCAAAGGTGGAAGCTGGTCAGCCTCCATGGAGCTTTAACGTTGTAACGTACTTATTATTGTCACCCACCTCCTTTTTGTATTTTCTTCTTAAAAGGGTTTAGATGTTCATTAAAGAACTTTTCCACTACACGTACTTTTTCATCCATGTTTTCGGGTTAACCTTACTTTGTTTTGTTTCACAACAATTTACTATTAAGTCACTAGCTGCAACTCTCTCTTGCACCTCACAACTATAGTTTATTTAAGAAAGGTGTAGAGTAATAAAAGCTCATTAGGTACAGAGTGACCCAACGAATATTTAAGCCACTTTCATAATTTGGCTTGGATTTCATTGAAAAATTCTTTATTTTTATCAAGTTCAGGCAGTACCATCCTGGTTTGGGTCAATTTATGAGTTTTGTCTATTGTTATCCATTCACAAACACTAAAAATAATGTGAAAAAGGCGTGCATTATATACATAGTATTAGGTACACTTATTTTTTCTTAAACATTATGAAAAAAATAGAAAATACAGAAAATACATTATACAGAAATTAAATTATAAAAAATCATAATATTCTTCGTCATCTGAGGAACTGTTATCTCCTCTTGATGTTATAATTAACGGGTCGACGGTCCGATCGATCAGGTCAAGGTCAAGATCCCACATTTTCTCCTCTTCTTTAATGACATGATGGACTGCTTTTCGCCAGTCCTCTGGTGTCACTTCCTTTATGGCTTGATCAAACAGTAGCTTAACATCTTTCATTTTAAATGTCGTATTCTGTCTTGCTACAAATCCTTTCACTTGCGCCAATTAAGTTCTATAGGATTTAGTTCGCAATGATAATATGGTGGTGTGCGCAGCAAAGTTACACTATCTTTTTCAGCTATATCTTCCACGGCATATTTCATAAAACGATGTTTGTGTAAATTTGCTATAGCTAATAGTTCCTTCTTTATCAAATTATCTTCTTTTTTTTTTTGGTTAGTTATCATAAATAATTTAATGCACAAAATTTACCTGCACCTATGGCCGACACCGAAAGTGAGCCAAACTGGACGGAATTTCCCATTTTATTATTCTACACTTTCTGAAATAGACTATAGGGTGGTTGCTAGATGAACAAACTACACAGTCCAGTGTAGAAATCACAACTAACAGTTTTTTTTTAAATGGCTGCATATATTTTTTGTTTTGAGATACGTTGTTTACGTTAGACATAACCTAACCTTTGAAGTTGACTTCTAACCTTACTTTTGCCAATGTTATAAAACGACGCGTAAAATTCACCCGGTGTGAAATGGGTTTCTATACTATCTTTCTTATGATAAAATGGACAATTTAGAGAATGTTTTATGAACAATTCAAATCGCGTAATTTTTATTTTATATCTGAATAATTTACAACCAATGTTATAAAATAAAGTCATTCTTGCATGGCATTTTTAATTAAATCTACCCAATTATTAGAAAATATTGTTTTTATTATTTGGTAACACGATGAATTAAAATATGTATGCTAATTATATTCAATTCGTTGGTTTTACTTTCATTTTTGTTTAAAAAAACACTAGTTTTCTCTTTAACTTAAGAGTATACTGTGCTACATCTGGTTGCTCGAGCACTTAATTTTAGTACTTTATTTTAAACTCCGATTAGGTGTGATGAAAAAATCATGATAAGTGTGTTATTTTATTGGTTTTTTTTTCAAACGGTAACAAAAAAACCAAATAAACCAAAGATCATCCGATCAATATTTCTAAATTCTTCTCCAAAGTTACCAGCTCGGCCAGCTCCATGCGACATTATATCTATATATACAGTGCGTCTATAATATATATAACCAAAGAAAAAATAAGAAGATAATTTGGTAAAGAAGGAACTATTAGCTATAGCAAATTTACCTAAACATAGTTTTATGAAATATGCCGTGGAAGATATACCTAAAAAAATAGTGCTGCCATATCATTGCGAACTAAATCTTATAGAACTTATATGGGCGCAAGTGAAGGATTTGTAGCAAGACACAATACGGCATTTAAAATGAAAGACGTTAAGCTACTGATTCATCAAGCCATTAAGTAGGTGACACCAGAGAACTGGCGAAAAACAGTCCATGTCTTTAAAGAAGGGGAGAAAATGTGGGATCTTGACCACCTGATCGATCGGACCGTCGACCCGTTAATTATAACGTCAAGAGGAGATGACAGTTCCTCAGAGGACGAAGAAAATTTTGATTTTATATAATTTAATTTCTGTATACTTAATATATTTTTTTATAATGTTTAATAAAAAATAAGTGTACCTATCTAATACTATGTACATAATGCACGCTTTTGTCACGCCATTTTCAGTGTCTGTGAATGGATAACAATAGGCAAAACCCATAAATTGACCCAAACCTAGGAGGTACTACCCGCACTTGATGAAAATAAAGAATTTTGTAATGAAATCACTGCCAAATGATGAAAGTGGCTTAAATATTCGTTGGGTCACTCTGTAGTCCCTTTGCATACCTAATGAGCTTTTATTACTCTACACCTTTCTGAAATAGACTTTTATAGCGCTTAGAAATTTAAAATTCGAAAATTTTCGTTAAAATATATATATTTTAATTTCTGGGAACTGGATGTATTGCTTAAGGAAAGTTTACAATTATTTTCAAGGCAACTGTGAAATATATTTCGGCTAGCTCGCCATTTGAGGGGATCCAGGATTTTTTAAAAATCAAAAATTTAAAACATGTCGCCCGCATAAAAAATGTTCGTCTCTCCCGCCCTTAAAGTGTGGCTAGTCGCATTTTTTTTTTATGATAAAACACCTGCACTGTGAGAAAAATCCTTTAAGGCGCTCTGGGAGCGGTGCGAGTGCGAAAAAAGCGATTAACGTTGGTCTTGAAACGTTGAAGATTGTATTCATTGGAAAACACGACCTCAGGAAGTTCATTCCACAATGATGACGTTCTCCAGATGAAAGAGTTCTTGAAAAATGAAGTTCGAGGAGTACTAAGCTGAACAACATATGGATGAGCGGCAGCGGTTCGCCGTGTATTTCTGTTTTGCATTGCTCTAGGTGGAATCAAGTCGGCAATGTCAGTCGAACACCTGCCATGGAAATATCTGTAAAAGAGAGCCAAATCACCAACCTGTCTTCGATGCTCCAGGCTATCGAGGGTCTTGGTCAGCTCGGGGTCGCCGATCAGACGAACGGCTCTCCTTTGAATGGAATCCAGTAGCCGAAGGGTGTGCTTGGGTGCAGAGCTCCAGACATATTTTAATGATGGTCGAATCTGGGCTTTGTAGAGTGTCAAAAGTTGATGAGGTGTGTACAACCTTTTGGTTCTGAAAAGTACACCAAGTTTCTGTGCAGCTGTCCTGGCAATTGCGGCAACGTGATCATGCCAAGACATATTACCTCCCAGATTGACCCCCAGCAAATTAATAGACGGTGCCAGGGGAATTGCGTGTCCTGCCATGACTATATCCGGTTCTGCAATGTTAACCTTTTTGGAGAAGACTGCGGCCTGGGTTTTCTTAGCATTAAATTCGACTTGGTTACTGTCACCCCAAGCCAAAATTTCTTCCAGGTCATTGTTGAGGCGCAATACTTCATGCTGCCTGCGAAGATGTGCGTCGGCAGCGGATGTTTGGGGAGTCAAGGTAAAAGCTGTCATCAGCAAAGCTATAAATTGGATTTTGGGTTTTCACTAGAAGGTCGTTAATATACAGTAAAAAGAGGGTAGGCGACAATATGGACCCTTGAGGAACACCGGCATTGATGGGTGTCTGAGAGAAACCCGTCAATCGCCACTTGCAGAGAACGGTTCTTAAGGAAGCTGGTTAACCATAAACAAAATGTTCTTCTTTTCAAAAAAAAAAAATTACGAGTTTAGCTGGCATAAGAGAACAATTTTTTTTAAACCTCACCTTTACTGTTTATCCAATAACAAAAGGGTATCGATCCAAAACAACAGCACAAAATTCACTCATCCTTAAAACTGAAATCCACCAAGTGAAAAAAACAGTTTTCAACACTTAGAATTTAATGCACGTTTGGTAATTTTTATTGATCAAGATTTTAGAAATAATGTTTAATAATAATAGACCTTGATGTTAGCGGAGAATCGTGATAGATCTCATTTCAAAACGACCAATCCTTTTACCAGCTTTCAATTTTTCATGAGTTTTAAGTGTTTAAAATACCGGATTTTTTTTTATTCTATTAAAAAATCTATTGAAATTTTTAAAAAATGTTAATTTTCTGAGGTTAAAACACAAAAAATCCTTTCGCGGGTTAAAAGATTCGAAAGTCGACGGTGTCGAAACAGCGGAAGATCGCGCGCCGACAAATTGAACAACTCCACTGTTTCACGGCATGCTCTGATCGCGACAGTGCGGGCGAGTGTTGTTCATTTGTTTGGCTTCTTCTCTGTTCGGTTGTTTTCCAAGTGGGGATTCCGTATTCGGCGTATTCTGTATAATGTAGTATTGGTTTTAATTATTTTTATGTACAGGGTTGCCCAAAAGTGCGGAATAAAATTAATATAGCCTTAACCTGTAACTTTTGGGGAAAACGCTCGGACACGTCAACTTAATTTTATATATGCTCACATTTTGACGTTATTTGTATGTTTATTTTATAGGCATTTGTCAAAGATATGACGACATCGATCTTTTTTTTAAATAGAAACATACAGCTTGTGATACATGATTTAAAAGCTAATATCTCGTACAGTATGCTCCTAAATTTTGGCGCGATTCTTTTAAGTTATTTCAAAATGGCAACTGTTAAAATTTAAAAAAAAAGCTCTATTTAAATAAGCGGAAATGATGATCATTGATAAATAAACTACACTCTTCACTTTGACTTCTTATTTTGTCTTCACATTTTATCAATATCAAGACTTCGATACGCTGTCTTCCCGACGTCGCTGTGCTGATGTTTCCGGTTTCCAGGGTGGGGCCGTATGAAAAAAGCATGATGGAAGCTCCAAGATCAAAATATTCCGGAGGTAAACTCGCCCCCCGATCGGATCTCCGGGTGGGGGCTGGTCCTGTGGCTTCATCAAGCGAAATTAATGAATTATCCACCATTTCCGACAATTTACTGGGTTCCTCCAACAACACTCAACGAGGAAATGGTGTGGCGCCTGCAGTTGCTAACAGTCCCAAAAGTAACAACTTCAAAATTGATTTCTGCAATATTAGAGGGCTTAACACTAACATCAATTCAGTCCATCAGCACTTACAATCTTCCAAGCCTTATGTGCTTGCACTGACCGAGACAAAAGTCAGAGCGTCAACGAACACCGTCAGCTATTTATATCCTGGATATGATTTTCACTTCCGTTTTAGACGCAACTTTGGGGTCTGTCTGTTCATTCGAGATGATCTTTGCTGCCAACGGGAGGACATACTGGAACCGAAAGACTTTGATGTAATGTGGTTTAAAATATCTTCACAAAAAATCACTAAGTTTATATGCTGCCTTTACCGTCCTCCAAGCGAGATGCATTACAGGGCCCTCTTCTCATCACTAGCCAACACAATCGACTTCTTGCAAATCAATCATCCGAATGCCGAAGTTGCTATCTTTGGCGACTTTATCGTCCACAATGTCAACTGGCTTAAATACTCAAACACCAACGATGAGCAAGGCCGCGAGGCCGAATCTTTTGCGATCAGTTCTGGTCTAACTCAACTCGTAGAAGAACCAACGCGGGTTCCAGACCGAGCTGGGGATTTTGCTAGTCTTTTAGATCTGTTTTTAACTTCAAATCCAGACCTATATGCGGTCACCGTACAACCACCATTGGGCTCTTCCGATCTCAAACTTATTTCAACCCTAAGCGAGCTGCCAATTAGTTCTAAACAACCTCCTAAACCCCGTAAGATTTGGCACTATACATCAGCTAAGTGGGAAGACCTAAAGGACCATTTTCGCAACTTTCCCTGGCTAAGCGTATGCTTTTTTTCGGATGATCCATCTGTCTGTGAAAAGGAGGTCTCCGACGTCATTCTAACTAGCATGGAGGCCTTTATTCCTTTCTCCAAAGAGCGCCCTTTCAACGGCAAACCCTGGTTTAGCAAGAATTGCGAGCTTGCTGTCAGATCTAAAAACCTGGCTTACCGACAGTGGCGTAAAAACCCTACTCCTGAAAATCGCGCCATCTTTGTTACCACCCGAAACCAATGTAAGCAAATGATAGACCAAAGCAAAGAAGCTCATACCGAGAGAATCAAAAACAAACTTCTTGCCAGTCCTAACGGATCAAGGTACTTTTGGTCAGTCGCTAAGGCCGTCAGCCAAAACTTTACAAAGTCAACTATTCCACCTCTAACACGTTCCGACGGCACAATAGCAACCACAGCCGGGGATAAAGCAAACCTACTTGCTGAACTGTTTTCCTCGCATTCCACTGTAGACTTTCAGGGAAAACCACTACCCAACATTCCCTCAGTTCAATCGCAAATGTCTGAAATCGTGTTCCGTCAGCGTCTTGTTAAACGGATTCTTAAAGGATTGGACGTCAATAAAGCTTCTGGTCCAGACGAAATTCCTATCATTGTTCTCAAGACATGCGCTGATGAACTTACACCAGTATTTTGTAGACTTTTCAACTTATCCTACAAAATAGGAATATTTCCATCCTGCTGGAAGTCGGCGCGTGCCCAGCCCATTCCAAAGAAAGGTAAAAAGACCCTGCCAAGCAACTACCGACCTGTCGCATTGCTTTCGGTAATTTCAAAAGTAATAGAGAAAGCTATTAACCAACAACTCCTAAAGTATCTGGAAGGGCTTAACATTATCAGCGACCATCAATACGGTTTTCGTAAGTCCAGATCAACAGGTGACCTTCTGGCATATGTCACCCATCTTTGGAGCAACACCATCGAACATCATGGAGAATTCCGGGCTGTTACACTGGACATCTCTAGGGCTTTTGATCGTGTTTGGCACGATGGGCTTCTAAGTAAATTGTGATCCTACGGTATGCCTAATGGATTTTGTTTATGGTTAACCAGCTTCCTTAAGAACCGTTCTCTGCAAGTGGCGATTGACGGGTTTGTCTCAGACACCTTCACTATCAATGCCGGTGTTCCTCAAGGGTCCATATTGTCGCCTACCCTCTTTTTACTGTATATTAACGACCTTCTAGTGAAAACCCAAAATCCAATTTATAGCTTTGCTGATGACAGCACACTTGTCTCATCTTTTACCTTGACTCCCCAAACATCCGCTGCCGACGCACATCTTCGCAGGCAGCATGAAGTATTGCGCCTCAACAATGACCTGGAAGAAATGTTGGCTTGGGGTGACAGTAACCAAGTCGAATTTAATGCTAAGAAAACCCAGGCAGCAGTCTTCTCCAAAAAGGTTAACATTGCAGAACCGGATATAGTCATGGCAGGACACGCAATTCCCCTGGCACCGTCTATTAATTTGCTGGGGGTCAATCTGGAAGGTAAAATGTCTTGGCATGATCACGTTGCCGCAATTGCCAAGGCAGCTGCACAGAAACTTGGTGTACTTTTTCGCACCAAAAGGTTGTACACACCTCATCAACTTTTGACACCCTACAAAGCCCAGATTCGACCATCATCAGAATATTGCTCTCATGTCTGGAGCTCTGCACCCAAGCACACCCTTCGGCTACTGGATTCCATTCAAAGGAGAGCCGTTCGTCTGATCGGCGACCCCGAGCTGACCAAGACCCTCGATAGCCTGGAGCATCCAAGACAGGTTGGTGATTTGGCTCTCTTTTACAGATATTTCCATGGCAGGTGTTCGACTGACATTGCCCACTTGATTCCACCTAGAGCAATGCAAAACAGAAATACACGGCGAACCGCTGCCGCTCATCCATATGTTGTTCAGCTTAGTACTCCTCGAACTTCATTGTTCAAGAATTCTTTCATCTGGAGAACGTCATCTTTGTGGAATGATCTTCCTGAGGTCGTGTTTCCCAATGAATACAATCTTCAACGTTTCAAGACCAACGTTAATCGCTTTTTTCGCACTCGCACCGCTCCCAGAGCGCCTTAAAGGATTTTTCCTACGAGCGTGCGCAAAGTAGTACTTTGCGCACGCATTTTTGTGTGCAAAGTTACACTTTTCCGCACTAGTGCGGATAAGACTTTTATCCGCACTGGGTGCGGAAAAGTAAAACTATTCAAAAATCTCCTTGGTAGGGAATATTTATATTTATTTTAGTAGCTGTAAACTATTTTATGGCAATGTGAGAAGCCGTTGCAAGAGTATTCTCTTTTATCTTTTAATCGTAATTCCCGATATTTGTATTTCAGCTTAAAACGAAAAAAATTTAGTTTCCTATTATTTTTTTTTATTGTTATGTAATTTTTTAATTTTCTATTATTTTTTTTTGTTATGTAATTTTTAGTTGTAAGTATATTATAGTTCTTTCTTTAAAGTCGAATTAAAAATTATTAAATAAATTATCATATTTTTATTTTTGTTGTTATCTGATATGAAGCTCGTAGGAAAAATGTTGTTCCTAACAAGTGCGCAAAGTGCTTTTCCGCACGCAAGAACTTATCCGAACTCCGCTTCGCGTCGTTCGTCCAACTGTACTTGCGTGCGGAAAAGTATCACTTTGCGCACTTGTTAGGAAAATAACTATTTCCTACAGTGCAGGTGTTTAATCATAAAAAAAATGAATAACGTCAAAATGTGAGCATATATTTAAATATATAAAACTAAGTTGACCTGTTCGGGCGTTTTCCCCAAAAGTTACAGGGTAAAGCTATATTAATTTTATTCCGGACTTCTGGGCAACCCTGTACATGGAGTTATGTAAGAATGTACATCGCCTGTCAATAAATCAAACGAAACGTCTGATAATTTTTTTTTAATGCCTCTTGTGGGTACATAAATAGAAAAGTCGTCCATAAAAAAACACATTTAACATATTATTTTATTTTATAACATAAAGTAATTAATCCTTAGCTTCGTCTTCTTCCTTGAGCTGTGCCAATGATTTTTCTTTCTTCGCGTCATCTGCTTCTTCCATTTTCGTATCATCTGGTTCTCCGTCCTCCATATTCTTTATCTCTTTTTCCTCCTCGGTTTCCGTTCCAGAAGAAACGCTTCCCCTGCGCAGTTTCATTTCCGCTTCGTAACGTTGTGTATGCGCGTGCGTTCGAAAATCTGCCTGCTGATTTCTGCTTTCTAAAAAAAAGATTAGAATTAGAAAATCTAAGGGTGCGTCTAGATGCCGCCGATATGAGATGGAAAATTGGCCAACAGCTCGTCGCCCCAAGTCTTCGCGTCGAAATTAGAGTTTTATTTTGACAAATCGGTGTGGCTTATTTATGCCTTTTACCAAAATTTATGTTATATGCAGGGATTTTTGCGGAACTTAAAAAAGCAATTGCATTTTTTTTAGAACATAAATATAAAAATACGTAATATACTAACCTAAAAGTAAATTTTTAAAACTAAAATCGTAATGGAAAGGATGTTTAACAATATATTCTTCCGCGTTTTGCTTGGCATCTAAATACTCCTGATAACATTGCTGTTTTTCTTCCATGGGATCACCTCCCGCGTATGGATCAGGAGGAGGGATGGGTTTTTCCTTCATTACGTCTGGGAAGAGACTGGCAACTGTTTCTTGAAAGATGTTTTCTCCTTGTTTAAGTCTAAAAATGTCAACTTGTTAACAGAAATTCATTTAAAGAAAAACAATGTATGGAGAAGTGTTCAGTCGGCCAGCCGGCGGATGCCAGTCCTTTAGTTTTGTTCATCGATAATGGCCGGCAGTTCTGGGCCGGATTCGATAGCGGCCTCCGTTTCACTACACACGCACAGTTTTTATCGTCAGTTCAAACATGTCACAAGAAGAGAGCACAGCGACAAATGTTATTATGTAGGAAGAAATAATACTCAAAGTCAATCTTCACTAAGATATATTTTATAATAAAAAATTTACCTAGTTCTACATGTTTCGAACGTAGAAACGTTCATCTTCAGGAGACGTATATTTATAGTAAAGGAAATTGTGAGTGACACTCTCATAGAGCTTTTGAGGAAGTTAAATACTGCTTACATCGAAGTAGCGGAGAAAATGGTACTACCAGGTTCTGAAGATAAATTTGGGAGTTTAAATGATATATTAGAGTGAAAAATAAGAAACGTTATGTATGAATGACCTAGAGAAGTAGCTGTAACTTAAGTGGTGGAGTATATTGTTGAGAAGATGTGGTAGAACTCATAATATTCACTTTTCGTTCTACCACAATTTCTCAACAATATATGTTCTCCCAATTTTATTAAAAAATTGCAGTTTGTCTCTAGCTTTACCGTTATGCACATTATTTCAGAAGTTTTTTAACAGTGGAAGTTTTCCCGAAATCTGGAAATTCTCAAACTTGATTCCAATTTTTAAATCAGACAGTGACATTGAAAATTATCGAAGGATTTTCTTATTATCTATTATACCAAAAGTATTTGAGGCAATCGTAAGTGATCAACTTTTTAACACCTACAAACACTACATCATATCTGAACAACATGGATTTTATAAAGGCCGCTCAACATCAACCAACTTAGCCAGGTATCACGATTTTTTAGTGTCATCAATGGAGGCAGGTAAACAGGTCGATGTTATCTACACCGATTTGTCAAGGGCCTTCGATAGTGTTTGTCACCCGCTGCTCATAAGAAAGCTTTCCAATATGGGTGTCTGCGGAACATATCTCCAGTGGATAGAATCCTACCTTACTTCAAGAACTTAACGTGTCACTGTGTGCGGATCAATTTCTAAAGAAATGACAGTAACGTCAGGTGTTCCTCAAGGTTCACACATCGGTCCCATTTTATTCATCCTTTTCATAAATGATGTTATACAATGCTTCGAGGCATCTCACTGTCTTATATATGCGGATGATCTTAAATTTTATTCCATTGTCTCACCAGGGCACAATTATTTGCACAGGGACCTTGACGGTTTTGTCGACTGGCGCGATAAAAACTATCTAAAGCTTAACGTAAAGAAGTGCAAAGTTTTAGGATTTTTTAAATGTACTAACCCGCAGGGTGATATCTATAGTATTAATGGCGTTAATTTAGAAGTTGTATCGCAATTTATTGATCTTGGAGTAATTTTTGATGGTGATTTATCATTTAATGTACATATAGACAACATCATCCTCAAAAATTTTAGGCTGCTGGGTTTCATAAAACGACACACAAAGCATATTTTTTACATCAAGGCGCTGAGAGCCCTCTACAACTGTTTGGTGCGCAGTATTTTGGAATATTGTTCTGTAATATGGAGCCCACATTATTAATGTCACATTAACAGACTGAAGAGGGTACAGAATAAATTTACAAAATATCTGCTTTTTAAATTGCACTTTCCATATCAAGGCGTTCTTTGTGAAACTAGACTCCTCCTATGTGGCCTACAATCACTTCAACATCGGAGAAATAAAGCACGTTTGGTCTTTTTATACAAAGTACTCAATAGCCAGATAAACTGCGAGTGGTTACTTCAATCAATCTCATTCCGTGTCCCAGTCCAGAGAACCAGGCAGCTCCAGTTATTTTTTGAACAGACACACAGAACAAATTATGGTCGAAGTGCTTTCATCAACAGGATGTTAAGTAACTACAATAGACATTTTCCAAACTGTGATATTTTTAGAATTGGTTTTGTGGCATTGAGTGATCTGTTTTATGGTGTATAGTTATGCACAGAAACTTGGTGTACTTTCCGCACCAAAAGGTTGTACACACCTCATCAACTTTTGACACTCTACAAAGCCCAGATTCGACCATCATTAGAATATTGCTCTCATGTCTGGAGCTCTGCACCCAAGCACACCCTTCGGCTACTGGATTCCATTCAAAGGAGAGCCGTTCGTCTGATCGGCGACCCCGAGCTGACCAAGACCCTCAATAGCCTGGAGCATCGAAGACAGGTTGGTGATTTGGCTCTCTTTTACAGATATTTCCATGGCAGGTGTTCGACTGACATTGCCCACTTGATTCCACCTAGAGCAATGCAAAACAGGAATACACGGCGAACCACTGCCGCTCATCCATATGTTGTTCAGCTTAGTACTCCTCGAACTTCATTGTTCAACAATTCTTTCATCTGGAGGACGTCATCTTTGTGGAATGATCTTCCTGAGGTCGTGTTTCCCAATGAATACAATCTTCAACGTTTCAAGACCAACGTTAATCGCTTTTTTCGCACTCGCACCGCTCCCAGAGCGCCTTAAAGGATTTTTCCTACAGTGCAGGTGTTTTATCATAAAAAAAAATAAAAATAAAAATAGATATGTTGTTATTTTAGATACCATTTAGAATCTATGATTCTGTAGTGTACTCTTATTGTAAATAAATAAATAAATAAATATACTCCACCACTTAAGTTACAGCTACTTCTCTAGGTCATTCATACATAACGTTTCTTATTTTTCACTCTGATATGCCATTTAAACTCCCAAATTTATCTTCGGAACCTGGTAGTACCATTTTCTCCGCTACTTTGATATAAGCGTTATTATCTTTAAGTATTTAACTTCCTCAAAGGCTCTATGAGGGTGTCACTCACAATTTCCTTTATTATAAATATACATCTCCTGAAGATGAACGTTTCTACGTTCGAAACATGTAGAACTAAGTAAATTTTTTCTTATAAAATATATCTTAGTGAAGGTTGACTTTGAGTATGATTTCTTCCTACTTAAATTGCCACTTCACTTTAAGTATGGACTACATCTTCAAATTGCAGAGAACAGACCCGAGCAGAGAAAAAGTAAAAACAATTTGGATGAAAGAGTGGTTAAAAAAACTTCACATTTTCTCCTACATGGAGCTTATATGAGAACTCGAACAATCGAGTGCAAGTAATTTAGATACATTTCTTAGGGATTATTGTTTCGATTAATTATTATATTTGCTTCTTTTTGATATTTTTGAACCATTTTAAGTTCCTTTCTGAATGCACTTCTCATATTATGTATCTTAATTCCACAGATTTTAGAGTAGCTTCAACCCATCTACTGTTTAATATAGTCAAAATAATTCTTAATAAAGTCTACAAACCCATAAAATTTTTAATTTATCTTTTAAAGTTCTTTCAGCCATTTTCAATCACAAAATATTCATCTGAACTAAAAGTAGCCCTGCAGGCCAATGCCGGCCGGCAAAAGACTACACACGTTCAGTTTTAATAACCGATAATCGCCGGGCGGCACTAGCCGGTCATTTAACGGTGTGTGTGTAGCGGATTCGGCCGGCCGGCCATTATCTCTCCGGTAAATTACGTCCGGCCCATTGAACGTGAGCAGACTACTTTAGGGTTTAATGGACCTTTTTCCATAACACTTTGTACGTACATATGTGTATATTATTCGTTATTATTAATAATTCTAATATTGTTGTACCTTTCTTTTTGCTTTCTCTTTTTCCTTTCATTTTCTTCATCCAGTTTTTGCAAGGGCTTCCGTCTTTTTTCCAATTCTTTTGTGTCCAATTGCTTCTTGTTGATAATCATTGCTTTTATTCTTGCTTCCTCCCTTAGTTGCCTCTGCTCCCTTACCCACTCCATATATTTTCCTGTAAATAGTTCAATATACCGGGTGTCAGCGGGAGGTGGCTCGCCCCTATAACCTTTCTTTTATTTTTAACGATAATGGGATGAAATTTGTAAGATTTGTATACAATATAAAACTGCATTTTTTGATAGGTAACTTTACAGTGTCTGTTTACCGTACAATATGGTACAGATAAATAAAAACCAAGGGGAGGGGGAATGGTTGTTACCAACATTACTTGCAAAACATTTGCACTTTATAAAATACCTGGTTGTGGTCCTTTTTTAACCTCTTTTTCGGGCGTTTTCTCCTCTAGTTTCTGCTTAGCTTCTTTTTCAGCTTCCTCTTTCGCCTTCTGTTCAGCTTCTTGCTTCACTCTCTGTAGATAACTCTCGTTTCTCTTGTTAAAATCATCCTATGGTGATTACTTACAATTATTGTAAATTTTTTAAAGGTGTTTGATAGACTAAATTAATAATAAATATTTTACTTGATTAACTTTCAAAATTTGAATGTCATCATTTATTTTAATACTATTCATATTTTGTGGTATGTTATTTGGATTTAAAGTAAAAGGAAGATAATTAGTTTCATCAAAATTAATTGTTAATAAATTTTTATCAAACCAATTTTTTATTATTTTAAAATCTTTTTTAATTTTGTTATTTAAGTTGTCCCAATATTAGATTATCATAAAACAAAATTAGACACATTTTGCTATATCATCACCGACGATTCATTAGTACCTACAGTAAGGCTAGGATTTGAGGAAAGAAATGAAAAGAGGCGTACTATATCAATAGCCAAAGGTTAAAAAAACTGTTAAAAGGATGTAGCACGAGGCGCCATCTAGTGTCGATGTTGTATAATAGTATAATATTAGATTATGTTGAAAGATGTCTTTCGTAATAAACCAACGGAAAAATTTGGCCGCATGTGTCTCCTACCTGCCACTTCATAAACTTTTTTTTCCTTATAACTTCTCGCTTAATAAAAAGTTCCATATTCTTAGTTTCGTTCTCAACGTCCTGTGACGATGACGTAGGCAAATAATATAACCGGAATGCCCCTAGAAATATGTACACAAGATTAACCTACAATATTTTTTCAGCTGATACATAAACTTTTTCAATTTTTAAGTACAGTAGTTCAGGTGGATCTTTACCCATGCGTTATCACTTATAAGTCATTAAAATCGTATGAATAAAATAACAAAAAATTTGTCAAAAGAAAGTTTAATATCATAAACAATATAATAGATAACCGGACATCGAACGTGTCACATTGCCAAGCCAGATCACTGATAAGCACCCAGAATCAGAAACAAGGATGACCTCACATTTCATGTTAAGTGAGGCAAGGAATGTTAACATCAAATTAAATGACAGGCTAGCCATGGTACCTCAAAAACCCGATGAACGTACCTATCGGTAAACAATAGTTTATTGGTAGCTCTCCACGGCGCTGAGCGTCCGGGGTTTGCACACTGTGCACCCCCTCATCTATTACCCGCTATCTCCTCACCTTGTCAGTGGGGAATGATAGTTTACGGGTCGATATGACTCACTGCTAACAACGGTATGCCCTGTCTTCTTTCGTTAACATCTCAATCCTTTCGTTGTTTCGTCCTACTGGGACTCATCAGAGATGCGCGACCATCCTAAGGCCGCGGCCCGCAAAGGGTCTGCGCCTATAGATGGTCAATCGTCTGACAACTGGCGTTATTCATCATCGTCATGGAAGGTATCAGTCTCCACATTCACGGACCTCCCTTCAATCCTCTAGACTTCTTAGCTCATTGTTGTCGGTCATTTATTCGACACATGAGAGTTACGCAGCTTGGCTGCTTCTGAGTTCTAGTTAAGGCTGATTAAGCCTTCTCTTTTGATCAAATATAATAGATGTTATCAAACTAGCGTCTCAACGTACAAATCTCAAAAAATTGGAAATTTTTTTAAACATATTTCGATTTAGGAGACTTAAGCTACTCAGACACCTCACACGAGCTATTGTCGTCGTCAATGATAATAGCTCTGAGACGAACTGTTTGATTTTATACATACTTAAGGCACAAAAATGAAAAAAAAAACATAATTCAAAACGACAATAAAAACAATGACTTTGGGAAGGCAATCGACATGAGTCAGCTGCTCCTGATTTTTCGGTTTCTCCTTTAAGCGTGTTGTTTCTATGTTCCTTGACCCTAGTTAAGAGCAATTACCATCTGTAATTGAAATGTAGCCCTCAAAGAAGAAACCAACTTCATCAAGACCGACCTCAACAAAAATCGCAACAATCGGTCAAATACACAAAAGAAGCAAGAGTGTCAATATTCCGTATGTCAAAGGAGTATCTGAGAGAACTAGAATACTAGAAAAACACTTTAAGAAGCCGTCTGACGAAGACGAAACCAACAAGTCAAAAAGACAGGAAGAACTGTGTTTACCAGATCCCCTGCGAATGTGGCCGATCTTACATTGGTGAGACTCTAAGACCACTTGAAACTAGGGTCAAGGAACACAACACGCTTAAAGGAGAAACCGGAAAATCAGGTGCAGCTGACCATGCCTGGACACACGGTCATCACATCAAGTGGAAAGAAGCTCAAATCCTGCATAAAGAACCACATTGGGGGAAGTTCAAGGAAGCTGCTACCATATACCAAAACCCAGATTGTTTTAGTAAGCCATCATTAGATATAAGAAATATCTGGAAACCTTTGTTAGGTAGATGTAAACTTAAAATACCGCACAAGAACTAAACGCATGACTGCACCCATCTCAGTCATACTTCAGTGCATCTAGCTAGTATAAATAGAGCTGTAGTTACTTTACTTATTTAGTATTCGCCTGAAGACTGCTGGAGATATTTACCAGTTGAAACGTTGTGATATAAAACAAATAAAGACAATGCAAGTCCAAAACTCTTCTACCAGTCAAGAAACATCATTGTCTCCGACCTTCAAACAGTCAAGTTGTAGCTTTATGGTCAAATGATTACTCATGGGTAAGACTACTGTGTCGCTTACCTTGCTCGTCGCCAATGCCATATACATTTTTGTCCCTCGCAAACGGATGTATCCCGGAAGATGTCAAAAAACCATTTGACATTACTTGATGGAAAAAAGGTTCCTTACTGCACGCAGATAATATCCACTTTTGAGTTATGCCAGATAACGAATGAAGAACTATTTTGTAAGACTACAAGGAAAACAAATTGTTTTAGTGTTAGTCAAGCTCGCGTGATATTCGAGAGACCAGTAGCGTAGCCGGGGGGCTGCAGCCCTCCTCCCTTAAATACACTACTGCGAGAGACGTTCATGCCGTCACTAGTTTTTCGTTCTTTATTAATTACCTGAAAAGCATTCCATTCCCCTTTAGTAAACACTTGTCTACTTCGTCTCCAAATAACAGGCCTGTCAGGCAAGTCTTTCATCCAAAGACAAAATATTTTACCTCCTACTGTCAAAGTTGACATATTCGTTCGGGACGTGTGTATGGAATTTATCGGTCCGTCGTGATACTTGGAGCAGAAGTTAAATTTGCACTGTTCGGCGTTGACTGTCTCGCCCGAATCGAAATCCTGGCCGTCCCATTGAATTTCCGCGTAATCTCCTTTAAAAAAATGGAAAAACTTGATCGGTTATAATAATAGGTTTATTTTCAATATTTATAATATAATAAATGTGTTTATTTATCTTAATTAATAAACTTCTTCTTTGATTCCCCGAAGACGTGCTTTTTAGGGGCAAATCTTAGTATTTTAAATTATAAATACATAGGAATATTAAAATTTTTTAAAAAAAATATTTGTTAATATTATATAAAAGTTAAATTGCAAATAAAAAACATTTAACTATATGTATATAAATGTAAACGCAGTTTCTTTTGAAGATAAAATATAGGATATAAAAATTATGAAAAATATATTATTCATAACAATATTTATTAAAACATTTCCAAAAATATTTTAAAATTATCCGTTTCCAATATTCATGCTTTTATTTCGACTTTATATTTTTTTAATGAAATATATTTTTTAATTTTTGTTGGTAAATAATCGTTTAAATAAAAACATAAATATTTGAAATTTTTTTGTCCTATGGACTTATTTATTTTAGGTTTTATGGTTATTTCATTTTTATGACGTGTATTATGATTATTAGTTTTAAACTGAATACAATTTTTATTTTTAAATGTGTATATTAAGATGTTATAAATGTAAAGTTGTCTAATATTCATTTTTTTTTTATTTCAGAATATAATTTTATTGAAGGATAAAAATAATCTTTATTAAATATAATTTTTAGAAACCTTTTATGTAATATTTCTAATTGTTTAACTAAAGTTTTATTTATTCCTCCCCAACCTAAAATTCCGTAATTTAAATGAGTTTTAACTAATGCATAATATAATATTTCCATATGTTTTACGTTCAAAATTTGTTTAATGTTTCTAAAAATTGGTAGTAAACTTCTTAATTTTTTAATCAAATATTCTATGTGAAAATTTCAATTTAATTTACAGTCAAAGATTATTTCTAAATATTTTACTTGATTACCTTTCAAAATTTGAATGTCATCATTTATTTTAATACTATTCATATTTTGTGGTATGTTATTTGGATTTAAAGTAAAAGGAAGATAATTATGTAGTGACCACGACATTTTGCTTACTTTAAAAGTAAAAATTTAAACTAGTTGATGCAAATATTAAGGATTATTCAAGAAAATTAGACATCAAGAATTTTTAGAAAAAATAATAAAAATATTTATTAAATTTAATTCTCAAACAAAAAAAAATAAATCAACCAAAAGAAATTATTTATTTCAGTGTAGAAACTAAGTGGTTCTAATTAAATTTAAAATAAAATGTCAGATAAAATCATTTGATAACAATTAAAAATTTTAAAATACAAATTTAAAATTTTGGAGAATTGTTTAACAAGTTTTGAAAAATGTTAAGAAATTTAAGAAAAATTCAGAAAATATTATTATGGAATAAATAAAAAAAAATTGAAAATTATTTTAAAATAAGTCTAAGAATCTAAGTAAAATTTTATTAAAATCGGAAAAAATATTTATTTATAGAATAAATAAATTTTAAAAATATTTTAAAGAGTTAAAGAAAAATTCAGATAATATTTTAAAGTATTTAAATGAAAAATCTCAAGGAAAGTTCAATAGAAAATATTTATTTATGAAACAAATATATCTGAAAATTATCTTACAATCAGCTTAAGAGTCCAAGTATTTATGCAGGAAAATACAGAAAATAAATTCTAAAAATAATTCTAAAAATTTAATAAAAGCCCACCTGTTAAGTAAAATCCAATTAATCCAGGAAAAAATTATAAAATTCAAATCACAAAACAATTAAAAATAAAATAATTAAATTCATTTAAACACTCCGTAAAATCAATTAACCGCGAACGCGAAACTAATCGAACTAGCATCCCGCGAAGGGTCAATCTCCTAAGACACCCCACTATTTTACGCCCCCACCCGATCTTTTAATCAAACACCTGCAAGAAGTTAAAAATAGAAGCCAATAGAAACTCTCCTTTAGAGGGGATGACCTGATGACTAATCGAACACCTGCGTCCTAAATTATAGATAGAAATCCGCGGAAAGAAAAACTGGTTATAAACCGGATTTATCCAGATTTTTCCTTTGCACGTGCATCGATGATTCATGGGCTATGCACACCTGATTCTTAGAAATAATAGAATATTTTTACGCTTTCGTGACCTAAATAGGACAGAAATACTCGAAAATGAACCTTAAAGGCTAATAAATTATTAAATCTGTCAGATTGAACTGGAAATAAGCGGATTTTGATCGTGACCTAAAATGACTCATAGCAGGTGGCAAAACACACCTGCAAACATTTTTCTATAGGAAAATTTGGTATAAAAGCCGGACAGCGCGTTGGAAAAGTCAGTCTATAAAAAAGTGCTATACGTGTTAAAAGTGAAATTGCGTCAGTTCGGAGTCCAAGTTAAAAAGTTAGTTCTGTTAGTGAAATCTGAGGGTGGGACCTCGGCCCACCTTCCAGCCGGAAGTTTTATAAGTTTTTTTAAATAAAAATAAGTTTGAAATAGTTCAGAATTTTACATAAAAGTTGTCTAAATTTTAAATCGGTTTTCTAATCGGAAAAACGGAAGTTTTGGAAACGAACGAAATTCGTATTTTTAATACGGAACAAAAATAAGTATTTTATTAGTTATTAAAAATCGTGAATTTATGGACAAAGGTAATAGACAAAATTAAGAAAACAATTATCAGTTCTCAGTGACAATGGATAGTTCACCGTACATTTGTGCCACCTCGCAGCCGAAGTTAAGGTTAACAGTATACTTTTCGGCGTGAAAGACACTTCGGTCAGTAATCGCGGGTTTCAGCCGCTCGAAACTCACGAATACGAGGTGCGCCCGGAAAGTATTATCACTTTCCTATAAAGACATGGATAAGTAGTAGCAAAAATATGTGTTGTGAGCCATAATAGTTAATGTACTGTTAAAATTTAAAGAACATTGTGAAACAGTGTAATTTTTTGCTCCCTTTTCGAATTTTACAAATTTACTAAATAAACTCATGGAAATAAGTGATTCTGTGTTTACTTTGCTACTTATGGTTCATTATAAATGCACATTTGGGCTGAAGGCACCGTATTCTTCCCGAACTCACACTGGAGTAGAACTTGTAGCCACAACCTCGTAGCTAGGCCAACCAACTGAGAGATTAATGAAAGAGGATACGGGGTGGGCGCTATAATAAAATTAGTTTCATCAAAATTAATTGTTAATACATTTTTATTAAACCAATTTTTTATTATTCTAAAATCTTTTTTAATTTTGTCATTTAAGTTGTCCCAATTTGTATCTGTATAAAAAATGGCAGTATCATCTGCGAAACTATGAATTTGTCCATCACAATTTACATAAAATAAAGCATTAATATAGACATTTAAAAAAAAAGGTTCCATAATAATAATCTCTAACCTAACTTACCAACGTCAACAATTTTTAATAGGCTAGCTATCAAGAGAGCTTTAAAGATTGCCATCAAAGTCCGTGTTTTTTAAGGGAAATCGCCAATAGGCACACTAACCTTCAATAGTTCCAATCCTTATTTTACTAGGTAACAGGTCTGCAAGTTTTTTAGTCGATTTCATGATCGGTTTATAATGAACTCGTTCTCTAATGTCGAGTTTTTTCGATTTCTCCTGGTCCCTTTCTTCGTACTGTAACCAACAGAAAGACGAGCTACATCTTGTTATGGCGATGGGCATTTTTTTTTGATCGGCCTTACAAACGTTGATTTTGTAAATCGGTTTGAGATTTAAATGTAGGATTCGATAGGGAGAAACGTCTATCTGTAATAAAAGATAACAATGTATAAAGAAATTGGCAGTTTCAATCCATGATACAACATAAATTTAAAAGATACAAAGAGTGTACAGGGTGATTCCTAAGTTGATACTTCTATTTTAGCTGTGTGTAGAAGGCATTAAAACAAAACAACATTTTCAAATACCTTTTTTCAAAAAACTCAAAAATAAAATACTTACATTCATTTATTACACTATGGATACGGTCCTGCCTAACTTGCCCGTTGAATAACAATAAGGAAACTTCTGTGTGTAGGATGAGCCCGCAAGGGAAAGCGTTCTGCGTATAATCTCGAAGCAGCAACCGCACTTTGACGACACTCACCGTAAATTAGCACCATATCTACTAGTTCATTGTTTTCAAATTTTACCATATTCACGTGTTACCAATTTAAAATTAACTTGCTTTAGAAAAACACACCGCAGCAAATTACCAAATAAATAACTGACCACCGACACGTAAATTGCATGACTAATAAGACAAAAACAACATATATCAGTATATCAGGCTACGTTTTGATGACCAAGCCCGCACTTAGATTTTTTACTTCTGTATCTCGGCTATTTTAAAGTTTTTTAAAGAAAGGTATTTGAAAATGTTGTTTATATTAATGCTTTCTATACACAGCTAAAAAGGAAGTATCAACTTAGGAATCACCCTGCACAAAAACTTACCTCTAGGGCACTGGGCCTCTTCTTTAACCGTTTCAATTTTTTTGGCTTGTAACTTCCAGTGGTTATTTGGGGTTTCTTTTTTAAATCCCATATCATGATAGTTCCATCCAAACTGCTAGTTGAAAATTGCATGGAATATTTATCTTTCCGGTCTTCGTCTTCTCGATTTATTTCTGTTAAGTTGCCAGTTCTGGAAAATTCGAATCGCGGGTCCATCCAACTTATACCTGAAAGTCAATTATGACAATATTTTTGTTCGGCCCTTTGCGATTTAAGGAGTGGAAGAACACAAGTAAAGTGAAACAACACAAGGCTATTCATTAAAAAAAGTGAGAATTTTTCGTTTGTTATAAGGCTGACTGACTCACAGCCTTCTGCTACTTTTAGGAAATATACAAACCAAATAGCTTTAAAGGAGAGGTCGCCACTTGCTCCAGGCCCCTCCCTCAAAGACGTCCCTGTACCTGAATTAATCTAAGTGCCGAAATCTAAGAACTAAGACTTCTGTCTCACTTCTTTTAAATCGAGATGGCTATGGTTCGGGTTGATAACCAATTGTCCATTTTTTTTATATAGAAAACATGAGGGCCAAGTTTTCTGTCTGACTATTAAAGTTACCAACAAATCAATTTAGTGAGATGTTTTTTAGTTTTCCTACGACCGCCTACGAAAATAAGAAAAAAAGCACAGTTAACTTGGCTCGAAAGCGCCGAATATCACACGCTTGTTGAAAAAAAATATTTCAACTCTAGAGTTGAAATACAAGGCACACTACTTAGTTTAAACATATGGTGCCAATTTGACATACCACCCATATTTACACGAACGTAATGTACTAGTTTTAAGCTAATGTTTTGTCAATAATTAAGAGGAGTTATAGGCCTAGCCTCGTTTAAAATTTTAATCAATGAAGATCCTAGTCCAATTTGACAGACCACCACTATTTATTAAAAAAAAAATTTTAGAAAGCAGTAATTGTAAATAATGTGTTTAACTTATTTTTCATGTATTTGTCGAGTGATTCAGAATTAGAGTGTGAAAATACGCCATCTGGAATTATAAAAAATGTTAATAATATACTGGAAAATCTATTACCACAAAAACAAATCGCGCTGATGAAAATGTCATGTATTGAACAACAAATGCTTATCGGTAGCGATAGCGTAGAGAATAGGGCTCTAGCTTACAGATCGCAAGGTTACAGGTTCAAATCGCTTCAGGAGTATTTGACTTTTTTTTAAAAAACATTAAATAATTTATAGAATTAGGTATTTTGAATTGAAATCTTCCTTGTTGGGTGGATTTTTTAAATTTATGTTTAATGCATCTTTCCTTTTGAATCCAGGATTAGTTCTTCCTATGATATATAGAGTATGAAAAAATGAAAGAGTTAAACTATAAATAAAGAAAAAGCCTATTGACAAACTATGAAACCAGATATTAAGTGGAACATAATCCCAAGTATGCTGATTTCAACACTAGTGTTGATATTTTTTTTCAATACTAGTGTTGATTTTTTTTTTCACAAATCAAAGGCTTTTTCAATAATTTTTTGTGGTCGTAGGAAAAATAGTGTACATTACTCGTGTGAAAGTGATAATTCTAAAGCTTGGAGAATTTCCGCACTCGGCCGACGCCTCGTCCTAAATATCTCCCCGTCTGAAAAGTATCACTTTCATCACTTGTTATGTAATATACCTACTATTATCTCAACTCTTTTTTTTTTAATTCGAAACTTACCAGTAACTGCAGCTTTATGCGAATATCTTAGTTCCGAAACCGCAGCTGGTCTTACAATTGAAATGTCGTGTATATTTTTCATCCAACCCATTAACGAGTGCATGTAGTTTCGATATTTTTGTTGTGATATGGTCAGCACCTCTTTTTCTTCTACTTTTTGCAGCTTGTTCCGGATATCCCAAATTATCTACAAATATTGATTTGGAAGTATCTCTCGTACTGTTAAATAATAGTATATTAAATAACAAGTGATGAAAGTGATACTTTTCAAACGAGGAGATATTTAACACGAGGCGTCGGCCGAGTGCGGAAATTTTCCGTTTTAGAATAATCACTTTCACACTAGTAATGTACACTATTTTTCCTACGACCACAAAGAATTATGAAAAAAGCCTTTGATTTGTGAAAAAAATTTTCAAATACTAGTGTTGAAAAAAATATCAACGATATTATTGAAATTAGCATACTTAGGATTATGTTCCACTTAATATCTGGTTTCATAGTTTGTTAATAGCCTTTTTCTTTATTTGTAGTTTAACTTTTTAATTTTTTCATATTTTATATATCATAGGAAGAACTAATCCTGGATTGAATTCTAGATTAACCAGAATGAAAAATTTTAAATTTAATCAAGGAAAGAAGCAATAAACATAAATTAAAAAAATTCACCCAACAAGGAAGATTTCAATTCAAAATAATTCTATGAATTATTTAATGTTTTTATAAAAAAAGTCAAATACTCCTGACGGGAGTTGAACCTGTGACCTTGCGATTTGTAGGCTAGAGCTCTATTCTCTACGTTATCTCATTTTCATAGGCGGTCTTAGGAAAAATATAAATTCTACTATATTTTAAAAATAAATACAATGTTTCTTACAATTTGTCCATTTTTACATCCTCCAATTAAAATATTCTCATCGAATTTGCAAAAGGATACCCGGTTGACTTCTCGAGGCGATTCCAGAATAAGTTTGGGCTTTAAACCATCGTTAAAACACCAAATAAGGACGACGTTCTGATCGTGTACTGCTTTATCGACCTTAAAAAATTACTAGGACTAAGCAAACATCTGCTAACAAATTATAAAGGTGTGTAAATCCTATTGCGATCCAGTGGCGACTTGCGGTCTTAAAAAATGGTGAAGAGCTAGGTATAGTGAGGGTACTTAAACAAACATTGACTAAAAACCCGTGTAACAAAACGTCTCTCTTATCCTCATCTGTCCAACGACTGAATGGAGTTTCCAACAAATTATAAACTATGTCATTAATTGGGTTCATTTTTAAAACACACAACTAAGTAGGTACGTACACTACTGAATTAACTGAAAAATAAAAACAAAACTTTTTAATCACACAGAAAATCGCGTAAAAACGATATATGTTACCGTAAGTTTCGCGAAGCCTCAAAATAAATACCTTTAGGTTAGGCGAACCGATGCTAAACCAATGGTGCATTTGACTGATCTATTTTTAAATTGCCCTTTATCATAATGCATATTGTTACATGCTGTTTGAGTGACTGACGTCACGTAACCATAGCAACGGTGAATATCAAAGCCATGTTGGGCGTTGGGTCTTCACTTGCTTTGAGCTAACGGACATGGCTGGCTGGGGCGCGCCAAAATGCACGAGTGTTTATAATTATTCTCCATAGGAGTTAACCATGGCCCTATTATGCATAGCTACATTCGGATTAAGTTAATATTATTAATTCGAACATAATTATTTTTTAAGGGCTAAAATGGTAGCTGTATTGGTACATTAATATTTAATATTGTCGAAAAACTTTCCTCCTGTTTTATTTTATTTTTTTGGTGAAGAGCCTCTTCACCTACTTCACTTGACGAGCCGCCACTGTTCCGATCTTCTAATGACGTGTTTGCTTACCTCATCATCCTTGCTGGGTCCATTGTAAAAAATATTGGGCGCTATGCCCGAGTATGCTATGGCGAGGGTTCCAGTCCACATTTGATGCCAGAAGATGTCGGATATCATTTTTCCTTTGCACAGATTTACGTCCATAAAAAACATATACTCAACGAACTCTTTTGCCATCGACCAACCGATCTGGGTTCGTGGGTCTGTCACGAGCGAATCAAAATCGTTGGCGTATAGGTTTATGGTACCATTTACCTTTAAAATATGTTACATTTAAAATATGACTGTCACAAAAATATATTTACTTTTGGAATTAAATAATAATAATAAGTTTATTGTTAATACATTTTTATCAAGCCAATTTTTTATTATTTTAAATTTTTTTTTTAATTTTGTTATTTAAGTTGTCCCAATTTGTATCTGTATTAAAAATTGCAGTATCATCTGCGAAACTATGAATTTCCCCATCACAATTTACATTAAACAAATCATTAAGATAGATATTTAAAAATAATGGTCCCAAAATTGTTCCCTGAGGAACACCATATTTAATTATTTTAGGATAGCTTTTTTCTTTATAATAATATGCTCCTCCAACATCCCTCGCTTCTTTGCGTAAGGGGCAAAGTACAGTGTCCTCATTCTATGACTGTGATTGATTCTTTTTAAATCATGAAGCTTTTTTCTTTCGGGCTAATATTTCAAGAACGCAGAAGTAAGAGCATTCAGTTCTTGAATGCTTTCTAATGAAGAGCCTTATTGACATAAGGCATGAAATTATAAAGATTCATCAGAGTTATTTAGTCAACTGCATTTAAAAAGTGAAACAAACTTTCGTCGACTTTAACAAATGTAATCTGTTTATGATATTTTATACTTACCTTAAGCAAATCTGATAAATCTTCTAAATTTTCATTGGCGTATCTCACAATTTTTGGCTCGCATTTGGTAAGCATTTCATCAACTTCACCCATTTCATAGAAATATTGGGTTGCAATGTTTTTAGGGTAAGTACCTAAAAAAGGACAACGTTGAACCAAACAGCATCGTTAATGGTTTATATTTATTTATAATACACTGCTTTTTTTTTCTTATACAGGGTGATTCATAAGTTGATACTTCTTTTTTAACTGTGTATAGAAGGCATTAAAATAAACAGCATTTTCAAATACCTTTTTTAAAAAAAACTTAAAAATAGGCGAGATACAGAAGTAAAAAATCTAAGTGCGGGCCTGGTCATCAAAACGTGGCCAGCTATACTTTATGTTGTTTATCTTATCTCTTATTAGTCATAAAATTTACGGGTCGGTGGTGAGTTATTTGGAAATACGCTCTGAAGCAAGTTAATCTTAAATTGGTGACACGTGAAAATGGTAAAATTTGAAAACAATGAACTAGTAGATATGGTGCTAATTTACGGTGAGTGTTGTCAAAGTACGGCTGCTGCTTCGAGATTATACGCAGAACGCTTTCCCTTGCGTGCTCATCCCACACACAGAAGTTTTCTTAATGTTATTCAACGGGCAAGTTAGGCAGCACCGTATTTGATCCATAGTGTAATAAATGAATGTAAGTAAGTATTTTTGAATAATGGTAATTGAAAATGTTGTTCATTTTAATGCCTTCTATACACAGCTAAAAAAGAAATATCAACTTAGGAATCACCCTGGATACTTGTCATTGAAGGTATTAAAGTAACTTCACATGGGATGTTTGAATAGAGAGTTACTATTGTCGACTTACATATAGTTTGAGCTTCAGTTGATATCACCTGAGGCGCCACCTGAATACTACTATCTATCCTTCTCATGTACACGTTAACCAGATTCTCTTCTGGGCCACATCTCAACTCCATATACCCATCTCTTTTCTGCTCAGCTGTTACAAGTCTGAACTGGACTTTGTCAGGGAAGATGGGGTACTGGGTTTCGACCTCTACTTCCAAGAGAGGCCGGCTGTTTTTAATTATGGATTCGTCGACCTCTGCGTCTGTACCCATTGAATGCCTGTAAAATAAGAGACTCCTCATGGTGCGATTTTCAATTATTTGAAAAAAATCAAAAAAATATATTTCCCGAAGACTAACATCGAAATGGGCGTTTTTCTCGTTCATTTCATGCTCGAATTAGTGAGGCAGCAACATTTTTGGACAAAGTTTTTTTCTAAAATTTTTGAAAAATGTAACAAAGTTTGAAAAATATCGTCGAAATTGGAATTTAAGCTATCAATTTGATATTGAGATATGTTATAGACTGATCTTTAAGCAATCTTTCTGCGCAAACTAGAACCGGCTACGATCTCTCGGTAATTTTTTACGGCCGATCTTCCGAGCTTAAAAAGTGCGTTTTTCAATAATAAAAAAAAAAAATCTTAAAACTGACATCGAAATGGAGGTTTTTCTCGTTTATTTCATACTCGAATTAGTGAGGCAGCGACATTTTTGGACAAAGTTTTTTTTTCAAAATTAGGGAAATATTTTTTTTTGAGATTTTTTTTACTATTGAAAAACGCACTTTTTGAGCTCGGGAGATCGACCGTAAAAAATTTACGAGATATCGTAGCAGGTTCTAGTTTGTGCAGAACGATTGCTTAAAGATCAGTCTATAACAGATCCCAATTTCAAATCGATAGCTTTAATGTTAATTTTCGACGATATTTTTCAAAGTGGGGTAACATTTTTCAAAAATTTTGGAAAAGAACTTTGTCCAAAAATTTCAAAAATTAATGAGATATCGTTGCCGGTTATATGATGTTAAACATGTTAAGTAACGTATCCAAAGGAATCCTTGTGGAACGCCACTTGATACTTAATGGGAAATGATGGAACCTGCTTAATGCTCACTTGGACAGATACTGAAAAAAAATTAATTAAAGCTATCTATACTTTCCACGGATGAATATCCTTATAGAGTTGATAATGTAGTCGATACTCTTGCTCCTGTCTAAGTTTTTCGATTATCTTTTGTACAGTATCAGTAGCGTCTTCGGTTACACAAATGTAGAACTCATCTTCTCGGTCTTGCGTTTCATCAGCAATATAACCTGGAATGGAAACAAGTCGTTATTAACTTATGAAATCGATAATAACAGTTTTTGATGCAAGACAAAAGAAAATTCTATGTTTATGTTTATTTCTGAAGACAATCATCGCCACTACAATCTCGTAAGGCTCATCAGAGAAACTGGCAATTTCTCATCTCGAAATATTTACAAACTTCTATTATTTTCATGCCTAATTTTCGATGGTGTATGTGTTTGTTGCTTTTTTTAAATGTATATTATTACCAATTAATATCTGCTCTCTTGGATAGGCTAAAATCTCCCTCCTTATTGGCAAGAACTCGGAGCTTTCTTCGTGAAGTTCAAGATTATCTTGAACCAGTTCTTTTTTCACGTATTTCCAAGGTCTTTCTGAAGATACCTGTTCACCAACTTCACATCTATAAAAAATTACTCAACAATATTATCTCCGTGAGATTTTTCGTTCATGCTGGTAGCAGTGCCAAAATACAGCAGATGATTTTATTAATCTAATTACAATGCCGACAACGTCGTCAGAATATTGCCTCATTAGGATCAAGGCTAGGATTCCAAACAGCTTAGCGGCTCGCGGTCTTAAAAAATGTTGAAGAGCTAGGTATAGTGCGGGTACTTAAACAAACATTGACTAAAAACCCGTGTAACAAAACGTCTCTCTTATCCTCATCTGTCCAACGACTGAATGGAGTTTCCAACAAATTACAAACTATGTCATTAATTGGGTTCATTTTTAAAACACACAACTAAGTAGGTACGTACACTACTGAATTAACTGAAAATAAAAAAAAAACTTTTTAATAACACAGTAAATCACGTAAACACGATATCCACAACCGTAAGTTTCGCGAAGCCTCAAAATAAATACCTTAAGGTTAGGCGAACCAATGCTAAAACAATGGTGCCCCTTCATCATAATACAAATTGTTACATGCTGTTTGCGTGACTGACGTCACGTAACCATAGCAATGGTGAAAAGGAAAGCCATGGTGGGCGTTGGGTCTTCACTTGCTTTGAGCTAACGGACACGGTCGGCTGTACATTGTTTATAATTATTGTCCATCGGAGTTAACCGTGGCCCTATTATGCATATGGATTAAATTAATATTATTAATTCGAACATAGTTATTTTTTAAGGGCTAAAATGGTAGTTGTATTGGTACAATAATATTTAATATTGTCTCTTTTTTTTGGTGAAGAGCCCCCTCACCTACTTCACCTGACGAGCCGCCACTGCGATATACAGAATATTATCGGCTGGTCTTGTTAAGGACTGACTTGGAGCGATGGACCGATAATTCCTGCTGTTACACCTTTGGTTAACCTTGAATGTGCTCTTTTTAAATTATATCGTCCCACATGGTCCCACAGCATAAGAAACAATTGAACCATGTCCTTATCGATGAACGTGAGGACAAGGAAGACACGTATCCCTTTTGTACTCTTTAAACATCGAGAGTGCCATGATAACCACTCACAGTCGCTACAACGTCAGTGGTAAAAACCAATTTGGAATATTTATGACAGGTCCATCGCTCGGAATCGATTATGAACTTCATTATAGTCTGTATTTCTTCAAGTGCTTTTAGATGCTCGAAGGTTTACACTAAAGAGTTTAAATTCAGGGTTTCATTCCGCAGGTCCTTGAAGTTAAAAAAAATTTCAGCCTATTATACCCATTTCTTTTGGAAGCAAATATACAGGGTGACAATTTGAAAACGAACAGCATAATATTGCCTCTACCAATGATAGTATGAAAATTTGGCGAAACACGTCAATTGATATATCGAGGGGGACATTTTTTAAGACATTTGTTGTCGTGTTACTTTCAACCCCCTGACCCCCAGAGCACCTACCCCTAAAATTTTAAATGGCAACCCCTATTTATTTTGCCATTTTTGTGTTCCTTATAAAATTCTACATAAACTGTATCAATTTTGTTTTCAAAATTGTGATTATTAACCTCACAAATTAATGAAATGTATTTAATATCGTACTTTAATATTGTACCTACCAATACATACATTTCAAATTCCTTTATTTATTTACATTTCGTCTTCGATATCGCCACTAGAGAAAATAAAATAATTACATTTAAAAAAAAAATGATACAGTTTATGTAGAATTTTATAAGGAACACAAAAATGGCAAAATAAATAGGGGTTGCCATTTAAAATTTTAGGGGTAGGTGCCCTGGGGGTTAGGGGGTTGAAAGTAACACGACAACAAATGTCTTAAAAAATGTCCCCCTCGATATATCAATTGACCTGTTTCGCCAAATTTTCATACTATCATTGGTAGAGGCAATATTAAATGCTGTTCGTTTTCAAATTGTCACCCTGTATGTATTACAGACAATCTGAACATTTCTAGTAATATTCATTTATTAAACCTCTTTTAAGAATTGGTGATTACTTACTCGATAATTTTTTGGGTTAATTCCGATAAAATAATCTTTCTAACTCCTGGTATATTAAAAAGGTCTTTATGACGTCGGCGCTTTCTTTTGCGCTTCCTTTTGGGACTTTCTTCTGTGTCGCCCATTTTAATAAATTATCTGAGCTTTAGATTATATTTTTCCTATCAAAAGTAACTATTTTTTTGACTGTTGATGTTAACCTAGAAAAACAAACTATAAAACCACGCGACGGGTTTATTGATCAAACACCTTTGTTTTATTGGTCACCTCACGTTTAATTCCACGCAATTATCAAAGGTTTTATGTCTTATGGTTTTTTGCCTTTGATTTTTTTCTTAGATTGTGATATTTTTAATTAATTTTTTTCTACTCCCACATGGCAATTTGCTGTTTCCTTTACACTTAGGTGGCGAGTAACGTAGGCTATTCCAGTTAACTGTACGGCAAAATTTCATAACACTGCTGCACAGTGTTGCAACCTTTAAAAATAAAATTTCCCATTTTTATAGATAAATTCCACAAATACACACAACACAGAAAAAGACTTTTTTTAGCAGATCACAACCGCAAGTGATATTCTAAAAAATATCCTACGAATATAACACTGTGCGTAAAAATTTCCCCTTTCCCTTTGGGGACAGCACGAACCCATCATTCCTCTGTGCTTTGTCTCATGAATCCGGAAATTTCCCATAAGTTGACAACATTGTTATAAAAATTATATTTCTCTGTGGCATTCTTAAAAGTACACGCCAATTATAGTTTATTATATTTACTGAGGCTCTGCCTCTTTTTCAACACACTAAATTGTATAATTTATTTGTATATGGTATAAAGTTATTAATTTGTTCAATATAACAAAATCTATACACATCTATAATAGATTTTTTAATAATGCAACCTGCTGAATGTACATAGAAAATTAATTTCATGTAGCATAATTATTGATTTGGTTTTACCATAATTTCTTAAATGATTCTGTAGTCGAGACGGTAGAGCTTTGAACTTTAGGTTCAATGGTCGTGAGTTCGAGCCAGGCAGCTTGCAAACTTTTTTTAAACATTTTTTAGCATAAGGTTCGTAAGTTTGGTCGTAGAAAAATATACTAAATAGAAAAGAAGGTTTTTTAGCAGCAGGCGGACAAAGTAGTGCATCTATCTTTTGCATTGAGTACACAGGTTACAGGTTATGGCTTTCTGATGAGTTCTAATAAGAACGAAACAGCCTGTCATTGTCTACCTGTACCCCAGGGAACCCATTACCTGTGTACTCAATGCAAAAGATAGATGCACTACTTTGTGCGCCTGCCGCTAAAAACCTTCTTTTCTATTTAATTATACGGACACTAAACTCTACTACTTTATTTTAAAAACACGGCATTGTATTACGGGTTGGCAGCGCACAGTGAGTATACTGCAGCGCGAACTTATTTGAATCTACAAATTCGTAGAAAAATTGGGGATGCGATAAATGTTGCCTATACTGGTGTGTTGGCCTAACGTATTTGGTTTATTGTTGCTTCGTCACGACTATCTTTTGCATTGAGTTGATTCCTATAGATGGCGTTACTGGGTTTTCATCGCGTTTTTATTTCTTAAAAATGCCTTGAAAGCATAGTCTTGCTGTACTGGGGGTCGCTTACAGGTTATGGCTTTCTGATGAGTTCTAATAAGAACGAAACAGCCTGTCATTGTCTACCTGTGCCCCAGGGAACCCATTACCTTTGGCGTCCCTGTGTACTCAATGCACGCCTACGGCGTCGTGCTCAATTTACTTCCTCGTGAGATATAGACATCATATCCACTCTTGTTGTACAAACTACTATTACGATATACAGAGATAGAAAACCGATATGGAAATGAATTAAAAATATTCTAAAAAAATATTTTATTGCAGATAATCACATATACAAATATGCAAGAGCATCACTTATGCATAGCATAGTAAATATAAAGAAATAAATAGTTTACAGTTTTAAAGCATTGCAAGCTTAGATTTCATGTATACAATTCTTAAATACAAATTATGGTTATTCTAACCATAGATTAAATATAATATGTAAATATTTAAAAATTATAACAATTTTTTTAAATAACAAATAGAAATATATCATAATAAAGGTAGGTACTTTTATCCTTTAGCTAGTAACTAATATGGAATTTTATATAACAGAACTAGAAATATATCTGCATTAAAAGTAAACAATACTGTTTCTGTTAGTTTCTTCAGTCAATTTTTTCTATAAATTAAGATAATTATAAAAAAATACCGTGTTGGTTTTAACAATAGTACATTGTATACCTAGTAGGAAAAGCTGAACATTCCCGGACGACCGTAAAGATGGTATGTCGAGGCGCAAGCCGAGACTGACAATACGGAGTCCGGGAATGTGGCTTTTTCTACGAGGTATACGTACTATTTTTCCGTAAAGCGAAAATTATTACAAGGACATAATTTATTACAATCAACTTGTTAAAATTTTGAAATGATTATTATTAACTTTGTTCTCAAATAAAGGATGCCAGTAAATATTTGTGTTGTAACTAGGGAAACACAGTAATATTGAATTGTCAAGCTTAACACATTTTAGTTTACAAGTAGCCGTACAGAAAAATATTTCCATACAGTACAATAATACATATTATTTCCTAACAGTTATTTTCCAGTGCCTAGCAACGACTAAGTGTAAGGAAATATTGACTGAAAATTATTTTTCCGAAAATCGATCGGACATATTGACATTTTTGATAACATTTCTGAAAGAAAAGGCAATATTTCCTTACACTTAGTCGTTGCTAGGCAACGGAAAATAACTGTTAGGAAATATTTATTATTGTACTGTAAGGAAATATTATTTCTGTACGGCTACTTGTAAACTAAAATGTGTTAAGCTTGATAGTTCAATATTACTGTGTTTCTATATTTACAACACAAATATTTAATGGCATCCTTTATTTGTGAACAAAGTTAATAATATTTATTTCAAAATTTTAACAAGTTGCTTGTAATAAGTTATGTCCTTATAATAATTTTCGATTTACGGAAAAATAGTATGTATACCTTGTAGAAAAAGCTACATTCCCGGACTCCGTATTGTCAGTCTCGGCTTGCGCCTCGACATTTTTTCTACGGTCATCCGGGAATGTTCAGCTTTTCCTACTAGGTATACAATGTACTATTTTGTAGTGTTGCATTTTAGTTTTCAAATTTCCGGTAGATTTTAATTTTGTAAGTTTCGTCGTTGTTTCGGTATAGTCCTAACTTTGGCGCTAGGTTTTGTTTTATTTTTATCTGCAGCTCCGTGATAGGTCAAAAATTGCGTGTTCTTATAGCTCGACGAAGTAGAATCAGCAATGCTCCGTCCGTCGCCTTCATCTCTTCGTGAAAGTTCGGAAAAAGGAGACAGGCGCTTGGTTTCTTGTTCATCTTTTTCTCTTTGTTCAGATCTATAATAAAAAAATAATTATGAATTTAGCCACCGTTGCTGTTCTTATATGGGATAATACAGGGTGATTCCTAAGTTGATACTTCTTTTTTAGCTGTATATAGAAGGCATTAAAATAAACAACATTTTCGAATACATTTTTTCAAAAAACTTAAAAATAGACGAGATACAGAAGTAAAAAATCTAAGTGTCTTAGTCATCAAAACGTAGCCCGCTATACTTTATGTTGTTTGTTTTATCTCTATTAGTCATGCAATTTACGGGTCGGTGGTCAGTTATTTGGTTATCCGCTGCGGTGTGTTTTTCTGAAGCAAGTTCATTTTAAATTGGTGACACGTGAAAATGGTAAAATTTAAAAACAATGAACTAGTAGATATCGTGCTAATTACGGCGAGTGTCGTCAAAGTGCGGCTGCTGTTTCGAGATTATACGCAGAACGCTTTCCCGTGCGGGCTCACCCTACAGCCAGAAGTTTTCTTAATGTTATTCAACGGGGAAGTTAGGCAGAACAGTATTTGATCCATAGTGTAATAAATGAATGTATAGTCTGACGCACGGTTCTAGAGCTACAATGCCTGATAAGGCAGGGAGATAACGACCTAACGCGAATCAAAAATTACGTCAGAAGCTGTGATGTGCATCCAGACAGTAATTGTATGGACTTTACCTTATTTTAAGGGGAATTGCCTTTTTAATGCGGCCGTTATCTCCCTGCCTTATCAGGCATTGTAGCTCTAGAACCGTGCGTCAGACTATAAGCAGCTTATTTTTGAGTTTTTTGAAAATGTTGTTTATTTTAATGCCTTCTATACACAGCTAGAACAGAGTATCAACTTAGGAATCAACCTGTATATTACATCTGTCATTAACGTCTAACTTCAGTAACTTGAATTAATTTTTCCTCTCCGAGGCCAAGACTTATTTTTCAAATAAAACAGGAACCGACTCCTGTATACGAATGTCTACTAATCGCTCGAAAACCTGCAGGTTCTTTATTATAGAATTACCATTAAGAGCTTACCTTAGACATTTCTTATTTTTAACTTCTCTTTCCAAAATATCAGCAGTAGTTAAGTCGGAACTTTGAATCTGCTGTAGAGCACTGGCGTTTTCCGTTAGCCATGGTTTACTTAATTTTGATTTTTGACATGTACAGTTCTCTGTTTTGCATCTTTGGCACTGTGAGCCGTTCACTTCATTGTTTATATCTTCATCATCTAGTATTCCTAAAAGATAACAAACATATTTTTGTTTTTAGATCACAACGTTTTAACTGGTAAGTATCTCCAGTTGAAGTTGAGTTCTGATTTAAAAATAATTAAAGACAATGCAAGTCCAAAACTCTTCTATTCTTCGAACATATTTTTCATGACAATAGAAACAATTACAAAAATACGACTTACCCAGTGTTATTTTTTCTAGAACAGTATTATCAGTCTTAGGGGCAGAACTACTTGATTGATTTAGAAGTAACTTCGATAAAGGTGGGGCTAATCCAAGACCTATATTCCTTTCGTGGTACACCTAGCAAAAATGTTACATGTTAAAAAAACTATTTTTGATCTTAGATTGAACATTATTTATCACTTTTCTCTCTATCTCTAATTTAACGCATGCAAACCAAAAATATATTGATTATCACCTCTGAAATAGTAGGGGTCAACTCTCTATTAATATGCCTCAATTGCGTCGCTAAGATCGTATCGTGAAGCGCAGCAGCATTACTAGATTTTACCCCCACCGACGTTTCGGTCTTCACGCCAACCAATTCCGGCTCTTCAGATTCGCAAGCTCCAACTACAGTTCCTGCTATGGGACCACCAACAGCTCCAGCTGCCATTGATACAAGGGAGGACAGGGTAGCTGATGCATCTGATTCGTTTGGAGAGAAGTAAAGCAGGCGCTCGTTGGACGGTAACGTTTCTTCGCTCGGTAATGTGATTGGCTTTCGAGGTGTGGAGGTGGGTATTTGATGAAGGGTTGATTGAGTGGGTGGAGTCACCTAGTGAATATAAAAAAGTTGAGATTAAAAAGTCACCTAGTGAATATAAAAAAAATTTACTGCAATTTGATGGGTAATTATTACCTCTGTTCGAACACTGAGTCTATCCAGTGTGCACATAGGATTCCTGGATTTTTTGAAAGTGATTCTTCCTCTAGGATTGGTGGGTGTAATAAACATCTTTGCTTCCATTTTTTCGAGCTCACTATCTGAACTATTTTCAAAAAGTCCAGCCGGTAGGTTATTGTATAGAGCTAGATCTACCAACGGTTTGGTTGTTCGGGGAGGTGGAAGAGGAGGAATCTAATTTTTTTTAGAGAATATAGGTTGAGTTATGTATTTTGTTTACTACTAACATTAATTTATTATCACATGTATTATTAAAATTGTACTTTATTATACGTACTTGATTTTGAGTCTGCCTTCTCAAGACAGTAGCGTGTCCACTTTCCCAATCGGTAGCAGAGCTTGCAGAGCTAGAACTATCAGGTCTCATTGGATCAGCCTTATTATCAGTCTGCGAATACAGATTTCTAAAAAACAGACAAAAAAGATATGTTTTTTTTTTACGGTTCGCCGACTACGTAGGCCATCTTGAACCGGTCATCGACCACAAATGTGATCTACCGACTGGGGAGTGTGAAACGGCACCTTCATCCTACGAGATATCCGATCTCATCCGGCCTGTCCGGCGTGAATAGGATGGCTAGGTGTCGATTCATTTTACACTCTTCCCTGAGGCAAGAGCACGCCGTGTTCCCAAGCGGTCACCCACCCAAGTACTAACCGCGCTCGACACCGCTTAACTTCGATGATCTGCGGGAACCGGTGCTTAATACGTCGACAGGCCCTTGCCAAGATATGTTTAAAATAGTGGAAATCTGACCTTAATTTTTTGTATTACATGTCCCTATTTGTTTAAACCATTTTCTGCGAAGATACCTACCTTATTCTTGTCTGATGTGCCAACGACAAGGCCATATTAGAATTTTCTGGTTGCATAACGACTGGTGGGCTCGGGGTAAAAGCTGCGTCAGATTCTCCACCACCAGGTCTAGCAAGCGTAATAGGTTTACGTGGTTTAAGATCAGGAGCGGATTTTGTGTCTGATGGATTCGCTGTTCGACCATCGGGTTCACCTAAAGAAAAATTAACAAATTGAGTTATTTAATTATTATTACTTAAACAAACACTGTCAGCTTACTAAAAAATTACTTATTAATTTCATATATCACCTCTTCTTCTAACGTATGAAGTAAAAGCTCCACCAAGTCTTTTATGCGGCAGAACAGTTCTACTAAACGGTGGTGGTATCCTTTTGGGTAGTACTTTGGGTGTTGGCTGAGGAGTAGAGCATATTTCGTTATCTGAATGGGGGTAATCATTGTCAACCGATGCCAGAGACTCCAAGCTGCTTGATGAGTCAATGGTTAGACTTTTTGGTGCTTCTTGTGTGTCTAAAAGTTAAGCTAATTTGGTATCTCTAATTTTGAGAGCAAACATCCTAATTTTTTAAAATTTCAATTTAAAATACTTACCGAATAATGCCAGCAAAGACTGTAGTGTAAACTGAATATTTCTTTTGTTGGCTTGCTTCCCAGTTCTTAAGGTAACTTTGTCCTGACCAACATCACAAAGGTCAAAGCCTAACGATGCTAATAATTCATGACAACCAGGTACCCTCCATAATCTTGAAATAAGTTATTTTATTAAGAAAAATAAACAATATTTTTATGGAAAATATCCTAAACGTATTAAATTAGTTTAAAATGTTCCAAGCTGTACTGTAAAAGGAACCTTTTTAGCAAATCTACTTACCTCACATTAAGACCAACCTCTACACTGTCGTTTTCAATAGGTTTTGAGGAAAACTGAGATAAAGCAGATTGTATAACAGCAATAATATCGTCTGCCACATCCGGATTATTGGTTAATTTAGATAAAGCCAATATTGACGTGCTTGATAAGCCTTAAAACAAAAAATTTTTTTAAAACATTTATAACTATCAAAAAAAAAGTTTTTCTAAAGCTCCATATTTTGTCTTTAAGTTCAACATAAACTAGTTTCTTACCTAATAGCGCTTGCAAGCTTGCTGAACATTGAGTAAGACGTTCATCAGGATCGGATTGAGGAAAAAATACACTACTCGGTATTCCATTGGATGCTGGCTCAAAACGAAACCCTACTGACATAAGAAGTTCCTTCCACCCACTCAATGTTCCAACCTGGAAAAAAATATACTCCAACTTAAATATAGATTGAGGGGAAAATGATTATGACTGAAGTGTAGGTACACTTTTACAAAGATAAATTCGTCGCTTGTTAGATACCGTCCCAAGGTAAACCTGGAGTGGTTTAATAATTATAGGGATATTTAAAATAATTTTTGTTGTTTATATATTTAAAAAGTTTTTATTGAAATATTTTACCTTATTTTCAATAGATTTCTGAGTGGTATACATAGCATTCTTTTGCCCGCGATGGATTCGTTGCAAACTTTTTTCCACAAGATGCAGTGTTACTCTTAGAGCATCTCTACATTTATCAGGAACTTGTAGTATTTCACATAGAGCTTGACCCATTAGTGCAACCTTAAAAAAAATTAATCTAACTTTCACACAAACGAATGTTAATAGCATAGGTGAGTCTGTGTTCATTACTATGTTAGATGCGTCGATTATATTTTTATAAACCTTTTTCAATACCTTATTTGATAGTCGAACATTTAATCCAATTAGTACAAATCCCGCCCAGTTGGCAGGATGAGCAAAATGTTTGGTATGTTGTACTGTTTGCATTGCTTCGCTCAAAGCTTTCGCAGCCCTTGTACCTTGCAACATTGCTGAATAAAATGCCCTAGAAAAAAATTGTTTTGCAATAAAGATAATTGGAATTTTATTATAAATATGTGTTTAGGTTTAATTAATATATAAAGAGAGCTATACCTTAACAAAATTTTTGTTGCAGTATCCGGTACAGGCCACAGAGATACTAGAACTGCTTGAGCCCCTGCAGCTAAAAATGCACGGACCAACGCTACTAGGCCATCAGAAGTAGCCCAGCCTTGTTGATCTCTAGTATGGGAGGAACTTACCTAAATAATTAAGTTACAGTAAGTGGTAAGTGATCAATTATAATTTTAATTAATCTGGTATAAGGTATGTTTTATTTTAAAATATTTTTACTTACCACTACTAATCTAGCTGATAATTTCAAAGATAGAATATCTGCAGCACTAAGCAGGAACTCGGATAGGGGTGGCAATTCGGCACTTATTGAAACTTCAGTATGTTCGTCTTCTTCGGAGTTGTCGATTGTGTAATGTCGTTTTGTTGGTGATTGCTCGAGTACCTATAAAAAACTCTTTAAATTTTTTTCCCATATCTATTAAAAGTAAATTCAAATGTCACTTACTTGCTAAGGAAGCCTTACTATATACTATATACAAAAATTGTTTATAAAAATTTATATTTTACCTCTGCTGGGCTCAGTACTAAGCTAGACAACTTCCACGATACGTGCGTAGCAAAATGTATACATTCAGCATCTTGTATCTGAGCCAAAACGTGTTCTTTTGTAGCATTATTGCCAATTAGAACTTGTGTTTGAAGGAGTTCCGCAACCATTGTAGCTTCCTGTTCGGCTTGAGGGATGTCCTTCCATCCCCAGTGGTCGGTTACAGCTAAGGGTACCTTGGGGTTGCCGACTATAAGGCTACGAACCTAAAACAAGTTTTTATTTGATATTCAATTTAATAAATTTCTGTTTAGTTTTAACCATGCCTGACCACCACATTCCAGTTGGGCAGTTAACTACTAATATTTTGTCAAAAGAATGATGGTGCTTACTGGTTGATCGGTGTCTTGCTTTCGCGTTCTTCCAGACTTTAGTGACATTAAATTCGGAACTACCAATAAGGAGAACCTCTCACATAGATATTCAGAGTTTTCATTGGCTGATCGGAGTACGGGAAAAGGAACAAGATATAAGTCGCCTTCAAGAACTAAAATCAGTTCTCTTTTGTTTGCTGCGTTTTTACAGTTTGAAGCTGAAACAGTTTAGAATCAGTTGGTGATTGATGAAACAAAAATAAATATTTATATTATAAAGTATTATTTGCGTGGTATTTACCCTTAGTTGGTAAGTATTCCTCAAATGGTTGCAGTAACAAGGTGTAAAGTGCATGTAAGCAAGAAGGACCTTTCCACGACTGTCTCTTAGGTACCTTTATGGAACCTTGAGTGCTAGAACTAGATCTGGTGCTCCCTTGTAAGGATGCCACTGAACCCCCGACACTCCCCAAAGAAAATAGGGAACTCAAAGAGTAGTTGCTCGAATTCATTAAATGGTGTCGATTAACCATTCTGAGGAAACCTGTAAAATGAAGAAATGTTCTCTATATTCCTGAACAGACAACTAAAGAGGTTAAGTAAGTTGTTGCGAAAATATTTCATAGGATAGTAACTTTTTGTGTGTGTACCTACCGGTTCTTTCTGACAAATTATCATCCAAATACTGATCCTCAGCGATTGTAGTGCAAGGGCTTAATTCAAGCCCCAGACTGTCTCTTACGGAAGTAACCAATTTTTCTACAAGACCAGTACCACTTGGTACAGGGTCCGTGTTATCACAGGTATCTGGGGAATCTTGGCATTCCATTAACGGTGCCGAGTGAAATTTGACAACCCCTAAAATTCAGTTATTTTGTAAATAAATTTGACAAAAAAGTTTTTGGGCAATATGAAACTATATATTTTTTTGCTTGAAAATATTAGTGTGGTTGCTTCACTGCCAAAAAAACGGGTTAAGGAACTTGGACAAACCTTTGGTGGGCACAATTAACCATGCATATAAAAATCCTGCAGCTATACTGTAATATAAGGCAGACGCCCTTTGTCTATTGACGATATCCTTTAGGTGATCTAAGGTACTAATTCCCAAAATGTCAGTCTTACTGCCTTTACTTTTGGATTTTTGGTTATTTAGTCCTTGACGTTCCAGCAGAAGATCTACGAAAGCCCTGTTTCTACCTCTTTCAGCTATTACCAATGCATCATCAGTTCTATTAAGACCTAAAAAGGTTTTAAAAATACATCGTATACTTTAGGCAGTAGATAGTAGAAGTTCCATCTTAGTAATTATTTAATGTATTATTTTATTAGTTAAAAAATACTTTAAGAGTTAAAAAGCTAACATATCAAAATAAAATGCTTTTATAGGTAAGAATACTTACACACTAGCACCCTTTGCAACACCTGATAACTAGATGATTGTAGTTCAAACAGAGAAAGTTTATACTCTGAACTGTTTTTGATTTCCCTACGAATACTTTCTAGAATATGAGTAGCAGCTTCTAATTGCTTTTGTGCCCCTTCCAGGTCTCCATTGGAGTAAAGAGCTAGTCCTAGCCTGTTTCTAATTTTGGCCTATGAACGATACAACCTTATAATAGTGTTCCAAATTTTTTACTTATTATATTACAATCTTGAACTGTTATATTAAACGATGAAAATTTTAAGAAAAAATAAGTTGCCAAAAAAAGTTATTTACTCTTGACATGCTATTCTGTACGAAAAGTAACAATGTTCTTATATACAACAGTCAAAAAATAATATTTTAATTTCCCTAGAAAGCTACCTCTTCATCTCTTCTTCCAAGTGCCTCAGCTATACAAAGACCTTGCGTTAGGTACGAAATTGCTTGGGTCCTGTTTCCCAGAAGTTGATGAACTCTTCCCAAAGCACTATATGCTAGAGTTTTGGCTATTTGATCGTTGGTGCTCATCGCTATGGACAAATGCTGTTCTTGATACCTCACTGCTTGATCTAGGTTACCTAGAGCTTCGTATACATTCCCTAGAAAATAATTTGCTAGAATAATCATTATAAAAATGATGATAAAAGGAATTTTGTAATAAGAATCAGAAGCTTACTTTATCCGAGCATATTTACCAGTATTAAACCTTTTTAAATCATTTGTGCTATTCTTGTTTTAGTTTTTACCTATGTTTCCACACGCTCTGCTTTGTAAGCTAGGCATATCAAGTTGTTCCGCTATTTCTAAATCATTTTGGTGATACTTGAGAGCTGCCGAATACTCTCCCATTTGATGGTAGACATTTCCCAGGCCACATAGCGCTTCAGACTCCATGATTCGGTCATCTGAAATATTTAAATTTTTAAGAAGCGCTGGTAAGTTTGATTATATGCAAGTTCCAAAATAAAAATAATTAGTTTAATCCTTTATATTTTTTTTTATAGCTTACTTAATTCCCTTGCGATATTTTTCTGGTGATCCAAACACGATACAGCCTGTTCTAAATTTCCTAAAGTAGCATGAAGATGCCCCAGTTCTCCATAAGCGGCAGCTTTAGCTTCAGGACTTCCTAGTTCATGAGATACTACCAACCTTTTTTCTAAGCAAACTAGTGCTTGTTGAAGGTTACTTAAGGACCTTTGAGACTGTCCTAAAATAAAATATTTTTAGAAATCTTATAAACTCTAATAACCTAAACACCGTGGCGTGGTTTAAGGTTCTTCAACACTAGAACATTGTGTTGCAATTGGTCGTGAATTTCTTTAAATAGCTCTTTGGTCGGCAAGTTAAATTAAAACGTTAAAATATCTACCTAATCCTCTGTAAGCTCGTTCCTGATCCCTCGGACTCTTCAACTTTAAGGCTATAGACAAATACTGCTCGTGACATTTTGCTGCTTCTTCCGGATCACCCAGAGCGTCATAGCAATCTCCCAAACTTCCAAAAGCTCTTCCCTTGTCTAGGTGGGCTGTTGAAGAGCTCAGTCTTTCCAGCGTTGCCAATTGTTGTTCGAAGTATCCGATGGCGTCCTCATAATGAGCCATATTCAGTCTACAAGGAGAACCAATATGGAAGCAAAATAAATAGAACAGATGAATAATATTGCCAGTTGGCAGAGTTGTTACAAAAAAAACTTGGCTTAATTAGAACATACCTTGCGATTCCTAAATTTCCATAAGCCTGAGCTTCGACGGCGCAGTCTTGAAGCTCTTGGGCTCGCTCTAGTTGCTCCTGATAGCATTTGACGGCGTGAGTATAGTTTCCTAAGGCCATATGTACAGCCCCTAAGTGTCCATGAGCTCGGCATTCCCCTGATAGTTCGGACATTTCTTGTCTAAGGGTAAGTTCTTGCGTGTGATAACCTAGAGAGCGTATTTTATTAAAAATTATTACATTAAACGAAATGGTAGATTATATTTTTGTATCTAGCTGGTCTATATTTAAATATTTTTTGTATTTGGTTATTCTTTTTATTATTTATGGCATATCATTTAATACGGTCTTTAGATTTTTAAAATATATATTGAGTTAACTCAGTGTTAGCATACCTAAAGCTTTATCCAGTCTTTTTAATAAGCGATGGGCTGTTCCCAACGCTCCACAGGCAGCTGCTTCCATGTTTCTATCTCTATTACTCCGCGCTAAGGCCAATTGCCTATAATACATCTTAACTGCTTCCTCTGTCTCTCCTATTTTTATTAATACGTCACCTATATTCCCAAATGCTCTAAACTTTCCTAAAAATACATATTTCTTTATAATCATCTGAAATTCATACATATACATAATGGGGAGAAATAATACTCTAAGTCAACCTATATATTTCTCCCCATTTAACTTGCCACTTTACTTCAAGTATGGACTACTTACTTCAAATCATACATTAATGATTAGAGACGATAATATTTTTATAATAGATTTATTTTTTAAATATAAATCTTAACATACCTGCAGAATTATTAGTCATATGCGCTATGGCCAAAAAGTACTTCTGACATTCCAACGACGTGTCCAGCTGATTAAGTGCAAAATGAGCCAAGCCTAAATTGCAGTAAGCCCTGCCCATGTTCATTTTATCTTGTAAATCTTTTGCTAATGCCAAGTCTTGGTCGTAATATCTTACTGCTTCTCTATAATTTCCTATGCAATAATGGACGTAACCTAAAATTACAAAAAAACATATTTTATGATTGGTATTTGGTTAAAAAAATGTGGCTTATTGTAGAAACCTAACCACTTTCAAGACTTTTTCACCAACCTAAAAAGTGGCAAGCTTTGGCCTCTCCTTCTATATCGGATAGTTCTTGTGATAACATCAGGTACTGTTCGTAATATGGTATGGCCTCAGCAAATTCTGATCTTGAACTCAGGCAGTTTGCTAAGTTCAATAGAGCGCAGGCTTCACCTGCCGTATCTTTCAGTTCTCTTGCTATCCCTAAATATATAAAATATTATTTTGTTAAATTCAACAGAACTGTGAAATTATTTACTTCGTCAAAATTTCGAAATGTGGGAATTTTGTATTGGGAGATGATTAGAAAATATGTTTCATGCTGTTAGATGTCATACCTAGATGGGCTCTATAGTGTAGCAATGCCATATCATGTGCGCCTAATGCTTGGTAGGCCACTGCCAAGTTTCCATGCGTACTAGCTTCAGAACTTCTATCATGAACTTCCTAAAATATTAGGTATTAAATTGTGAAGAAAAAAATTATTAGCCACGCGTAGCAAACGTTTTTTTTTAATTAAAAACGTTATTTATCCACTAGAAATTGACCCCACAATCTCTCCCATGGCGGAAGAATGCACACACCAACCCCACATATTTTGTTTCATATTGTATGAAAACAACTTGCGAAATGCCTTGCATATGAAGAATATTTATACTTATTTCATAATTACATCTTACCTTGCTTATGGTCAATTCCTGTTTATGATACTTAATAGCCGAATCGTAGAACCCTGCAGCTGAGTATGCGTTACCAATGTTGCCATATGCTCTGCCCATTCCCGCACGGTCCTGCAAACTTCGGGCTATCGATAAGTGAGCTTGATGTAGTTTCAATGCTGCGTCGTATTCACCTAAATAAAAATATAAGTTGTTTTTATGGAAGAATAATTAACGCATCGTCTATAAAACATCGAATATAAGTGAAAAAAAATGACGACTAATCTAATTCTTAATATGAAAGTTTCTAAGTTCCCTAATTTTCATACCTAAAAGTTGATATACAATTCCCAAGTTACTACAAGCTCTCCCCTCTCCAATTTTGTCCCTAGTCGCCAAGGCGACATCCAATTGTCTTTCGTGCCATTGTTTTGCTTGAACATAATCCCCAGCACACCTTGACGCGTGGCCTAGGCCAGCGTAAGCTCTTGCTTCGACGGATCTATAAAAATAATTTTTAATTGCATATTTTATTACGTAGATTATTATTTAATTATAACTGAACTTACTTGTCGCCTATTGCCTGTGCGAGCCTCAACACCTTTTCATGATATAGTACAGCCTGTGCAAAATTTCTTTTGTAATGATGGCAGGAACCAAGATTGCTATAGGCCCGAGCTTCTTCAACCTGCAATATTTATAATTATGTATTATTAAAAAAATGCTCATCATTAAAATTGTTCTTATAAGAAAAAGTATGACTTATTTTATTTCGACACTCTAGAACACTGGTTCCCAAAGTGGTCCAGGTGGACCCCCAGGGGTCCACGGGAGACTCGAAGGGGGTCTACGTAGGCGTGACAAAAAAATGGGGGTCCACAATTCGTAAGCGGGGGTCCACGAAAATGTATCTGGTTTCGATAGTGAAGAACTAAAATGCTGGCTTGACTTCACCTAGGCAGATAATATTTTAAGAAGTTCAGCGACTGTTACTTGTAAAAACTTGCATCGAAAATCGATTCCATTCACAAACGTTCTTTCGGTGGCAATAGATGGAGCTCCTGCCATGGTCCGGCGATATCGTGAGTTTATAAGCCATCTTAAAAGAATTATACCAGAGGTAACTGCAATTCACTGTGTCATCCACCGACAACATCTGGTAGCGAAAAATTTGAGTGATAGATTGCACCAATCGCTTCGATTTGTGATTAATGCAGTTAACAAAATAAGAAGCAATGCATTGAATACGCGTTTATTTGCACAATTGTGCGATGAAAATGATGAAGACTTCCAACGATTGCTCTTACATACTGAAGTACGCTGGTTGTCGAAAGGTGCATGTTTAACAAGATTTTACTCACTTTTTAAATCAGTTTTAGAGTTTCTGGAAAGTAAAGATCCAGATTTAAAAGAAAACCTGATCAGTTTGAAAGCAGACATCGCGTATTTGACAGATTTGTTCAAAAAATTAACTTACAATTACCAAGGGGACAGCCTCAATTGAATAAAAACAAAGGGTGTAATTTTAGCTTTTCTTTGAAAATTGAAATTTATGAAGCAAAATATTAGTCGGCGCGAATTTTCCCAGTTTTCAAACTTATCACAAGTAGAATGCCTTGATGAGAATATTCAGACATACGTTCAACATTTAATTGCCTTGCATGATGACTTCAAAATCAGATTTGAAAATATTCTGACAAAAGAAATACCACCATGGATCATAAATCCATTTGATGAAATGGAACTCGAGAATGTGATATTACAAGAGGAGCTACTCGAGCTTAGCACTAATGAGGTGCTGGAGATGAAATTTAAAAGGGGGTATCAAACATTTTGGCTGCAGGCAGAAATAACCAAAAGATATCCTGGACTGTGGGGAATTGCGAAAAAGCTTTTGATAGCGTTTCCTTCGTCATATCTTGTCGAAAAAAATTTTAGTGTCGCTACAAACCTTTTGACGAAAAAAAGGAGCAGATTGAATATCATAGAACGGGGAAATTTGTGGTTATTCCTAACAAACCTGAAGCCAAATATTGATAATTTGCTGTCAATCCATCAAGTACATCCCTCCCATTAAAATTTTAATTTTTTAAAAAGTTACGTTACGTTATTAATGTTTAATTTTAACTATATTATGACTGTTATCATATTACAATGTAATGTAAACACAAGAAAATATACTATTTTTCTTTTTATTTTTACCACTCCGGGAGTTTCTGAATAAAATAAGTGAGAATTGATTGGTTTCTTGTACTGTGAGTAGATGTCAAAGTTGGATGGAATCACTTTCTTGATTGGCCAACTTTATTTTTTTGACATCCACTTTAGATCTTATCTTCACATTTTTTGTCAAGTTTTGGGAATATGGTAGAAATGTAGCTGTAAGGGGTCCACCGGAACCAGCAACATTTTTAAAGGGGTCTATGAGAAGAAAAAGTTTGGAAACCTCTGCTCTAGAACGAGAGTTTGTGGGTTCGATTCCCTCAGAGGTAGTCGACGTAAAGGAAAAACCAAAATCTTAGTTGTGAATTAGTGTAAAAGAAGCATGCTTACTTGATTGCCCAGCCTCCTAGCTATTCTCAAATGTTGTGTATGACAATCGACAGCGCTGTCGAAATCTCCCATCGCCATATACACAGCCCCGACATTGCCGATTTCTCTCGCTTCTTGTAGCCTATCGCCCATTTGCTTGACCAGTTGAACGCATTGTTTATGCGAAGCTAGGGCGTTGGGATAGTCGCCTATTGCTGTGTAGACGTGGCCTAAGGACGTCAGTGCTGCTGCGGCCGCTTGGGTATCCTGGAAAGTAAACAAATGCATTTACATTTTGAATGGTAGGAACCTAACTGAGATATTTAGTTCTGATTTAATTGCTTATTAAAATGGCTAGAAGATAAAGGAACACTTGTAAGTATATGAATCATACTGTGGACAAAGGTTTTCTTTAAAACTTAATATATTTAAAGTACCTTGCATTTCATTGCTAAGACCAACTGGTATCTATGAGCGGTAAGGGCTTCTTTATAGGAACCTTGACTAAAATAGGCGGATCCCAGGTTACCGTGGGCTCTGCATTCACCTGCTGTGTCCCCTAAACTTTTTGCTATGGCTAGATCTTGCTGCATATAACTAAACAATAAATAAATGATCTAAGAAAGTGATTCTGGTACTTATAGATGTATTGTCTACCTCACGAGTACATTTCTTATCCAGAACAGAGATATCTAGAATAAGTGAGTTTTGTTATTACGTTTTTAAAGTCTGATCATGTTCGTATAAGGTTATTTTGATATATATTCTTACCCTATTGCTTTGTCTAGTTGATTAAGTGCCCAATGAGCTGAACTCAGTGCGCTAAACACTGATCCTCTGAGCTTAAGAGAGCATGAACCGATTCGTAGAGCTGATTCCAAAACTGTAACTGCTGAGTGATATAGACCAGCCGCCAATAATTCCTAGGACAAGGTTAAAATTATTTATAGGTTCACCAAAGAAGTCCGAAATTGAACCGGGTGCCTTTAGCACACGATACTAGTCTGAGCTCTAGGCTAGGCTGCTACATACCTTAAAGCTATGGTAATTTTTAACCCTATATTAAAATATCTGTATAATTCTTAAAGAAATAACGAAAAGCAAGATTAATACAGACAAATCGAACTAGAAATTTCAATTTTTTAAAAATAATTTGCGTTTTAATTTTTATTTATTTATTATACAGGGTGTCCTTGAAATGACTGTACCGGGTGTCCCACTAAGAATGGCTCTCGACCGTATCTCGGAAACTACTGGGCATAGAAACTCAGGAAAAAAAAATTATAACAAAAGTGGTCATGAGAAAATCCTGGAAATAATTTTTAAGTTCCTCATTTTGCCGCAAGAGGGCGTATTTGAAAAGTAAATTTTAAAAGTTTACATATCTCCGAAAATTCCACATTAAGGTATATCTTTGATACCATTAAATCGCTGTAACTTATAAACGACTTCTCCGATTTTAGCAAACTAAATACTGTTTGGAAGAGAAATGTATGCACTTTTACCAATCGTATTTAGTTGTCCATAATAGTTCTCAAAAAAAATGCTAGAGGGCGCAATTTGTATAACACATTTTTTGATTTTACTCCGAAAAAATAAATCATACGGTATAATTATGATACCATAATCGAAAAGTAGATTAAATTTGCTAGAACAAATATTAAAACCGCAGCTCGATATTTCCGTTCGTTTCAGCGTTATCGCCAATAGAATAATTTTTAAAAGTAAGCGATTATATATTTTTTAGAAAAAAAGTGGGACGCCACTAATATTTTTTCATGTGGATATTATTTCTGATTAGCCTGGTCAATTCTACATAAAAATGGTCTCTGGCGTCTTTTTCCTCAGGCACGCCGTTCTTAATTAAAATAAATTAACTCTACTATTTATTATTATCATTATTAACATTGATAATGAAAAATTTTTAATTCCTGATGATGGGTGTTACTACACCCGAAACATGTAGAATATCTACCCCTTTTTAACTTTACTACTTAATAAACCAGTGGAGAAAGACTTCATGTTTTTATTTATTCCTAAAACACTTTTGCCAAAGGGCTGTGTTGCGTGCCAACACATTAACGAAGTTTTGATATTTAATTAAAAAATATATAGAAAACTAGATTAGAAGAACTACTCGACTTTAAAGGTGTACTTTTTAACACAACCTTCTGCACGACCTAACCACTGTGCCGTGACGGCGAGTAATATTCATCGGCAGCCGCACTTTGACAAGACTCCCCGTAAATAAGCAATATAGTTTATAATGTTTTTGGAACGAGTCTCACTTTTCCTGAAGTATTTTTTTAAATAATTTCAATCATACCTGTCCAACGACCGATATCAACACAAAAGGACTTTGATTAAGTTTCATAACCTCCAGCTGCTGAAACGTTGGTTCGAGGTTATGTTTGAGTGGTGACTTAATAGAGGCCTCAACCAGTCCACCAAGAAGTTGTTGGGACGAAGGGTCTTGTGCCAGACCTTGGCTAAAGGCTGCCAGTGCTTCACCATGTCTGCCAAGGCATTGTAAAGCCACACCTTGCCTATAAAGAAAATACGACTGCAAAGATTGTAAAACAGTAAATAAAGTAAAGTAAAATACAGGAAAAGGTTTAGACAGTTAATTACTGCAGTAATGGTAAGCCTTTTTCAAAATATTTCGTCCTTTTTTCCTGTGAAGCAGTAATCTTGTAGGAAATTACCTGTAATAAGCTTTTGGCCAAGAAGAACACAAATCTCTGGCAGTAATGGCATCCTGTAGGGCCTGTGAGAACAAGCCCTGCTTTAATCGGGCTGCAGACCTGTTCGAGTATAAAATGTGGTTTGTCGGGTCGAGCTGTAGAGCGTCCGTGTACAGCGCCACCGCCGTTCCGAAATCGCCATTTTGACAGGCTGCGTTTGATTGTCTAACCTGGAATATAAATATATTAATATAACAGTGTGGTTAAATTGGAGTTGTAATTTTTAGATAAAGAATATTTACGAAAACTCAGACCATCACTAGTAAATTTTGGTAATAATATTTTGGTGAAAAAAATTTTTGTAAAAATTTATTGGTAATAATTTGGTGATAAAAATCTATCCACCCACTTTTTCAAGAAATAAAGCTCTGCTTGCCGCCGGTAATTCGGAGGTGCCCTCTGGTTCCACCTGAAATAAAAAACAATTATTAGATAATGCAAGAAGTAGTCGATGTGTGGCATAATAAAAAAAATACACCCGGGGGCGGGGCGGGGCGGATGACTGCGGGTCGTGGTTCGGAATCCTTGTTGAATAATAGATTTTCTCGAGAATGGCTCTGGCAGCAAACGCAGGGGAAGAAACCTAATCCGAAAGAAGGGCAAGACAAGTTATAGTATATTTCAGATAGGTGTAGAGTAATAAAAGCTCATTAGGTATGAAACGGGACTACAGAGTCACCCGACGAATATTTCAGCCACTTTCATAATTTGGCATTGATTTCATTGCAAAATTCTTTATTTTCATCAAAAGCAGGTAGTACCACCCGGGTTTGGGTTAATTTATGGGGTTTTCCGATTGTTATTCATTCACAAACACTGAAAATTTTATTTTTTATTAAACATTATAAAAAATACAGAAATTAAATTATAAAAATTCATAATATTCTTCATCTGAGGAACTGTCATCTTCTCTTGACGTTATAATTAACGGGTCGATGCTCCGATCGATCAGGTGGTCAAGTTCCCACATTTTCTCCTCTTCTTTAATGACATGATGGACTGCTTTTCGCCAGTTTTCTGATGTCACTTCTTTAATGGCTCGATCAAACAGTAGCTTAATGTCTTTCTTTTTTAATGTCGTATTGTGTCTTGCTACAAATCCTTTCACTTGCACCCATATAAGGTCTATAGGATTTAGTTCGCAATGATATGGCGGTGTGCGCAGCACAGTTACACTATATTTTCAGCTATATCTTCCACGGCATATTTTATAAAACGATGTTTGTGTAAATTTGCTATAGCTAATAGTTCCTTCTTTATCAAATTATCTTCTTTTTTTTTCTTTGGTTAATTGTCATAAATAATTTAATGCACAAAATTTACCTGCGCCTATGGCCGACACCGAAATTATGCCGAACTGGACGGAATTTCCCATTACTCTACATCTTTCTGAAATAGACTTTAGATCTAAGTATAAAGATAATAGTTTTTATAAATTTTATGTGTTATTGGTGCCTTTTTTAAAAAATAGATGGTGTGTAGCAGACCTACAGCGATAATTTACCGGATGCAGTCCGGTAAAGTGTCATTTAACGGACATTGTCGGGGAGGTAAAGCTTTTCGGACTAAAATGATTAAAAATTAATTTTCTGGTTGGGTACTGAATTTTAAACAGTACTCGGTGCTTATTTCGCTTTGTTAACTTTTTATGGGGTTCCTCGACGCACGATTTGAAACAATAGTAATTATTATTTCTTTGGGAAAGTTTTTAATTGTCCTAACCTAATATTTAAAGCTTTTATGACTGTGGGTGAATTTTTTTTATGAGGGCAACGTACTGGGTGACAATAAAAATTGTATGCACACACGTCAAAAATAGCGGTATAATTATTAATAAAAATAAACAATTTATTTTTCTCAACCATAGCTAGTTTAAATAAATTGTTCTAAAATACACAGAAGAAAAAAGTGTTTGCTCGGTTTTTTTTCTGCTTGCGTAAGAATTATAACTCCGAAAGGGCAAGAAAATAGCTGTAGAATTCATTTTAAACAGTTGAAAACGGCTTTTTTCTACTCCCACATGGAAATTTGCTGTTTCTTTTACACTTAAGTGGCGGGTAAAGTAGGCTATTCCAGTTAACTGTGCGGCAAAATGTTATATCAATCCTAAATAGGTAATGAAACTGACTAATCACAGTAGTCAATTACAAAGAAGCCATTGTTGTTCATAAAAGTACTGACCAATCACAGTATATTATTTTTACTGAGGCTCCGCCTTCTTTTTCAAGACCCTAAATTATATAATTTAAATGCATATGGTACAATTTGTTATTAATTTGTTCCATATAATAAAATCTAGACGCATTTATAATAGATTTATCAATAATGCAACCTGCTGAATGTGCATAGAAAATTAATTTCATGTAGCATCATTTATCAGTTGGTTTTCCCATAATTAGTTTAATATTTCGATAGTCGAGAGGTAGAGCGTTTTACTATCGATCCAATGGTCGTGAGTTGGAGCCCGGCAACCTGAAAACTTTTTTTACATTTTTTAGCATAAGGTTTGTAAGATTGGTCGTAGAAAAAATATACTGTTCAACTCCAGTGGATTGTCCATATTGCCCTCGGAAGTTTGAGCACTCCGTCTACGGCGTCGTGCTCAATTTACTTCCTAGTGCGATATGGACATCATATCCACTCTTCTTGTACAAACTACTATTGTGCATTAATATGAACTTTTAACGTCCGCTATGGTGAAGTGTTTCAAAATAATCGACAATTTACAAACTAGCAACACTGTTAACGTGGAAAGAGATGTGACAATACTGTAAAAATAACATAACCTTAAATTCTTTAATTAATTTTTTTCTAAAAATCTTATAATTCCGTCTGTTTTTTCTAGTTTTATGTACTCATCTTTATGTTCCACCATTTAAGGAAAAATTGCCAGTTAATTTTCTTTATCTGTTGCGTACGATGAAAGTTTTAAGATCGATTGGGGTTGGATTCCCGTTCAAAATATATTAGAAAATATCGCGGTGGTCAAATTTTTGCACGGCAAAGAACCAACCAAGGTTAGAAAAAAAGGTTCATTCTGTAGGTATATAATATAATTTTATACATTCAATCTAGTAGTAATTGTCTAGAAATGAGTAGAAAACTGTGTCCAGCCCATTCCAAAGAAAGGTAAAAAAACCCTGCCAAGCAACTACCGACCCGTCGCGTCGCATTGCTGTCAGTAATTTCAAAAGTAATGGAGAAAGCTATTAACCAACAACTCCTAAAGTATCTGGAAGGGCTTAACATTATCAGCGACTATCAATACGGTTTTCGTAAGTCCAGATCAACAGGTGACCTTCTGGCATATGTCACCCATCTTTGGAGCAACACCATCGAACATCATGGAGAATCCCGGGCTGTTACACTGGACATCTCTAGGGCTTTTGATCGTGTTTGGCACGATGGGCTTCTAAGTAAATTGCGATCCTACGGTATATCTAATGGATTTTGTTTATGGCTAACCAGCTTCCTTAAGAACCGTTCTCTGCAAGTGGCGAATGACGGGTTTCTCTCAGACACCTTCACCATCAATGCCGGTGTTCCTCAAGGGTCCATATTGTCGCCTACCCGCTTTTTACTGTATATTAACGACCTTCTAGTGAAAACCCAAAATCCAATTTATAGCTTTGCTGATGACAGCACACTTGTCTCATCTTTTACCTTGACTCCCCAAACATCCGCTGCCGACGCACATCTTCGCAGGCAGCATGAAGTATTGCGCCTCAACAAAGACCTGGAAGAAATTTTGGCTTGGGGTGACAGTAACCAAGTCGAATTTAATGCTAAGAAAACCCAGGCAGCAGTCTTCTCCAAAAAGGTTAACATTGCAGAACCGGATATAGTCATGGCAGGACACACAATTCCCCTGGCACCGTCTATTAATTTGCTGGGGGTCAATCTGGGAGGTAATATGTCTTGGCATGATCACGTTGCCGCAATTGCCAAGGCAGCTGCACAGAAACTTGGTGTACTTTTCCGCACCAAAAGGTTGTACACACCTCATCAACTTTTGACACTCTACAAAGCCCAGATTCGACCATCATTAGAATATTGCTCTCATGTCTGGAGCTCTGCACCCAAGCACACCCTTCGGCTACTGGATTCCATTCAAAGTAGAGCCGTTCGTCTGATCGGCGACCCCGAGCTGACCAAGACCCTCGATAGCCTGGAGCATCGAAGACAGGTTGGTGATTTGGCTCTCTTTTACAGATATTTCCATGGCAGGTGTTCGACTGACATTGCCCACTTGATTCCACCTAGAGCAATGCAAAACAGAAATACACGGCGAACCACTGCCGCTCATCCATATGTTGTTCAGCTTAGTACTCCTCGAACTTCTTTGTTCAAGAATTCTTTCATCTGGAGAACGTCATCTTTGTGGAATGATCTTCCTGAGGTCGTGTTTCCCAATGAATACAATCTTCAACGTTTCAAGACCAACGTTAATCGCCTTTTTCGCACTCGCACCGCTCCCAGAGCGCCTTAAAGGATTTTTCCTACAGTGCCGGTGTTTTATCATAAAAAAAAAATTTTAAATAAGAAAGTGCACACATCTTTAGGTCGGTAGGAATATAATTTTTGCTCCATTTTGTCACTCTTTGGGTAAAATTGTGTATGGATAGACTCTGGGATAAATATTTTGATTTTAAATTAAAAAAGAACAAATTTTATCTGACAGATTTATGTATTTTTGAAGTATATTCTTAAACTCACTTCTATCAAGTGTCAGAAAACGACTAAAATTTACAACGTGTAAATTTAGTTTCTTTGTAATTGATCACTGTGATTGGTCAGTTTCATATCCTAACTAGGATAAAAATGAAATCATATCCGTTGAGTTAACCAGAAAATCCCACTTTTCCAATCACTTTAGTGTAAAGGAAACAACTAATTTCCATGTAGGATTAAAAAAAGGACTTTCCCACACTTTTGATTAACTTGTGTATTAAGAAAAATTTGAAGAAAAGCTTTTATTATTAAGGGTTAAAATAATTGAATGGTAAAATTTGTATCGTACATGAAGAAGCTGTGATAAAATGATTAGAATTTAATGTTATATTTGTAATATTTTATGAGGAAAACATTATTTTTAAAGCTTTTTTTTTTAAATTAAAAATATTTAAAGTAAACAAGTGCTTGAAATCAGTGACGGTTCTAGACCCAAAATATGTTGGGGCGTAAGTAGGACATTTTTTTTTCTGAAGAGAGGGATAGTCGGGACTATATGTATTCCATGGTATTGCACCTAGCCAAGAGGGCGGAAAAGCGGCGCAGGCGAAAAATTTTCGGGGCCACGCCCAAAGTTCGTTTAAAATTCACCTAACTACTATCAAATTTCGAAAATTAAATTATTATACCTCTCCTCCTTTGCATGGTTGGAATCAATTTTAATGTGTTTTTTTGATATTCCTAGCTGGCTCTTTGTTTTAAAAAAAAACATTTTTATAATTGTGAAAAATATGAATATTGGTGTCAATCCAAAATTTTGACATAAGGTATGTATGACTCTAACCAGCGTTTTCCGGGCTCGGTTTTTCATGATTAAAAAAAAAGTAAATATCGCTCACCACGCCAAAATTGATGATTTTTTCAGAAATCATGTATTTTAGGAGCGTAGATCTAAAAGCAGTTTTTGTTGCAAATGCTTAGATTTGGAAATACTCCTTCTTAAGTGCCGTATATTTATATTCCTAATAAAGCATTCTCATTTCATCCCGCACTATTTTTTTTTATTATAAATTATCACACTTCTTCCCTAAAAAATGTTTCAATTGAAATGTTTACCTTAATTTTTCTCTTATGAAATAAATACCTTATTGTTTTTGTTGTAAAAATATTTTATTGCATTGGGTTATATTTTTGTTGATTTAGAATAGCTCTAAAAAAGGGAAAACGGAACAGATAAGTATATAATAGAAAAATTCTATAAAATATTATTCTTTTTACTCTTTTTCCTTTAAAATTGCATCAAAAATCAATAACTTAAACGATATGCGTGTGAAACCTTAATCTCTATATAAAACAGGACTTTTAGAAGGAAAAGTTTAAAAGCTAAACGTTTCGTACAAGACCTTTGTAATCTAAGCCAAGAATACATTATTTAAAGATTTAAATTAAGAGTCCATGCGTGAGATGAAAATTCAGCCCGGCAACCCCAGCACCCAATTTTTGGTAGCCTTCGCAAGCAAATAACGCCACAGCCCAAAATTTTTTAGGATCATGCTCAAATTGTATCAAATTATGTAAATAATGAAGCACCCGGAATTTTTTTTTATCTGTGGCATGAATTTTATAGTTTTTTTCAGAAATGTTGGGGGGTCCTGGGCCCCCCCGTAGAACCGCCCCTGCTTGAAATCATCTTGAAGGCAATTTTAGTGTTTTTAGAGATTTAAGCGAGTGTTAAAAGAATTTCTTTTTACATAACACCCTGTATATACTTGAAATTTTGTTTTTACTTTGGTACATTTTTACTTCCATTATGAACGGTTATATAAAAATCGTTGGTCCATAATTTTCGTATTTTTTTTATAAGCACAAAACAATGATTTTGTGACAAAACAGGTCGGCTAAGCCTCAGTTAATCTATAAATAATTGATTTTAATTCGACAAAACACGATCCTTTCTTAAAAAGTTAGAAACAACATTTCAAGGTTTGTTTTAATCCTTTGTTCGACAATATTCTTTACTTAACTTATTTTTCTAAGTTAACAAGTGGACAAAGTACTTGGGACATTGCTTGTAATGTTTAGAAAATTTAATAAATAATAAATTAAATAGAAAATGCTATAGTCTATTTTAGAAAGGTGTAGAGTAATGAAAGCTCATTAGGTATGCAAAGGGACTATAGAGTGACCCAACGAAGCCACTTTCATAATTTGGCATTGATTTCATTGCTTAATTCTTTCTTGTCATCAAGTGCAGGCAGTACCACCCTGGTTTGGGTCAATTTATGGGTTTTGTCTATTGTTATCCATTCACAAACACTGAAAATGGTGTGACAAAGGCGTCCGTTATGTACATAGTATTAGGTACACTTATTTTTTATTAAACATTATAAAAAAATACAAAATACAAAAAATACATTATACAGAAATTAAATTATAAAAAATCATAATATTCTTCGTCTTCTAAGGAACTGTCATCTCCTTTTGACGTTATAATTAACGGGTCGACGGTCCGATCGATCAGGTGTTCAAGATCCCACATTTTCTTCTCTTCTTTAAAGACATGATGGACTGCTTTTCGCCAGTTCTTTGGTGTCGCTTCCTTAATGGATTGATCAAACAGTAGCTTAACGTCTTTCATTTTGAATGTCGTCTTTAGTTCGCAATGATATGGCGGTGTGTGCAGCACAGTTACACTATGTTTTCAGCCATATCTTCCAAGGCATATTTCATAAAACGATCTTGGTGTAAATTTGTTACAGCTAATAGTTCCTTCTTTAATAAATTTTCTTCTTTTTTTCTTTGGTTAGTTATTATAAATAATTTACTGCACAAAATTTACCTGCGCCTATTGCCGACACCGAAATTGAGCCGAACAGGACGGAGTTTCCCTTTTTGTTACTCTACACCTTTCTGAAATAAACTATAACTTTAAATTGCAGATAATTCTGCTTCAAATGTCGGTATTTCACCGATTTCTGGATAAAAGGAAAAAGTAACAAAATATTGATCAAAAAACGAAGTGGCGAATTCGTCACTAGACCTCCCTCTTAATGTTCTGGTTTATTTACGTCCCATAAATAAAAAGAAACAATACATGAAGATTGCGGCGGTACCCGAAATTATTAGCCATGACTAGGCTGAATGGCCGTCTACCTGTGAAAATTGACATTTCCTTTGAGGGTAACCCGCCTATAATTACCAGGGTTATTAAATATACATCAAAAAAGCTTATTTTCTACTTATGTTGTTTCCGAATGTGGTGAGCATTTGTTGCGACGCGCGGTTTGTTGGAGCCGAAAAGAAAAAGGCAGTGGCGTTACTAATTTTTTAAAATTTAATTTAAAAAATCTTTGCTTAGTTAGGAAATTGGATATGTGCAGCCGTTGACAATTTAAACTTTCTGATTAAATATTTTTTCTGTTACAAGTGACGGCACTACAAATAACGGGGTGAATGTGTAAATAAAAAACAATTATTGGTAATTTACCCGTCATGTTTTCTTACCCCGTTAAAATTTAAGACAAACGAAATATTTATCGTAATCGGTATCAAAAACTTCTTCTATTCCCCCTCCCCATGGGTGCTCATGCCCCTCACAACTTCAGGTTACTTCATAAATATAAAGCCTCTCGGCTATATATTTATTCTTGAATTAATTTATATCGAAATCCAAAGTCACTCTGAAATAATTATTTTTATAAACATAAAAAGCCTTATTTTATAAGAAAAATTATGTTCTTGGTCACTTTTGGTCTTCAATATAAGGCGGAAATGTCCTGTTTCAATTATTTTGAATTCCATGGCTTATTAGTTGTTTATCCTTTCAAGCGTCGATATTAAATTTATAATGCAGAATGCAGTTATTTACTCAATTAATATAGTTATTTATGAAAACGGTTGCGCTATTCGATATGAAAATAACTGTCATATAAATCTGAAGGGAAATTGAAGATACGGCTCATTTGGGTTAGGTTAATTAGAATCAGTGGCGTGACCTGGTTTTTCTTTTAGATAAATAAAAATATAACCCAACGTCTTCTGGGCACTATTTTGTACCGCAATACGTCGTTGCCAATGAAACGTACTAGACAGAGAAAAAATTTTAACGAAGAGTTGCAGATTGACTCAACTATTTATAGTCTATTCAAAAAGTAAGAGTAATGGGAAATGGGCAATTCCGTTCACTTCGGCTCAATTTCGGTGTCAGCCATGGGCGCAGGTAAATTTTGTACATTAAATTATTTATGATAACTAACCTAAGAAAAAAATATATAATTTTATAAAGAATGAACTATTAGCTATAGCAAATTTACACAAACATCGTTTTTTGAAATATGCTTTTGAAAAACATAGTGTAACTGTGCTGCGCACACCGTCATATCATTGCGAACTAATTCCTATAGAACTTAGGTAAGTATAGGGGCGCAAGTGAAAGGATTTGTAGTAAGACACAACACGACATTCAAAATGTAAGACGTTAAGCTACTGTTTGATCAAGCCATTAAGGAAGTGACGCCAGAGAACTGGCGAAAAGCAGTCCATCATGTCATTAAAGAAGAGGGGAAAATGTGGGATCTTGACATCCTAATCGATCGGACCGTCGACCCGTTAATTATAACGTCAAAAGGAGATGACAGTTCCTCAGATGACGAAGAATATTTTGACTTTTTATAATTTAGTTTCTGTATAATGTATTTTGTATATTTTTTATAATGTTTAATAAAAAATAAGTGTACCTAATCTATGTACATAATGCATGCCTTTGTCACACCATCATTTTCAGTGTTTTTGAATGGATAACAATAGACAATAGCCATAAATTGACCCAAACCCCCCGAATGGTACTACCTGGCATTGATGAAAATAAAGAATTTTGCCATGAAATTAATGCCAAATTATGAAAGTGGCTTAAATATTCGTTGGGTTACTCTGTAGTTCCTTTGCATACCTAATGAGCTTTTATTACTCTACACCTTTCTGAAATTAACTATAACAAAAGTACTATACTGCTCCAGCAATACCAGGTATGTGGATACGTTATTTTCATGCAGAGAAAAAAGCCAAAGAAAAGATATAGTCCAATAAAAAAAAATTACCGAAGTTCATTGTGTTCCAAAGAATATTGAAAATTATATTTACATATTTTTATAAAAATGCTGGCTTATATTTTTTACAATAGTGCGAAAAAGTTCATCTTTCCGAATGAAAATGCATTATAGTACTCACCACACAAGAAATAACTATTTTCTTACCTCAGTGAAATCTCTGTGTGACATGTTAACACTTTCGAAACGCTTAAATGTCTAGTTTCACACACCATAATATTTATTGCTAAAACCACAAGTTTTTAGGTCACGTTTGATTCAAATTTTCACATAAAAAATTGCGTACTGCAGCTTTGGCATTCTGTATCCATTTAAATAACATATTAAAATTAGGTTATTTAAAGTATTAAAAAAGAAATAAAAATAAAAAGGTCTTAAAGCAGGCAGTGAACAAAAGTTATGCGTCTTCAAAAGTGGCTGACTTAAGTCAGGGTGGCTTTTCGCAAGCTTTTTCCGCCGTCTTCACTTGTTTAATACAAATATGCACTTTTAACCTTAACCTCAGTTGAACTTTCTCACAAAAAAACTACGAATTCCTCACAAATCTCGCCTTTAACGCCAACATTTCACTATAATTCCTGGTCTTTGATCGAAAAGCTCCATTTCCGACCTCGAAAAAGTAAGTTTTTCTCCGAAAACGCGTTTTTTTCGAAAAAGTATTGAGGAGCTCGATGAAAAACAGCAAAGCGTTGAGCGTCTAACAGTTATTTACTTGTGCTCGCATTCTTTAACACCGGCCATCTTGGATGTTGGTATGCAGGTAATAATCTTAGGTAGGTAGAAGCAAGACAGGTTGGAGTAGGCTTGCCGAAGGATTAGAGGTGACGTGAACAGGCGAATAAACGAGTAACCAGATGTATAGGATAATAGTATAAACTGCTGAACAATTGCTTTCGAGCAAGAAAAATGTCTCCTAAATTTAACAGTTAATATTTTCTGAACCAGATATGATATCGACCTACGGTTTTGAGTGGTTGATAGATTGGTCCCTTGGGAAACGATTGTCATTGTTGGATTTTTTTTAACTATCAGAAAATTTTATATACAGGGTGTTAAAGAAAACGATTATTTTTGCTCCAATTTTAATGTCGTGTAACTTTCACAATAATATTTTTAAATTTTATCACTCTACGTCAATTAAGTCACTGGTTCATAGCAAAGAAAGTAATTTGTCAAATTTTTGATATCGGCTATATTTTAAGAAATACCGAATTTTTTGGAAAACCTTGCTTTATTTTAACTTATTGGTAGCTAGATCTTACTGTGCGTTGTATCCTGCAAACTTTGCGAGTGATTATTATGCCTTATAAAAAGCTTGATTATGTTCAGTAATAGTTGTACCTAAATGTTATGATGTACAGTGGCGTACTTATAAACACCTATAATATATGTCTATGGTTTATGATTATAGTGATAGAATATTAGAAATTAATAAATACATTTTTTCCAAAAATTAAATTTAAAAATTAATCTTTGTTAAAATTTTGTAAACACGCTGTATAATATACCTGTAGCGCCTTATAAAAAACTAAAAAATAAGAAAAAATTTACCTAATCTAGGGGCGAGTACTTTTCAATATAAAACAATCGTGAAAAATTGTGAGATACTTATAAACCATAGACAAATAGGTGTTTATAAGTACGGCACTGTACATCATAACACTTAGGTACAACTATTGTTACTGAACATAATCAAGCTTTTCATAAGGTATAATAATCACTCATAAAGTTTGCACGATACAACGCACAGTGAGATCTAGCTACCAATAAGTTAAAATAAAGCAAGGTTTTCCAAAAAAATCGGTATTTCTTAAAATATAGCAGATATCAAAAATTTGACAAATTACTTTCCTTGCTACGAACCAGTGATTCAATTGACGTAGAGTGATAAAATTTAAAAATATTATTGTGAAAGTTACACGCCATTAAAATTGGAGCAAAAATCATCGTTTTCTTTAACACTCTTTATATAAAATTTTCTGACAGTTAAATAAAATCCAACATTGACAATTGTTTCCCAATGAATGAATCTAACAACCATTCAAAACCGTAGGTCGATATCATATCTGGTTCAGAAAATATTAACTGTTAAATTTAGGAGAAAATTTTCTTGCTCGAAAGCAATTGTCCAGCAGTTTAGTTACCATTAAATACCGTTGATCGTTTGACTGCCATAGAACCCTAATTATCCCTCTGGCTATCACATAAACAGGGTGACTTCTAAGTCGATTCTTCTTTTTTAGCTGTGATAGAAGGCATTAAAATAAACAACATTTTCAAATACCTTTTTTTTTTAAACCTAAAAATAAACGAGATACAGAGGTAAATAATCTAAGTGCGGGCCTGGTCATTAAAACGTAGCCTGCTATACTTTATGTTGTTTGTCTTGTATCTTATTAGTCATGCAATTTACGGGTCGGTGGTCAGTTATTTGGCAATCCGCTGCGGCATGTTTTTGAAGCAAGTTAATTTTAAATTGGTGACACATGTGAAATGGTAAAATTTGAAAACAATGAACTAGTAGATATGGTGCTAAATTAGTTTTTCGACAATACTTAATAATAATGTACCAATACAGCTACCGTTTTAGTCCTTAAAAAATAATTATGTTCGGATTAATAATATTAATTTAATCCGAATGTGGCTATGCATAATAGGGCCACGGTTAACTCCGATGGACCATAATTATAAACACTCGTGCATTTTGGCGCGCCCCAGCGACCGTGTCTGTTAGCTTAAAGCAATTGAAGAGCCAACGCCCAACATGGCTTTGATATTCACCGTTGCTATGATTACGTGACGTCAGTCAGGCAAACACAGCATGTAACAATTTGCATTAGAAGGGCAGTTTAAAATTAGATCAGTCGTATTCACCATTGTTTTAGCATTGGTTCGCCCAACCTTAAGGTATTGATTTTGAGGCTTCGCGAAACTTACGGTTATAGATATCGTTTTTACGTGATTTACTGTGTGATTAAAAAGTTTTGTTTTTATTTTTCAGTTAATTCAGTAGTGTACGTACCTACTTAGTTGTGTGTTTTAAACATGAACCCAATTAACGACATAGTTTGTAATTTGTTGGAAACTTCATTCAGTCGTTGGACAGATGAGGATAAGAGAGACGTTTTGTTACACGGGTTTTTAGTCAATGTTTGTTTAAGTACCCGCACTATACCTAGCTCTTCACCATTTTTAAAACCGCGAGTCGCTACTGCAACAAGCTTCATATTTCGTTGCTTGCTTGTCATCTTTATACCATGATGGCCCTTGCTATAATAAAATGTTACGTTCGAAATGATCAAAAAAATGGTGAATATATCTTGGTTTTGTTTCTACAAAAAATCGGTATTTTCTTCGCACTCAGCGAAACACTCCAACTAACGTAACGTCCTTGGCGGTACCACTGAGGTACCTTGATTTTATAACCACGCCGACTTGGCTTGACTTCTGTTCGACCGGAGCAGGTAAGACCAAAATGACGTGAGGTGTGAAATTTGCTGATAACAGTTAAAGAGGTCCTCTAGTTCCATTAGCGGGTGGTACTTCATTAACATACATAGATTCCTTAATAAGGCGGTGATTTTTAAAACAATAAATTTTGAACCTTCTACAGGGTCCTGCGGTCAGGCTTGCATAACTCCTATACGAATAAAGTTAAGAATTTTATTTATACATGGTTATTTTTATCTGTTTAAGCCATTAAAATAAACAACATTTTTAAATACCTTTTTTCGAAAAACTTAAAAATAGGCGAGATAAAGAAGTAAAAATCTAAGTGCGGGTCTGGTCATCAAAACGTAGCTTGCTATACTTTATGTTGTTTTTGTCGTATTAGTCATGCGATTTACGGGTCGGTTGTCAGTTATTTGGCAACCCGCTGCGGTTTGTTTTTCTGAAGCAAGTTAATTTTAAATTGGTGACATGTGAAAATGGTAAAATTTGAAAACAGCGAACTAGTAGATATGGTGCTAATTTAAGGCGAGTGTCGTCAATGTGCGGCTACTGCTTTGAGATTATACGCAGAACGCTTTCCCTTGCGGCCTCATCCTACACCCAGAAGTATTCTTAATGTTATTCAACGGGCCAGTTAGGCAGGACCGTATTTGATCAATAGTGTAATAAATGAATTTTAGTACCTACCTTGTTTTAGAGTTTAAAAAAAAAGGTATTTGAACATGGGCGGCTTAAAAAAGTATGATTACAAAAGTTGATTTTTTTTTTCAACGCCCAGTATTTTATTACATATTTAGGTTCGCATTAGTGTCCTTTATGATTGCCCAAAATTTTATTTAATTTGTTTTGGTAGTTTAAGACCAATAAATTAATAACAAAAAAAAAATGTTTCCAGTCCTGAAAAAATCAAATAAATCATCTAAAATAATATTTTTAAATCATGCCACTGGGTATGATTTATAACAATAAATTTAGAGATATTGAATCTAATAGTGTTTACCTATTTTATACAGGGTATTAATAATAAACTAACCTTATATTTACGAACTTTTTTATTTATAAATATAAACTTAACCTAAAAAAAAGTAACACTTTTAACCACCAAAGTTCTAGACGTTTGAGACATTAACTACTGAAAAAAAAAAGTAATATTTATATGTTTTTGACCTTTGCTTGTTGATCGACTGCCTTTATAACAACGTTCGTCAGTTTGGGATCTATCTGTAGATTTTTCTAAAAAAAAATATATATATTCACCAAAGAATTTATTTAGAAAGTTTTTTGACAGTTTCAATAGCCAATTAAATTTTGTTATTTTTTGTTATGTTACATAAATGATCCAATCATATCAACATTTAACTGAAAAGGACACTCCGTGTAGTTTTCAATCACTATGACAGCGAGACTTCAATCTGTATGACATCAAAACTTTCACAGCAAATAAATTTCAAAATGTCACGTTTGGGCAAGTTGTATTTTTAATAATAAAACATACAAATGTACACTCCCCCGGTTTGTGACAACTAACATAAAATTGAATAAGTTATATGACCGAAGTTGGTGAGAGAATATCAGGTCCTCCGTAGTCAGTGGCGTATTCAGGGGGGGGGGGGGGGGGGTGCAGCCCCCCGAGCCTAGGAGCTCGGGTCTAAAAGTCTAATTGCAACCTAATTTTTCGTCTTACGCTTGGACACTTAATTTAAATTTTCAAATAATGTATTCTTGGCTTAGGTTACAAAGGTCTTGTAGAAAACGTTTGGTTTTTCAACTGTTCCTTCTAAAAGTTCTGTTTTATATAGAGATTAAGGTTTCAGACGAGTATCGGTTTAGTTATTGATTTATGATGCAATTTTATAGGAAAACGAGTAAAAAGAATAATATTTTATAGTATTTTTCTATTATATACTTGTCTGTTCCGTTTTCCCTTTTTTAGAACTATTTTAAATCAACAAAAATAAACCTAATGGAATAAAATATTTTTACAACAAAAACAAAAAACAGAGAGAGAAAATTTAAAGTAAAAATTGTAATTGAAACATTTTTTATGGACGAAGTGTGATCATTTATAATAAAAAAAATATTGCGGTAAGAAACGAGAATGCTTTATTATAACTACATATACAAAACCGCACTTAAGAAGGAATATTTCAAAACTTAAGCACCAAAAACTGCTCTTAGATCTACGCTCCTAAAATTCTTGATTTCTGAAAAAATCATCAATTTTGGCGTGGTGAGCGATATTTACTTTATTTTTAATCATGAACAACCGAGCCCGAAAAACGCTGGTTAGAGCCATACATACGTCTTATGTTAAAGTTTTGGATTGTCTCCAATATTCATATATTTTAATAATATAAAAAATTATTTTTTTTTAACAAAGAGCCAGCTAGAAATATCAAAAAAAAAGTAAAAAAACATTTACAAAAACAAATTTAATCATAAATTTGATTATAGTTAGGTGAATTTTAAACGAACTTTAGGCGTGGCCCCGCTTTTCCGCCTTCTTCCCTAGGTAGAATATCATAAAATACATGTAGTCTTGACTGTCCCTCTCTCCAGAAAAAATAAATGTCCTACTTAGGCCCACTGTGCCCCTGGCTACGTCACTGTCCGTAGCCCAATTGGCAGCACACTTGAGGCTTATTCGAGAGGTTCTGGGTTCGATTCTCAGCGCAGGCATAAAACTTTCTCAATTTTAATATTGTCTTGCTCGCCGGCAAACATTTTTCAATTTAAAAACAATGTTATATTTGTGGCGCTTATTCTACTTACTTTATCGTCAACGAGTCTTATTCTTGTTAAATAGGTGGTGAAATCGGCGAGACACACAATACGAAATACATAAACTAAGGCTTGTAATACCCATAAAGCAGAGGTTAACTCAACGGCAATACCGCCGACTAAATAATTGTAGTAAAAAAACTTCGGTTCGCTCTTTTCCTCGGAGTTAAACTGCTTCGTATACGCATCCATTTCTTTGCAGCACCTAAAAGAAACAATAGTATATTATACAACAAGCATATAATGGTGGCTATTATTCACGCGGATAAAATTTATGACACGAGCCGTAGGCGAGTTTCATAATTTTATCCAAGTGAATAATAGCCATTATATGCGAGTAGAATACTATACTTTGTCTACGACTATCCAATAATAATTGTAGCCAGAATTACTAAACATCTTTATTTATTTAGAAATATGAATAGTAATATTAGTATTCACACAATGTGCCAAGTTAATTGTAGGAATCGAATTTAATTCTACCTTAACATCTTGGTTATTCGTTGTAGTAGATGTAGGTGAAGATGTAGATGTAGATACTGCCTCATTGCGTATATACGGCTGACCAAAAAAATTTGTCTGGATCGCGTCTGATATTTTTTTAGCTGTTTCCATTTTATTTTTCATTGAGTCATCAATATATCCTTCTGCTACCGCCGTGAATTTCCATCCACCATGTCTTTTCAATGCAGTTATATCCCCGCCTTCGTCTACAAGTATAGTTGCTGAATATCTGCGAAAACTGTGACCAGAATATTTCTCTGGAGTGGGTAATTGCAGAAATGTTGCTATTTGTCTCCCCATTTGCGTAAATTTATTAATTCCTATCCTTTGTGAGATATATTTGCAATTTTGATAATTGAGAAAAAAATTATTAGATGTGACGGAGGATGAACGAAGGCAGACACATAAAGTTTTTTCGATTTTTCTGGTAATAAACTTAAACTTGCTATTTTTGCTCCTTCCTGTGTATCTGGTGGGGTATAACATATCTCATCTTCACTATCTCCAATCATTTTGTAAGTTCTTTTAATTAATTCTTAACTTTAAAGTTGATAAGTTGAACTATATTTTGACATTTCAAATTAAAATTACAAAGCGCTTCGACTTGACATTTCATGGCATGCTTAAATTTTTCATCATACACACAAAATCGCATTATGGATGGACCTTACAGGGGAAACGACCAATAATATTTTTTGATTTCAAATCGCATTACCCGTCGATTTCATTATTCACTAGTGAATTATGAGTTCATTATTCACTAGTGAATATTATTATTATTGAGCAAACACACATATGATGAACATATTATACAATAGTCGTGGACAAACTATTTTACAAAAAAAAAATAGTTATTTACGATGTGAGTGTTAAAAGTGATGATTTATTTTGTGAGTGAAAAAGTTTGTGAAATGAGCGGACGTAGCGGAGCGAATTGAACAATTTCACTTACAAAATAAAATCACTTTTAACAGAAATATCATAAAATGTTTTTTGTATAACTGCCCTATTTCGATAATAAAATATGGGAATTTGGAATTACATTAAACTTCAAAATGCATTTTAATAATCAAATAATCACAAGGTTGTTGTGAATGACAAACGTTGCCAACGTTACTCACAATTGTTTGTTTACAAAAAATAAAAAAGATCCTTTAAAAAAAAAATAAGATTTTGAATTGCGTTCTTGTCGAATTTTTGTCTTTGGTCCTTGACTGCTTAATATGATTGTCGATAGTGGAATAATTAATAAAAGTGTTGATTTGGTTGTTCCTGTGGATATTAAAGAGTCTGCAAGAAGAGCAACTTTGGAACTACTACCTAAAAAATCAGCTCAGCAGTACGATATTGCATATACCAATTTCCTGGCCTGGTGTAAATTGAAAGTGCCCTTGTTAAAAATGGTGTTAATGTTAGTAAATATTTCAAGGTAATAGCATATTTAAAACGGAAAAGTGAAGGATATCGTCCTAAAAAATCAAAAATTCTCACACATGAACAAATTGAAAAGTTTATAAACGAGGCACCAGATGAGAAATGCTTGATAGTTAAGGTTGCAACTATTTTCGGATTATTTGGAGCCTGCCGGCATGAAGAATTGTGTAATTTATTAGTAGAAGTTATCGAAATAACAAATAAATCATTGGTCATACAACTTCCAAACACAAAAACGAAAGTCAGTCGTTCTTTCTGTATTATTGGGAAGTATGTTGATTATTTCCGTAAGTACATTGCACTGTGCCCTTCCGTTATCAAACATCGTCGTTTTTTCCTAAAATACATGAATAATAAATGAACTGCCAATTCAGTAGGTATAAATACATTTGGGAAAATGCCCTCTATTGTTGCCGAATTTCTCAAACTGCCAGAACCAAAGCAATATACAGGCCACTGTTATCGTAGATCCTCCGCTTCTTTGCTAGCAGAATCAGGAGCAAATATTACGGCGATAAAAAAACATGGTTGATGGAAGTCTACGACGGTAGCCGAGGGCTATGTTGATCATTCCATTGCTTATAAAAATGCCATTGCGGAAAAAATTCTCCCCACCTCTAACAACTCAGCAGATTTTGGAACGTCATCATCCAATATTGTACTTTCGGTTTCTACTAGTTATGATGGTACTGAGAATTCTAGTAATGTGTTGCGAAGCTCCCTAAAGTCGCAAGGCATTAATGTTAGCAATTGTTCTAGTTGTACGATTAATATTAAATGCTCATAAATAATAATTGTTACATATTGATAATACAAATTTGCACTTCCTAAAATTATTATTATAATTTTATTTGATTTCAACATAAGAAAATGTAGTGTTAAAAATATTTTTAACACGCTTCCACGTAAACAATCACTTTTAACACTGTTGAGTGTCACTTTTAATGAAGGTTGTACAAAAAAAGATTTTTTTTTTAATTTACTGGTTTTGCATTGTAGAACAGTTACATTACTTGTTTTTGTTGGTCAGCGTATAGTATTTTCCGCAAAAAGTGTTCAGTCCATTGAAGAACAAGTTCTGGGCAATGAAGCTGAAGACAATCATGAACCCACACAGTCCCAAAAATGGATAAACGCATATCCAAGGATTAGGAAACCTAAAATTTAAAATTCTATTATGTACAGTGTTATTCAAATTAAGTATCCACCATTGGTAACTTTGTTATTATTAAAGATGCAAATTTGTTGAAGAATGCACGAAATGGTGTGAAAATTGAAAATAAAATGTAAAGCTAAAATATGTTTTTACCGAACTATTCTTAAATAATTAAAAGTTCACTCTCTGTACTATGTAAAATTGGGGAATGAATGATACATACCATGTGATACGCAGATAACAACTTCAAAAATAAAATAAACGCTATGCTATAGTAAGCGATCACATGTGAATAGTGTGAATGTATTTTTACTTACAAATCTCCTGGGTTTCCAGCACCACCTTTGCCTCCCACTATTGTCAAAGCGCCCAAAAAAACGGCCATAATTAGTGATGCAAGTGGAGAGAAAAACATCAAATCGCACATATAAATTGTTGCAAAAGCGGTTTTTCTAAAATTAGGTAACACAGAATATTAGAGTAGTATAATCCATTCGAAATTGGATGGAAATATGCATCAGATGGCCAAATAATAACAATAATCATAAATTGCGATGCCCTTCTGCTATTGAATTATATTCTGGAAAATTATACTCGGTATCCCATTTATTTTTTTTTATTATTTACTACCACTTTTTAAGACCACCCTGTAGATTGGAAAATATTTTTATAAAAAGGTTCTTGGGGTATTAAGTGTATGTTTAATTTTTAAACGATTGAAAATGACACCTTGATCCCAATCAGTAGAGCCTTGCGACACTGAGACGATAAAGTACTTTACCTTAAATTTAGATAGCCTGTGTTGTTGTGCTTTGGCAAAAAGGACAAATTTTGTGCATAGGACTTATAAGATCTCCAATCTGCAAAATAGAAGTAATTTGTTTAAAGGTCGGAGACAATGATGTTTCTTGAATGGCAGTGGAGTTTTGGTCTTACATTGTCTTGAATCACAACGTTTCAACTAATAATAATAAGTTTATTTTCAATATTTATGATGTAATAAATATGAATAAACTTCTTCTTTGATCCCCGAAGACGTGCTTGTTAGGGGCAAATCTTAATATTTTAAATTATAAATATATGAGAATATTAAAATATTTTGTTTAAATATTTATTAATATTATATAAAAGTTAAATTGTAAATAAAAAAACTTTTAAGTATATGTAAGTATATAGATATAAACGCAGTTTTTTGAAGATATAGGTATAATAAAATTTTAAAAAATATATTATTCATAACAATATCAATTAAAACATTTCCAAAAATATTTTAAAATTATCCGTTTCCAATATTCATGCTTTTATTTCGACTTTATATTTTTTTAATGAAATATATTTTTTAATTTTTGTTGGTAAATAATCGTTTAAATAAAAACATAAATATTTGAAATTTTTTTTGTCCTATGGACTTATTTATTTTAGGTTTTATGATTTTTTCATTTTTATGACGAGTATTATTTTTTTTTTATGATAAAACACCTGCACTGTAGGAAAAATCCTTTAAGGTGCTCTGGGAGCGATGCGAGTGCGAAAAAAGCGAATAACGTTGGTCTTGAAACGCTGAAGATTGTATTCATTCGGAAACACGACCTCAGGAAGATCATTCCACAAAGATGACGTTCTCCAGATGAAAGAATTCTTGAACAATGAAGTTCGAGGAGTACTAAGCTGAACAACATATGGATGAGCGGCAGTGGTTCGCCGTGTATTTCTGTTTTGCATTGCTCTAGGTGGAATCAAGTGGGCAATGTCAGTCGAACACCTGCCATGGAAATATCTGTAAAAGAGAGCCAAATCACCAACCTGTCTTCGATGCTCCAGGCTATCGAGGGTCTTGGTCAGCTCGGGGTCGCCGATCAGACGAACGGCTCTCCTTTGAATGGAATCCAGTAGCCGAAGGGGGTGCTTGGGTGCAGAGCTCCAGACATGAGAGCAATATTCTAATGATGGTCGAATCTGGGCTTTGTCGAGTGTCGAAAGTTGATGAGGTGTGTACAACCTTTTGGTGCGGAAAAGTACACCAAGTTTCTGTGCAGCTGCCTTGGCAATTGCGGGAACGTGATCATGCCAAGACATATTCCTCCCAGATTATGGTTTTTAAAATGTATAAGATTTTTATTTTTAAATATGTATATTAAGATATTATAAATGTAAAGTTGTCTAATATTAATTTTTTTTTGTTTCAGAAGATAATTTTATTGAAGGATAAAGATAATCTTTATTAAATATAATTTTTAGAAATCTTTTCTGTAATACTTCTAATATTTTAACTAAAGTTCTATTTATTCCTCCCCAACCTAAAATTCCGTAATTTAAATGAGTGTTAACAAATGCATAATATAATATTTCCTGTTGTTTTACGTTCAAAATTTTTTTAATGTTTCTAAAAATTGGTGTAAACTTTTTAATTTTTTAATCAAATATTCTATGTGAAAATTTCAATTTAATTTACTGTCAAAGGTTATGTATTCCTGAATATTTTACTTGATTAACTTTTAAAATTTCAATGTCATCACTCATCAGTTATTTTAATAGTATTCATATTTTGTGGTATGTAGCTCCAGTCGTCTTCAGGTGAATACTGTATTCACAAAAATAGGCCAGTTAAAACGTTGTGGTTTAAAACAAATAAAGACAATGCAAGTGTAGAACTCACTCTACTGCCATTCATAAAAGTAATTAATGCTATTCTTTATATTCGCTTGTTTGTTGTTTGACCCTCAGACCACTTCTCATCCTTATAGTTAAAAAAACTATTATTTTCCAAATTTGTCAACGTTACAACATCACGTCTGCTATATTTGCGATCTGATGGTAGCCTACCTTTTCTATTGGCCTTCGTTCATTTATTAACTATAACGACTGGTTGTCAGACGCGATAGATTGTTTTCAGCATGCATTATTTAAAGTAAGGTTTCGTATGTTTTTTTTCTTGGGTTGGCGGAAGAGCCAGTAGTCCCCCAGAAGTCCATGACGCCCTTCTCGGTTCCGTTATTAGGAATCAATATATACTGCATTCTTAAATTCACTGAATTTCGGGCATACTTTTTTTTATTGTACGTATGTCCACTCCGGGAATCGAACCCGGGTTGCCACGGTCGAATGCCAGTAACTCACCGCTGAGCCATTACCGCGGTTGCTTTCGTATGTTATGACTATTTGAATTCAGAAGGAACAAAATAAGAACACAAAGTATTCCTCCACTATTATATTAATGAAATTCTTATGGTTTAGAATAACTTTTTTCTCTACATGTTTCGAATGCAGAAGCATTCATCTTCAGGAGAATAAATGAAAAAGAAGAAACTGATAGATATCACCCTAACGGAACATCAAAATTGTATAGGTTCAATGAGTAGAACGGTGAGAAAAACAATACACACGTTCTACTCACTGAACCTACAATTTTGATGCTCCGTTAAGGTGATATTTATCAGTTTCTTCTTTTTCATTTATTCTCCTGAATATGAATGCTTCTGCATTCGAAACGTGTAGAGAAAAAAGTTATTCTAAACCATAAAAATTTCATTAATATAATAGTGGAGGAAGACTTTGTGTTCTTATTTCTTTTCTTCTGAATTTCCACTCCACTTTAGGTATGGACTACTTCTTCAAGTTTTTTTTTTTTTTTTTATTAAATGCACTGGATATTTTGATAAAATGGCGCGTCAGTTTAAAGTGGATAAGAAATTAAGCGCAGAAATACCATTTGACAGGTACTAATCAAATCGGCCATGCTCGTGACCTAACGACCTACTTTAAAAGAAGTATCCCCTCCATTTCATCTACTTACCCCCCGCGTCCCGATTGATTCCCCCTTTTAAGGATGGGACACTTACTTATATCGCAAATATGCCTGTTTTTTATGAATAATATACGTTATCTAGATAGTAAATTTGTCCGAGGAGCTGCCACTGGTTATTTTTATTACCTATCAATGCCTTTCCGTTTGGTAAAGCCCTTCGTCTATTGTAGCAATCCGGATTATTTGAATCTAAAGCAAATAATAAATTATACAATGTGTCTCACATTTATTGTTTAATTAGTAATAGTAAACTAATCTGTATAAGCAGTTTTGAGTTATTCCTTTCTTTCGTGACATCATAGCTCTACTGATGAACCATGATATGGCGAAACGGGTCTACGGATGGATCTAACGAAATGAAAGGAACATCTTTACTGCATTTAATCTTATTAATACTTTGCGACCAAACATTGTTAATGCACCTGCTGTACAATTTAGAGGCAATATATCATCATCACTCAATAATGAGGCGTTTTTGCGCATGCGCTCTTCGTACGAGTCCTCAAATGTTATCTTCGCATAGAGTATACAATGAAAATTGTACATTTCTAGAATTTTGTATATACACCATGTGGCAACGCTGGCTGAGGTCAGGATGGCCACAAATAGCGTAACATGTAAACCTAGAAAGTAAATGGTGGTTAGAGATGTGTAGTTCATGAAAGAGTTACTGTTCCCCATAAGGGAACGTACTGAACTAGTTCATGAGTTCATCGTGAACTAATCTTGTTATAGTAAGTATATTTAAGAAACTAACTAACCAAAAAAAAGAAGATAATTTGATAAAGAAGGAACTATTAGCTAAAGCAAATTTACACAAACATCGTTTTATGAAATATGCCGTGGAAGATATAGCTGAAAAACATTGTGTGACTGTGCTGCGCCTACCGCCATATCATTGTGAACTAAATCCTATAGAACTTATATGGGCGCAAGTGAAAAGATTTGTAGCAAGACACGACACAACATTCAAAATGAAAGACGTTAAGCTACTGTCTGATCAAGCCATTAAGGAAGTGACACCAGAGAACTGGCGAAAAGCAGTACATCGTGTCATTAAAGAAGAGGATAAAATGTGGGATCTTGACCACCTGATCGATTGAACCGTTGACCCGTTAATTATAACGTCAAGAGGAGATGACAGTTCCTCAAATGACGAAGAATATTATGATTTTTTATAATTTAATTTCTGTATAATGTATTTTTTGTATTTTGTAATTTTTTATAATGTTTAATAAAAAATAAGTGTACCTAATACTATGTACATAATGCACGCCTTTGTCACACTATTTTCAGTATTTGTGAATGGATAACAATCATAATATATACATATACTATATTGCTAATACCATAATTCAATGACCACTGTAAGCAGATGATCAGGGGCCGTTGAGTTTGCGCAGATCGGAAATTTGCTTCTTGATGTAACAGGGCCGACTTTCAAAATATTTTTACAAGCTTTTATTTAAATTCACCCGTTTAGTTCGGGTGTGTACAGTGTACAGTTTATGGTCAAATAAAACTAAGTAACCAATATTTTACATACCTGAAATACCTTATTCCTGGTATTGAACCGCGAAACGTGCAAAAAAGGATCATGCACTTTTTTCTACCCATCTTGAGACACAAGTCGCTAACAATAACAAAATGTCTGGTAAAGTTTTATACCTAAATTCGCACCCAAAACATTAAAAAAAATAACCACAATCACACACAGAACATCCGAACGAATACAACGTCAAAAAGATGGAAACGACTATAACTTACAAACTAACAAAAAAAAAATGTCTAAAGTAAAGTTTTATAAGTATTAACACCCAAAACTTGGAAATTATAACAACACACGGAGGAACGAAACAAAAGATGGAGACTAATAAGAGTATAACGGCGAGCCGGTTCTGTTGAAGAGACCTTGGATTCTGTTTACGTTCTGTTAGAAATCGTGTGGGTTGCCTATTTTTTTCCCTACCGCGCAAGCGTCACGGCCCCCAACTCAGGTTATTTTGAATCGCACGATGGGTGTATTCTTGATTCGTGCGGCTTCTTGTATTGGCAATATAGTGTATATGTGATAACAATAGGCTAAACCCATAAATTGACCCAAACACTTGATGAAAATAATTAATCTTGCAACGAAATCAATGCCAAATTATGAAAGTGGCTTAAATATTCGTTGGGTCACTCTGTAGTCCCTTTGCATACCTAATGAACTTTTATTACTCTACACCATTCTGAAATAGGCTATAACCTGCTAGCGAATTTGTTCCAGTCCCCACCTCTCGTACCTACATATATCTGACAAATACAATATTTTAAAAATAAATTTAACTGTACAAAAATAAATTTTACCTTTCCACAATAGGGACACTTTATCGGCAGTTCTGGGTCCCATATGAACATAATATCTAGGCCTCATTTTTTACGAATTTGGGTGCAATCCAAATGTCAAAAATATCTATCAATTATAAAAAAACACCTTTTGACACTTGCTTTTAAATTGCTTAAGCTTATGACATTAAAATAATTTTGAAGAGTTGCTAAGCATTTTTAGAAAAAATTACTTGTATTTTTGTAGGTATTTATCTAGACCAGAATTTTTAAAACTTAACTTTTTATACTTCTTATAAATCCATATTTTTTTTTTAAATATATTTTTGTGTTCCGCTATACCTTTATGATGTTCTTGTCAAAGTTGTGTCTATCTTAAGGTACCTGTTATTCATCATCATCATCAACCAGCCCTCTGTGTCCACTGTTGAACATAGGCCTCCCTAATCATTTTCCATTCCAATCGATTTTGTGCTGCTTGTATCCAGTTGTTGCGGGTCCTCTTGATATCGTCCGACCAACGCGTAGGCAGTCTTCCTCTACTTCGCCTGTCCGTTCTAGGTCTCCACTCAAGAAGCCTCTTTTCCCATCGGTCATCTCGCATCCGTGCAACGTGGCCAGCCCAGTTCCACTTAAGCTTCGCAATAGCTCCAACGACATCGCTGACACCAGTTTGTTCTTCTGCGCAAATCCTCGTTTCTTATGTGATCTTTTAAGGTCACACCAAGCATGGATCTCTCCATCTTCCTCTGGGTAACTCTAAGTTTCTTAGCTGTTGCTGTTGTTAGTGTTAAGGTTTCTGAGCCATATGTCATCACTGGCAGCACGCACTGATCGAAAACCCTTCTTTTTAGATTAACGGGAATATCACTCTTAAAAACGTCTTTGAGTTTTCCAAAAGCTGCCCATGAGAGAGTGAGCCTTCTCTTTAGTTCACATGTCTGATTATCCCTTGAGATGCTGACCTAATGGCCAAGATACACATATCTATCCACCATTTGAATCTCAGCTCCTTCAATCTTCAAGCCACAGCTGGGGACAAGGTTTGTCATGTTATTATTAGGTAATATTTTGGCTCCTCTTTGAAATGAACTGAGACAACTTAGGCCTTTTATTGGAAGAGTATAATTTTTAAAGATGGCCTATTTATACTAGCATAAATTTCTGTTTTTTTTTCGAAAGCGAAAGGCACATCTGGAAATCGGTTGCATAAGAAACAGAGAAACTAAAAGTAATAAAACACAGAAATGTTAAATATCTTGACTTGTTTATTATAATACAATACAATAATGATTTATGTAAAGTATAGGCGTTGCCAAAACAAAATTCAATAGATTCTTGTCGCATGGGTTGGCACAAGAGCAACTATATTTAAGCCTTAGAGCAGTGGTTCCCAAACTGGGGGGCGCGCCCCCCTGGTGGGGCGCAAAGCAGCATTAGGGGGGGGCGCGAGAGCTCTGAAAAACTGCAAAATTAATACAAATTTTTAACTTGTATCTGTATAATGGAGGGGAGGGAAGCGCGACCATTTCTTGATTCCCAAAAGGGGGCGCCATAGAAAAAAGTTTGGGAACCCCTGCCTTAGAGGCCCATAGTATCCCCTATCGCCTGGGTAATGTCAGCCAGATGGGACCTACCTTAGTTTGGGATTCGAATCACATGTGTGCACTTGTCCTTACATCCTCAGAGGTCTATTGACATTAATGTATTTCAATCTAAAGTAGGTACACCGAAATGCAATTCCCCTCCCCCCCCCCCGTTCTCAAGCATGGGAGTATTAAAAAAAATTGCAGGTGACCCCAAACGTGTCGTGTGTATGACGAAATTTTAATTTTTTATTTAAGCTCAAATGTAAACATGTTATTAAGGCGTTATCGCCACATGAACTGTGCTGCGTAATCCCCATACCAGGCCCCACCCATCTCTACGCCACGTCTGTGTGTCCATACATTTTTATGGCATTTTTATGGACTTGTGCAATCTGAACTTTTTTTTTGGCGGCGCCTGTACATTTAAAGTAAACGAAAAGAACGCAGTGATTGATATGTGACTTGTACAAAAAAACTTCTTCATAGGAAGACTGTTTTTATCATTTTTCCATTGATGTTGTCGATATCGACGTAAAATATGAGTCTTGGTAAATAAAAATTGGAAAATTAATATTTGATATTAAAACTAATCAAAATTTCACCAGAAATCAGATTATTCCCTCATCATAACTGTTGTCAATTTAGAACTTATAGTCGTGGCCTAAAAATAGTTTGCTTTCTAATTCTTTTTCTTCCGGAGAACAATACCTTTTTGGCACGACTGTACATTTAAAAAAATATAATAGTATTTTTTTTTCAATTTATACCTACAAAAAAACCCGAAACCATAATTTGTCTGTAAAGGACTATTAGAAGTCTTCTAATAGTCCTTTACAGACATAGACAAATTATGGTCTAATAGAAGATGTTTGAAACTGGTCGACTTATCATCTTGATATTTTGGCACTCAGCCTTATAAATTCTGGATTTAAGGCTGTTTTGATTAATTACAAACATCTTAACTGTGCGCCTTGAAAAAAAGGCTTACACGGTTCTATCTTAGATTTGTAATTTCTATCCTAAATTTTGTCTTTCGGTTTAACTTTCTGATTTCTGGTTCAAAAAATACGATTTGTTGCGAGCTCGATAGACTTTTAGGTTGGATATATTTTACAGCTTTACACATAATTTAGGAACATTTTCAAAAAGGAGACAGTAATAATCACAACCAATGGTCAAAACAAATTGACATTTACAATATTTTTAATTTAGAAAGCGTTTTATAGCGTCCAAAAACAAGGTCAGGATATTTTATTCTTAAAACAAATATAGCGATAATATTTTTTACTTAATATAGTTGAGTAAAGAACTGTTATAGCTACACCACGCCACGTCTTTTGTAGGGGGTTAGGTTTTGATGCTTAATATAGCTTCTATTGTACATAATTAAATTTAATCTTTTTTATTAAAAAAGAAAAACAAAATACGTTTTCTGTGTTTTTATATTCGGCCACATTCCGCTATATTTTAACAAATTTTTAAAATTCACGAGCTGTCCGCCAAGCCGGTTATGCACCGTACTCGAGTTGCACTGTTAGTTTGTTGAAAACGAGGTTTCTACTCACTCGCTTGAACGCCGAATTATTGTGAATTATTGTCTTGGCTGGTTTTGTATAAACTTTTTTACTTTAAATCTTGGCGTTTAAAGGCAGGGCCATCCTAGGGGCCCAGGCGGTCGTCCGGGACGGCCGTTTTTCCGAGGAGGCATTTTTGTAAAAATATTTGATGAGATAATTTACTCATTTGCGGAGAAGAAGGCTCCAATTTTTTTAAAATTATGTTGTTACGAGATAATTTAACTCATTTGCGGAAAAGAAGACTCCAATTTTTTTAAAATTATGTTGTTACCTTTATTATAAAAATAATCTATTGATAACACACATCCTGTGACGTGTAGTTTCCCCAAATTTATATTGAAATTTTTCCTTATAACTGTTTCCAGAAAAATGTGTTTTTTTTAAGAAGACGGTAGGTTTTTTTAGGAAAAGAGGGAGGTAACCGTTTTTTTACCCAGGGCGGCCGAAGCCCTAGAGACGGCCCTGTTTAATGATAATAATTATTAGTTTGATCTTGAGTGAAATATGTTTCAAACTTTGCCGGCTTCTTCGAATTAGCCATTCGCCAAAAAGTCAAGAACAGTTTATTGTGGCACAGTTTTTTTACTTTATGTCCCATTATTTCGGAATCTATGCCCAAAACTACCTTAATCCTAAAAAAACATCAATTTTGGCGTAGCGTAACTGACAGATAATTACCAAAAAGTGAATGTTTTAACATAAAATGTAAAAAAGTAGATATTAGGTATTTTTTGGACACTCAATAGTAACGTAGGGTTTTCATGATAAAATATACAGGGTGTTATATATAGTTTTTAAACACCTTACCCCATAAGCACGGGAAGTGAAGTCCACGGAATAAAATAATTATTGGTGCCTACTTTATTTCTTGAAACGTCAAAATACACCCTGTATATTTTTTATCCGACAAGAAAATCAGTGCAGATAGTAAAATAAAATGAGTTTTTTTACACATGTAATATACAGGTTGGCCCGCTCTCAACGCAGGATTGATAGCATCTTAACTACTCAACTGTTTAATATTTTTCAAAAACCGAGTTATAAGGAGGAGAGAACTACAATTTAAAATATACAGGGTATCCTAAATAGTAAGGGCGTGCAGCATACTTTTTTTTCCCGAAAGTAGCGTGCAATATTTTTAGGGCATAAAGTTCATGAAGAAATATGACAAAACTGTCATACATACCCCCAGAAATGCTTCTTGAGGGGGCTAGAGCCCCTCAAAGAGGGTCGGGGGATTTTTTTTTTGTAATAGCATGAAAACCGTTTAAGATAATGGCATGGAAATTGGTACATGCCTTACAACCGATAAGTTGTAAATTAGAGTGAATTTAAAGTGTAAAATTTCTTCCAGTGGCGTCGCACGGAGTGGGTCTTACGGTAAATATGATTCTATATTTTTTATTTATAAAATTTTTTAATTTTAATTGCAATTGAAAGTCTAGAGTTTGTTTTTAAAAAATATACTCTTGTTTTATTTTTATAGAGAGCACAGTTTTCGAGTAAAATTAATTTTAAAAATAACGCATTTTTCAAAAGGTGGGATAATCCATATGGATGAGTCCGGATAATTCCAAAAGTTAGTCTTAACAATGTAGCAATGTCGGAAAGGTCTCAAAATAATATAAAAATTTCCTATAAATAACATTTCGAGTATCATAAGTTGCAAAATTTATTTTTTTTTGTAACAACTTTTGGAATTACCTGATCTCATATGGATTGCCGTTCTGCCCTTCTTTGGAATTAGGCTTTTTCCTCTTCGTTCGCTGCCAGGGCCTTTCCCGAGGGGACCTACAGTTTAACATGGGCTCCGAACCACGATCCCCAGTCATGCGACACCCCCCAAGGGCTATCAACCCTTGATTTATTGCCATTGCATGACCTACCGATTGGGGAGTGTGTATCTTCTTCCGAACCCCACGAGATGTCCGATCTCATCCGGCCTGGTTACCGGCGTGAATGGGGTGGGTTGGGAGATGATACCTTTTACACTCTTCCCTGCATTCTTAAATCCACTAAATTTCGGAAATACTTTTTTTATTGTACGTATGCCCACTCCGAGAATCGAACCTGGGTCGCCGCGGTTTTTTTTGAGATATTACGTTTAAAATATGGCATTTTCAGACTTTGACAGGCTGTAGCATTGGAACGGTGCATGCAAACCCATTTTTTTGGTTTAACATGTTAAACCGGAAGTTCGTCTTCTTTGATAGAGAATAAAAACTCTTAAATTGGGAGGTGAAAACCATTTTTCTGTAAGATGCGCCATTCCTGACCTCGGCGGTGGCTCAGACGTGAGTTAATGGCATTCGACCGCGGCGACCCGGGTTCGATTCCCAGAGTGGGCATACGTACAATAAAAAAAAGTATGTTCGAAATTTAGTGGATTTAAGAATGCAGGGAAGAGTGTAAAAGTTATCATCTCCTAACCCACCCCATTCACACCGGTAACCAGGCCGGATGAGATCGGACATCTTGTGGGGTGCGGAAGAAGATACATACTCCCCCATCGGTAGGTCATGCAATGGCAAGAAACCAAGGGTTGTTAGCCCTTGGGGGGTGTCGCACGTTAAGCAGTAGGGCCCCTAGGGATGGCCCTGGCAGCAAACGAAGAGTAAAAAAGCCTAATTTGAAAGAACGGCAAGAAATGACATGTGCCGTTTTAGTGCTACAGTCTAAAAATGCCATATTTCAAACGTCAATATCTCAAAAATAATTGAATTAAGACATATGACATTATATACGTGAATTTTATATGGAATCATGGTGTGAGGTTATTTTAATTTAAATAAAAGTAGGCATGTTTGATGCAAAGACGAGAAAGCAAAGCTTTTTATCTATGGTTTGATGTGCCCTGGTTATTTGGGACACCCTGCATAATTTACAATAATTTTAAATTGTAGAATTAATACTTTTCAAAAAGCAAAAAAGTCTCATTTAACTTTACTACCTTTTGAAGCAAATAATACTATTTTATAAATCTATATAAAAATATCTTAAATAGGTATTATGCCCCCACTTATAAATCTACATTTATAGTATTTAATATTATAATAAACTTTATATATTTTTAAAAGAATTGCCCTAAACATAGTAATTTTTTTTTGTTCGTTTACGTGATATTTATAAGGATGTATATAGGAATGATATATTTTAAAAATAAATTTTGCATATACTTACAACACATTTACACAATAAGAATTTAAAATTTTTAAATACCTACATAACAATATAAATAGAAATATATTAAATTTATAAATAAATATACTACACCAGTGCAGTAACCATTTAATATATTAATCGGATAAAAAAAACGACCCATCGACATTTGACGAGTTAAGGTTTAGATTATTAAAAAAAAATTACGCCATAAACATGGCTTAAGTAAAAAAAAAGTCTACGGCTCTAGACTAAGATTGGTCAGTACCTGCTAGACCTCAGAACACGCGTATTCCCACAGGATCGACTTAAATTCTGGTAGTGTCCAACTTCGACACTGGATGTCGCCCCAGGTTACATCCTCTATGGCTTTACGCTTTGAATTATTTAATATGTTGTGTGCACCTTACTTTCTTTCGTCAGATCGTATATCATCACTGAGAGCCTTAATATGGCGAAGCGCGACTGGGGATGAACCTGACGAAAGGAAACTTTTCTTCTGACAAAGACAAAACATTTATTTTATTTTTTTTGTTTTTTTTTATGATAAAACACCTGCACTGTAGGAAAAATCCTTTAAGGCGCTCTAGGAGCGGTGCGTGTGCGAAGAAAGCGATTAACGTTGGTTTTGAAACGTTGAAGATTGTATTCATTGGGAAACACGACCTCAGGAAGATCATTTCACAAAGATGACGTTCTCCAGATGAAAGAATTCTTGAACAATGAAGTTCGAGGAGTACTAAGCTGAACAACATATGGATGAGCGGCAGTGGTTCGCCGTGCTCTAGGTGGAATCAAGTGGGCAATGTCAGTCGAACACCTGCCATGGAAATATCTGTAAAAGAGAGCCACATCACCAACCTGTCTTCGATGCTCCAGGCTATCGAGGGTCTTGGTCAGCTCGGGGTCGCCGATCAGACGAACGGCTCTTGTTTGAATGGAATCCAGTAGCCGAAGGGTGTGCTTGGGTGCAGAGCTCCAGGCATGAGAGTAATATTTATTTGTATAGACAAATTCCAAATACTTGATTTAAACGCCAAGTTATAGAGTGCCAACCAAATAAACTTCATGTAGTTTATATTTTATTGGAGCTAAGGTATATTTAGAAAAACATTGCCTCACACGCCACTTTTTCCAGAATCGGTTATAACAAAATATTAAACTTGGTTAGAGATCTTGATTAGAACCTCCTACAATAGTTTTTTAACGATATAAACTTAGTTATTCATCAGTTGGCGGAAAGTACAGCACGAAAATTTCTTGTGAGCTCTTAAGTTTAGAGATAGATAAATTGTCTTAAATCTTTAGGTACCGAAAATTTTGTACAGGGTGTTTTCTGTTGACATCCAAATATACAAAATTTTAAAATACAATAACTCTATTTTTTCAAATGAAAAACCCTATATTTATTAGGCTCGTCTGATAGATATTGTAAGTATCTTTTATTATTGTTAAGTCTTACCTAAATTTACTAGTTTTGGCAATATTTCGATTTTTATTTAAATTTTGGTGAAAAAAACTATAGGTTTTATTTTCTAGTAAGCCATGACTAGCAAAATCAAAACAAATGTAATTAAATATAATTAAAAAGAATGCGTTCGTGAAAATTATATAGGATTAAGTTTTCGGTCCTACATTATTACTTATTATATTAATGTAGAAATAAATTGGCAAAGTTGGATTTCACGGATAAAAACTAAAATATAAAAAAATGGTATCTGTTTTATTGTTCCCAATTGGCAATGCTTTTTTGTCTATATTGTATGTACGCCACTGCTAGCCGACCTGTACTTTCAGCTGGAATACGCAATTCTTTGAGGTCTATTTAGTGCTTCACTTTAAAAAGTTTTTGGTATACGGCAGGCCATCAAATGCCGATAAATGATCGTTTTTATTGTGAGAAGCTGTTCATCTAACCCAGATTCGCACAACAGATAAAATTATTAGCATAAATGTATGTTTTAAATATATTATTTTTAAATTTCGACATAGATATTTAATAAAATAGTGTAACTATATTATAAAAATATTTGAAGCAAGTTAAAACAATTGATAGTTTTTTTTTAACACAGACACACAGAAATATGTTTTGCGTTGTATGATAAGTTTTGGCACGTTAAAATATATGTCACTGTGGAATGGTAAACAATTTATACGTCCCTACCTTTGATGGCGTATATTACCATCCAGCGTCGTTAATTAGTATGATTTAAGTTTTAATTATTATGCTATCTAGTTAATTCCGTTCATGTCAACTATTTTTCACTATAGCTACTTGCTAGTGACTATACAGTACAAATATTGTTTAAAGGAAATTAATAAATAATTTTTTTGGGCGATATTCTTGTGAATAAAAATCCAGTATGTCAAAACGGAGAAAGAAATCGAAAGGTCAAGTCAAGTAAATTCAGATAACTATACTACAAAATATCTTCAAGCTGATTCAGTAGTAGTTATGGATAACGCAAGCTATTATTCACGACGCACAGAAAAGACGCCAACTTCATCTTGGAAAAAACAAGAAATTATCGACTGGTTAATCACCAAATGTATTGAATTCGAAGATAATTTGATAAAGAAGGAATCATTAGCTATGGCAAATTTATACAAACATCGTTTTATGAAATATGCCGTGATAGCAGATATAGCTGGAAAACATAGTGTAACTGTGCTGCGCACACCGCCATATCATTTTGAACTAAATCCTATAGAACTTATATGGGCACAAGTAAAAGGGTTTGTAGCAAGACACAAGACGATATTCAACGTTAAGCTACTGTTTGATCAAGCCATTAAGGAAGTGACACCAGAGAACTGGCGAAAAGCAGTTCATCATGCCATTAAAGAAGAGGAGAAAATTTGGCATCGTGACCATCTGATCGATCGGACCGTTGACCCGTTAATTATAACGTCAAGAGGAGATGACAGTTTCTTAGATGACGATTTGTGCCTAAAACTATGTACATAATGCACGACTTTGTCACACCATTTTCAGTGTTTGTGAATTGATAACAATAAGCAAAACCCATAAATTTACCCAAATCCGGGTGGTACTACCTTCACTTCCTTTGCATACCTAATAAGCTTTTATTACTCTATACCTTTCTGAAATTGACATATATACAAGGGGTTCCTTAATGACGTGTTAATATCTTGCTCTTTTTTTTATGATAAAACACCTGCACTGTAGGAAAAATCCTTTAAGGCGCTCTGGGAGCGGTGCGTGTGCGAAGAAGGCGATTAACGTTGGTCGTGAAACGTTGAAGATTGTATTCATTGGGAAACACGACCTCAGGAAGATCATTCCACAAAGATTTCACTAGAAGGTCGTTAATATACAGTAAAAAGAGGGTAGGCGACAATATGGACCCTTGAGGAACACCGGCATTGATGGTGAAGGTGTCTGAGAGAAACCCGTCAATCGCCACTTGCAGAGAACGGTTCTTAAGGAAGCTGGTTAACCATAAACAAAATCCATTAGGCATACCGTAGGATCGCAATTTACTTAGAAGCCCATCGTGCCAAACACGATCAAAAGCCCTAGAGATGTCCAGTGTAACAGCCCGGGATTCTCCATGATGTTCGATGGTGTTGCTCCAAAGATGGGTGACATATGCCTATGGAATTACGAAAACCGTATTGATGGTCGCTGATAATGTTAAGCCCTTCCAGATACTTTAGGAGTTGTTGGTTAATAGCTTTCTCCATTACTTTTGAAATTACTGAAAGCAATGCGACGGGTCGGTAGTTGCTTGGCAGGGTCTTTTTACCTTTCTTTGGAATGGGCTGGACACGCGCCGACTTCCAGCAGGATGGAAATATTCCTTTTTTGTAGGATAAGTCGAAAAGTCTACAAAATACTGGTGTAAGTTCATCAGCGCATGTCTTGAGAACAATGATAGGAATTTCGTTTGGACCAGAAGCTTTATTGACGTCCAGTCCTTTAAGAATCCGTTTAACAAGACGCTGACGGAACACGATTTCAGACATTTGCAATTGAACTGAGGGAATGTTGGGTAGTGGTTTTCCCTGAAAGTCTACAGTGGAATGCGAGGAAAACAGTTCAGCAAGTAGGTTTGCTTTATCCCCGACTGTGGTTGCTATTGTGCCGTCGGAACGTGTTAGAGGTGGAATAGTTGACTTTGTAAAGTTTTGGCTGACGGCCTTAGCGACTGACCAAAAGTACCTTGATCCGTTAGGACTGGCAAGAAGTTTGTTTTTGATTCTCTCGGTATGAGCTTCTTTGCTTTGGTCTATCATTTGCTTACATTGGTTTCGGGTGGTAACAAAGATGGCGCGATTTTCAGGAGTAGGGTTTTTACGCCACTGTCGGTAAGCCAGGTTTTTAGATCTGACAGCACGCTCGCAATTCTTGCTAAACCAGGGCTTGCCGTTGAAAGGGCGCTCTTTGGAGAAAGGAATAAAGGCCTCCATGCTAGTTAGAATGACGTCGGAGACCTCCTTTGCACAGACAGATGGATCATCCGAAAAAAAGCATACGCTTAGCCAGGGAAAGTTGCGAAAATGGTCCTTTAGGTCTTCCCACTTAGCTGATGTATAGTGCCAAATCTTACGGGGTTTAGGAGGTTGTTTAGAACTAATTGGCAGCTCGCTTAGGGTTGAAATAAGTTTGGGATCGGAAGAGCCCAATGGTGGTTGTACGGTGACCGCATATAGGTCTGGATTTGAAGTTAAAAACAGATCTAAAAGGCTAGCAAAATCCCCAGCTATATATTCCTTTTTTGTAGGATAAGTCGAAAAGTCTACAAAATACTGGTGTAAGTTCATCGGCGCTTTGTATAGATGGCCTCATTGTAACACGTTTTTTAACGATTGAAAGAAAGTTACATTATTTATTTTGGTCTGTCTACGCGCATTTAAGTGTTTTTATTTAAATTTTTCTTTAAACAATATTTACTTGCTTTTCTAGATTGAGGTAACTTTACATCTTAATCATAAATTTCGTTTTATCACAAAAATATAATTCTTTTGCTGTAAATAATTCTAATTTTACCAATTATTACGGTGACAAATAAAAAAATTTGACAAAAAAAATTGTCTGATCAACTGACAGCGGGATTCCCAGTTGGTAAAGTGTCAATCGGTATTAAATCCAGGTTGGAGGGAGGGGGAGTGAGTTGAGGTCATCAAATCTTTTGTTTTAAACGTGATATTGTAGTCCATTGTCATAAACATATTTTGAAATATATTTTACCATCATTTTCTATTTATCCTCCAAACGTTGAGTAACCAGAAATTTTTTTTCAGGATTGTTGTAACAACTTTTCTCAGGTGTTCCATATTACTCCAGAAAGTTGTGTAGTTTCATTCCACCCTAATCGTTTTTGTTAGAGTTTGATAAACCAAATTTTATTGGGGTGTATCTACGTAACCAGAATGGTCTATTCAAATTCTCTACCAGCAGTGAATCCCTCTGCTGTACTCTTTTCGTACTTGTTAGGTAAATAACTAAACTGCTGGACAATGGCTTTCGAGCAAGAAAAATTTCGCCTAAATTTAACAGTTAATATTTTCTGAACCAGATATCATATCGACCTACGGTCTGAACGGTTGATAAATTCATCCCTTGGGAAACAATTGTCAATGTTGGATTTTCATTAACTGTCAGAAAATTGTATATACAGGGTGTTAAAGATGACGATGATTTTTGCTCCAATTTTAATGGCGTGTAACTTTCACAATAATATTTTTAAATTTTATCACTCTACATCAATTGAATCACTGGTTCATAGCAAAGAAAGTAATTTGTCAAATTTTTGATATCTGCTATATTTTAAGAAATACCGATTTTTTTGGAAAACCTTGCTTTATTTACACTTATTAGTAGCTAGATCTCACTGTGCGTTGTATTGTGCAAACTTTGCGAGTGATTATTATACCTTATGAAAAGCTTAATTATGTTCAGTATCTAACAATTATAATAGTTGTACCTAAATGTTAGGATGTACAGTGGCGTACTTATAAACACCTATATGTTTATGGTTTATGAGTATCTCACAATTTTTCACGAATGTTTTATATTGGAAAGTACTCGCCCCTAGATTAGGTGAATTTTTTCTTATTTTTAAGTTTTTCATATCGCACTACAGGTATATTATACAGTGTGTTTACAAAATTTTAAGAAAGGTAATTTTTTTAATTTAATTTTTGGAAAAAATGTATTTTTTAATTTCTAACTTTCTAACAATATACTCATAAACCATAGACATATAGGTGTTTATAAGTACGCCACTGCACATCATAACATTTAGGTACAACTATTGTTACTGAACATATTCAAGCTTGACAATATTGACAATTGTTTCTTAAGAGATGAATCTATCAACCACTCAAAACCGTAGGTCGATATCATATCTGGTTCAGAAAATATTAACTGTTAAATTTAGGCGAAATTTTTCTTGCTCGAAAGCAATTGTCCAGCAGTTTAATTATTTTGCAAATCCTGTTATTTTAAATTTATCACCGCATTTTTGGTCCTGTGTGATTGATTGTATATTTATACACATTTAAGTAAATATAAATTTAGTATTTTTTAGAAAGACAAATGGTTTTGATTTTTGAGAACACAAAAAATCTTTAGGTATTCTAATTAAAATTTAGTATTCGTATTGATTACTTTTAGATTTTCCTTAATAAATAATTTTATCTATCTCTTCCCTAGTTTTTAATTTAATTTTAAAACCTAATATACTCTATATACGAAATTATAAACAATATTATATAAAATTTTACTTCCTTTCAACATAATAGTAAAAGTACATACCACTAGTACACTTTTATAAAAAGTTAGTACTTTTTTATCCTTATATTTCCTGGAGCCCGATTTCCTAGCAGGCACGCGTGCTAATGTGACTGCTGCATAAGGGAGGATCGATTCACCAAACAAGTCATTTTTAACAATGAAGAATGCAAAGACTTACAATCTTTTTGTGTATTGTAGTTTTCAACCTCATCTCCCTCAGATAGAGTAGAATATGTTCAAAAAGCTACACTGGCGGAGATTATTAATATTAGTGAGAAAATTCGTAGATAAAAAATAGGTATACCTGTTAAGTACTTCAACATTGTTTTACAAAAGTTGTATGTGAATCGCTTTCCTGTCGCAAATGTCCTGCGGTGACAGAAATCGGGTCCACAGTAATCTTCTGGAAAATTCTAAAACTGTGCGCAATTTTGCCATTTTCAAAAGTGATGACGTATTTATTTATTTTCAATTAGTAGCTGAAGTTGTAGAACCAACTCTCTTGCTAGTTTCAAGATGGCGACTGCGTCGTGTCGTTCTGCCATTTCTAAAATTATATTATAAAAAAAAGTATTGTTACATTTATTGTTATTTTTAAAATATATTAATATGATAACAACCAAATATATTTTTCTCTAATATGTGTGTGTCTATCCAGTTTCGATCATAAAAATTTCCATCTTCAAAACTTTATACTTACCGTTAAAGAACTTAATAATATCAGTAAAGTCCATGCCATTCGATAAAATTATGTCCCTATAGGTCTCTAATAGCGCTAGGGCTAAAAATAGCACAAAATGGCTCGACGCTACTTGTTGTGCTGCCCATATGATTTCCCAGGTTGTGAAAACATCAGGATAAATCTAAAATAAAAAAAAGTGTATTATTGTCGATGATTAGCCAAAAGTCAACAACTTGATGAAAACAATAAACTTTTCAAAACTTTAGGTTTTTTCTGACATCCGTCTTTAATTCATAATGACATCTTATTTTATTCTTGCCAGAAAATAACTTACTAATTCTCTTTTAAAATCTAACAAAAACCATCTATAACAAAAATAGAAATGTGTATAGTCTCCGTGAGCGTGCATCTGTTCGTACATCTCCGCGTCCAAAACTTGAATTAGGCTCCTCATATTGGCAAAATGACAGTCCATGGCATTTCCGTTTGGAAAATTTTCGATCATTCTTTCCATTAAATGACAGAAACAGGCGTAGGTTAACGATTCGTCATCGAATGTGACTAAGAGGGGGGCCACGAGATCGCACATGCCTTGCATGTAGCCTATGTCTAAGTGTTCCCAGACGTATCTACAATAATCAAATATAATTTTTATTTCAAAGTTGATTGTAATAAATTATGTCCTTTTAATAATTTTCGATTTACGGAAAAATAGTATGTATACCTCGTAGAAAAAGCCACATTCCCGGACTCCGTATTATCAGTCTCGGCTGCGCCTCGACATACAATCTTTACGGTCGTCCGGGAATGTTCAGCTTTTCCTACTAGGTATACAATGTACTATTTATGGTTTGACTTTAATTACTTACGTGCACATAACATTTCTTAATTTATCCAGATTGTCATTAGCAAAATACCAGTAGTTTCTATCGCAACGTTGGACATCTTTTTCTATTCTATGTAGGTTAAGTCCAAACGTTTTTAGAAGCTCTTGCTGAAAAATGTATTATTAAATTAGTCTACGTCCTGGTATGTTTATTATTTAAAGTAAAGGGTGTTCCAATAAGAGGTTTCGAATGTTTGTAACGAATATAATAAATTTTTTTATAATGCGTAGCTAAGCAGTGTACAATTATACGTGGAATACAATATCTGCCAAATGGCCACCTTCTTTGGCAGCACACAATTCTGTGTAAGTTGAATCTTGTAACTATGTAGACCTAAATCTTTTTTCAAAATTCGCCATGTTGAAGTTCTGCCGATGCCCAAATGTTGTGAACTCCTTTCAATACACATTTGTGGATTTTCAGCCACACTTGCCCGAACAGCCTGAATATTCTTAACCGAACGAGCTGGACGTTCCCGTACTTTTATATTGATACCTTGCACAGATCCGGTAGTTTTGAATTTATGCACTATTTTGCGAATAACAAAAAAAAATTGAGATAAGAAGAGTAGCGAATAAAAACATTCGAAACCTTTTATTGGAATATCCTTTATCAGCTACTTACACTATAAACACCTCCATTGGAACTTGCAGGCGACACGCAAGCGGACCGTCCCGGACTAGCCAATCCGTGAGTCTCAATGCAAGTATCCAGTGAAGAGTTATTTTCTTCCGTTACAGCATCCAAGTGATTTATCACTAAACTGTCATTCTCTAGGTTGCTAATATCTACTGATGCATTGGTTACTATGACTGTTTGGATAAAGTCTCTAAGTTCTTGTCTCTCTGCGTCGAGGGCTACGTTATCATCATCTACAGAAAAAAAAAATGTTAAGTGCATGTCATAGTTGTATTGATGATTTTTTTACTATCTTTTTTACCTGATTTTTTATCACAATTATCACCATTAGTTTCTTCTTTATCTACACTGGATATCCTACTTCTATTTAAGGCTTCATTATCATTATTCGATAGACAATCTTCACTATTTTCTCCTGTATAATCATTAATTTCGTTTTGGTCTTCCGGTTTTTCTAGCTTAACTTCCGTTTCTTTCTCTTGTTTATCTTCTTTATCACAAGGTTCTTCTTCGCTTTCGTACTTAAGGGTATTTTGTTTTGTCTTGTGAGTTTTTTTGTGGGGAGTGGAGTGTGACTTTTCTTCATCGGACATTGAATCTTCATCATCCGTTATAACATCTTCGAAAACCTAAAAAATTCAGCAGTTTTACCAGATTTTATCACTTATACTTAAGTCAATAACGGGAGTTTTTATATTCTAAAAAATTCTTCCTTTACCTCGTTGCTCAAGTCTCTATGAATTTCATTGGGTATTTGGTCACCTGACATACTCTCACTACTGAGTTTGGCAATGGCATGAGCTTGATCCTCTTTGTCTCTTTGTTTGACGATGGCCTCTACAGCTAACCATTCCGACATTGTATTTTCGTAGCTATAATTTAATATAGAAATACGTTATAAGTATATTTAATTAATAAATTTATATTTGGGGACAGTCGATGGCAAAATAGTGGTTAGTTTGTCTTGACCTCTTAAGGAGACCCGAAATATTCTGTAAAATACAATTTAAATATTTATTTTTGTAAAGTTCCGTTCTGGCGACGGCTTAGCTTCATTCTGGTGTATGTTATTTACTTACGCTTGTTTAGTATCTTCATCTAATTCCCTTCTTTGATCAGCGCTACTACCAAACTTATAATGACCCAATAAATAAGGCCATATTTCAGGCCTTAGTTGATTAGCTACACCACCATAGTAAGTGAGCCTGTAGGTTTCCGCATAATCGGTTACTATGCCATCGATGCAAAGCTCTGCCCACTTTTCTACTGTTATTCCTAAAAATAGTAGAGTGTTTTGTAAATTTCGTACTGACCGGAAACAACAAAATTTTTGGGACCGAGGCATGTTTTTTTAGAAGTCACTTCTGATTGAGGGAGAACTTTTAGGAGGGAGACACGTATATTTGTGTTTTTAATGTCTACAACTAAGTGTTTATAGGATACGATGAAGAACTAAAAGTGTTTACCTTCTGTTGCATTTTCTCCGCTAATTATCTTATTATTCACCAATCCGCTCAAATGTGTCCTAACTGTAGAGAGATGTCTACAGTACGCCAGCCAACCGTAGAAGGCTCTAGAAATTATTTGCTTTTTCATTGAATCGCATACTGCTTGAATACACACACTAGGGGGACTATCCGGCACACACTGCTGATCTAAAAAAAAAAGTTAAAAACATTTCTTAGTCAAGAGGGATTTAATATGCAAATATGAATATCTGAATTGTTCTCTCCTGGCCTATACATGTATTATGTATGTAAAAAATGCTTTGATTAATAATAGAAGCACTTACCTATACTAAAACTTTTAGAAGAACTCTCTGAACTAGTACTTGTACTGCATAATTGTACTCTAACTTTTGTTGGTAAGGAAGCCTTGGTATTCATAAGATCTTTTCGTTTTACTGAAATAAAATAACCAAATTTAATAAAGAAAAACATTGTGGGAATAAAAGAAAGATTACCCGAACCTGAAAATGATAAACTTTCGGTAACTGACAGTTTGTCAACAGTGGAATTTGATAATTTTTTTTGTGGTAAATTACACGCCATAATATTTCAATGTGAAATATTAGTCAAAACCATTAAATAAAAGAACTGGAAGGATATCAAACACTATTTACATATTGCTACAGCTACGAAGAAAATGACGTATATCATTGTTAAAAAGTTGAGTCAGAAGTTGACATCTATCGTGTCTTCTAGTGATAAGTGAAGAAATAATTTGATATTTTTGGATTCAGAATATTATCTTTTATCTAAGATAGTAGCAGATGTTCTTATGCTGAACATTGTATAATCACTTGCTTATAACTTTGCTAATTTAAAGCTAGTGTTTAATTATTCGGTTATATCGTAAAGTTCAACCACCAAGAACTCTAATATAATTTAATTCTTGATTAAAATGTTTCATTCAACCCACGCTTGCAACATAACTCGTCATGATTAGAGAGAGGTTTATTAAATGCAGTTTCTCCTGCGAAACAGGAATATAATACCCAAGTTGACAAGCTTCATCGTATCTAATTTCGTTAAATAAGTACATTATGTAATAATTCAAACGCGTATTAAACAGGGAAGTCGCCGTAACAGGGCATTTAATATTATAGGTAAACTAGTCCTTCTCATGCGGTGAGAGGATAATTCCTGGGGGTTTCAAGTTTTAAATGTACAGTTCGAACCACAATCCTTAGTCATACGATGAACCCTACTTACTATGGTAAGTAGGGATCGTTTCCCGTTTTCTGAGTTGTTCTGACTTACATTTTTTTTGCATTTCATATAGAAACAAGTATTGTGAATGTAAAACTGTGGTTACAAAGAATACCTTTATACTATACACAAACGTGGAGCCTTGGGTCACAGTATGTTGTCAAAGATGAGCTTCTTAAAGCTTTAACCAAATAAAGGAATCGGTGGTGCAGACCAAACATTGACCGAAATATGAATATTAGTAGTGACCAAGATACGTAGTGACGCCTGTCTGAACCCAAGGTTTCGGTAGACATTGTCCCGTGGAGGGACACATCTCATACTGATTACGATGATTTAGGTTTCCGCCAACATCCTTGGAAGTCACACCATTAAAATGTGTAAGGCCCTAGTTCCAGTAGGCCATGCTAGTTCGTTGAGGCTAGGCTGTTGTGCCGAAAATAACACCAGTAATGGTGATTTAGAGCCTAGGTTACGTCTAACTGACAGGTTACATTGATAAAATTTGATTGTCGAGAATGGAGTTGCTTGGCACTAAGCCTCCCTTACTACCCGTGATATTAAACCTACACTATGTCATCTTAGGTTAGAGTGGCACCGTCCAATTGGGCTCACGTATTCTTATGGGATCGAAAGGTTTCTCAGAACCCACTTTCATCGGATCTTTTATGGTTAGGGCGACCTATATTGCAAGAGGACCGTTACTTATTTGAATCCTCTACTACGGATGATAAACTTGGTGAGTCCAACAAATTGGAAGTTGCTTACTTCCTCCAGTCCATCAAAGAAAAGTTAACTTAGAGCTGTAAACCTTCTTCTTCCGAGGCCCACAATTTTTGTACAAGAAATTTCGAACACTTCCTTTTCTTCTTCATCTCTGCAACTTCTTTAAAAGTAAGACAATGTCTGGTAACTACGGCAGTGATATTTTTTAGGTATCTCGGTCCTTGGAGAGATATTTCTCAATATTATAAAAATGTATTAAGATAACTCAAACAATAAACAGATGTGAGAGTCTGTTTAAACCGATAGGACCAATCAGGATAACAATGTACCGCATGTGTACTTTTTTTTCATGCGCTACTGAAGGTAATTTTAGTAGCGTGAATGTTACAAAAGCTAATATCATTTCACAGGATTACCTTTGGAATGAGTCGTTAAAAATGTAATTTTGCCCGAAGTAAATTCTAATTAAACTAAAAGCTAATATAAAAAAGAAAAGTATAGACCTGAGAATGTAGACATCTGAGATTAAGTGTTGTGACTAATGGATTAAAGAATAAAAAGCAACTAAAGGTAAAAATGTCTATAGGATCAAAAGATAATTCAGTTTCTTGAACTAGAAAGCTTAATAAATATTTGAGTTGGTGGCGATACCGAAATAGAATTAACAATAAATTACATTGTCATAGCATAGGTACAGTATTGAGAAAAAGCATGGGGTATAGACCCAAGGAGTTACCCATTTTTTTTGTTGTTGCTAGGGTTGGCGGAAGAGCCAGCATACTTAGGCCTATGAGGCCCATTGTATTCCCTATCATCTGGGTACTGTCAGCCAGAGGGGACCTACGGCTTGGCGTTGAATCCGAACCACGTGTATTACTTTGTCCTTTTTACTCCCCCAGAGGTCCTCGGCGCCCCTCTCTCTAGGTCCCGATATTAGAATTTACTAATAACATACTGCATTCTTTTATCCACTTAAGTTCCTAGCATACTTTTTTTGTTAAGCGTATGCCCACTCCGGGGATCGAACCCGGACCGCCACGGTCGAATGCTAGTAACTCACCATTGCGATCCTACGGTATGCCTAATGGATTGTGTTTATGGTTAACCAGCTTCCTTAAGAACCGTTCTCTGCAAGTGGCGATTGACGGGTTTCTCTCAGACACCTTCACCATCAATGCCGGTGTTCCTCAAGGGTCCATATTATCGCCTACCCTCTTTTTACTGTATATTAACGACCTTCTAGTGAAAACCCAAAATCCAATTTATAGCTTTGCTGATGACAGCACACTTGTCTCATCTTTTACCTTGACTCCCCAAACATCCGCTGCCGACGCACATCTTCGCAGGCAGCATGAAGTATTGCGCCTCAACAATGACCTGGAAGAAATTTTGGCTTGGGGTGACAGTAACCAAGTCGAATTTAATGCTAAGAAAACACAGGCAGCAGTCTTCTCCAAAAAGGTTAACATTGCAGAACCGGATATAGTCATGGCAGGACACGCAATTCCCCTGGCACCGTCTATAAATTTGCTGGGGGTCAATCTGGGAGGTAATATGTCTTGGCATGATCACGTTGCCGCAATTGCTAAGGCAGCTGCACAGAAACTTGGTGTACTTTTCCGCACCAAAAGGTTGTACACACCTCATCAACTTTTGACACTCTACAAAGCCCAGATTCGACCATCATTAGAATATTGCTCTCATATCTGGAGCTCTGCACCCAAGCACACCCTTCGGCTACTGGATTCCATTCAAAGGAGAGCCGTTCGTCTGATCGGCGACCCCGAGCTGACCAAGACCCTCGATAGCCTGGAGCATCGAAGACAGGTTGGTGATTTGGCTCTCTTTTACAGATATTTCCATGGCAGGTGTTCGACTGACATTGCCCACTTGATTCCACCTAGAGCAATGCAAAACAGAAATACACGGCGAACAACTGCCGCTCATCCATATGTTGTTCAGCTTAGTACTCCTCGAACTTCATTGTTCAAGAATTCTTTCATTTGGAGAACGTCATCTTTGTGGAATGATCTTCCTGAGGTCGTGTTTCCCAATGAATACAATCTTCAACGTTTCAAGACCAACGTTAATCGCTTTTTTCGCACTCGCACCGCTCCCAGAGCGCCTTAAAGGATTTTTCCTACAGTGCAGGTGTTTTATCATAAAAAAAAAAAAAAATGGAGACACTGCCGCGGTATATATAATACTAAATCATTAAAATCCTGTATATTATCTTCTAATTGTTTTTTCTCTTTATATAAGAACTTACTTAAATTAGTTAGAAAAGTTTCAGGTTTTAATAAGTGAAGTTATAATTTTCGGGAAAGATGATTACGCAGTTTTAATCATTTTAAACGTGATTAAAATCTGAGTTTCTGTTAAATAACTTGTATTAAACTCAAGTAAGCGTAAACATTTTGCATTCGCGTTAATTACCACAAATACGGGAAGGAGCAAGTTTGCGTTCTAAAAATAGACGAGCGATTTTAATCCTGAAGTATCTTAACCAAAATGGAACATTACCCTGTAAATACTATATGTACCGGATTCAAACTATGTAAAAATTATTGTTACTAGTTTGATCGCCAAGTATATCAATGATTGATTGCTTCGGCAAATATTTCATATATACTTAAACTCTTTTTATAACTATTAATGCTGTAAAAATAAGTATCTTGCAAATGTGCTAGTACTGAAAAAAAATTATATATTAACCATGGTTTAGACACCAATATGTTATAGCCCTCTCGTCGCTCCACTCCTCGTGATTTAAACTCGACACTCGGGCAATGATAGCAGTGGCGGCTCGTCAGGTGAAGTAGGTGAAGCTTCACCAAAAAAAAAATAAAACCAGGAGGAAAGTTTTTCGACAATATTAAATATTAATGTGCCAATACAGCTACCATTTTAGCCCCTAAAAAATTATTATGTTTAAATTAAGAATATTAATTTGATACGAATGTAGGGCCACGGTTAATTCCGATAGTCAATAATTATATAAACACTCGTGCATTTTGGCGCGCCCCAGCCGACAGTGTCCGTTAGCTCAAAGCAAGTGAAGATCCAACGTCCCACATGGCTTTGATATTCACCGTTGCTATGGTTACGTGACGTCAGTCACGCAAACAGCATGTAACAATTTGCATTATGATGAAGGGCAATTTAATAATAGATCAGTCGTATGCACCATTATTTTAGCGTTGATTCGCCTAACCTTAAGGTATTTATTTTTAAGGCTTCGTGAAACTTACGGTTGTAGATATCGTTTTTACGTGATTTACTGTGTGATTAAAAAGTTTTGTTTTTCACTTAATTCAGTAGCGTACGTCCCTACTTAGTTATGTGTTTTAAAAATGAACCCAATTAATGACATAGTTTGTAATTTATTGGAAACTCCATTCAGTCGTTGGACAGATGAGGATAAGAGAGACGTTGTGTTACGCGGGTTTTTAGTCGATGTTTGTTTAGGTACCCGCACTATACCTAGCTCTTCACCATTTTTTAAGACTGCGACCCGCCACTGAATAATGGTATAGATGTCTAAACCTTGGTTAATAATGTACTATTAGGTTGTTAAAAAAAATTCAGAATCTTGCACGTAAAGATATAAAATGCTATTTAAAAAAGTTCCAGCAAGTTTTTAAGTTTATCCCAGTTGAGGTGTGTCCGCCATTTTGTTTTCTCAATAAATGTCAAAAATATGATATCAGCGGTCTCTCTTGATTCATTCTCTCTCAAGCGAGATAAAAATTAATAAAATCAGTCCATAAACAAAAAAGTTATATATAAACAAAATTCCGGTGTTTTTTAACCCTATATTATTATTTCTTCCGTATTCCGGTCTATGGCGTTAAACCCTTTTAAGATAACGTGAGAGATTAAAAAAGATGTTAAGGACAGTTATTTTAGAACAAAGTTTCTTTTAATATAATGCTTAGATTAAAATGATTGCTGACAATGTTTCGAGTACAATAGCTTGTCTAAATTATTTATTGCATTACATTTCTTGAAACAGCTGTATAATGTGTAATGCTGTTATTCTCTTACGAAAATAAATGGGCTTTACGGCGGGTATTCTAGTTGTAATGGGGTTCTTGAGACGGTCATTTATTTTGCTCGTATTATTTCAATTAAGTAAAAAGGTTTCTTAATAGAAAATGCTTATTAGGTAATTTAGGGATATCGTTTACATTTCTACATACATCATATTGTATATAAAATAATATATAAAACATCTTTTTCGTAATGTTAGTGTATTGTGTTGGTTATAACTTTTGCCGTATTGGATACTCGACTATATCCCACTTACTAACTAGCAGTGGCGTGCAATGCTGTTTTAACCAGGGTAGGCAAAAATTGCATTTAAGACAACAATTTATCTACGCTAGTTCAAGCATCTAAATTTCAAATTTTGTCACAAAATGTCTTGTTTTTGAGTTTGTGGAAAGAATACTGGCAGAAGAAGAATAAAACGGCATTATTTGTAAATTAATTCAACACGGCGCTGCGATCTTTACGTAAAAATATTTTAAAACATCGTCATAAAAATTGCTTTTGCGTTTTAAATCCTGCAAAACGTCGCTCTAAAGAGAGATTATTGTTAATAAGCGTGTCTCTCCCTGTGTGGTTCATAAATAGGTATTAATTCTTTTTAATACAGAAAAGGATCGTTCTGTAGACGGGCTGCTAGCCGGAATAGTAACAATTAACGCCTTCATATTTATTTTTTTCCCCGAAACCCGACGGCGGCGCTTGTCTAGCAAAAGGGCGAAACACTTATTATAAATTAAAAATCTATCATCCACCTGATTGAACCAATGTTGCCATAAACGAGGTCAATTATTATGTGAAATATGATGATAAGATTACTGATTATTAAATATTATGAACCTATCAGAAACAATTATTTTAGTTGTCACAAAAGTACTTCTTATTAAACGATACCTTATCCGTTATCTCTTTAAAAATATCTTAATTAAACTATTTAATAATAAAACTTATAGAGCCGTGTTTCATGTTTTATATTGAGAAAGCGAAGTATTTTTCAAACTACGGTAAAACTTGAAGATTGGCACCAATGCACTTACCAAACAGGTACTTTCTTGGTGCGGGCTGATATATATAGAAAGGTTGAGGGTTGCTACGGGTTTATTTGTTACATCTCTTTCTATCCTACTACGTACTGGCTCTCTCGCTTGCGTCCACTCGTACAAAAGCAGTGCTTTTGCATAAGACGCTAATGTACAGCGAGATCCTTGCTTTTAGAACGGTCTTACGAAAAGCTTTTACAGGGATCTAGTTTACGATATAAATAAGCGAAGAATAAGTTCGTGGAAATGATTCGTGAAATTTGATAGATTAGTTATATTTACCTTCTTCCTAAAAATCTCTACTTGTTTTTTAACTATTTAAAAATTACTCCTTTTTTTTTAATTTTGGACATCCTGTATTATCCAAACGAAGCCGTTATAGAACATGGTTCATTAAAACTTTTCCTCTTAAAATAATGTCAGCAACCATATCCCAAAATTTGTCAAAGTTATTTTAAATCACCCTGTATTTATTAAAAAAAAAATGTTGAAACTTACATATATCCTTATGATCACTATTATCGATTATCCTAAAAACGTAATCTTTAGTGGCTTCTTCAGTTTCCGATAGAGCCGGTAGAGGTCGACGCCTTTTCGTGTTGGAATTGGTACCGGAACGTTGCGACCACAATGGCGGATCCAAACGACCTCTAGGAAGTAGACCAGTTTCTAGGCAACTGAGGAAAGCTAGCATGTGACCTCCTGAAATAAAGACGTATAGTCGTATTAAAATTATAAGGGAGTGGACATACGCACAATAAAAAAGTATGTCCGAATTTTAGTAGGTTTAAGAATGCAGGGAAGAGTGTAAATGTATCATCTCCCAACCCACCCCATTCACGCCGGTAACCAGGCCGGATGAGATCGAACATCTCGTGGGGTGCGGAGGAAATTACACACTCCCCAATCGGCAGGTCATGCAATGGCAAGAAACCTTTGGGGGTATAGCATGACTGAGGATCGTGGTTCGGAACCCACGTTAAGCTGTAGTTCCCTCGGAAATGGCCCTGACAGCGAACGAAGAGGAAAAAAGCCTAATTCAAAAAAATGGCAAAAAATGACCAGGTTCAACTGTATTTTACTTTTAAAAAATTAACTCTTCTATCAGTGCAGACACACCAATTATTAGGATGTTACAAACTTGTTGAACATAGTCGGAATAATTGAGAGTAACTGTTTTTTTTTTTTTAATAACTAACACTAAAAAATTTTTAGTATGTTTCTAACTAGAATTTAGGATAAATTAAGTGGGTATATAGGGTGTTTTTAATTTAGTGCCGATACTTAAGGTTGTAAATCCTTGGGTGATTTTAAGAAAAAAAGTTAATATTAACCTATGTTCTAAAGCTCTTCATTTTTGAGCTACAGGGTGTTAACATTTTTAAAAAAATATAACTTTTTTTATCATAATTATTATATCACTCTTAGAGATATTTTTATAAAATTTTGTACACACCTCTTAATTTTTAAGGAGCAATTTTTGACTTAAAAGATTTTTTTAAATTTTTACCAGTGACGTCCGTACGGGGTTTAAACTGAATATTTTTAAAGAAAAAAATGGTACGCCACTGATTTTTCTAAAAACCAAACTTATATTTAAAATCCTCTTATATTTTGGAGCAAATTTGGTCTATAGACTTACTTTCGTATGATTTTTTGCATAAAAAAATAAGAACAAAAAAACAATTTTTTTCTTCGTTCATTGAGACTGCTCTCGATATTTTGTTGAAATTTGGTAGGCACTCACCACGAGTGAAAACACTTTTTTTTGGTTTTTATTTTTTTATGCAAAAAGGGTGCATCATACGAAAGTAAGTCTAAAAACCAAATTTGCTCCAAAATAAATGAGGATTTTAAATATAAGTTTAGTTTTTAGAAAAATTAGTCACGTACCATTTTTATCTTTAAAAATATTCAGATTAAACCCCGTACGGACGTCACTGGTAAAAATAAAAAAAAATCTTTCAAGTCAAAAATGCTCCTTAATGATTAAGAGGTGTGTACAAAATTTTATAAAAATATCTAAGAGTGATATAATAATTGTGATAAAAAAGTTATATTTTTAAAAAAATTTTAACACCCTGTAGCTTAAAAATGAAGAGCTTTGGGACATAGGTTAATATTAACTTTTCTTTTTAAAATCACCCAAGGATTTACAACCTTAAGTATCGGCACTCAATTAAAAAACACTCTTTATATAATATAACCTAAATCACAATTTTACAATCTAAAGCAGAAGCTAAATAGCTAACGATCGATTTTGTCTCCCCCATTATAACGTCCCTTATCTCTATCTTCATCTCCATTAGGCCGTTTTATCTTTAAACCAAGTGCCTGTAAATGGAGAGTTACGGAAAAACCCTTAATTATGTTTTAATTATTTTCCTAAAGGTTCTAAAGAAATAAAGAAAATATATCAACCTTTTTGTTATTTACGGGCATACCCCAGATTGCCTGAACTCTGACCTTTTTTCGAACTGTTTGCATTATAAATTGATAGGAATTTGCCTTGGGTGGACAACAAACATGAATTGGTAAAGCATTTTATTTTTTAAAGGCGATGTATTGAAATAAATTAAAATATACTTTTAAATGTTATTAAAGGATACACATTATTTAATTTCTAACTAAATTCGTTTGGCGTTACATAATACCTATATTTCGTGCTTTAAACCCATTATCATTATAATTTTATTGAGTGATTAGGGCCATTATTCCCGATTTATTTTGTAACTTACTGAATACGATTCGCATTTACCAATTTTTTTGACGTACGAGTGATTTTTCAAGACCTTATTAGGTCATTTTTCTACGACCACCTATGAAAATGAGAAAAAAAGCACGGTTAATTTGGCTAGCAAGCGCCGCATATCACACGCGTGTTGAAGAAAAATATTTCAACACTAGTGTTGAAATATCAAGGCACACTATTTAACTTAAATATATGGTGCCAATTTGACAGACCACCCCAATTTATTAAAAAGAACAAATTTTAGAAAGCAGTCATTGTAAAGTGTTTAACTTATTTATCAGTGATTCAGAATTAGAGTGTGAAAATACGCCATCTGATATTATAAAATCTATTATCAGAGAAAACAAATAGCGTTAAAGAGAGTCTCATGTATGAAACAACAAATCTTTATCGGTAGCGATAGCGTAGAGAATAGAGCTCTAGCCTACAGATCGCAATGTCACAGGTTCAAATCCCATCAGGAGTATTTGACTTTTTTTTATAAAAACATAAAATAATTTACAGAATTATTTTGAATTGAAATCTTCCTTGTTGGGTGGATTTTTTAAATTTATGATTAATGCATCTTTCCTTAATTAAAATTAAAATTTTTCATTCTGGTTAATCTAAAAGTCAATCCAGAATTAGTTCTTCCTATGATATATAAAATATAAGAAAATAAAAAAGTTATAGGTACTACAAATAAAGGAAAAACCTATTAAGAAACTATGAAACCAGATATTAAGTGGAACATAATCCTAAGTATGCTAATTCCAACACTAGTGTTGATATATTTTTTCTTACAAACCAAAGGCTTTTTTAATAATTCTTTGCGGTCGTGGGAAAAATAGTGTACATTACTCGTGTGAAAGTGATTATTCTAAAATTCGGAGAATTTCTCCTCGTTTGAAAAGTATCATCACTTGTTATGTAACATACAATTACTAAACTTATTAGCGTTACGTAATGTATTTTGGTGTAGTAATAAACCTTACTAAACTTCATTTAACCTGATTTAATTTACACAACTGGAAGAAGTACGATTTGCATTCCTTTATTATTTTCAGTTCAAGAATCTCTTATGTCAGAACTTTTTGTCATTTGATAAATTTATTAGGGTTATACGTAATGTGTATTCACCGGTTCCGGTGGTGTATTAAACCTTACTAGCTTTTTAAATTAATATTATTTGACCATTGACAGAAAAAAGCGTGTTAAAATACCAAAACTTTTAAATCAATCAACACAACAGTGGCTGTTAGTATTTCATACAAAATGCTTCTTATTTAGATTTTTTTAGATTTTCTCCTTACTTTTCTAAAATTGTAAAGTCTTAAAATCGTAACAAGAACTTTAAGGATATTATTCTCGTTAAAAACTTTTAGAAGTTACAATAGAAAATACATTGTCAGTTTATTTATAGCTTTGAAACATTTGGGGCGTACATATTAAGCTCTGTACTGCCAGTGAAGTAGGTTAGAGTGGCAGACTTGGTAATGTCTCACGTCTTCTAAAAAATATAAGCCAATGAAAACCCTAAAAATAATAGTCTGTATCTGCAGAGTCTGTCAATCTGTAGAGTTCAAATTTCAAAAGTTTTTTATAAATTCATTAATGAACATGGCCAGGATCTGGGCCAAGAGAATGCAATATTTCTGGTCTAATTTAGTATATATGGATATAATTTCGCATGAAGCTGGTAACCTTAGAGAATAATTTAGAAATGAGAAGAAAAACGGTAAAATAATCATTTTTTGATTTTTTAAACTATTTAACAATGACCCCTGTTAGGCCATTACGAAAATGCCCCCTGATGAACGTGATTGTGACGCCACTGAATGCGGCCGTTGCTGCCCCCTCGTAAATAATTCTTCGTAAATTTATAACTTGAACGTTTAATAAAATAAGAAACTTTGCATCCGGAGTTTACGCTTGGCAACAGCAGGTTAAACTTTTATAAGTTAAATAATTGATATTTACGTCACTAGTGAGGTAAGCAATATTATACAGGACCAATAGGCGAATAAAATTTGTTTAGTATTATTATTTTTTAAAATTGTTTTTATAAATATAAACAGTTTTTAAAATAAATATTTTACCGATAAACAGTTTAGCAACTAAATTTAAATTTGTTTTTGAGAAACTAAACATCAACTATTTCTAATTTTAATACCAATTTCGTAGGCAGTGTGTGGTAATACTTTTTTTACTCCTATATTAGTAAACATTGTTTTTTCTACTCCCACATGGAAATTTGCTGTTTCCTTTACACTTAAGTGACGGGTAAAGTAGGCTATTCCAGTTAACTCTGCGGCAAAATTTTATAAAAATCCTAGATAGGTAATGAAACTGACCAATCACAGTAGTCAATTACAGAGAAGCCATTGTTGTTATTAAAAGTACTGACCAATCACAGTATATTATTTTTACTGAGGCTCCGCCTTCTTTTTCAAGACACTAAATTATATTATTTATAAGTATTACAATATGTTTTTAATTTGTTCAATATAACAAAATCTATACACATTTATAATAGATTTATCAATAATGCAACCTGCTGAATGTGCATAGAAAATAAATTTCATGTAGCATCATTATTCAGTTGGTTAGAATAGTCCAGACGTTAGAGCATTTTACTATGGATACAATGGTCGTGAGTTCGAGCCCGGCAACCTACAAACTTTTTACATTTTTTAGCATAAGGTCGTAGAAAAAATACACTGTTCAACTCGAGTGGATTGTCTATATCTATACGTAATTACCACACTCGCCGCAATTTCTCCATTCATGCGTAATATGCTTTTTACCACACTTAATACATAATCTACTATTTTATTTTATTTTCCCTTTTAAATTTTTCCGGTGAAATATTTTTAAGCGAACAGCGCCGCGGGATTGGAATTTTATGCTTTGAAAGGTTTCGAATATTAACCTTGTTTTTTTTATAGGATTTTAAAATACATTTTAAAAATAAATATTAATTTTTTTACGACGTATAAAAATAAAACATAATAATGGGCATTTTTACAAGACCTTAATTTTGGTTTTACTGTATAAGGGATAGAGCACTGTACGGGCCGAAATTTAACGACACGGCCCGGCCCGAGGCGGAATTTTGCGACTTGAGTGGCCCGGTCCGGTCCGTCAACCAAAATCGAATAGCCGGGCAGGCCCGACAGGCCAGGCCAGCACGACAGCCCCGAAAAAAATTGTTAGGGCCCGAAAACATAAAAAATTATTGATTAAGTGGCCCGACCCGAGTTCGAGAGTCGGACCGGCCCGCGTTAAGGCCCGAGATGAAAACCCGGCCTGTACAGGCCTCTAATAAGGGAACATAAAATTAAATTTCTGTGTTAATTTTTGATATTATTAACACTGAGAAAATAAATAAATAAAAACACTATTATAACAAAAAAAAAACACAATAATTAACAAATCTATATTATAGTATAAACGGCAACCTGACAAAGTTGACCAAGTTCTCTAATTCTTTTATATTATAGCAAAGTACTTTATTAATATTAATAAAACATTTAACTAAATATTGGTAATCGAAATTCAAAATCTTGTTAAAAATTACCTCCTCATTTTTTTTTTCATTTACGGCATCCGTGTCCAAGAAAGACGTTAATTTTTAAACGCCAGGAAGATAAATGGTGATAATAAAGAGCATTAGTGTTAATGAAGAAATTCTTCCATAAAACTTAAAGTATAAAAGTTATATCTCCACAACTACTACTGGCTATAAGGTTTAACGATTGTGCAGTAAAATAAATTTTAGTATTTTTTTTTCTTGATAAAACCGTAACAACATATATGTTACAGTATAAAATATGAACCAAAATCCAATCCAAATCTTATTATTATACAGGGTGTCTCCTATGGGGACGTTCACAATAATATAAGTAATGCAAAATTCTTCAATTTTTTAATTTGATTGATTTTTGAAAAACACTAGTGTTGAAATTAGCATATTTAGGATTATGTTTCACTTAATATCTGGTTTCATAGTTTGTCAATATCATCAAATCATAGGAAGAACTAATCCTGGATTGACTTCTAGATTAACCAGAATGAACAATTTTAAATTTGGTCAAGGAAAGATGCATTAATCATCAATTTAAAAAATCCACCCAACAAGGAAGATTTAAATTCAAAAAAATTCTATGAATTATTTAATGTTTTTATAAAAAAAGTCAAATACTCCTGATGGGATTTGAACCTGTGACCTTGCGATCTGTAGGCTAGAGCTCTATTCTCTACGCCTACGCTTTCGCTACCGATAAACATTTGTTGTTTAATACATGACACTCTCTTTAGCGCGATTTAATTTTTCTGGTAATTGATTTTCCAGTATATTATTAACATTGTTTAAAATTTCAGATGGCGTATTTTCACACTCTAATTCTGAATCCCTCGACAAATACATGATAAATAAGTTAAACACTTTACAATTACAGCTTTCTAAAACTTGTTTTTTTTTTTAATAAATAGCGGTGGTTTGTCAAATTGGTACCATATGTTTAAATTAAATAGTGTGCCTTGTATTTCAATACTAGAGTTGAAATATTTTTTTCAACACGCGTGTGATATACGGCGCATTCTAAGCAAATTAACCGTGCTCTTTTTCCCATTTTCATTCATGGTCGTAGGAAAAAAGACTTAGGAGGAAGTCTGTATTTATGCAGTATAATATTTCAAGTTTAAAGAAAACTTATACAGACGGATAAACTTACTGAATTGTCTTACAAAAACTAAAACTTTTGGAATATTTTCTATGTGAAAAATAATCTTATTTTTATTGATGAGGGACTTAGCCGTATCGCTTTACTGAAATGTAATAAATATCATGAAATCGACGTAATTCGTTCACGTGTCTTTGATACTGGATATTTTACATACACCTCGACTCTATCGGTATTAACTTTCTCTCCACGGGCAATTCGACCTTGTTGAGTTAAAAAGTTGTAATTCAAAGCCTTTCTGTACATAATATTACCTTCGCGATGCCTGTCCGCAGGGGCGCCCATAAAGTAAGTTTTAGGGGGGGGGGGGGAGGGTTAAAAGATTCTCTATTTTATTTTTATGTAAATATAATGTGTATTAGGGTAAAGTGATGTTACTTATACGGAGTTATTTTTCATGCGGCGATGAATTCTGAAAATTCAAAGTTATGCAGACAAGGACCCATTATAAAACTCTTACGCTCTTCTTTAATATCTTTTTGTGGTGCCCCAAATATCTCAATTACTTTTCCATTTCGAACACAATGATGCCGTATGTTGTTTTCACAGAAAATACGTAACAAATGATTGATATGATAACGTATCCGTTGTTTTTTGTTCTTTGTACCGCGCACAACGTATTATTAAATTTTCACAAGTAGGTTACGTATTATTTATACAGGGTGTCCCATAACTTATGGGCCGTAGAGTAACTGGAGATACTAGACATCAAACTAAGCCGAATAAGCCTTATAAGGTTTTTCGGATTGTTACTCGTTCTAGAGATACAGAGTGTTGAAAGTAAAAGTTTATTCTCGAAAATAAGCCCTAATTTTAAAACGGTTTAATGAATCGAATTGAAAGTTGGCAATATTATGTTTTTATGAGCAAGAAATAAGAATTTGTAGAAATTTTTAAGTTTCAAACTAGAGGGCGCTAGTTGCATACACTGGGCATCATAAATCTATGATTTTTTTTCTTACCTGTGATTTAAGGTGTTTTTCAATTATAATTTCTTAAAGAAAGGTATTTTTTGAGTCAAAAAGGTGTACTTGATTGATCTTTAACGGTTTTCGAGATATTACCCTTTAAACATCCCAAAGCATAAAAAAACATAGTACATAATTAAATTAATATTTTAGTTATAAAAAAAACTTATATCACATAATCGGCTTAGTTTGATGTCTAGTATCTCCAGTTACTCTACGGCCCATAAGTTATGGGACACTCTGTATAGAAAAAACATGTATTAAGGAATATAAGAAGGGTTTTAATAACACATCGAATTTCCTAACGTTACCTATAATTATTTTTATATCCAATAAAATATGTTATAATAAATATATATATAAATAAAAATAAATAAATATTTTCCAGTATAATAGTACTTAAATTTCCTAACGGCAATATTATTTTTAAAGCTAAATCTGGGCAGTCACTGTATATTTTGTGTTACAATTCTATATTTCGATTTCTCATAAGCTCATGAATATCAGTTAATTAAAAAAGGGTATTTGATTCTCCGCTGCTCGGCCTTGAAAGGTTAATTGTATTTTACTCCCACACTTTCAAAATAGAATCGCGCTAAACTGATAGTAGGGCAATATTTTGTATAGTAGTGCCGTAGCTAGATAAAGGATACTAGTCCAAAGTTTAAATATGGTTTAATCTCGGGAATAATAGTACATTGTATACCTAGTAGGAAAAGCTGAACATTCCTGGACGACCGTAAAGATTGTATATACGTCGAATGTCCCATCCATCGTGAATCACCCTGTATATAAATATTATTGCTGTGAATCTTGGAGAAGAATTTAGAAATATTGATAGGATTCCAAAAAAAAAAGGTTGCAATATTTTTAAATAGGAAAAATAAAGTGATTTTATGCTGAAATTACTAATATTTACTCTTGTTTCGGGCAAGGGCCTGTCGACATATTAAGCACCGCTTCCCGCAGATCACCGAAGTTAAGCTGTGTCGAGCGCGGTTAGTACTTGGGCGGGTGACCGCTTGGGAACCCGGCGTGCTCTTGCCTCAGGGAAGAGTGTAAAATGAATCGACACCTAGCCATCCTATTCACGCCGGACAGACCGGATGAGATCGGATATCTCGTAGGATGAAGGTGCCGTTTCACACTCCCCAGTCGGTAGATCACATTTGTGGTCGATGACCGGTTCAAGATGGCCTCCGTAGTCGGCGAACCGTAAAAAAAAAAATACTCTTGTTTATATTAAATAATATTATAATAACAATGTTCAATTACCTTTAGGAAAATGAATCGGGGGTCTTTGAACGCCATCTTGGCCAACTAGGATAATGGTTCCACCTGCTTCGATGTCTTGATGGCAATGGACGTATACAATTTCGTCTAGCCGAACTTGTAATGCGTAATCCCAGTAGATACTGAATAAAAGTAAAAGAAAAAATTAGTAACGATACATATAGTTAGAGAAGATATAAGCTAATGATAATAATTACTCTACAGATCTTTTAAGTTCATTCCAGTAATGTCCTATAGTGTTCAGATCTGGACTACATGCGGCCCATTCCAATCCAGGAAGTTCAATCTCATTCAGATATTCTATCACTACATGTGCAATGTGGGGTGTAGCATTATCATGCATCAATATCAATTTTTAGATTATTCTCTTTTTTAAATTTCCGTTGTTGTAATATCGAACCCACCTTTTATCCTGGGATTCCTCCGTAAACCCGTTCATCAGCTGGTTGGGCGTCCATTTTATTGTAAGGCCGCTAGGCGTTTGGTGCAAACTTAAGTATCTGAAATTCAAAGAAACATGGAATGTATCTATCGTTTAAGAAACATCATTGTTTTAAATAGACACATATTTATAACAAAATTCAAAGGTTTGGTTATATTATCTTCAAAACAAAAGCAATATAATACTACGATATATCGTTATAGCACAAGCCTTTTCAATCAATTTGTGAAGGGACCTAATGTTAAATCGAACAAACCCAATAAGAAAATGTTTTGATTCTATGATCCCTAAACGGCTTAAAATGTTGAGATTTTATACCCGTTAACCTTTTCCGTTTGTGTCATTTTCATGGATCCCTAGAGATTTTCGACGAAGATGAATCGGGAGAAAATTCCTTTAAATTTATGTGATAAATGCTCTTTGGATTTCAGCTTTTAAATTATTCACGACGCGATTGTATTAATAATTTTTGGAAAATTCTATCTGGGCATCTTTTTCTGTCCAACGAATTTATTAGGGTTTAGAATAAGTTCTAAAGGCTATTAATGGAAATTAGAATCTAGGGCGTCGACGTGGAATTTAATTTATAAATAAGGTTACATTTAGCGAAAAAATAGATATTTGTCATTTATCGAGATTTATATCTTAAACTTCGTATCAAAGTTAAAGTTAAAATATGTTTTAAAATTAATAATAACTTTTTTTGTAAAGTTAAATATGATAATAAAAAATGCAAATAATTAACTAAATAAAATTAAACGGAAATATTTATTAATGTTATAGTAAGATTTTTCCAAATAAAACCAAAATTATTAAAGCCACGACAATAGACATGTAAAAATCTTTACTTACCCAGGCATCGGTTCCGTAACATCATCCTTCGCCGGCATCACCAGAACGTTATTTTTTCCAAAGAGTAATGCCGCCCTGGAATTCTGGTGCAAACTTTCTACGTAATCCTTGGCTATGTGTTGCGTTGTACTTCTTGAAGCTAAGGTATCTTCTGAGGAGGTGTTAAGGGATCTCCTAAAATTAAGGATTGGTCTCCTGACGGAGGGAGGAGTGGAATGGCCGCTCGATATTCTATGTCTTTGAACCTGCAAACAAAGTTCTTAGATGGGATGTTATGGAACTGATGTATTATATAAGAACACGTAAATCTTGATATGATAATTTACCTAACATATATAGAACCAATCAAAACGCTTATTTTCATAGCAACCACCTTGGTAACGGGGTCTTACCCGATAAGACCTACCGTTAGCTCGATAAGACCCCTGTAGCTTTTTGTCAAACAAACAGAAATTTATTTCAAGAAATTAAGTTTAATAAATAAATATTATAACCCCTACAAAATGAAAGTGCCACACAACAGTATTTCAGGTGATTTTAGGGCATAAACTTAACTTACTTTTGACATTTTCTAAGACATGTTTTATGACAAAAGATATGTAAGATTAAACCTAGTGTGCTTTGCTTTGAGTGAGCTTAAGAAATCTTGGTGTTTTCATGGCAACCGTGATGACAACAAGCGAATTTGATTTTTGACGTTCCACGAATCTGATTTAATCTTGGATTTTTAATTAATTGTTAGTTGTGGCGCGTTTATCAACGTAAAGTAAATCCTAATGATGTGTTTATATATTTTCCTTTATTACAAACAACTTTTATTTCGAGTTCAGTAAATTATCCAATAAAATACACCTCTAGAAGCGGCGTCTTATCTTCATACCTTTGTTTTTCACTGGAAATTAGATTTTCTAAGAAAATTATCACTCAATATAATTTTTACTTATAATCAAAGATCCTCGAGCTAAAGCTCTCGGGATCATATCAGATTATAAGTAAAAATTTAGTTTCGTGAAAATTTGTCAGAACAGCGGTATTACCAAAAAGACTCCTCCTCTATCGGTATACTACTGTTAAAAAGACATTTTTAGATGTCGCATTGCCATATTAAATGAGGAAATTTACATTTTTTTGTTCTTGTGACAGGACAGCTCAGAAATGTCAAGCAATATGGGGGGATCCTTGATTTATGGTGATGTGACCCATCATGTTCTAAGTTAAGAAATACAAATCAAAACTGCTTTAAAATTCGAAGGTGAGTTGTCCAAAATACACAACCATAATACAAATAAATATCGTTATAACTTCTATCTACGACTCACACTAAATCCCACATTTCACATATACACTGTCCCAAAAAACGTGTTTTCAAGTGATTCAGTAACTCTTTATTGAAATACCGTTATTTAATTACAATATCACCCATTTCTTTAGTACCATAATACCCTGTATTAGACTTCAAGGTCTACCAGTGGCGGCTAGTGTATAATGGGTTCTGATAATATAAAATTATTTATATATTTCTATTTTTTTTGTGTCTTAATTATCCTATATTTGCAAAACCAAAATTTTTAAACTTTATTTAGTATTATTTTCATCCATGTGGTTTGTCTTATCCGCAATAGGTCGCGGTTGCCTAACATCAATTGAATGAATCAAAGGTGAAAGGTGACGTATACTGCTCGTCGCAACATCGGCACATAACAAGTGATCGACCTTAAACCGATGGCCAATGAGAATTGTTTTTAGCCCGGGATTATCTCCCATAGTTTTAAGAGCGTGTTTACGTATACATACAGAGCGCCAAAGTTTTCCATGGCCCATGGTTTTAAAACAACTATGTTTATTTTTAAAATAATTTTAAATTTGTTTTACTGTTTATAAGATCTGCTGATGCAGTTTCGGAAACAGATATTTGAGGATAACACAATATATAAAAGCGCAGTTTTAATGTTTTTAAATTTTTATTGTTGAAACCTACGCTCTGCACACAACAGGTCACAAGCCGCTACTGAGGTGTACCATTGCTTTTGGGTATTTTCGCTTGCTCCTTGCATTAATATCCTTAATACCCAAAAGCTACTAAGGCTATGAAAGAATTACAACAATTTCTGCCTGCATTAATAAAGAGAGCTAAAAAGCAATATTACTAATGGACTCTAAAAAAGCTCATCTAAAGCCTAAATTCCCGTTGATACAGAATTAGAGTGATTGTATACATTTTCGAGCGTAACGGACTGATTGATCGAAAATTTGATTGATTGATCACGGTTCGGGGAATTAGGTAGGGCTTGAGAATGTAAGCCCTGATTGACGCCAGGATTTATAAAATTGTTCATTTCCTCATTGCTGGTATGTTAAAAGATAAATTTAAGTTTAACTCTAGAAAATGTAACCTATTATTTGTTCATCACATTTAGTAACATTTATTGTTTTCAAAAATTATAAGCAATCGTTTTGACATCGACGTCGTTAACTTTTATAATAGTTATGATCTTTTTCTGGGACGAGGAAGGACAAGGAAGCTTCTACCATACTTCAGAACCCAGGTTGTTTTAGTAAGCCTTCATTGGTTATAAGAAATATTTGGAAACCTTTGTTAAGTAAATGCAATCTTAGCATAAGACTGCGTACGAACTAAACGCATAACTGCGCCCATCTCAGTTATACTTCTGCATTTCACCTGATGACGACTGGAGATACTTACCACAAAGACACAATTCTTCTATCATTGACGAAACATCTTTGTCTTCAACCTTCAAACATACACTATCTAACAGCTAACTCCGTACACACAGGTTTTGCACAAAAAAATTCATTTTAAAAAAAGTCCAAAAATCAAATTTTTTCTTTGCGCCTGTAACTTTAAGGAATTATCGGTGACAAAGACGCTCTTAAGGCGAAGTTTTAATATGAAAACTTTCGCCTCAACTAAATTAACTTTGCCAATAAAACTTTATCTAAAGGCTTAAGACGCCGAGATTCCTTTATTTAAATTTATAATTGTCACATTGTTAGTGATACTCGAAAAAATAAGGAACTCGGTTACATAGTCGTTGTTGATTTTAACATCATAATAATTTATTTCAGTCACGTGTTTTCAGCGTGAAAACTTGTTTAGTGTTGTGCTGTTTTATGCACATAAATTAAAAAGTTAATAACGGCTTTCCATGTGACATGAAACCATTCCTTTAGTTAAGGTTGGCAACCGTGACATGGGGTGACTTATGATATAAAAAAAAAGAAGTAAATTACTTCCACCTTATGCATATTTATTTTTATTGGATTAATTAAAAAAAGACGTTTTCTCGAATAAGTAAAAGTAATGCTGTCTAAAATTATATTTACTTGACATTAAAGCATATTTCGACTTTGATTTAACAGCTAAACCATGTTTTTATGGTTGAAAACGAGGTTATTCCAGGGGGTTGGAAACTGTTGTCAAGCGCTGTTTGAGTGAGGAATGACCACGCTCGAAACTGACATCGGAATTGCAGCTTTTCACGCCCCTGCTATATCATCTTGTTAATGTTCCAGAACCCCGTTGCCTTAACTACTAACTTCAATCGCCACTTAGTATAGAGTGCAAATGGACAGCAGAAGTGAACAGCTGGTTTCTGCTACAAGTAAGAACTAAACAAACAGCTTGAATTAGTACTGTTAGCAGTGTTGTCAAAGTTACCCCAATTGGGGTAGATCTTGGTAAAAACTGTGCAACACTGAACAGTAACTATATGACATTTTGCCGTACAGTGAACTGGAAAAGCCTACTTTTCTCGTCACCTTACTGTAAAGGGAACAACAAATTTCCATGCGGGAGTAGAAAAAAATTATTATCCGTCTGCAGAAACTGGATTGTCCTTTTATGGCAATTCACCTCTATAGGGCCAAAAGTTCACACCTAGTATCTAAATAATTATTATTTCACATCTGGGACGAGTAACCCTAATACTCGGACCTATGCAAATAAGACATAGAAATTTAGAATATTCATATAAATCAGCGCAATATTCCCTGCGGCAAATAAGTCAAGATGACATAGAGTAAACAAAGTGTGGCGAGACGTAAATTTACAACGTGTTATTAAGGATAAACGTAAATTTTTCAGCATATTGTTAGAGCTAACTGGCATATTTCAACAGTGGCGTGGATGGAAAAAAATATAAATTTAAAAATAATGTTTACCAACGGAGCATCGAGATCAAAAGGACCAAATTTCTCGCTGAAATGGCTAATAATAAAGTAGCCGTTTATCAAGAAGCGTTCAATATTAAAAGTAAACCTTAGGGATTATTTTAAACATATATGTATAGGCGCTAAACATTTATATTTCTACTTCACATAATATTATCCAGTTTTGCGCAATATATGTAACGTAATTTGTGGGAAAAGGGGTTCCGGTCAAAAACTGTAGAATATAATTTGTGAACAGCGTCGGAAAAGGAGTATATATTTTTAGAAATGTTTTGAATTGGAAATTGGGATTGTTTCTTCAAGAGATCAGTAGGGAAATGCTTAATACAAATATTACAAGAAACTAACACAACGCACCCCAACTACTCTATTTTAATAAAGTTTTGGACTTACGTAAAATATTAATGATTTTCTTTAGTGGTTTAACAGCTATAGCCTATTTCAGAGAGATGTAGAGTAATAAAATGGGAAATTCCGTCCAGTTCGGCTCAATTTCGGTGTCGGCCATAGACGCAGGTAAATTTTGTGCATTAAAAATTATTTATAATAATTAACCAAAAAAAAAGAAGATAATTTCATAAGAAGGAACTATTAGCTATAGCAAATTTACACAAACATCGTTTTATGAAATATGCCGTGGAAGATATAGCTGAAAAACATAGTGTAACTGTGCTTCGCACACCGCCATATCATTACGAACTAAATCCTATAGAACGTATATGGACGCAAGTGAAAGGATTTGTAGCAAGACACAACACGACATTCAAAATGAATGACGTTAAGCTACTGTTTGATCAAGCCATTAAGAAAGTGACACCAGAGAACTGGCGAAAAGCAGTCCATCATGTCATTAAAGAAAAGGAGAAAATGTGGGATCTTGACCATCTGATCGATCGGACTGTCAAAGTGTTAATTATAACTACAAGAGGAGATGACAGTTCCACAGATGACGAAGAATATGATTTTTTATCATTTAATTTCTGTATAATGTATTTTTTGTATTTTGTATTTTTTTTATAATGTTTAATAAAAAATAAGTGTACCTAATACTATATACATAATGCACGCCTTTGTCACACCATTTTCAGTGTTTGTGAATGTATAACAATAGGCAAAACCCACAAATAGACCCAAACCCGGGTGGTACTACCTGCACTTGATGAAAATAAAGAATTTTGCAATAAAATCAATGCCAAATTATGAAAGTGGCTTAAATATTCGTTGGGTCACTCTGTAGTCCCTTTGCATATCTAATGAGCTTTTAATTACTCTACACCTTTCTGAAATAGACTATAAATAAAATTTTAAAAACATATCTGTTAATAAAAAAATTTTTAATGTGGCGTAATAAAAAGCAATTTTCAAAAATCCGGAGTTCAATGTATATTTTATTACACTTAAACATAATTTATTCGACTATTAGTAGGGAGACATATTTTCCTTTGCCCATTTTGACTACGCCACTGCATTTCAAAAACAACCCTTGCCATGCAGCCGGGAAATTTATGGCAGCCAGTCGGTCGTTGATTCTTTGTTTCAGAATAAATTTTCCAAAAAAAAAACGAGTTAAAATTTCGCAGCCATAACAAAGGCAAGCAACTATGTAGAAAATAGTTGCTTGTATACAATATTTAATAAATTTGCTTGCAATATGAGCAAGAGTTTAGATATAGGGTCCGCAGTAACGCATTAGAATGTTTTTTTACTTAAAAGTGACTTAAAAATGCTTTAGAATATATTTCAATTATTTATTTTCCTACGACCACCCATGAAAATGAGAAAAAAAGCACGGTTAACTTGGCTCGAAAGCGCCGAATATCACACGCGTGTTGAAAGAAATTATTTTAACTCTAGAGTGGAAATACAAGGCACACTATTTAATTTAGGCATATGATGCCAATTTGACAGACCACACCTATTTATTAAAAAGAACAAATTTTAGAAAGCAGTTTAGTTTATTTATCACGTATTTGTCGAGTGATTCAGAATTAGAGTGTGAAAATACGCCACCTGAAATTATGAAAAAGTTAAGAATATACTGGAAAATTTATTACCAGTCAAAACAAGCTCGCTGAAGAAAATGTCATATATTAAACTTAAGCAGAAAATGTTTATGGGTCGCCATAGCCTAGAGACTAGACCCATGACCTACGAATCGAAAGATCACAGGTTCAAATCCCATCAGGAGCACTTGACTTTTTTTATGAAAACATTAAATAATTTATAGAATTATTTTGAATTGAAATCTTCCTTGTTGGGTGAATTTTTTTAATTTATTTTTAATGCATCTTTCCTTGATTAAATAAAAAAAATCATTCAAGAAGGAAGATTTCAATTCAAAATAAATTTATAATTTATTTAATGTTTTTATAAAAAAAGTCAAGTACTCCTGATGGAATTTGAACCTGTGACCTTTCGATCTATTAAATTGGCATCATATGTTTAAATTAAATAGTGTGCCTTGTATTTCCACTCTAGAGTTGAAATATTTTTTTTCAGCTCTAGAGTTGAAATATTTTTTTCACAAATCAAAGGTTTTTTTAATAATTCTTTGTGGTCGTAGGAAAAATAGTGTACATTACTCGTGTGAAAGTGATTATTCTAACACTCGGAGAATTTCCGCACTCGGCTGACGCCTCTTGTTAAATATCTCCTCGTTTGAAAACTATCACTTTCATCACTTGTTATGTAATATACTATTTCCAAGCCACCTTTGATATTTTTTTATAATAATGACTGGAATAGTTGATAAAATGAGTTTTCTGCAAATAAGTTTTGATGCGTTAAAATTGCGATAGGGTTGTAATTAGGACAAATGTTTGAATTTTAATTCTGCATCGAATGATATAATAATATACAGGGGTTCCAATTTGAAATAAGAAAAATAAATTGCTTTAAAGTTTGCAAAGTTTGACACTAAACTTTGGACACCCTGTACAATTCGTATTAATCAAACTTAGTTAACGAGACTGTTCGACCTTTTTTTATTAAGTACCTTTATATAATTTTAATAACCAGGCATTATTTTTATCTTTTATAAATTTTTTCTACGACCACCTATGAAAAAGAGAAAAAAAGCACGGTTAACCTGGCTCGAAAGCGCCGAGTATCACACGCGTGTTGAAAGAAAATATTTCAATTCTAGAGTGGTAATACAAGGCACACTATTTAATTTAAACACATGGTGCCAATTTGACAGACCACACCTATTTATTAAAAAGAACAAATTTTAGAAAGCAGTTTAGTTTATTTATCACGTATTTGTCGAGTGATTCAGAATTAGAGTGTGAAAATACGCCACCTGAAATTATGAAAAAGTTAAGAATATACTGGAAAATTTATTACCAGTCAAAACAAGCTCGCTGAAGAAAATGTCATATATTAAACTTAAGCAGAAAATGTTTATGGGTCGCCATAGCCTAGAGACTAGACCCATGACCTACGAATCGAAAGATCACAGGTTCAAATCCCATCAGGAGCACTTGACTTTTTTTATGAAAACATTAAATAATTTATAGAATTATTTTGAATTGAAATCTTCCTTGTTGGGTGAATTTTTTTAATTTATTTTTAATGCATCTTTCCTTGATTAAATAAAAAAAATCATTCAAGAAGGAAGATTTCAATTCAAAATAAATTTATAATTTATTTAATGTTTTTATAAAAAAAGTCAAGTACTCCTGATGGAATTTGAACCTGTGACCTTTCGATCTATTAAATTGGCATCATATGTTTAAATTAAATAGTGTGCCTTGTATTTCCACTCTAGAGTTGAAATATTTTTTTTCAGCTCTAGAGTTGAAATATTTTTTTCACAAATCAAAGGGTTTTTTATAATTCTTTGTGGTCGTAGGAAAACTAGTGTACACCTAGTTTCACGGCTAACTTCCAGGTGAATAAAATAATTTTTAATTTGCTGCAATTTTTAGCCGCAACAGCCTATATATTTTCGGGTCGTGAAACTTCGTCTTTTAGCGTCTTTATAAATCAATAGTATGCGTAAGACAGAGAAATAAATGCCTTTGATCACTATTAAACACGATATTGTGATTTAATGCTTTGCAATGAATTTAAGAGACCCGCTGGCAATAGGTTGCCGTTAATTAGGTCACAAGAGTGGGGGAGAGGGGGGTATAAGGGTTTAATTGTTCGTTGTTTGAATATTAATAATAAATAAAATTAATTGCTATTGAAACCAAATTAAATGTTACGCAAAAAAATCTATTATCAAAATTTGACACAAAGTCTTCCTCCACTGATATATTATAGAAATATTTTAATCAACTTCTCTATATGTTTCGAATGCAGAAGCATTCATCTTCAGGAGAAAAATTAAAAGAAGAAAAGAGCAGTAGATATCACCCTATAACTGAGCAACACAATTATAGGTTCGGTATAAAATGAGTGGAACGATGAGGAAACCTTTTCCTCATCGTATTTTTACCTTCTATATTGCCACCCCACTTTAAGTATGGACTATTTCTTCAAGTTAATAATATTTGAGTAACGTCGAGTTGCACAAAGAATTTTAATAATTATTATTTAACCATCAAGTTTGACTGTGATATAAATGACTTTGACAGGCATTAAATAGGTACTAACATTCAAAGGTGCATGATTAGTAAATTAAAAATTAAGGTAACCGAGCCAGTATGATTTTGAGAAAATGGTTTCTGCCAATGTTACGTATGTCACAGTCAAACTTGCTGTTAAATAATTATTATTAAAATTCTTTGTGCAACCCGACATAAGTCTTGCATTTTTTGACATACCAATGACAGCTGTAGATTTCTAGATGACATCTGGGTCCGCTTTTGGAATACATTCTTCTACTGATACCTCATTTTAATGCTTAAGACATTCTATAATTTAAAAATAATAAAAAAATTTAATAAAAAAAAATTAAAATTAGTTTTTGCAAAAAATTTCGGCATATTTTGCGTTCCGGATATCATTCATTGAACATACGAACAGCAGCTTGGTAATTTCGACTAGCTTCGCCAAAAATAATAACCGCTTCAAATTTATCTACAAGCCATTTGAGACAATTTAGGGCTAAGAATATTTTATGTCAATCAGTCATTTAAAAATATTATGACAGCAACAATAAATAGTTATCTAATAGGTAAAAAAAATTTGCATAAAGTAATTTAAATTTTTTTTTAATAAAAAAAAATATTAATTGGAGAATTGGAGAACCCCATTTTCATTTAAAAAAATATTCCAGAAGTGGACCCAGCTGTCATCTTGAAATTTACAGCTCTCATTGGTATGTCAAAAAATGTCAGACTTACTCAAATATTATCTTGTCTTGGCCTCCTAAGTAAGTAATCGAAATGAATAATAAATCTCAACTTTTAAACTCTACCTCCCTATTGTCTAAAATACTATAAAATAACCTTACCTCACTTTCGATCTTTGTCACAGTCAATCAACAGCCAAATTATTATTTAATTTTAACGATCGCGCAACAACGCAAACGATCGCGCAACAACGCTTAGGCAGGCCGACACTATTTAGTGGACCAGCGCAAACATCGGGGCAGTGTTGCCAGACTGGTCAACGAATTATTCTGCGTAGTGGATCAAATGCTGAATTATATATCAAGGTTGTGTTATCAGATATATTTTTATTGGCCCCTTGCCCTTACTTCGTCCTTATCAAGAGTTTCAGAAAAAAACAAAATTCTGAATATTTTCATTTTATATTGTGTTTTAAATCTAATTGTTACTTATTTATTAAAAATTCTTTAAAAATCTGCATATTACAAAATGATTCCACAGCTTTGCAAATATGCTTCCAAAAATCTGCTAAATGTAGAAAAGTCTGATAGGTATTTATACGGACGATATAATTTGAAAAATAATGCTAATACGAAATGATTCTCCAGCTCTGCAAATAGATATGCTTCCAATAATCTGCTAAATGCAGAAAAGTCTGCTATTCTGGTAGGTAGGTAGTTATTTATACGGACGATAATTTGACAAATAATGCTAATCGACTTAAGATAGGTATATAAGTACTACGAGATCGTCTCAAACTGGGGGATTTGCTGAATGCGAAAAGTCAAACCTTATCGGAGTATGTGGTGCCGACCCGGTCATTATGATTTTGCTCCAATATTGACATATGTCTTTTGTTGTAAATTAAATTAAAAATTATTATTAAGGAAACTATTTTAGTATTTATTAGCATGCCTAGTTTGAAAGCGTAAATTGATTTACGTGTAATGTTTACCGGTAGCTTAGCGATAGACAGGAAGATATCAAAACGGTAGATACACCGCTAAAACTAAAGATCTGGCAACACTTATCAATATTAAAAGCGTCATTGGCTGGCTGCATTAAATTCGCTTCTTCCCAGAATTATATTAGTAGCCGGTTTTACTCGGCTGTATATATAGTGCGTATCATATGAACAATTCACCAAATTTCGATATTTCCACCTGGAAGTTAACCGTGAAACTAGGTGTACATTACTGGTGTGAAAGTGATTATTCTAAAACTAGGAGAATTTCCGCACTCGGCTGACGCCTCGTGCTAAATATCTCCTCGTTTGAAAAGTATCACTTTCATCACTTGTTATGTAATATACTAATATTGGGTAATACATAAGGTGACAGTTCAATGCTTGTAACTATTTTAAAAATATTTATATATTATACAAAAAAAGCCCAATGAACGAAATTGCTTTTGTTACATTTGCGAGCATTCGACCGTCACTATATGACCAGTAAATTGTATTTAATTGATATTAATAATATGAAATTACTCGTAAATTTTGTTTTAATTTATCAAAGCTTATCAAGGCTAGCAGAAATTATACAGCGATAAAATATGTGATAATAAAGTGAACAAAAAATGAGAATGTCCAGGAAAGATAAAGCAACAGTCTAGTTTTAACTTATTCTATAAATTTGTTAGAGGTGCTGGTATGCTCAAGAGTGTCTAATAACGATACAGATGGCGCTCCGTGCCACATCTTACTGGTGTGTCCCACCACTGTGCTGCCATAAGCAGCTTTGAGTTCTCTTTGTTTCGTCGGATCCTAGCTCTACTGATGAGTCATGATATGACGAAACGCGTCTAGGGATGGATCTGACGAAATAAAGAGAAATTCTTCTTCTGTAATTTTAACTGGTTTATTACGGTTGCTAATATAAAATGACATAACATTTTTATTAGAACTAGTATAAAATGAAAATTAGTTCTTTAGAGTTTAAAGACAAAAATAGTACAGGGTGAGTTAACAATAGAGTAGAGTTCATTTTCTCCTTTATCTTAAGAATTAGTTAAAAATTCGAAATACAAAAGTTGTAGAGACCATTGAGGTGCACAGTTTAAAATTATGCTGGAGTATACAGAGTGGCCCAAAATAATGTGGCGAATACAGGGTGTCCCACCGGGAACCGAATCGATCTATATATAGAAAACTATACATAGGAAAATTTTGAAAATTTGACAGTATTTTGATGCTGATGGGGGCGACCGGGCTAAAATATTTTCATAATGGTGGCACTTCCGGTTATACCGGAAGTCCGGTTATACCGGAAGTAAGTGTCAATTTGCTTATTTTAAATGGGACACCCTATATATTATTACATTTTTGCAAGATTCTAGGCAGATTTTGTGTACCATATCCTATACCTATGTCTAAACGTTTTTGACATATTTGAATTTTTATGTCAAAAATTACGTTTGCAAGGCTTAGAATAATTATCAATTTTTTCTATAAAGAAGCCTTATTTATTTAATTTAAGTGCGACTCTTTGTTATAAAGGACCTGCTTTAATAGATTTTTTATATTATTTTGAAAACTATTAATACAGGGTGTTTAAAAAATAAGATTAAAAATGAAATTGAAAAAACTGCAAAAAGTCTAGATTTTTAAATGGAAACACCCAAATTTTATAATTATTTCTTATTTAGCATTAAAAATAAGGATAAGTTTGTGTAAAATTGTATATCTCAAAAATTTTTAGTTTTCGAAATATTGCCAATTTAGTATTTTTATATGGCGATCTTGCAGCAGATTTTAAGTTCAGTTGCTCCTAGTTGGCTATGACGGCATTGAAGCTGTCACTTGCCATTTGACAATAATAAATAATCATGCCGGGACGCTTAAATTGTACAGTGTCATAGCCAACTAGGAGTAACTGAACTTAAAATCCGCTGCAAGATCGCCATATAAAAATACTATATTGGCAATATTTCGAAAACAAAAATTTTTTGAGATATACAATTTTACACAAACTTACCCTTATTTTTAATGCTAAATAAGAAATAATTATAAAATTTGGGTGTTTCTATTTGAAAATCTAGAATTTTTGCAGTTTTTTCAATTTCATTTTTAATCTTATTTCTTAAACACCCTGTATTAATAGTTATCAAAATATTATAAAAAATCTATTAAAGCAGGTCCTTTATAACAAGAAATCCCACTTAAATTAAATAAATAAGGCTTCTTTATAGAAAAAATTGATAATTATTCTGAGGCTTGCAAACGTCATTTTTGACATAAAAATTCAAATATGTTAAAAACGTTTAGACATAGGTATAGGACATGGTATACAAAATCTGCCTAGAATCTTGCGTAAAATGCAAAAATGTAATAATATATAGGGTGTCCCATTTAAAATAAGCAAGTTGACACTTACTTCCGGTATAACCGGAAGTGCCACCATTATGAAAATATTTTAGCCCGGTCGCCCCCATCAGCATCAGCATACTGTCAATTTTTTTAAATTGTCCTATGTATAGTTTTCTATATATAGGTCGATTCGGTTCCCGGTGGGACACCCTGTATACTTGGGTTTTTTAAATGGAACACCCTATATATTGTGTTATTTTTTAATTCTTTGCTTATTTTGAAAATGTCTAAATTCAATAGTTTTTGAGATATTGACGTTTAAAATATAGCATTTTTAGACTTTGACATGCTGTAACATTGGAACGGTTCCTCTTAGAAAAAAATGGTTTTCACCTCCCTATCTCAGTTTTTTATTTTCTATCCAAAGAAACACACTTATAAATTACCAGGTTAAACCAAAACACCAGTTTTAACGGTTAAACTTTTCGATGGGGAATAAAAAATTAAGGTGAGCAAAAAATGGTTTTGAGGGTGATGAGCTCTTCAGAAGTAGATCCGCTATTTGTCTAAATTCGGTTTGTTCAGGATAAGTCCTTCGGTAATGTTACTCGTAATATCATTCCCAGTCCCAGTTAACCCCAGCCTAGGTTAATTGAAGCAAAACGGTCTCGCAATTAGTGAATATTGATTTGAAAATACTGAAATATTTTCCCTCGAAAGATCTAACACGGTGAAGAGGGATGGCTTATCATTAATTTTGTCTGACAGTTTGGGCATTATTGAATTTTACCCGACCTTGTACGCGTTTTTTCGAGTTGGCCCAGCACAGTCTAATTTAGTTTTATTTGTATTTACGGTCAGCAAAAAATAGAAGATGAATTCGTTATTCAACAAAAAATTGTTTCCGCTAAATAAAATTAATTACAGTGATTTTGCTCTTTATTAAGGGTAGTATTTCAATGTCTCTACTATTTATTAAAAGAAAAAAATTTTAGAAAGCAGTAATTGTAAATAGTTTAACTTATTTATTATGTATTTGTCGAGTGATTTAGAATTAGAATGTGAAAATACGCCATCTGAAATTATAAAAAATGTTAATAACATACTGGAAAATCTTTTACCCGAAAAAACAAATTGTGATTAAGAGAGTGCCATGTATTAAACAACAAATCTTTATTGGTATCGATAGCGTAGAGAATAGAGCTCTAGCCTACAGATCGCAAGGTCACAGGTTTAAATCCCATCAGGAGTATTTGACTTTTTTTTTATAAAAATATTAAATAATTTATAGAATTATTTTGAATTGAAATCTTCCTTGTTGGGTGGATTTTTTAAATTTATGTTTAATACATCTTTATTCTGGTTAATCTAGAAATCAATCCAGGACTAGTTCTTATGATATATAAAATATGAAAAAATTAAACTACAAATAACGGAAACTATAAAACCAGATATTGAGTTGAACATAATCCTAAGTATGGTAATTTCAACACTAGTGTTAATATTTTTTTTTCAAGACTAAATTAGACGGGCGGGGTGGTCATTTCTAACAATTTTTATGAAACAAAATTTTTCATTATCAATGTTAATAAAAGTAATAAATAGTAGAGCTAATTAAATTTAATTATTTTAATTAAGAACGGTGTGCCTGAGGAGAAAAATGAAAGAAACCATTTTTATGCAGAATTGACCAGGCTAGTCCGAAATACTATCCACATGGAAAAATATCAGTGGCGTCCCACTTTTTTTCTAAAAAATATTCTTTATTTAAAATTTTAGAAATTATTCTATTCGCGATAACGCTGAAACGAACGGAGATATCGAGCTGCGGTTTTAATATTTTTTCTAGCAAATTTGATCTACTTTTCGATTATGGTATCATAATTATACCGGATGATTTATTTTTTCGGAGTAAAATTAAAAAAATATGTTATTATTACAAATTGCGCCCTCTAGCATTATTTTGAGAACTATTATGGACAACTAAATACAATTGGTGAAAGTGCATACATTTCTCTTCCAAACAGTCTTTAGTTTGCTAAAATCGGATAAGTCGTTTATAAGTTACAGCGATTTAACTGATTACACTTTCAACCCCCCTTATTAAGGTCGGTACGCCAATGAGCATAAGACCAAAATGATGCATAATTGTTGCCTTTTAATGGTGTTATCAAAGATATACCTTAATGTGAAATTTTCGGAGATATGTAAACTTTTATGATTTACTTTTCAATTACGCCCTCTTGCGGCAAAATGCGGAACTTAAAAATAATATCCAAGATTTTCTCATTGCCACTTTAGTTATAATTTTTTTTTTCCTGAATTTCTATGCCCAGTAGTTTCCAAGATATGGCCGCTCGTCACCCATAATGAATCACCACATTACTCGTGTGAAAGTAATTATTCTAAAACTCGATGAATTTCCGCACTCGGCTGACGCCTCGTGCTAAATATCTCCTCCTTTGAAAAGTCACTTTAATCACGTGTTATGTAATATACCTACTATTAATTTCCTTTCTCTCCATTTGTTAAAGTAAACCTTAAAAAACTGCGTATACCAGACGAAAAAAAAACAAGGACTAAAGTAGCGTTAATAAACTCTAAAACAACAAAAAAAACAAAGAAACTAATAAATAAAATAAACTTAAAGTCAAAATTAAATTTCCCCTTAAAGCCAGGTTAAGTTATTTACCCAACCTTACTTTGAAGGTGCTCTGTCAGGCAGAGAAAATATCTGGATATTTCGAAACTAATTTTCTACAGTGTTGTTTGTTATTTTTACCTAGGACATGGCAGTCTTAAATATTATTGCTTTGCTACGTGATATGCTAAGTTGTCAGTTCTGCTATATTTCGTATGGGTACAATTGGAACAGATCAGAACAGAATATTAAAATTTTTATCGTCAGACAGTGGCGTAGTCAGAAAATATGCTCTGGGGGGGGGGGGGGGGGGGCGCTCAATGGGCGTAAGTAGGACATTATTTTTTTAGGAGAAAGGGACAGTCGGGACTACATGTATTTAATGATATTGCACCTAGCGAAGAAGGCGGGAAAGCGCCGCAGGCAAAAAATTTTCGGTGCCCCGCCCAAAGTTTCGTTTAAAATTCACGTAACAACTATCAAATTTCGAAAATTAAATTATTACCTCTCCCCCTCTGCATGGTTGGATTAAATTTGTTTTTGTAAATGTTTTTTTTTTAAATTTTATTTTTGATATTCCTAGGTGGCTCTTTATTTTAAAAAAAAATTTTAAATTTGTGAAAAATATGAATATTGGTGTCAATCCAAAATTTTAACATAAGACGTATGTATAACTCTAACCAGCGTTTTTCGGGGTTGGGTTTTTCATGATTAAAAATAAAGTAAATATCGTAGTAGAGTTTAGTGTCCGCATAATTAAATAGAAAAGGTTTTTTTAGCGTCAGGCGGACAAAGTAGTGCATCTATCTTTTGCATTGAGTACACAGGGACGCCAAAGGTAATGGGTTCCCTGGGGCACAGGTAGATAATGACAGGCTGTTATTAGAACTCATCAGAAAGCCATAACCTGTAAGCGACCCCCAGTACAGCGATGGTTATGGCTTTCTGATGAGTTCTAATAAGAACGAAACAGCCTGTCATTGTCTACCTGTGCCGCAGGGAACCCATTACCTTTGGCGTCCCTGTGTACTCAATGCAAAAGATAGATGCACTACTTGGTCCGCCTGCCGCTAAAAAAACCTTCTGTTCAAAGTAAATATCGTTCACCACGCCAAAATTGATAATTTTTTCAGAAATCATGTATTTTAGGTGCGTAGATCTAAAAGCAGTTTTTGGTGCCAATGCTTAGGTTTTGAAATACTCCTTCTTAAGTGCCGTTTCGTATATACATAAGTAGGGAAAGATGGAGAGTTCTGCATCCTCTATTACTCCAAGGCCTCTGCGCATGCCCAGGCACTGTTTTTAAACAGGGCTGTTTTTAAACAGGGCTGTTTTTATACAGGGCTGTTTTTATACAGGGCTGTTTTTAAACAGGGCTGTTTTTAAACAGGGCTATTTTAAAACAGCTAAAACAGCCCTGTTTAAAAACAGCCCTGTTTAAAAACAGCTAAAACAGCCCTGTTTAAAAACAGCTAAAACAGCCCTGTTTAAAAACAGCTAAAACAGCCCTGTTTAAAAACAGCCCTGTTTAAAAACAGCCCTGTTTAAAAACAGCCCTGTTTAAAAACAGCCCTGTTTAAAAAAAGCCCTGTTTAAAAACAGTGCCTGGGCATGCGCAGAGGCCTTGGAGTAATGGAGGATGCAGAACTCTCCATCTTTCCCTACTTACATAATAAAGCATTTTCGTTTCTACCCGCACTATTTTTTATTATAAATTATCACACTTATTCCATAAAAATGTCTCAATTAAAATATTTACTTTAATTTTTGTTTTTTAAAATAAATACCTAATTGTTTTTTGTTTTTGTTGTAAAAATATTTTATTGCATTGAGTTATATTTTTGTTGAATTAAAATAGCCCTAAAAAGAGGAAAACGGAATAGACAAGTATATAATAGAAAAATACTATAAGATATTATTCTTTTTACTCGTTTTTCTATAAAATTGCATTATAAATCAATAACTAAAACGATATGCGTCTGAAACCTTAATCTCTATATAAAACAGGACTTTTAGAAGGAAAAGTTTAAAAACTAAACGTTTCCTACAAGATCTTTGTAATCTAAGCCAAGAATACATTATTTAAAAATTTAAATTAAGAGTCCAAGCGTGAGACGAAAAATTAGGTTTAAATTAGACTTTTAGACCTGAGCTCCTAGGCTCGAGTGTGTGTGGGGGGGGGGGGGCTGCTGCCCGGCAGCCTTCCCCCCGTAAAAACGCCACTGGGCCTGGCCCAACGATCTAAATAAGTGAACCTGCCCTGGATCGACCCAGGTGCCTTCCGCTTGCAATGCGTGAACCCTGCGCTAGACTGCCACCTACAACCTGAAGTCATGAATATGCAGAATTCTGGTATTGACCACTTACTATAATACTCTTTTAATTATTGGTATTTATAACAAAACTTGGCAACGTACAAAATTGTGGCCGCCATGTCGCAGACTCTAGTTTATTAGCACGCCTCAATCAACCCGAACTGAGATTAATTTTCTTTTAAATGTCACCTAATTAAAATGACGTTAATGGCCTTTAGGGACCAAATTTTCCTTCGATGTTTAATTAATGGTCCCACATCAAGTTGTGAAACATATTCAGCCTGATTCACTAATTAGACTTTCAAAATACAGGGTATATATTTTTTGAACTACTGCAATATAATTTTGATGATTATTAATGGGTAGGATTCCTGTATAAAATGGTAGACCTATCGTACGGCTAGTATACAGGGTGATTCCTAAGTTGATATTTTTGTTTTAGCTGTGTATAGAAGGCATTAAAATAAACAACATTTTCAAATACCTTTTTTCAAAAAGCTCAAAAATAAGATACTTACATTCATTTATTACACTATGGATCAAATACGGTCCTGCCTAACTTGTCCGTTGAATAACATTAAGAAAACTTCTGGGTGTAGGATGAGCCCGCAAGGCAAAGCGTTCTGCGTATAATCTCGAAGCAGCAGCCGCACTTTGACGACGCTCACCGTAAATTAGCACCATATCAACTAGTTTATTGTTTTCAAATTTTACCATTTTCACGTGTCACCAATTTAAAATTAACTTGGTTCAGAAAAACACACCGCAGCGGATTGCGAAATAAATAACTGACCACCGACCCGTAAATTGCATGACGAATAAGACAAAAACAACATAAAGTATAGCAGGCTACGTTTTTATGATCACTTAGACTTTTTACTTCTGTATCTCGCCTACTTTTAAGTCTTAAAAAAAAGGGTATTTGAAAATGTTGTTTATTTTAATGCCTTCTATACACAGCTGAAAAAGAAGTATCAACTTAGGAATCACCCTGTATATGCTATCCGTAATGGTGGGAACCATTTGATTTTATACCAGAATAGTCCATTCAAAACCTGGAAACTTAGATCTCAAATTTTCAAATAAAAAAGTTCACTAATTTAACAATATATATGTAGGTACATGTAACCTTACTTCAATTGCTACTACTATAACACCTCGCAAATTAAAGTACATCGAAGAGTATTAGGTTGAATAAATCGCCCTATTGGTTTGGGGAAGTTGAAAGAAATTAGGTCTTGTTGTATAAGGGACTCTTAATTAATACGAAATCACGGTTTTGAGGCCTTGAAACGTAAATTTTCCATTGTTTGTTCATAAAACAAGGGGGAGCGTTAAATAAATAGCTAATTGTGCAACTAATTTAAACGTAAAATTCAGAAAAGTACGGTTAACCTAGTTTTAAAACAAGAAGGGCTAATTTTTGGAGCATCAGGATCTTGAATACATTATTTTAAAAAAATATGAATATTGGTGTCAATCCAAAATTTTAACATAAGACGTATGTATAACTCTAACCAGCGTTTTTCGGGGTTGGGTTTTTCATGATTAAAAATAAAGTAAATATCGTAGTAGAGTTTAGTGTCCGCATAATTAAATAGAAAAGGTTTTTTTAGCGGCAGGCGGACAAAGTAGTGCATCTATCTTTTGCATTGAGTACACAGGGACGCCAAAGGTAATGGGTTCCCTGGGGCACAGGTAGATAATGACAGGCTGTTATTAGAACTCATCAGAAAGCCATAACCTGTAAGCGACCCCCAGTACAGCGATGGTTATGGCTTTCTGATGAGTTCTAATAAGAACGAAACAGCCTGTCATTGTCTACCTGTGCTGCAGGGAACCCATTACCTTTGGCGTCCCTGTGTACTCAATGCAAAAGATAGATGCACTACTTGGTCCGCCTGCCGCTAAAAAAAACCTTCTGTTCAAAGTAAATATCGTTCACCACGCCAAAATTGATGATTTTTTCAGAAATCATGTATTTTAGGTGCGTAGATCTAAAAGCAGTTTTTGGTGCAAATGGTTAGGTTTTGAAATACTCCTTCTTAAGTGCCGTTTCGTATATACATAAGTAGGGAAAGATGGAGAGTTCTGTATCCTCCATTACTCCAAGGCCTCTGCGCATGCCCAGGCACTGTTTTTAAACAGGGCTGTTTTTAAACAGGGCTGTTTTTATACAGGGCTGTTTTTAAACAGAGCTGTTTTTAAACAGAGCTGTTTTTAAACAGGGCTATTTTAAAACAGCTAAAACAGCCCTGTTTAAAAACAGCTAAAAAAGTTGTAAATATTTCGAAATATAAAAATTGCTACGGACAAATTAGCTAAATTTGCGGTAAAACAAGCCTTATACTACCTAAGCCTATCTTAGAAATCACGCCTAGTATGGAGACCATGTTGTTATCGCATACTCTCGATCTCCGATCATTTTGGAATTAGGATCAGTTAAATGGGTTTAACCAAGGATATTACTTTTCTTTGTGAATGAAGTTGGCTTTTGGTAGACCCCAGACCACAGCAAGAGTAACATAACTACTATATTATACTCTATTAACTGCTAGATATATATTAGTTATGGCGCTATATGTGGTACAATGCATTCTTTAAATTGAAACTTACCAGCTCATCTGCCGGGGGGTCAGTCCAAAACTGCTCCACACTTTTGGTCCTCGAGTAGTCCAAAGCACATGGTCCAACCAGAAGCGAGCTTAGAATTGTACCATAATCTGGGTCAGCTACTAAGGCGTCTTTGTCGTAGTACTTTGGGGCATTGCTTACTAGATAGTCTATGATTTTTGCTAGTTGCTTATCGAAGAGAGCTAATCTGAAAATAGAAGGAAGACGACTTAGTCTCATATGTCTAAGTTTATGCCACTTGTTTTTTATGAATTATTTTTGAGTCCCTTACAATATAACACGATTACAAGGAATTTGTTCTTTTTCGATTTATAAAAATCAACTTTAGTCGGAAATATGTATCATATATATTAATATACTGTGCAAATCCAGTGCCCTTAGTAAAAAACGTGTATCATATGTTACCATATTGTACAGATCCAGTGCTATTAGTAGGAAATGTATATCATATGTAAACATATTGTGGTCATATGTCCAATTTCAGTGCCCAATCCAAGATGAAAGTGAATAAATCCTATACTCTGTTTTTTATTTCGGCTTATAAAGCTCAAAAGACCCCAGAAGTCTCTAAACAGCGAATGAAACCCAATAAGTAAAAATATTTTGGTCAAAGCTCTAACTCTACAAAAGCATTACGTAATCCCAGAAATATCCTTTTGTTGCCCTTAACTCTTAGGGGGTTTTAAGAAGACATACAACTTATACAGTTCATAATATATATTCCAAATGGCGGGAGTTTTTGTAAACATATTTTTTACCGTATGAAATTCGATATACCTGTTTATGAAAACCTTTCCTATACTACTAAAATATTTTTTCCTACGACCACTTATGAAAACGAGAAAAAAAAGCACGGTTAATTTGGTTAGAAAGCGCCGTATATCACACACGTGTTGGAAAAAATATTTCAACTCTAGTGTTGAAATACAAGGCACACTATTTAATTTAAACATATGGTGTCAATTTGGCAAACCACCCATATTTATTAAAAATAACAAATTTTAGAAAGCAGTAATTGTGTGTTTAACTTATTTATGATTTATTTGTCGAGTGATTCAGAGTTAGAGTGTGAAAATACGCCATCTGAAATTATAAAAAATGTTAATAATATACTGGAAAATCTATTACCAGAAAAAATAAATCGCGCTGAAGAGAGTGTCATATATTAAACAACAAACAACAAAATCTTTATTGGTAGCGATAGCTTAGAGAATAGAGCTCTAGCCTACAGATCGCAAGGTCACAGGTTCAAATCCCACCAGGAGTATTTGACTTTTTTTATATAAACATTAAATAAAATTTATAGAATTATTTTGAATTGAAATCTTCCTTCTGGGATGGATTTTTTAAATTTATGTTAAATGATGATTAAATTAAAAATTTTTTATTCTGGTTAATCTAGAAGTCAACCCAGGATTAATTTTTCCTATGATATATAAAATATGAAAAAATGAAAAAGTTAAAGTGCAAATAAAGGAAAAGCCTATCGACAAACTATGAAACCAGATATTAAGTGAAACATAATCCTAAGTATGCTAATTTCAACACTGGTGTTGATATTTTTTTTCGCAAAACAAAGGCTTTTTTAATAATTCTTTGTGGTTAGGTAGGTACGCTTATTTTTTATTAAACATTATAAAAAAAAATACATTATACAGAAATTAAATTATAAAAATCATAATATTCTTCGTCATCTGAGGAACTGTCATCTCCTGGACGTTATAATTAACGGATCGACGGTCCGATTGATCAGGTGGTCAAAATCCCATGTTTTCTCCTCTTCTTTATTGACATGATGGACTGCTTTTCGCCAGTTCTCTGGTGCCACTTTCTTAATGGCTTGATCAAAGAGTAGCTTAACGTTTTTCATTTTGAATGTCGTGTTGTGTCTTGCTACTAATCCTTTCACTTGCGCTCATATTAGTTCTAATGGATTTAGTTTGCAATGATATGGCGGTGTGTGCAGCACAGTTACACTATGTTTTTCAGCTATATCTTTCACGGCATATTTCATAAAACGATGTTTGTTTAAATTGGCTATAACTAATAGTTCCTTCTTTATCTCAATTTATTTTCTTTGGCGAGTTATTATAAATAATTTCACCGCATACAACAGCTCCAAGATGTTTAAATAAACTTGATAAAGTACGATAGGAGCGTACGAAACGTCGTGACTTACAATGAGTTGTTTATCAATAACCTAATATACCCAAGAAATACCAAATATAGCCGAACTGGACGGAATTTCCCATTTTATTACTCTACACCTTTCTGAAATAAACTATAATATAATTTGACCATTGAAAGATTAAAGTCGAAATGCACGAAAATTCAATAATTAACGAACTGTTTAACTTTGACTGTGACATCAATGGACAATAGCAAAACTAATTTTTTAAGTCGTGGTATATGCGCTACTTCTGTCACTCCGATAAAAAAAAATTTTTTTATTTTTAAAATTATAAAAAATTATTTTTATTAAATGATTACCAAAAGAGTCACCTTCAGCCTTTTGATCTATCGGAACGAGGAAAATTAAAATACCCACAGTTTTCCTGTCACGTTGTGGCAGGAAATGTCGATAATAAAATTCTCATTTTCCTGCCCGCACAAAGCAAAGAGATTCGACCTTTGGCATTCTCTTTTAATCCGTTTGTTTTCATTATTACCTTTTTGTTTACCCAATAGATTTAGCTCTACATTCAGAAAGCGAACATAAAAAAAAATAATAAAAAAAGTGTTTGTATTGCGCAGTGATTGGTGTAGCTCTGGGGATTTTATTTTTACAGTCAACGGAATACAATGCCTTATACAGACTTAACCTAGTGCCTAATACATTAGTGTTGATACAGGGTGATTCCTAAGTTGATACTTCTTTTTTAGCTGTGTTTAGAAGGCATTAAAATAAATAACATTTTCAAATACCTTTTTTCAAAAAACTAAGAAATAAGGTGCTTACATTCATTTATTACACTACAAATCAAATATGGTTCTGCCTAACTTGCCCGTTGAATAATATTAGGAAAACTTCTGGGTGTAGAGAAGAAACATCCGCACTTTTACGACACTCACAATAAATTAGCATCATAATTAGTTCATTGTTTTAAAATTTTACCATTTTAACCAATTTATTAAAATTAATTTGCTTCAGAAAATCACAACGCGCCGCGAATTGCCAAAATAAATAACTGTCGACCGATCCGTAAAGTGCATGACTAACATACAAAAAACGGAGAAAAACAATATAAAGTAAAGGGCTACGTTTTGATTGCCAGGCCCGCATTTAGATTTTTACTTCTGTAACTCGGCTATTTTTAAGTTTTTAAAAAAAAGGTATTTGAAAAAGTTATTTATATTAATGCCTTCTATACACAGCTAAAAAAACTATCAACTTAGGAATCACCCTGTATAAGACAAGCTTTATCTGACTAGTTTTGTACGAAAGAAACTATTATTATATATATATATGTGTTTCTAATAAAGGTATGCTTTATTAAACATGATAAAAAAAATTGCGCATGAGTTGTCTAATTAAATCAGCTCAAGGCTACTGTTAATTAAAACTTATTTAATTAATTTTATACATTTTATTATATCTCATACTAATATGGAGTCGAACACTTCATTTTGTGTTTATTTTATTTTCCTATTTTAAATATTAATTAAATAGCAAGTTTTTCAAAATTTCAACCTTTAGAGATTTTTAATAGTTATTAGTCTATTTCTGAAAGGTGTAGAGTAATGAAATGGGAAATTCCGTCCAGTTCGGCTCAATTTCGGTGTCGGCCATAGGCGCAGGTAAATTTTTATGTATTAAACTATTTATGATAACTAACCAAAGAAAAAAAAAGATAATTGATAAAGAAGGAACTATTAGCTATAGCAAATTTACACAAACATCGTGTTATGAAATATGCCTTGGAAGATATAGCTGAAAAACCTGGTGTAACTGTGCTGCGTACACCGCTGTATCATTGTGAAATAAATCCTATAGAACTTATAAGGGCGCAATTGGAAGAATTTTGTAGCAAGACACAACACGACATTCAAAATTTAAGACGTTAAGCTACTGTTTGATCAAGCCATTAAGGAAGTGACACCAGAGAACTGGCGAAAAGCAGTCCATTATGTTATTAAAGAAGAGGAGAAAATGTGGGATCTTAACCACCTGATCGATCCGTCAAGAGGAGATGACAGTTCCTCAGATGACGAAGAATACTAGGATTTTTTATAATTTGTCACACCATTTTCAGTGTTTGTGATGGGATAAAAATAGGCAAAACCCATAAATTGACCCAAACCCGGGTGGTACTACCTGCACTTGTTAAAAATAAAGAATTTTGCAATGAAATTAATGCCAAATTATGAAAGTGGCTTAAATATTCATTGGGTCACTCTGAAGTCTCTTTGCCTACCTAATGAGCTTTTATTACACTACACCTTTCTGAAATAGACTATAGCCTTGGCCATAAATAGGGTTCTAAAAATATAAAATGTCAAATTTAGAAAAAAAAAAATTTTTAATCAAGGGTAGCCTTACGCTTATGTATATAAGCAACCTATCCGCGTTTTGTTTTTTTATGTATTATATTTGATAAAAAATACCATTAATTAGGAAAAAAATGAGTGAAGGTCGATTTTAGACGAAATCTTATACTATAAATGGAACGGCGGGCCCATATCTAAAGATGGTGCAAACCAGATATTTTTTATAAACGTATTTATCCAGACTTAAAAATTTCATTAACCTCAACTTTTTTCGCTGCGTTCAAAAGGAGGCCATATTAATTTTCAATCCCTTTATCAGGGTTTAACGAAACAAGGGAGAAAATCTAAATTTAAATACCGCCAACTTTCTGATGTTCTTTCGCATTTTATGAACTCATCGGGATTGGGTTATAAACGTGCCTCCAATAAAATAAAAAACGAGCGAAATGTTTAAGCCCTTTTTCAAGCGCTTTACTTTTGTTTAATGGCCTTAAATTAGGGGAGGCCGGAGTAAGTGGTGCAGATCGATCTTTGGATATTTTTTATATATCGAGTGAGAAATTAACTGAAAAATTGTTTTATTGGAGTTTCATTCGTTTGGCTCTGTGTACCAGTGGCATATTTAGGGGGGGGGGGCTGCCGGTATGCAGCTCCCCCGAGCCGAGGAGCTCGGGTCTAAAAGTTTAATTGCAACCTAATTTTACGTCTCATGCTTGGACTTTTAATTTGAATTTTTAAATAATGTATTCTTGGCTTAGATTACAAAGGTCTTGAAGGAAACGTTTAGTTTTTAAATGTTCCTTCTCAAAGTCCTGTTTTATATAGAGATGAACGTTTCGGACGTATATCGTTTTAGTTATTGATTTATGATGTAATTTTATAGGAAAACGAGTAAAAAGAATATATTTTATAGTATTTTTCTATTATATCTTTGTCTGTTCCGTTTTCCCTTTTTTAGAGCTATTTTAAATCGAAGAAAATATAACCCAATGCAGTAAAATATTTCTACAGCCAAAACAAAAAACAATTAGGCATTTATTTTTAAAGAGAAAAATTAAAGCAAAAATTTTAATTGAAAAATTTTTTATGGAATAACTGTGATAATTTATAATAAAAAAAAAATGCGGTTAGAAATGAAACTGCTTTATGATGTATAGACGAAACGGCACTTAAGAAGAAGTATTTCAAAACCTAAGCATTTGCACCAAAAACTGCTCTTAGATCTACGCCCTTAAAATACATGATTTCTGAAAAAATCATCAATATTGGCGTGGTGAGCGATATTTACTTTATTTTTAATCATGAAACCCCAAGCCCAAAAAACGCTGGTTAGAGTCTTATGTTAAAATTTTGGATTGACACCAATTCATATTTTTCACAAATATAACAAATGTTTTTTTTTAAGAAAGAGCCAGCTAAGAATATCAAAAAAACTAAAAATAAATTTAATCCAACCATGCAGAGGGGGAGAGGTAATAATTTAATTTTCGAAATTCGATAGTAGGTAGGTGAATTTTGAATGAACTTTGGGCGTGGCCCCGAACATTTTTCGCCTGCAATATCATGAAATACATGTAGTCCCGACTGTTCCTTCCAGGAAAAAAAAGTCCTACGTACGCTCACTGAGCTCCCCTCCCCCCCCTGGGGTGTATATTTTCTGGCTACGCCACTGCTGTGTACAAACTAAATAATAGAAGTGTTCAATACTGTGAAGCTTTTGTACACTGTTAGTTGCTGCTAGAAACTGGTTTATGGCAGTCCGATGAGTACAAATAAGGACGAAACGGCCGTCATTGCAGGTGTGGCTTGTTAGTATTTTTACAGGTGGAACAAATTTTAATGACAGTAATCTAACCTAAGTAAAATATAGTTTAGAGTGCATAGATGGGCAAAGGAACAATTTTATCTACTAATAAACACCGCAAAAATATAAAATACTAAAATAGCGTTATTGGTGTGACTTTTTTTTTAATTACATTAAACAGCTTCACTTTATTAATATTTTTTTATATAATTCTCTTACCATTATGTAGTTGTGTATTTGTATATCAAATCAACCCTTCTATTCTTTCGTTTAGAAAAATGTTCACTCATCACTAGGTCAATAAAATTATAAATACTTCTAATAAAAGGTTTTTCAAATGTTAACGAACGCCTGGTTTTAAATTGTAATATATCTTGAACTGCTGAACTGTTCTTTAATACAAGTCACAATACACATAAGTACACGTCAAAAACACGCATAAACGCACTAAATAAGGATAAAGGGACTTACTACGGGCGATTCGGCATTCCTAATGAAACAAATATTGAAAATACAATTCACATATTTTGTAATACATTTTTCTTTGTCTAACGAAAAGTGTTGTTTGAAATGGCACGATTCACGGAGCTGTTCGACTGGGTTTCCATAAATGCCTATGGAACGTGATCGAATCACTGATGCCGATTGAACGCGAAGTGTGCCGAAGTCGACATCTGTCAGTTTTCTCATCTCTTTTTAACTTTAAGATCGAGTATGTCTGTTACGCTCTTAGTTTCCAATTCATTTATGTAATATTCCGTGAGCTAAAATAAAACAGGACCTAGCGGAGCTCTTCGATAGTGGCTTCGATTTATATTGGGGAGTTTATAATAAAAAGTCAGTAGGCGTGGATTAATGACCGACTTTATAAAGAGTGGTGGGGGTTGACCTAAGTTAACACTACTACCATTATTATTACTCGTGGACTTAACCATTCCCACTCTTCCCTACTGCCTGTTCTGCTTTGATTGAAGGGTATTAAAAATAACTGAAATTTTCCTCGCTCATTTTCGGAGGCATGAAAAACATTTTTTTTAATCTTTCGGTAAAAATTGATGCGACCGGGAATATTTCCGAGTAAAGAATTTTTTCATTACTAAACTGCCGCACCTTCCGGAATTTACGTTTATGTTTTTGCTTTTGATTCCTTTTTTGTACGTTTCTTTATACATTTATTTGTTTAGGCATATACATATTATGAAAAATATAAGTGATCTTTGACTAGTGACCTATTCGATCCATTGATGTATCAAGTCATTTAACATGAAGTATTTGGCCTATTGACATTAGGTCAATTGACATTTGGCCAATTGATTTTCGGTTCTTTGACACACTCGATAAATAGTTCTACACTATTGGCAAACACGAATCTGGGGTGCGAAATCGCTAATGCAACCATGAGGGAAGGCACATATGGGGAAACCTTCAGTTAAAAGGAGACACCTAACCACTCCTACATTTCTACCTAAAGGGAGGATGTGTGGTGTGGCCGACTCGACGTATCGGTCGCTCCCGTGGCTGTTCGACCGCGTGTTCTAAAGAATGGAAGGTGGGAGGTAGGGGATAGCGTGTTCTCTGTTTAACGTATTAAACGCTACTAATAATCTCTGTCTGATGCGTTGATATCGGCATCCTAGATTCGAGTTTGCCAATAGTGTATATCGTATCTATTATGATATTGGACATCGTACGCGTCACATTGCCAAGCAAGGCCACAGATGAGTCGCCCGAGAACGGCGCAAACGTCTGATCAACAACTATGATATTAACTGACAGTCATGACATGACACAGGCACTTTAACCAACGTCCACCTCAAGGCGTGAAAAACCTTATACGAGGCAGACTACCGCATCGGAGATGGGAGGAATACCTTCCACCAACGGGGGGCCCTGTATTGTCAATGTCAAGAGCGTCTGGGGTTTCCACGCTGTGGACCCCTTCGTCTATTCCTCAGTGCACCGCGGCCTAACAACCGGGTCGGAGGGTTATGGGTTTATACCGTTCCCCAAACACTGAAGCGTTCACTGTCTTTTTATAGTCCATGATCAGCCGTTTCGTCCTACTGGGACTCATAATTGGTCTTCCAGACTCCTTAGCCCGGTGATGTCGGTGATTTATTCGACACCTGGGAGGATGACAGTTTGTTTACTGGATCCTGAGTTCTGGTTAAGGCGATATTAGCCTTATTCTCTTCGATCAAATCGTATCTATTATCTTACCTGATCCACAAATATCTAGGCAAGGGACTGGTAGGAAAAGACAAATTCTTCTTTAAGGTAGGCTTCGTTACACTATCACTACTGCTACTCGATCGTCTATTAGGATCGATATTTTCTATTTCTTGTACTTTTTTCGATATGCGGTCGGCTTCGGAACAGTGTTTCGCTACCTTGTGCAATAGTGCCGTCGTCGATGAGGTTTTGAATAGGCCTAGGGCTCTTCTTCGTAGACCTGGAATAAAAATGTATCTTCAATGATTGTTATTCACTATAGTAGTTTGTACAACAAGATTGGGTATGATGTCTATATCTCACGAGGAAGTAAATCAAGCGCGACGCCGTAGGCGGAGTGCCCAAACTTCCGAGTGTGATATAGACAATTCCCTCGAGTTGAACAGTATATTTTTTTTAGGACTAAACTTACGAACCTTACGTTGAAAATTTTTAAAAAGTTTGCAGCCTGCCGGGCGTGAACTCACGAACATTGGATCCAAAGTTCGCCGTTTGCCGTTTCGGCCAAATGATCATGTTAGAAATTATGGTAGAACCAACCCAAAAATAATGCTACATGAAATTATTTTCTATGTATATTCAGAAGGTTGCGTAATTAATAAAACTATTATAGATGCGAATATATTTCGTTATACAGGGTGATTCCTAAGTTAATACTTCGTTTTTAGCTGTATATAAAAGGTATTAAAATAAACAACATTTCCAAATACCTTTTTTCAAAAAACTTAAAAATAGGCGAGATACAGAAGTAAAAAATCCAAGTGCGGGCCTGGTCATCAAAACGTAGCCTGCTGTACTTTATATTGTCTGTCTTATCTCTTATTAGTCATGCAATTTACGGTTCGGCGGTGAGTTATTTGGCAGTCCGCTGCGGTGTGTTTTTCTGAAGCAAGTTAATTTTAAATTGGTGAAACGTGAAAATTGTAAAATTTGAAAACACTGAACTAGTTGATATGGTGCTAATTTACGGTAACTGTCGTCAAAGTGCGGTTGCTGCTTCGAGATTATACGCAGAACGCTTTCCCTTGCGAGCTCATCTTACACCCAGAAGTTTTCTTAATGTTATTCTACGGGCAAGTTAGGTAGAACCGTATTTAATCCAAGTGTAATAAATGAATGTAAGCACCTTATTTTTGAGTTAAAAAAAAAAAGGTATTTGAAAATGTTGTTTATTTTAATGCTTTCTATACACAGCAAAAAAAGAACTAGCGACTTAGGAATCACCCTGTATTGAACAAATTAATAACATATTGTACCATATACATATAAATTATATAACTTAGTGTCTTAAAAAACAAGGCGGATCCTCAGTAAATACAATAAACTGTGATTGGTCAGTACTTTATAAGGACGTCACCGAGAAATCTAATTTTTATTATTTACAATGTTGTCAACTAATGGGAAATTTCCGGATTTGTGAGAAATAAAGATCCAAAGCACAGAGAAATATAGGTCGGCCGGCGTTGTCTCCAAAGGGAAAACGGACATTCTTTAGGATCACTTATGGTTGTGATCTGTTAAAAACGAACTTTTTCAGTATTGTGTGTATTTTATTTTTAAAGTTTGCAACACTGTGCAGCTCTGACAGTAATGAATATGAAATTTTGCCATACAGTTAACTGGAATTGCTTTCTCGTCAGTTAAGGTAAAAGAAAATAATAGCAAATTTCAATGTGGGAGTAGAAAACATATTTTTATGTATACCTTGCAGACTAACAGGGCGTAGGATTCAAAAAACCCGTTGAATATTTGTATAAACTCTTTTATAAAAGAATTAAAAATAATGTAGAGACAAACAAAATTTGTATTTTAACAACCTAACAATAAACTTGCCTGATGTTGACATTTTTCTTTAATTTCGCATTTCATTTTTAATCTTTCAAGGCAAATTTCTTTTGTCAAAGAGAATTTTGTATCAATTTAATTTATATGCCTTTTTGTTTTATAAAAGGTTTTTTTGCAAAGGAACAACCCTTTTACTTCATATAGAAAGTACAAGGGTTAAAAAAAATATCAAAGTCTTTATAGAAGGGTTAATTGATGGAATTGAAAAATGTCCCATAATTAATGATTTTGAATTAGTTACATAAAGCAAAAAAAAATCGTTTTTTACTTTGAGAGCAAAGTTAATATGTTGAAAACGTGATTATTCCCGTTCGCTAGTTCTAACTTTTTCTCCGATCATTAATAAAAAGGTAAAATAAAGGAAAACTTAGTGATAACGTCTAACTAACTAAGGTTAGGTTCACTTATGGCGGCTCGCGGTCTTAAAAAATGGTGAAGAGCTAGGTATGCTGGTACTTAAATAAACATTGACTAAAAACCCATGTAACAAAACGTCTCTTTTATCCTCATCTGTCCAACGACTGAATGGAGTTTCAAACAAATTACAAACTATGTCATTAATTGGGGTCCTTTTTAAAACACACGACTAAATAGGTACCTACACTACTGAATTAACTGAAAAATAAAATCAAAACTTTTTAATCACACAGTAAATCGCGTAAAAACGATATCTATAACCGTAAGTTTCATAAAGCCTCAAAATAAATACCTTAAGGTTAGACGAACCAATGCTAAATCAATGGTGCATACGACTGATCTATTTTTAAATTGCCCTTCATCATAATGCAAATTGTTACATGCTGTTTGTGTGACTGACGTCACGTAACCATAGCAACGGTGAATATCAGAGGCGTGTTAGGCGTTGGGTGTTCACTTGCTTTGAGTTAACGGACACGGTCGTTTGGGGCGCGCCAAAATGCACGAGTGTTTATAATTATTGTCCATCAGAGGTAACCGTGGCCCTATTATGCAGAGCTACTTTCGGATTAAATTAATATTATTAATTCGACATAATTATTTTTTAAGGGCTAAAATGGTAGCTCTATTGGTACATTAATATTTTATATTGTCGAAAAACTTTCCTCCTGGTTTTATTTTAATTTTTTGGTGAAGAACCCCTTCACCTACTTCACCTGACGAGCCGCCCCTGCTAACATACAAAGTATTCCAGATAAGGATGCACTTCACAGGGATTTCGTAAGCCATATAAGATGCAGAGATGGGTAAATTAGAAAAGAAATTGAGCCCTACTAAATTCTACAACATTGTGTTTTCACATTATTTATAAAACTCCGAATTCTTCCGAATATATTTGGGCAAGACCGAATTTTCTCGACGATTTGGTTTTAATTTTTTTCTGACTCTATTTGAAGAGATATAGTAAATTTTCGTTTACTAACCTTGAGAAAGACAATTTTCCACTGCTCCACAAAGTGACGTCACGGACCCGCTTTCTTCGTGGACGAATTTTCTAGTTACCGATTCTTCCATGACTTGTTTAACTTCTTTTTTGACGGCAGCGATGAGCCTTCCTTTGTAGTCCTTTTCTGTAAAGGACACACACACGTTGAAAAATGCAGATCTATTTAACCACGTTAATAAGACCGCGTTAAAATTTGCCTTGTTAATTTGCGACGCTTCTTGGCCTGATTTACAAAAAAAAATTTAACTTAAGAAAAAAAATTGTTTATTTTTTTTTCACCAATGAGGGTTCGGAAACGTTATTTTCATACATAGAAAAAATATCGAAGCCAATAAAAACCCCAAGAATAATTACTAAAGTTCATAGTATTGTAAAAAATATTATGCGACACTATATCTATATACAGGGTGGCCAGCTCTGAACGCAGAATTCCATAGCATCTTATATTGATTTTTTTTAATGAAGATAATATACTGTTAATTTCTTTTTTTATATTAGTGGCTAAACTAGTCAACTCTTTAATATTTGTCAAAACAGAGTTATAAGGAGGCATAAGATCTACAATTTAAAATTATCTTAAATTATACCGGGTGTCCCAAAGAGGCAGGGCATATTCACCATACGTTTTTTTTTAATGGAACACCCTATGTATTATATTATTTTCCAATTCCTCACTAAATTCTGCGCTTATTTTGTATAAAACGTTATATGTCTATATTTAATAGTTTCTGAGATATTGACGTTCAAAATATGGCATTTTCAGACTTTGACAGGCTGTAACATTGGAACGGCGTATCTTAGAGAAAAATGGTTTTCACCTCGCGATCTTAGTGTTTTATTCTCTATATTAAAGTAGTAACTTCCGGTTTAACATGTTAAACCGTAAAACCATATTATAAGATAAATGTGAAAAATCACTTGCTTATATGACAGCATTTTTAGATAGGTGAGTGAACAAAATAATTGTGTTTTTTTTAGAATGTGTATGGGTCTAGAATCATCACTGGCAACCAAAAATACATAATTACATTTCTGACATTCTTCTCATTTCTGAATAATATTTTTTTTTAGTTTAATGAATTACAATCTAAGTTATGATGGATTTGTCACTGATTCTTTGAACTTGTTAAAACTTGAATCTACTGTAAAAAATGTACATGCAGTAGAGAACAAAATTTACAGTGTAAACAATTTGACCGCAGAAGATGTAGATATGGAAGATATGATGGCCACAGAGCTTAGTGAAAATAAGCATGTTTCTAGTTCTTTTCAAAATCTTTCACATAGTATTGGAGGAAGCAGGGCCCGCTCTAGGGGGCGGCAACCTGGGCTCGTGCCCAGGGCGGCAAGTTGGAAGAGCGGCATGAAAATTCCAAAAAACACCACAAATCCCCGTTTTGCCTACCTACGTTCCTAGGTATATATGAAGTTTGAACCATTCCAATTCCCAGTTAACAAATTTAATTTCCTTTGTTTTGCCGTGCTGTCTTATTTTTAAAACAGTGACAATTTCGACAGATCCCTTTTCTTTTAAATATTATAATAATATCAAGCAATTCCGCGACAAAGCAAGCCGAACAACGCCGGCACCGGCACCGGTACTTTTTTTGGTCATGGCGGCGTCGCAGCAAAGGACAAGCCGGCGAGCGGCGAGGAATAGACAGACAATTTGCTGTTGTGGTAGGTATAAAACGAAGAAGGGATGAAAAAGGCGGCAATTTCTTGTTTTGCCCAGGGCGGCGTTATTGCTAGAGCGGGCCCTGGGAGGAAGTAAATGGAAAAGAATTGAAAGTGAGTTTTTGATTTTAATAATAAAAATAGTGGTTATATAACCTTGTTGATGATGATTGATATTCTTATTTAAACAGATTTTAGTTTTTTGGATGTTGATTGCATTTAGCAGGTCAGGACATATCAAACATACTTTTTTTAAATCGGAACACCCTAAATAATAAATTATTTAATTCCCCATAAAAGTCTACTCTTACTCTGTATAAAATGTCATGTTTAACGTCAATTGTCTTTGAAATATTGAGGTTTAAAATATGATATTTTCAGACATTAACAGGTTGTAACATTGGAACGGTTCATCCTAGAAAAAAATGGTTTTTACCTCCCTATCTCAGTTTTTTATTCTCTATCGAAAAGTTACAACTTCCGGTTTAACATGTTAAACTGTAAAACCTTTTTTTCGTCTGCATCTTCCATTGGTAAAAAGAATTCTCAATAATTTGCTTGGTGTTTTTGTAATTTGGCCCAAAAAGAACCCTAATTTAACTGGCAAATTTTAGAGCGGTCGTGTAAACTTTCAAAAGAATAAATTCTATAGAAACTCGATGAGACATTATGACTATGTAGTTATTTGTTATTTTCAGGATTTCGTATTACGGATGTTTGTAAACAATATAAAATAATCCACGCAATGGCCTTGTCACAAGTTTCCGGAAAATCCGTTAAAACCCTGCGTGGGCTAAGCATGTGCAAAAAGTGTGATTCTAAGTTTACTTTTAATATGAATTACAAACTTGTAAGCCACGCGCTAAAATTTCCCATGTTAAATTGCAGTTCTCTTGAAACGAATTACAAAAAAACTAAAACAAGTTATTGATTTTTTTCTCACCCATGGAAAGATGGCATCGACGTAGGTGCGAGAAGGTAGTGTAGTGTGTAGTAAGTGTAGTTTCATGCAGACAAAAAAATCGAGGAAAAAGTTATAAGTCACTGAAACTCTACAAAAAATTACTAAATTTCATTGTATTCTTAAAAATATTGAGAATTTTTTTTTCTAAGATGTGCCGTTCCAATACTACCGCCTGTCAAAGTTTGAAAATGCCATATTTAAAACGTCAATATCCCAAAAACAATAGAATTTAGACATAGGACTTTTATACAAAATATACGTGGAGTTTTATAGGGAATTAGAAAATAATATAATATTTATGTTTTACCTATCTATTATTGATCTATAATACCTTAGAAACGGAATATGTTATGATAGCAATAATACCTGCTATCACACCTAGGGCATTATAAGCGGGCATTATGATAATGCCCGCTTATATTACCCTAATGCGCTAATATGGAAATTTTATTGCTTATCCAATTTTATTTCTCTCACAATAAAGATCAAGTTTATACAAAAAATAATTTTTTCTTTAAACAATACTAAAAATTAAACTTTATTTCCAAAATAAAAATTACAATTTTGAAATGTCCCGGAAAATGTAGCTGATCCCACTATAGAATGGTCGGTGTTTTTTGTGATGGTAGCAGCGGTGGTAGCACTAACGCTATTTTGTATAGAAGAACAGTCTATTAAAGAATTTTCAATAGTCGCTACGGAATTAACCTCGGAATTAACTGAATTGGCAATCATTTTGGCTATTTTGTTTTTGGATGAAATACTTTCTTCTATATATCCTTCAGCTACTGAAGAGCTTTTCCATTTCCCATGTTGTTTTAGCGTTTCAAACGAAGCACCTGCCTCAACAAGTAAAGTTGACGATGTGCGACGCAAACAGTGGCCGGTGTAAGCTTCTGCATTATCCAGTTTTAAAAATTTTGCGATCAATGTTGGGACGCTTCCTATGGTATTTTTTCCAATGGGTTGTACTGTACATCGACCCTTTCTATAGGTAATAAAGAATCTTCGCTCCTTTATTCCAGCTGGTCTTAATGTTGTATACTTTTTTATTAAATTTAAAGCGCCTAAATCTTCTTCGATGATAGTAAAACTTTTTGAAGTTGAAGTTTTAGTTTCTGGTACCTTTATAACCAAGACTGTTCCTCTATCTTCAATGTCATCAATGGTCATTTTGACCAACTCATCTCGTCTTAAACCTCCAAAAACACCCATTACCAATATGACTTTGTGTACCAAGTAGATATCATCAGGAGCCTTCTTAATAAATTTTAATATTTGTTCTCCTTCCAAAACTTTAGACTTCTTCGGGACGTATCCTTTCGACTTAACTTTTAAAAAAGATATGAGACGATGGTATTGCGAAATGTCTATATTTTCATAGACCATCAACGTAGACCTTAGGGTAGAATACTTGGTCCAGAGAGAGTTCGGACTGTATTTTTCCGACTAAAAATAATAAAGTTTGTTAAACATATGTATTAAAATAAAATCAATAACTTACCAGTTCCTGGAAATATGCCATTAAAACATTTTCGGTTATTTGAAGAATTGTGTTCGTATCTTTCCAAATACCAAATATGCCATACTCCCGATCATACTGTTGCCTTGATTTAACTGGCAAAAGATTTTCGGTCGCTTTTATGACCTTTTCTCTTATATTTTGTGGAATTTCTTCCATTTTGAGCAAATCGTTAAATAAAAAATGCCAACTGACTAACTGACAGAAACATCAAAGTCAAACTTAACACCAGTCATTATCTACTTACGTATACAGGTACAGGTGCAACTTATTTTTTATATTGCGAATAAATAATGTAATTAGTCATTGAAAAACTCTTTTTTAGGTAAAACATAAAGCATTGTATGCACCACGGGCTTTACTGGACTATAATGCCCATCAGGCAGAAACCTATCCCTCGGGCCAGAGGCCCTCGGGCTATTTCTACCTTCAGGGCATTATAGTCCCCGTAACGCCCTTGATACATAAATAGCTATAATGTTGTTCCATTTAAAAAAAATACAAATTTAGTCCGCCGCATTTTTTTGATACACCCTGTATAATGTAAAATATTTTTAAAATATGCCACTTTTACGTCAATACCTCGTGCTGGTTTAGTATTCTTGATAAGTTCCTCGATAACGATTTAATCTTCCGTCCTCGCTTCGTTGGCGAACCCGGTATAGATATAATTTCGCTGGAGCTGGTAACTTCGAAGAATAATTTATAATTGTTCCGATCCACTTAAATGTTTGTTTCCACACAGGCAGGTGGATGTGTTTGTTATAAATGGTTATGTTTTTCATATCTACATCGTCTAAATCAGGGGTTCCCAAAGTTTTTTCTATGGCGCCCCCTTTTGGGAATCAAGAAATGGTCGCGCCTCCCTCCCCCTCCATTATACAGATACAAGTTGTATTAATTTTGCAGTTTTTCAGAGCTCTAATGCGGCTTAGCGCCCCCCCCCCCCCCCCAGGGGGGCCCGCCCCCAGTTTGGGAACCCCTGGTCTAAATACATGTTATGCTTGATGGAGCAATGCAAAAAGTGGAAATATAAAAACAAGAAAAAAGAATGGATATTTATTGTTATGACATTACTTTTCAAAACCTTATTTATTATTTATTGAAATTTTTTCGGGATGTTTATAAGCATGTTTTTTTTGCGAGTCTCTTTCGAGTTTTCTTTCTCTTTCTTAACAGTGAGTACCTAAAATTGTTTATTAGAATAATGTTTTTTACAACGTTATATACTTAAAGATTAAATATTCGCTAAAATCGTCAATTTTTTAAAATGTTGTTGTTAGAGGGAGTGTCAATACACACAAATTAGACTTGTGTTTTAATGTATGTATTTGGAACAATTATAAACTAGCTTTTTAATCTTTTATTTAAATTTTAACTTCCTTTTTTTTTCGATAAAAGCTTTTTACTTCGCATTTTTATCAGGTGGCCAAAATTGAAGGGTATTGATTGTTTTAATTTAAATTAATTCCACTTTCTTTCAATGCAAATAGTAGATAAACAAAAAACAAGCGAAAAATGTATTTTTAAAGAAGGGCATTGCATAGGGATGCAAAAGGTATCGATACAGATATTAAAGAATGTGAAAAAGTTATTTTTATTAAAAAAAATAATTCTTAATATTTTTTACAATACAATAATTTTAGTAATTTTTTTTAGTGTTTTCATTGGCTTATATTTTTTACTCGATTTTTTCGGCATGAAAATACCTCTCTCACAACCACATAAACTGCTGGACAATTCAAGCGGATCGAGCTAATTGTTAGGTGAACTTTAGAGTAAAATATTTTACGAACGAATAAAGCTATCGATGCGCGGTTTGCAAAATTTAAAAGAGAATTTAATTCTTAATATGCAAATTTTTTCCGATTTTTTTTTACTTCTAACCTTTAACTGTCTACAGGGTTCAAAGAGAAGTATGTTTTTTTACCAAAGTTTCTAAGTACCAGATTTCCACAAAAATAATTTTAAGCTATTTTGGATGGCATTTTCTTTATCTCCTATTTATAGAGAACAAAATAAATTCTCAAATTTTTTATATCCCTCTTTGTTCATGAAATTTCGATTTTTTTCTCAACCCCTGTAAATTTCAGGTATTTTTGTCATTAGGCCTTACAATGTTTTGTCAGAACGGGTTTTAATAAGTGATTATAACTTCTTAGGACCACCTCTTTTGCAACGAGTACATTTTAATTTCTTGCGTTAGTTTGAAATTATTTTTGTGGAAATCCTGTACTTAGAAACTTTGGTAAAAAAAAACATACTTCTCTTTGAACCCTGTAGACAGTTAAAGGTTAGAAGTAAAAAAAAACGGAAAAATGTGCATATTAAGTAAATTCTCTTTTAAATTTTGCAAACCGCGCATCGATAGCTTTATTCGTGCGTAAAATATTTTACTCCAAAGTTCATCTAACAAATAGCTCGGTCCGCTTAAATTGTCCAGCAGTTTAGATACAACCTTTCCATTGGTGAAAAAAATCATAAATTTGTTTAGTTTAATAAGTTAATTGTAGATCTTTGAAACCACACATTATAAAACTTCCCAATATTTTTTTTACATAAGAATTTTCAGTCACATGAAAAATAACGTAAATAAAGTCTAGTGATGTATTCGCCATTTAATTTTTTGATCAATATTTCTTATCCTTTTCGCTTTATTCATAAAGGGGCCAAATACCCGTCTTTGTGTAGCAATTACCTACAGTACTAGACTAAAAAAATGTTGATTAATGAATTAGTAAAAGCAAAAAACGACAATTTATGAAATTTGGACATTTTACTTTTTCTGTATTTATTACTTTATAAATTCAAACTTGTTTACCTTTAAATTGTAGGTAATTATTCTTCAAATGTCGGTATTTGGCCGATTTTTGGATAAAAGGAAAAATTAACAAATATTGATCCAAAAACGAAATGGCGAATGTGTCACTAGACCTCACTCTTATTAATTTTTTATAAATAATTGTTCGCTTGGGTATATTTAGTCATAGGATTAAAAAAAATGTTTTTTCTTGTAGGTAGATAGTGGCGCATTCACCATTTCATTTAAATCAATATTTCGTTATTGTCTCGTATCCAAAAATGCAAATAACAATCTTTAGCGGAATACCTATACCTACGGTATGGCAACAACTCAAACTTAAGCAGCATAAGTTTTCTGTTTATTAATGTTAACTTTCAAAAGGCAAATTATATTATTTTTAGTCCTTTCATTATTTTTTGTAGCTCTGAAAAACGTAGAAACCAAAGTATTGAAACGTGGGCAAAAATTAGGGCACATAAGTAATATCATTTATTTAATTATAATATATAATTTAAAATACCTGGACGTGACTTAATTCCTTACTAGAATAAGCTAACATGACACCTCGCATTTGAACAAATATAAGCAGATAAGTGGTAATCAGAATAGAATGAAACAGCTGATAAATAGAAAACAAAACATATGCAGACTATATTTTTTACATAAATTAACATCAGTTCTACATATTCAAATTTTAATAAAAAATGTGACTATTGTTATTACCATTTTTTTAATTGACCAAAAGTTATTATAGACTTACCATCCGCCGACATACTGATGCTTAACCCACCCAAAGAAAAAACAGATATCATCAAAAACTCTGTCACAACTTCCAATTACTCGACAAAAACAACAATCCTCAATAAATAACCTCCAAATCTTACTCCATGTTTTTAGCAAATCAAAATATTTTCAACGAACGATAACCTGCGAATATCGACGCCCAAGGTGAGGCGTCCACGTCGTCGACTCGACGCGTTCATTATTTCACTAAATACGACGCCTGGCGTCCCTTTCCGTTGTGAACTACGCGAGGCTCAAGCTAAAAAAACAGCGGTTTGAAAAGGTTCTACCTTGAAAACTTGGGGGGATCGATATAAAGTGAGATGGGAGAAACTGATGGGGAAAAGAGAGGGGATAGGAGACGAATGGGGGAGTTACGGGGAGCGCAGCGCGAGAAGCGCACGCTCGGAGTATGTGTTTGTTTTGGGGTTATTGGGATTGTTTGAGTTTGTGAGATTAGATCGGGATTTTTAGAGTTTCTTGGGTAGTGTTCGAATAAGTTTCGGTATTTTATGCTTATAGATTTTTTAATTAACTGGAAGAAATATATAATTATACTGTATTGATATAAAAGGGTCTAGAATCACTTTTTTTCCGAGAGCCCGGATGCACTTAGGCCAGGTTTGGCCCATTGCTGCTCACCCTGTTTGGTTATTGTTACACCGACTCCGTAACCCCAGTTCCTTGCACTAGTTTGTGTAGGTCAATTGGGGAGAGAGTAAGGATGGAAAACTATGCGCTGCACAGTTTCCCTGTTTTGTCCACATAATCGGCAGTCAAGGTCTCCATTGTACAGTTGCATTCTGTGCAGATGGTTCTTGAGAGCCATGTGTCCTGTCAGAATTCCAATATTTCATTCCATTGCAATATGGCGTAGATTTCTGCTTGGATCACTGTACTGGGAGACTTTTCCAGAGAGAAAAACGCATTTTCCGGTCTTACTACGTGTATCCCCGCTCCGGTACCCTCTTTGGTTTTATAGCTGTCTGTGTACCGGATTATTGCGGAATAGTTTTATTTTTCCATACATTTCGTTCATCAATTACGACCCCATGGTATGTCATACCAAAAGCTTGGATTTATGTGATCTAATTTCATTTCTAACTCAGGTCCACCAATAATAGCTTTTGGTTATTTCCCACTATCGCACATTAGGTATACTTTTAACGCATTGCTAAGGTGAATTCCTAATTGTACAGATATGCCCTACCACTTTTATAATTATATTATTAATTAAAAACTCAAATAAGTGGTCGGCCTACTAACAGGCCACTGCTTAAGAAAATACCTACGCCGAGTAGAAATTGACAATAGTCCCATTGAATGCAGGCTTTGCGGCGATGAGGACGAAACCGCCTCACATATCATATATAACTGCGAAGCACTGACCCGAAGAAGACTCAAAATCCTCGGAGATATCCAATGTGGGGGTAACCTCCCGCATGACATGCTGGACCTTATTAAAGGAACACATCTTTTCTAGCAAGATAGGGGAGCACAATAAGCCACTGGGCTGGCTGCAGGAAGCTTGGGCCGAACGCCCGACCCCCGCCTTAAACCAACTTAAAAATTCGGTATTTCACCACCTTAACCAATCGAAGTCGTAATAAAGCCTCTTTTTTACCATCTCTCCCGAACTATAGTCGAAATTCTGTGTTAAGATCCCGCTTATCGAATCCACCTTTTGCGCACTAGCGATAAGGGCGATTAAATTCATCAGCGTACCCGCTGCCTTTTTTGTATGTGTATTCATATAATATTATATTCAATGATTTTTTATTATATATAGGTACAGGGTGTTACAAATTCGATGTATTTAGCAGTATTGCTATATCTTGAGTACACTATAAGAGATAGAGAGTTGGTTGAATGGAGGCAAAGTTGTATATGTTTATGCTGAATAACGTATTGAAAAAAAATTAGGAAACCTTCTGTAGATGTCCAAAAAACCGAAAAAAATCAATTTTATTTTTTTACAGCAATACACTGATTGTTTTGAAAATCCAAGAGCATATTCTTAAGACACTTATTTCTTACGCTCTTCAAAAAAAGTAATTTTTTTTCACATACCTACCTACGTTTATAATTTTTTAGATCAACTTAATTTTTTTAAATACCTACAAACCTTTTTTAACTTTCTTAAGGCAATTTTTATGCTCAAGAAAATATTTTTTTCAGATATACAAGACTTATATGGGTCCCAAAAAAACAAGCTTGTAATTTTAAAAACTCAAAAGGTCCTATAGTTTGTATGGTTGTAAGAAAAATATGATTATACATAAAAATTTTCTTACAGCGCACGATCAGACAAGCTTTACGAATCGATGTTACGCCACTGGGTTTTTCTAGGCGCCAGGATTTTTAAGACGAGTGGGCACTACCCAAATCAAAAATGACTTCTACAAAAAAAAAACGCTGCCACTCCCACGCTCTATAACGCCATAATCGGGGTACACAAAACTACCCTCTTGTCTAAACTGACGTCTAAAAAAAAGGTTATCATCGTACTCTTTATTTCTTCTTACATTATTACATCCATCTATAATACCACTTCTTTCTCATGAAAAATTTCATAGTCAAATTCCCCTGCCCTCACAGAAATTCCATTACAAAACCGAATTCCTCAATTTTGGGTGGGCACTCATGTTTATAGGGTGGGCCGGTACCCACCCTGGCCCCGCCGCTGCTGTAAAGGCCTTTTTACATTAGATGCAAGTCAATGGTCGTTTTAAATATGAAAACTTGCATTCAGCTGATTAAAATGAAATTTTTAATCAGCTGATGCAAGTTTTTCCACTTTTGAAAACCATCACTTGCACTAATACTTCTTCTTCTTCAGGTGCCATCTCCTCTTAGAAGGTTGGCTATCATCATAGCTATTCTCACTTTCGATGCTGCAGCTCTAAACAACTCAACGGAACTACAGTTGTAACATTTTCTCAAGTTATTTAACCAGGAGATGCGTCTTCTTCCTCTACTTCTTTTTCCCTGCATAATATTCTGTAACAATACGTATTTCTCTCCCCTCACCACGCGACCTAGGTATTGCAGCTTCCTTATTTTAATTGTGTTCAATATTTCCTTTTCCTTTTTCATTCTTCCCAGTACCTCTTCATTTGTCACCATGTCTACCCAACTTATTTTCAAGATCCTTCTATATGACCACATCTCAAATGCTTCCAGTCGATCACTTATATCTTTCTTTAATGTCCAGGACTCCATCCCATACAGCAACACCGAAAAAACATAGCATCTCAATATTCTGACTCTGAGGTGTACGTTAAGATCTCTACTGCATAACACATTTCTCATTTTGTTAAATATGGTTCTCGCTTGTCCAATTCTTGATTTAATTTCTTCGGTGTACTCATTACCCTCATTGACAGTTGTTCCTAGGTATTTGTACTTACTGACTTTCTCCAGCAGCTCTTCGTTGATCCATAGGCTTTCTTGCTGTTGAACTGATTTTGTAATGGTCATAAGTTTTGTCTTTTTGATATTTAGGGTAAGTCCGCTCTCCTCGCTGCTCGTCACTACTTGATCAACCAAGCCCTGTAAATCTTCTATTGTTTCGGTAATAAGTATGGTGTCGTCTGCATACCGGATATTGTTAATGGGTATTCCATTAACCTTTACTCCCGTTGTTTCTTCCAGTGCTCTCTGAATGATTTCTTCCGAATAAAGATTAAATAGTAGTGGCGATAGTACACATCCTTGCCTTACACCATGTTGTATTTTCACTTCTTCTGAGAGTTCATTATCCACTTTGATATTAGCCGTCTGATTGTAGTATAGGTTATTTATTATTCTAATATCCTTCATGTCTATATTTTTACTTTTAAGTAATTGAATAAGGTGGTTACTAATACTAATACACACTAATATTGTGTTAAAATTTCACCATATTTGTAACTATTAAAATAAAGTGGAATTTTAACCCTTATGTACATAAGTGTTTTTCTTAATATATCTATCTATATTTATGTATTTTTTGGTAAAAGTCAAAAACAAACAGGAAGAGATTTGTTAACACTCAAAACTTTTATTAAAAAAAAAATAGACATTACATTAATATACATAATTATTCGTTGTTAAGAAATTATATAAAAAAATACAAATGTGTATCAAGAAAGTGTCAGTTTAGTGTGTATATAACTATTTAAATATTTCCTTTTCTTGCAAGCTCGGGTATAATATAATAATGGAATGGTCGTTGGCTTTTATAAAAGTGCAGTGAATATAATAACCTACATTTTGTTATACTCATACAGAAATACACACACAAGCTTATTTCTTATTACACTGAAACAGAACAATCACAAAAGAAACCAATGTTTTGATTTTAAAATTCCAAGTTTGATATTTTATTTTTTTGGTATTGTGACATAAAAATATTTTCAATGGCATACTATAATTTTTACACAAAGTTTGTTGCTGTTGAAGACTGCACTGTTTTTATATCAATAAATAGGGCCTTATTCTTAGTTAAAGGGAATCTATCAGAGCTTAGAAATTGTTTCTTGATGATTTTTATTTTAGGGCAGGAATAATGTAGAACTGAATTTTTACACCTTGGTAAATGATAGAACACCCTTAAAGTATACTTAGAATTATTAAGGAGGATTTCTTACAAAATTTGGGACTATCTGAAAAACCTACTAAAATAAACAAAACAAAAATTAACTTTATAAAATATTCCAAAATTCAGATATTGTACTGAAATAATATGATACAAATGATGTAAAATCTAAATATAAAACAAACGCACTTTGGATGTACAAATGAGCAATTCTTCATTGAAAAATTTCGTTTCTATGACAACATTGCCGTTCAGAACTGAGGCTGGCATCATTTGTGACTCCGGAGCGGCTTCCATGATCGATTGCCATGTATTTGTCGATTCTGGCATAACAAAACCAAATTCAAAGTACCATTCTTCGAGACACCTTCCTTTAAATAGTACTTTTTGTTCCAGACGAAAGTTTTCGATCGGTTCTTTGGAACTAAAAAAAAAATTAGTATTAACTAAATTATAATACAGTAATATAAACTTCCTTAACGGTCAGTTTTTGGTCCCAGTGAGCAAAAAATTAGTGGATATGGGTTAAACCGTACCCTTACCTAAAACTAAACTCTCTAGATACTGCACGACATTTGAGGATGTTTTTAGGTACTCGAGCTTCATGTTCAATGCCCGGGATACTAATATCTTCCTGTTCTTTCCAGTAGACCTTGCCTGTGTCAGCGTCTCGAAGACAAATCCAATTGATTTGAAACGAGTCTAATATTTCTCTTGCTTTTTCCTCCTTTTTGTCTTCTTGCATTCTACATAAAAACCAACATAAACGAATGTTCCACTAAGCCCAAACTTAGTAAAACATGCGTTTTAAAATTATTTTTGATAAAACTTTTCCCAAAACAAGGAACAAACTATTAACAGCTGTTATGTATCAAACATGACATTTGACGTTTAAACACGGCCGATAGCACAGAGGAATGATAGATCGTCACTGTCGCTCGTTATATCAGTTTTTAAAAAAAGTTAGGTTAGTTACTCATCCTGCTGGCGAATAAATAGTGTGCCGGGTGCAGAATTTACGTTAAAAACTAGAATTTGAATAAAATAAAGCATGTCTTTGTCTCAAAAACACGCAGGATTAATTCTTGTTCCATGGTTTAATGTGTAAGCCTTGTATTTTTTTCTAAAATGTAGTTTTTACTGGGTGGTATTTTTTAGTGAGGAATGGCGTTATGCATATCAACTGATTTATTCCAATAATAAAGAGAAACAATTGGAAGCCTTGAATTTACTTAAAGTATGGAAAATGCGAACACCTATTTTGTCTACAGGGGTAGAAGGAACGCTTATATTGTTGGATGTGTTGGTAATCGATGGTGAATCTTGCTCAGACGAACATATTTTGAGTCTATATGCGGTAGCTTTAATGAGGTATGTTCCTTCATGTATACAATTAATTAGAGGTACTGATATAATTGAATGACATAAAAAAAACCTCTACATTATACTGGTTATTTTATTATATACACATTGTTTTCCATGAGTGTTAAGCATTGCTTGTCTAAGTGGTCACATCTCAATAATTCTGACTACTACTTATCTCAGCAGAGTAATATTAAGATCCAGTTACTCAGGATATACATTTCTGCTTTTTTATTTTAGGTTTTTAAATTTGTCAGCGGCCAATAGTGAAAAACAAGGATCATTTACAAAAACTTCGACAAAAAATGAAATACCCAAATGGTTAACTAATTTAAGACATGACATAGCCCACGGACATCAAATGCCCTCGAAGTATAACTTAAAATTGGGCATAGATTTTGGATTTAAATGGTTAAAAGAAAAATATTGGGACCCTCAAAGCAAAATCATTCGTGGTTAATATTTGCTATTTAAAACACCTGTTTTTTTTCAAAAAATATGTGTACTTTTATGTAGTAACTTTTTTCTTGGTTCTTTTTTTTAGATTACTCTATTCAAGATGAAGCTAAGGTTAATGACACTCTGAAAAGCAGTCTAGACATTTATGTGCGCATTAACGTCAATCTTTTTGAAAAGACAGACTTGGATGAGGAATTTTATGAGAATATTAAAAAAAGAATTTATAAAAAATTCAAAAAAACCAATCTGCATCCTTATTTCATGTTAGAAATTTTCTTGGAAATGATAACACAAAGGTTGGAAAAGGACCACAGCCCTCAAAGTTTTAAACAGTGTTTGGATATTTTGGTTTCGACACAAGCATTGCTTAAACCAAATATGAATGAAGGAGGTAAGCATAGTTTATCAAATATACAGGGTGATTCCTTAGTTGATACTTCCTTTTTAGCTGTGTATAGAAGGCATTAAAATAAACAACATTTTCAAAAAACTCAAAAATAAGGTAGTATTCATTTATTATACTATGGATCAAATACGGTCCTGCCTAACTTAAACATAATTTCGAAGCAGCCGCCGCACTTTGACGACACTCACCGTAAATTAGCACCATATTTACTAGTTCATTGTTTTCAAATTTCACCATTTTTACGTTTTCACCAATTTAAAATTAACTTGCTTCAAAAAAACACACCGCAGCGGTTTGCCAAATAACTGACCACCGACCCGTAAATTGCATGACTAATAAGAGATAAAACAAGCAACATAAAGTATAGCAGGCTATGTTTTGATGACCAGGCCCGCACTTAGATTTTTTACTTATGTATCTCACCCATTTTCAAGTTTTTTGAAAAGAGGTATTTGAAAATGTTGTTTATTTTAATGCCTTCTATACACAGCTAGAAAGATTTCTGATCTTATGCTTAAAGCTGTGAGTGGCTCTAACCCTGTAACTTACATGAGAGTCTACTTATTTTTATTCATCTACTTACTACAACTAAGCTTACCATTTCTTACAGATGTTGTTAAACTAAATGGCAAATTTGTAAAGATTTGGACTAACTTATTAAATCTGTTGCATCATTATGGAATGCTACTTTCTTTAGTGGATAGATTGTTTGATGTAATTGAAAATATTAGCCAATCAGAGCTTTCCAAGAAAATAGCGGCACTATGGATAAATGTAATATTTCTGAGTTTACAAAAGTTGAAAAATTCTGTACGTATATACATTTTTCTTTAGATATTTAGAGTAATATATACCACATTTTGGATAAAATTTCAGATCACCAGGAAAAAAATTAAGAAAATTCATATTTATTTTATTTTTAAGGGCATTTCAAAAGACGATTGTATTTTAACTCTCAAGAAAAACAAATATACCTATTCTGAGGAGTGCTTGGAATTCCAGAATAAGGTGTTATACTTTTCATGTGAAAAATCAGCTGCTTATATGACAGAATTTTTAGAAAGGTGAGTGAAAAAAAACGAGAATGAATATATAAAAAGGCACTTAAGAAGTATTTGAAAACCTATGCATTCACCTAAAACTGCTCTTAGATCTACGCTCCTAAAATACAATTTTGGCGTGGTGAGCGATATTTACTTTATTTTTAATCATGAAAAACCGAGTCCGAAAAACGCTGGTTAGAGTCATTCATATGTCTTATGTTAAAATTTTGGATTGACACCAATATTCAAATTTTTCACCAATGTAACATTTTTTTTTTAATAAAGAGCCAGCTAAGAATATCAAAAAAAAAGCACTTACAAAAACAAATTTAATCCAATCATGCAGAGGGGGAGGTGGGCCGAACATTTTTCGCCTGCGGCGCTTTTCCACCTTCCTCGCTAGGTACAATATCATGACATATATGTAGTCCCGACTGTCCCTTTCTCCAGAAAAAAATGTCCTACTGACGCCCACTGAGCCCCCCCCCCCTTCTGAGCATATTTTCTGGCTACGTTACTGATCACTGGCAACCAAAAATACATAGACATTTCTGACATTTGTCTTATTTCTGAATAATCGTTTTTTTTTAGTTTAATGAGTTACAATCTAAGTAATGATGGATTTGTCACAGATTCTTTGAATTTATTAAAACTTAAATCTGGTGTGGAAAATTTACATGCAGCAGAGAACAAAATTTACAGTGTAGAAAATTTGACAGCAGAAGATGTAGATATGGAAAATATGATGGCAACAGAGCTTAGTGAAAATAAGCATGTTTCTGATTCTTTTCAAAATCTTTCACAAATTATCGGAGGCAGTAAATGGAAAAGAATTGAAAGTAAGTTGTTGATTTTAATAATAAAAATAGTGGTTATATAACCTTGTTGACGATGATTGATATTCTTATTAAAACTGATTTTTATTATTTTGGATGTTGATTGCATTTAAGTAGCAGGTCAGGGCATATCAAACATACTTTTTTTTAAATGGAACACCCTAAATATTAAAAAAAATTCTAATTCCCCACAAAAGTCCACACTTTCTCTGTATAAAATATCATGTTTAACTTCAATTGTCTTTGAAATATTGAAGTTTAAAATATGATATTTTCAGATTAACAGGTTGTAACATTGGAACAGTTCATTTTAAAGAAAAATGGTTTTCACCTTCCTATCTTAGTTTTTATTCTCTATCTAAAAGTTACAACTTCCGATTTAATATGTTAAACCAAAAAAATGGACTTCGTATGTTTCGACCGTGGGAGAATAATTCGCATGGGCTTTTGGCGGCCATGGAAGAATTATTATGTGAGTGTGGATCCCGATAATCAAACCGGACCGTAAATTTGGTTAAATTCGATTATTCATATTTAGGCGAGGATTTGAATAAAAAAAAAATTTAATCCTACAAAAAGGAAGTTGTCAAACTTGAAAACAAAACGAATCCTACCCCGATTTCCGTTTGGAGTCATTGGCATTAATTATAAATTGTAACAATATGACTTATATTTGGAGCGGGCTATACATAAGATAAGTACTGTACTGTAATGATGTATGTACCATCGCGTTTAATGCAAACTAGGACAACAAACTTAAATCTCCTGGCCTATAAGGACAATGTAAAATTTAAAGGTTAGACTTTTGTACTGACATAGTTGGTCATTAGGTAATCCAACGATGTGTCAAAATGGCGGCTGGCTGGCAAATACTGCGTTGTAATTGGTGCACGTGACTATATAAATAATATTGCTGGTGACATTTAACGGGTGGCTCAATGCTTTTTGCCAGCCAACCGCCATATTGAATCACGTGGTTTGGGTTCCCTAATAATACTGTACATTTTTTGACAACCTGCCAAGATGACAAAGTCAAATTCTTATAGACCAAGAGCTCAAATTAAAATTTTCATGTTCTAGTTTTCATTTAACGCGATGGTACATACAAATGGGGCAAACCTACGATATATTAGTATAGGGAAAAATCTTTCATACGTCATACTTCATCTGTCATATGTCAAACATCATTTTTTGGGCGTTAGCTACTTGGATAATAATGTTCAATATAGGTTGCGTGTTTAGGTTGACGTCATATTACGTTTAGAAAAAGATGGCGTCGCTCACCTGTCATTTAAGACATGTCAAGGCCACCTGTCACTTGTCAAATGTCAAAATGAAAATATAACAATTGAAACATGTTCCGGATGACGTATCAAGTGGTTTAGAAAAAACCTGAGATCGATCGGATTACTGGTTCGGGAGTTATAGTTTTTTGCGATTACCGCCCTTATGACTAGAGGTGGGGAAGCGAGATTTGGGAAACGGACAGAGGCCGAAAAGATCTATCGGCCAGTTAAAGAGTTTTTCAAAAATCTCAAGTTATTACCATTATCAGATAAAATATCTTTGTTTTAGATACTACGATATTTAGAAACTGCCCTCTAGGAATTTTGCCACATCAAATTAATACCGGACATCCGTTTTTAATGGTGAAATAAAAGCCATGTATCTTGTTCTATTTGTTTTTATTTATCACACAGTGAGTAGAGTTTTTCTATAACATTTTTACCATACATACCTTGTAGTTTTATTTGTTAACCAGAAGACTAGATAGTATTCTATGGGATCCGAGCAAGGCATTTGACTGTGTTTCCCATGACTTGTTTTATACAGCTCCATTGTAGCTGCTATTTATTAAAGTACTTTCTGAGATACTACAAAATAATGCTTTAAAAAAAAATAATTCAACACTAGCAAAAACTGTAAGGCTTTTCTTCATAACATACCCTGGGGAATAACACTGAAAGATTAGCACCATGTTAATGAACGATTTTTTTCGGATATCTCCGAAAGTATTCGCAGTATTTACAATTTTATTTCAACAACTTATTAAGCCCCAAAATACGCAACTTTGCCTCAATTTAACCATCTACCGTTTTCGAAATCCCCTTGTAGTTTGGTAGCACCCTGTAGACTTTACACAATGTATATTAGTACCATTTACTTTACTAAATATGTTTTTGATTAGAAACTGTGTATGGTTTGCTAGTAAGTTAAAACCAAAGCGTCACCATTTTCGCCGAGCCTGTTAAGAGAATTTTTACAGCCGGAGTTCCGCAAGGATCCGTTTTAGGACCTCTTTTTTTATGTTTAAGTATTTATCAACGATCATCTATCCATTACTCCCTCGTTGATGATTTTACTTAACCGCTCGGCAGGGAATGTTGATCAATGAAAAATACAGAACAAAGTTTTAAATTAAATACGTTTATTACTAATAAATTCCACTACAATATATTGTTAATTTCCTAAATCTAAAACATATATTTACATACGTCTAATTAATCTCTTTGTTAATGTTTCCATACAACACTTAAGTCTGAAACTTACTTTTAAAAATTTAAACGCATTAAGATCTGCCCTTGTATAGTACCTTGTAAATAAATTAAATTACTGACGTTGCATCGATCATAAATACGTCACAACGGTGTCCTAGGAATATATTTGAAAAAGTTGTGTAAGAATACACCATCGTATTACTAAAATAGGTATTCCAAGCTAGAAGTTAAGAAAAATATGACCAATATTTATTTAAGTAATTCCTTTTCCATTCTCACTATTTAATAATTAATTCAATCACTATATCACATACCTGGTTACTATTTGTAAATATTAAGCATCTTACACTAACTTACATCGACACTACTAGATAGTATCATATACTATAAATTTATTTATTTTAGGTTTTCAAAAGTTTCTTCCTAATAAAATAAATGCACTTTTCATTTGATTAGAGTGTACTTGGAAGTTGTTTCAATGCAGAATACATCAAGAAAAAAAATATTTCCTTGATTAAAGCCAATAAACCTGAGTCAATTGACCTAAATTTTAATCGACTTAATCAATTAGCATCACCTCAATGGACCTAAAGTCAATTGACCTTAAGTCAATTGGCCTAAAGTAAATTGACCCAAGGTCAATTGTTCTAAAGTTAATTGTCATCACCTCAATGGACCTAAAGTCAATTGACCTAAAATCAATGGACTTAATCAGTTAGCAAAACTCAATTGACCTAAAGTCAATTGACCTTAAAGTCAATTGACCTTAAATCAATTGACCTAAAGTAAATTGATCCAAAGTCAATTGTTCTAAAGTTAATTGTCATCACCTCAATGGACCTAAAGGCAATTGACCTAAAATCAATTGACTTAATCAGTTAGCAAAACTCAATTGACCTAAAGTCAATTGACCTAAATTAAATTAATCCAAGGTCAAATGTTCTAAAGTTAATTGTCCCAAAATCAATTGACTCAAATTTAATGGACCTAAAGTCAATTGATTGACAAATCAACTGACTTTAAGTCAATTGAATGAAAGTGATTAATAGATCGAAGTTCATTTCTGACTTTAAATTTTTTTCTAAATTCTAAATTGATTTTCATAACTCATAACGGATAATATATTTATTATAAATGGGTGGATCTTAATGGGCTTTAAATTTTACCTTAAGATATTTCTAGTTAACCAAAAAATCTTTAAAAAACAGTAACGTACTTTATTTAAAAGTTTTTGTAGTTTATTTCAAATACACTGGGAGATGTACACAGGCGCGGATGAATTACCGTGTAGGCAGGTCACAGCTAAGCGACAGCGTCAAGGAAATATCGCTAAACGTGCGGCTAGACTGTGAAGTACCCGTACGATTTTTATTAAATCCGCAGGTCTTGAGATATAATAAAGTAATTTGGCTGATGTTGCACCACGATTTTGCTACAGATGGCGCGCGTTGGCTCTACTATCAAATGTCTATATTATTCAACTTACATCAAAGCTATAGGTTCTATTTTTGGTAAACTGTAAATGAAGCAGTGATTAAAGAGATATTAATTAAAAATGTATTACAATTTCGCTTCAATACAAAATCGAATTTTCAAAATTCGTCTTCCGTTAAGAGTTAGGGCTTTTGGATCAATATTTCGGTACTTTTTCGTTTCATCGAAATATCTTCCAAATACCCATTTTTGGAGCCCAATAACCTACACCGCTAAGTTAACAAAATTGGATTTGAAAAAAAAATAAAAGCAAAAAAAAAATATTGAAAATTTTGTCGAAATTTTTTGTTTATTATCAAATTTAACTAAAATGATACCGAAAAATTTAACCACCGCTTCGTTTGACAACATACACTCTACATAAATCTGTCATTTAGATATTTTCATAGTACATTTACCACATAAAAATAAACTTTTTATTCTAACTCTAAATAAAAATACTTTCTCTCGATATATTTTTAGCATAGGTACTTGCAAAAGATACGTTTTGTCGAATCAGGCACTACAGTTTATAATCATTTCTTGCTGTTTAGTTTGAAATAATTTTTTATTAAAATAGAATCCATTAATAATTGTGTGTGGCTCTTTGTGAATAAACATAGTAAGGAAAGAATACATTTGTACCTCGTTTACATATAACCACAAAGAAAAAACAATATGGGCAACAAGAGACTTGCATTTTTATTTATTTTTACTTCCTTGTCGTTTTAGATCAGTAAAAATTATGAGAAACGGAAATCTTGCGGCGATCATCCGATTTCTCTATTGATTACACTGGGGAACAAATTTGAATTTTTTTTTGCTGGAGCTGTTGGTATAACTCTCGATCAACTGGTGGTTGAAATACAACTAACCTCTTATAAAGTACACCTGGTTTAATAAATTCAGGTATTTCTCATTGAATAGTCTGTTTTTAAGGGCGAAACTGCCTTCCCTTGGATCCGCGCTGGCGTGCTGGGTAATTTTATGCTTAACAACTGTGTCGTTTATATTTTACCAATTTTATCAACGATGTACGTGGCGGTATTTTACATTAAATTTTTTTGAAAGAATGGCCATTTTCGCCTAACACTTTAGTCCGCGGCAACTTAATGAAATACTCGGAATATAGTCTTAAATCTTTAGGAAATATATACAGGGTGATTCCTAAGTTGATACTTCTTTTTTAGCTGTGTATAGTAGGCATTAAAATAAACATTTTCAAATACCTTTTTTCAAAGAAATTATTAATAGGCGAGATACAGACGTAAAAAATCCAAGTTCGGGCCTGGTCATTAAAACGTAGCCTGCTATACTTTATGTTGTTTGTCTTATCTCTTATTAGTCATGCAATTTACGGGTCGGTGGTCAGTTATTTATTTGAAGAAAAGCGAATTTGTATTTACACGTAATACAAATTCTCTTCTCTTCAATCCTACTCAACGTGTACACAACCATATCTAATTTTCCAGTTATTTATTTAGCAATCTGCTGCGGTGTGATTTTCTGAAGCAAATTAATTTTAAATTGGTGATACGTGAAAATGGTGAAATTTGAAAACAATGAACATAGTAGATATGATGTTAATTTACGGTGAGTGTCGTCAAAGTGCGGCTGCTGCTTCGAAATCATGTTAGGCAGGACCTTATTTGATTCATAGTGTAAGAAATGAATGTATAAGTACCTTATTTTTTAGTTCTTTGAAAATGTTGTTTATTTTAATGCCTTCTATACACAGCTAAAAAAGAAGTATCAACTTAGGAATCACCCTGTATAATACTTAACTCCTGTTAAGCCCCGTCTAAAATTTCGTTTAGTTTGGTTGATTTTTCTACTGGCTGGTCTCTTTTTATGTAAACAAGGTATTGCAAAAATTGTAATCTATCACTATCGCTGATATTTTAAGTATCTTTTTGTTAGTTGTAAGTAAACAAGATTTTCGATATCAGCTGTTCAATCGGATCGGTTTACCGTTGTAGGTGTTCTCCGTGTTCCGAAAAAATTCTTGAAATTATGATTAGTTAATTTTTAATAAACATCACTCTGATAATAATAAAGAAACTAATTAAAAAATGTACCACAAGCAGATGATTGAGGCAGACTGAAGTAAACCTTGTTTTTATTTTATGAAAATTATTTATGAAGAATTGTCTACCTTTCAAATTGTCCATTAAAAAGGACTAAGCAGTGACATTTTTTCTATAGTGCAAAAAGAACCACACTACATGGGACTTTGGTATTTTTGTAAATTGAAATATTATAATATTTAAACGTTTGAGATGTTTCTTGAATGACAGAAGTGTTTGAAATATTTGTTTTTTAAATTACAACGTTTCAACTGGTAAGTATATCCAGTCGTCTTCACTTATAACTCTTTTATAGAGAGTAGATTTCGAAGTAAAATTTGTTTTTATCAAATGTCGCTTAACGGCCTCAAGGAGAAGCCGCCACTGTCTTTGGTACTAAAAAACTTAAAAATAATATCCAGCGATTTTTTTTTGTCGAAAATCCCATATAATGTGTATTTTTCTTCTTTGCTTTTATATTAAACCTTTTGACAATCTAGTGGCCTTAAAACATTTAACAGCTATCGACGTTTCTATTTTCACTTTTTTTTTGCTTTAAAATTTCTATCAGCCGATTTAAGTTAATAAGATCTAAAGTATTATTTTAGCACATCAAAAATTTTGCTTCTCATTAGGTAATGATATTTTCTATAATACAACTGTATAAAAATATTTTAAAACAATAATTGCATGGTGAGATTCAAAAGTGCTTGTGATCTGATATTTAAAATATACAGGGTGTTTCGTAAGTTCTATTACTATTGAGGATCATTTTTTTTGTAATTTTAAAAATTATTTTTCAGGGTGTTCCACCTAAAACTTGCACTACATATATCTTTAAACCAAATTGGGGTAATTGATTTCTGTAAAAAGGTTTTGATAATAATAATAATAATACTAATAATAATAATAATAATAAATTAAATAAATTATAGTAAAAATTAGACCTCTGCTAGTGATTGCCCAGGCGTTGCGACGCCATAAATATGTTAATCGATGGCAGGTATTTTATTTCAAAAGTTCATAAAATTTTAAGAGATTTTTGTACTTAAATACCTCCACTCGTTTTTGAGATATAATCAATCGAATAGCGATATTGTAAAATAAATTTAGAGACGACTAACAAGCCGTTGACAAATTTGAGTACTTATTTATCAGAAATTGATTAAGATGATTTGCTTTTCGGGTACCATCATCAGGTATGTTTTTTTTTTAATACGGTCATGGGGTTTTTAATGTAGTTTCGTAGACCATGTGTCTAATAAAATAATAATGCAATACTACTTTAATTAAATAACAACGTTTCGACCCCAATAATTACACTTTCAATCTTTATCTAATACCGAAAATATTGTCGTTTGTGTTTTTTATGGCGTTATTTACAGAAGTTTTACATTTTCATTGTCGCTATTTATTTCCTATTAAGTTGGTGATCATCCGATACTTTAGTCTGAACTTTCATCTATGTTCTATCGTTAGGTTTGTTCTTTAAATAAGCACTTACAACTTTTTTAGCAATTTTCTCAACCTAAGATTTGTTCCCTGAATTTAAAGACGATATTCATTTTTATTAAATAGTACCTTTCGTATTAATAAAAAAAATTCTTACAACAAAACCTGATGATAACTCACTGAAAACAAAACGTCGGATTCAAAACCTCCGCTCACCAACTTAATAGGAACTGAAAATCGATAATAGGTTAGATTAGAGTGGAAAACCGTTGGTTCTGACCAAGCAATCTCACGTAGTCCTATTAGGTCCGTTGTGATACCATCCGTGTTCCATAGAACCCACCTTCATCAGATCTCTGTTGGTTAGTGCCGAGTACACCGCAGAAGGATTTTAACAACTCATTCAAACCAGCCATTACAATTCAGAATCCTGCCCAGTCGACCAAGTTGTAAGTGGCTTAGTTCCTCCAGGCTATTGAAAAACGGTTCACCCAGGGCAGTGAACCTTCTTCTTGCGAGGCCAGGCATTCATACAGAAAATGTTGAATACTTTCTTCCTCTTCCTTATCTTTGCAACTTCTGCAGAAGTCGTTAGTGGGTATTTGCATACGTTCGGCATGTCTACCGAAGAGGAAATGTCCGGTGACAACAGAAGTAATATTTCTCAGGTCTTTCCGACTGTGCTTCAATAGCTCTGCGGTTCTCTTTTTATCGAATGTGAGCCACAGTTGCCTGGATGTACTACAGGCTGCTTGGCCGTGTAATCAATCTCCTCCTCTTTGACTAATCCCAGTGGTCTGTTTACCGTATTGTCTGCTAGATTAGCTGGCATGCCTGCGCCCTCTCTCGCGAGTTCATCGGCCTCATTGCCATCTATATTTAAGTGTCCAGGAACCCAGCACAGAGTAACCCGATGTTGCTGCCCAAGTGTGCATAGATTGTTGCGGCATCACTTTTTACGAGCTTTGATTTGACGCTGTTGGAACAGATTGTCTGACTATCACTGAAGATGATAATTGACCAGGCTACTCTTAGGCCAAGGTGTTCTTGCAGGATATTGACCGCCTTCCCTACTGCCAGTACTTCTGCTTAAAAAATACTACAGTAGTTGGGGAGTCTATACGACTTCTGTATTTGTAGACTTTCGGAAAAGACCCCGGCTCCCACACCAACGTCCACTTTTGAATTGTCTGTGAAGATTATTTAATCTTAGATGTCCTACCGTTTACGAATATGAAGATTGAAGGTGTTATTGTTGGGGTCGAAACGTTGTTATTAGATTAAAAATAGTATTTACATAGTCAATTCTACATGAAAATAACCTAAGAAATCACGTCCTAGAATATTAGAAGGTCATTAGGGAATACCCTGTATATAAAATATGCTCTGGAATAAATTTATGACAAAATTATAAATTTTTTAAAAGGATAATATTTATATTATGATATAGCACATAGGAGTAATGTCATTTTGACGTACTTGTGCCACAATGGCTGTCTGTATTACAGCGGGTAAACACTTTTGAATCTTTTCTCCCTAGAACACTAAATTTTCGACATGAAAAGCACACAGACGTAAAAATGTTGCAAACTTACTTTAAATTACTTATAATAATTTTTCTCTATTATCTAACACACATTTCATTAGAATTTTAAGTAGTTCAACACATACCTCGTAAAAAGTCCGTCAAATTTCAAATTTTTAATCGTCATAATTTAAATATTTTTTACTTAGTTAATTCATCAAAACAACGTTTCACACAAAAACAAATCTCGAACGTTTAACATATTTTTGGTTCTATATTCAAAAGATGTCTTTTAATTGTTGTTGTGAGATTAAAAATTATAACTAATAAAATAATTGATGTTTTGGTATTTATAAAAAGAATATGTAACAAAAATTACACCAGTCAAAATATTTTTTACTTAACTTTTTTTTTGTTGTTCAATTAAAATATTCGTATTTTGTAGTAGTTTTTCCCTAGTTCAAATATCAAGTATACAAGGTGTCTCGATATTAAGTTTAGTCTATTAAGTTGCTTGAGACCTTTATTATCGATCTCCTGGTAACTTTATCAGCAAGATAATTTCAGAAGAAACCATTGTTGGGACAATTGTTTCCATTGCAATTATCTGGTTGGTAAAGTTACCAGGGGATGGATAATATGGGCCTTAGGTCTCCTGTTCTTAAAATACTTTATTTGCAACTGGCAGCAACAGTGAACAATAACATAACCTCGAAACGCTCGATTTACAGGGCTGGAAATCCGGGAAAAAAACGGAAATTTTACAAAACCGGAAAAAACCGGGGATTCGACGGGAAAATCAAGTTTAAGCCGGTAATTTTGAATAAGCAGATAATTTCGAACTTAAAAATTTGAAGTAGGTACCTATTTATTCCTATAAACTGCATTCGAAAAAAGTCAAGAATGGTTTATATTGCAACCTTAAAAAAGTCCAAGAGATTGATCTAGGATATGGGACTAGAGCGGCTATCAAAAAATGCGTCGGACTTAAAGATAAAGAAATGATGATCTTTCGCCAGGATTGTCGAAACTGTATACAGTTTCTAAAATTTTGGAAAAATGTCCGTTAGCAAATAAATTAACTGAAGCTATAAATTTCCTTATAACCCCAATAAAACTGGCAGAGATCCAAAAAAATCCTTGCAACTGATGTCCAAAGCATTTGAAATTTTGTTAAATTCAAACAGATGCAATGCGACTAAATTGGAAAAAGCAGATAGAGCATTTAGAGACATTCTTACTGATCAGACTATGATAAATAAAATGGAAAATTATTCCAGATGTAACAGAGTAAATGACTTTTGGATGGAAACCATCACAAATGACAGTTTAAAACACGTGGTGCAACTTCTTCTAACAATTTCTCATGGAAATGCCACAGCAGAAAGAGGTTTTTCTGTTAATAAGGAGATTTTGGTGGAAAATTTAAAAGATGAGTCACTTATTGGCCAAAGATTAGTGTACGATTCACTACAAAAAGTTGGAGGAGTTCAAACTATGGACATTACAAAATCCATGATATTTTTCATGAAAAATGCCTATTCAAGGTACAACACAGCACAAAAAGATAAAAAGGCATAAGAGGTTGACAGCGACTTGAAAAAAGGAAGCTTCAAGAGTAAGCAGAAGAACTGGAAACTAAAAAGAAAAAAATGATCAAACAATCAATCACAAAAAGATTTGGCAGCTATAGAACAAGAAATCGTAAAATTAAAAAAGTAACTATATTATTTGGTTGTGTTTAAGCCCCGTGTTTTTCAAATAAATGTTTAAAAATTTAACAACGACAGTGTAGTTAATTCAGGAAAACCAACCGGGAATTAGTCGGAAATTTTGTTTTCGATTTTTGCTAGACACCCTGCATAAAGTTTAGCGGGCTACGTTTTGATGACCAGGACCGCACTTAGATTTTTTACTTTTGTAACTCGGCCATTTTTAAGTTTTTTGAAAAAAGGTATTTAAAAAAGTTGTTTATTTTAATACCTTTTATACACGGCTAAAAAAGAAGTATCAACTTAGGAATCACTCTGTATATTTGCTTGGTCTATGGGAAAGTGTAAAGACACTCATATTTTAATTGTTCAACAAAAATATTATTGACTAATGTAACCTTACAAGCTATAGCTTAACCTTATAAATGTAGTTATAACATTTCTTATACCGATTTGATATTGAATATAGAACTTCGACTATATTAATATATTTTTCAATAGTTATTATCTAAGTTACCATAATTTAAAATATTCACATTTATAACAATATTATATTAACATTTTAAAGGTATCACAAAAAATATTTCTCTTTTGAAGAGACATTTTTTCCAGTTCTTTCATTTTTTTTTTAAAGAACAAATAGAGATATTTTTAAAGACGTACGATAGGTTAGAGGTGATAATTTCCGTGCACAATATTATACATTGCAAAAATTAGTTAGATAAGATAAAAGGGTGGAAATAATTAAGATATTTTTATTTAAAGACAAATTGTGAACGAAAGAAAAATAACAATGCCAGACACTTTCTTTATAAGTTACCATATTTAGAGAAAAATCACCAGACTTTTAATTTTTCTCATATTTACATCCGTCTAAAAACTAAAAACAGGTTCTTTTTTTTTGTAATTACCAAAAATTCATCAACCATAAGTCATTTTAAACACATTTTCACCAAATCACTGGATGACATCAAAGGTTCATATCCATGGTGACACCCCTTCAATTTTTGTGTAAATTACAATTTTGCGACCAATGGGCTCTTTCACTATTCTCATATTTGATAGTTTTGGTATTTAAATTGTTAAGTCGGTGCTATAATAGAACTTTATCATCAATAAAACTTGCTAAGTCATACCATTAATTTTTTGCAGCTCATTGAAAACATGCACAATTCCCACAAATTTTAAAAACGCAAAACTGGCGCCATTACTCGATGTCGTCGATCCGATAAAAATTTACAGTGAGCACCGTTACCGAGCTTTCACTTGTCAAGTCGGTGTTTTTGTTTAAATCCGAATTATTGTGAAATTTTGATCTATTTTTGTTTAAGATAACTGTTCTTTTTATTTATTTGCTCACAGAGAGCAGAAAGATCGACAAATAACTTAGGTGAGACTTTTTAAACTGTCATTTTATTAGCTTGGTCTTCTGTCAATAATTTCGGTGTTGCCACATGTGCAACCTGTTATGCTAGTTAAATAATATGTTTTTTTACTAGAACTTTAAGGGGGATTTCTACTGTGATGGTTTTCAAAAAATCGATTTTTTTTGCGACGTTTTTCAACTCTCTATAGCCTCTAGAGTAACCGTGTATAAACGTTTTTACCAAATCTACTAAAAAAAAAAATGTTACATCCAATATGATTGCCGGTCAGTTCTCACCACTAGCCGCTTTTGAGTTAAGCCGCGTTCTCAGAGCTACGTTCTGTCGCCAGCGACATCATCTCAACCAATCAGGATCGTCAGGCCAGGCTAGCAAAGAGGCAGGAAGAATCAGCTCGTTAATCGTTTTTCGAGGAAGGCACGCTACGGGCCAGGCATCGCAGACTAAGTGACAGTGGGACTATTTTGTTGTGAGCCACCGTTGAAACTTTAAAGTTGTTTTTCTCAAAACACTGTTTTTTCACGCTGGCGGAAAGTACTTCGGTATGTTCAAATTATCAGAGTTTAATGATTTTGGTCTTAAAATGCTCAGAATACAAGTGGTTATAGCCACCTCTAGAATCAAGTATTTTGCGATATTGCAGAAAATGTTACGGCCTTTAAAATCTAAAAAAAAATGTAAATTTTCAAAAAAAAAATTTAATTTCGCGCCATTTTAACAGTTACTCGAGTTTTGACTTGATTCTAGTGGGGGCTATAACTACATGCTTACAATTGAAGAATCTGGGTCTATTTTATTTTTGTCATGAATAGAAAAATTAATTTGAATTCCGCCAGCAAGTTACGTTTTTTTTGAGGGGGTAACTTCAGCACCCTGTAGCACCCTCCAGTTTTTAATTTTTTGGGGGTTGAAAATTTTTTTTTGGTACATCTTATCTTTAATAAAAAGAATTGAAAACTTGTTTTGACTTATTATCCCCAGAAAAAAATCGTTAAGAAACGATGAAAATAGGACCATCACAGTAGAAATCCCCCTTAATAACTTATTTTAAGACAAAACATAGATAACATATTGGAAATAATGTGATATTTTTTTTTATTTTTCCGCAAAACTTCGTTTTGGACAATTATTTTTATTGGATTAAGACATTGTCATTCTATTATAATATAATTTAAAATTAGACTTTACTTCCGGTTAACCCAGAAGTGGGTTTGAAGGTTTGAATTGGCCGAAAAACGGCAATTTACACAGTCTAGAAATTTTTAAACCTTTTCTAGAAATATTGAAAAAATTTGGGGTGTCATCCGATACAAAGGTTGTCCCAAAAAAAGTTATGACAAATTACTTAATATTTTTAAACGGATACCCCTATTTTAAAATTTATTTTTGATTTCCGAATACAATTCTAAATATATTTCATGAAATATGGTATATATAGGTGAATGAGTTTACCTTAATGATTCTTAGAGTTGAAAAAAATACTCTGTAAAACATTGTCTTTAAATATGAAGTAATTAAAATGATATCAAACGATTTGTCTTTAAATAAAATAAATTGGTAAAGCTACGAAATCTAAAAAAAAAGTTCTAGCAGGTCTAATAGACTCTAAAATGGTAAATTCTACAGTTGCGCGGGTTTTTTGGTTAATTTTAGAAGTTTAAAATAATAATACTGATTGGCATAAGAAGACTTTAGGGAATGATGGTAGAAGGAAAAAAAATAACAAATTGTTTGTGCGGTTATTGTTAAAAGCTTTAAGAAAAGTGTAACAATAAATTAATAGTTACAAAAGTAGTTTGCGGCTAGGGGAAACACCACAACGAGTCCCCCAGCTCACTCACACATCAATCCAAGTTAAGGGTAGCAAGAACTGTGTTTTCCTTTAGCTGTTTCTGTGTCACGTATGATGACAAACATTCTAATCGTTTTACGAATATCTTTGCTTACGTCGCTCATGTACGAGTCTCTAGTATGCTTTTTTGTAACTAAAACTTTTATTTTAATGTTCCACTCTTCCTAAACTTACTTAAGTAACAACTTGTCTTTAGTAAATTTCAGTTCTAAACTTATTTTGTACGATTCTGTGCCTGTTCCACGCCTTTAAAACATATTTTTACAGTTTGTTTCTCGGCTAAAACCATGGAAAAATAATAATAGAGGATTTACAACATTCACGACTTTGGGCACTGGCAGTTACTTTTGTATAATGTTATCCGTCTGCTATTATTATATTCCATATTTGTTGCCGAACTCATGTTTTATTTAGACCACCGCATTAACGCGTAACGCAGACTTTTACAACGGTCTTTTTTCCCCTTTTATAATTTTCCTATGGTTGCAAGTAAGGATTTGATGTCAAAAAGTAGGAGCATTGTATTCCGGGTGGCCTATTCTCGACTCAGTATTCCATAACATTAAGGATTACCCTCAACTCATCCCATCGAAGCACCCCGTGTTTCAGTAGTTAAACAAGCGGGTTTCTGGAACACTTTCTCTTTACTGCGCATGCGTGTCAAAAAAAGCGTTAATTGCCTTGTAAGTTTGTTTTGCCGAGACTCATAATGTACGACGTAGACAAGTTAGGCACTTCCGCTAGAGTAAGGCCAGGTAGAAAAAGATATCACCCTTATAATTTAAATTAACACTCTACATTAGGTATTTCGTTTTCGTCTTCAATTGATACTGCCATTTGTAAAAACTCGTTGGCTCGAATCGCGCATGTGGTTGTCGCTGTTAAAAAGTGCCCAGTCCATCGCGATAGAATAAACAAGGAGGCGACATCACGTGACTAAAAGTGACCCTATCCGCGCCATATTGGTATGACACTTATGTCATTCGTGTAATCATCAGCTGTTCGATCTATCATAATCGAGAAGGTTTTAGATTTTATGAGAAGTTTTTCAATTTTTGTATAAAGCTGTTGCTACTGTGTGATAGATATTAAATATTTCTTGTGCCGTGCGAAGTTGTTCCAGCAGAAAGGCTGTGAAGAAGAAGAAAATGGCAAAAATTAGGTTAGTATAAATAAAGGACAGGTCCGTATTTATAAACTTTGAGTGCTAATTGTTGCGTATGGTTTGTTTAGTTGCAATTTTATTTAAATTATTAAATAACCTACACTTAAGTTAAAGCAGCTTTGGATTTTTTAGGACCAACCGCTCACCTGCAAATTCACCATTTGTTTATTGATACAGGTCATTATTTTCTATGTGCGAAATAAACACAACTTATATGTTGGATTCCACAAAGATTTTTAACCAGAATTAACTAACCAGCAACATTGACTGTAACATAAATGACATTAGCAGGCATTATTTACTTACAATCGAACTTGAAATATTTATTAATTAAAAATGTAGGCAACCGGGCCACTATGCCACTACTTCTTCGTCTGACCAGTCACATGGTTCATAAAAAAGTGTAACAAAAATTTTCGTTTTTGCTACTGTTGCATGTAAGTCAAATTTTATGGGTTAAAGTTTATTTATTAAAACATTTACAACTTCTAAATAAAATCATTTCTCATTCCATTGTGCTCCTTTGGAATGGATCAATATTTAATTACAATACTATATTCTCAATATTTTCTATGTCACCAATCAATTAAATTAGTGAGCACAACGGGGTTCACCAAAATTTTTCTAGCTACTAACAAGTACATAATATACAAACATGTGTATATATAATACCATTACCCGTGATTTCCATTACAAAGCTGTTTATCGCTTAATGAAATTATATTATTCTAGTTGCCCCAAGCATTTTTAGAATTGTTCAAAATAAATTTAATCAGGCCCTTATGAATCGGCCATATTGGTATGATACTTTGCCCCGCCCCCTGGTACCGTTTTTCGCAGACGAAATTAAATGGTTATAGCGCCTCCTTGTTTATTCTATCTCGATGGCACAATCAATCTGAGTCTTGACTTTTGGCATATCCTTTGCAAATTCTTATAAATTGTACTGTAAGTAACCTTCTTCGTTGTTATGAAAATCTGCGTTGAGAATAGTCCATGAAGTATTATTGAGGTATGTTTAAAAAGTTTTGAGTTTATGACAGCTATTTCATTTTTCACATTTAAATAATTTTATTTCCAGCAGTCTTATATACCAAACCACGCATTTTAATAGTTGATACGTAAAAAACTATGGGATTATCAGTTATATTTGGCATAACAAAACACTAAAATACTGATACAAACACATTTGCAAATAAAAATGGTATACAATAAAATCGCCATCAATAAATAAAAGGTAAATTATTTTTTTTTAACTCGAGTTTGGAGTAACAACTTTTTTACATTCCTGTCTCTTTAAGTTATGTAAATACGTATCAATCGATATGTCTTTTATAATGTAGTAACTAAATTTTGGGCTAACATTGAATTATATATGACGACCTGAATATTTTAAGCCAATAGAGTTTGAATTTAGGGTGTATAATGCCTGATGTTGGCATCTTTTTCGATTTTTAAAAGATATGTTTATACGCGATAACCAGATGGGGCCGCGGGCTACAACTTTTCTTTCTTTCATTGCTCTCGAATTCGGGACGCCCTGTACATCAGCATTTTTATTATAGCAGAAAAACTTTTGGTTCATGTAAAATATAACTGATAAATCCTGTATAAATAATTTAACATAGAAAAATATAGTATTTCCATATTATGATTTTTTATATGCAAAATATGGGAAAATTTAAATGGCTAATTAAATGTCTTCCAATCTACGTAATTTTTTGACTTTATTTATACAGGGTGATTCCTAAGTTGATACTCTTTTTTTAGCTGTGTATAGAAGGCATTAAAATCAACAACATTTTCAAGTACCTTTTCTCAAAAAACTTAAAAATAGGCGAGATTCAGAAGTAAAAAATCTAAGTGCGTAGCCTATTAGACATGCAATTTACCGGTCGGTGGTGGGTTATTTGGCAATACCTTCGCTGCGGTGTGTTTTTCTGAAGCAAGTTAATTTTAAATTGGTGACACGTGAAAATGGTAAAATTTGAAAACAATAAACTAGTAGATATGGTGCTAATTTACGGTGAGTGTCGTCAAAGTGCGGCTGCTGCTTCGAGATTAAACGCAAAACGCTTTCCCTTGCGTGCTCATCCTACACCCAGAAGTTTTCTTAATGTTATTCAACGGGCAAGTTAGGCAGAGCCATATTTGATTCATAGTGTAATAAATAAATGTAAGTACCTTGTTTTTGAGTTTTTTGAAAAAAGATTTGTGAAAATGTTGTTTATTTTAATCCTTTTATACACAGCTAAAAAAGAAGTATCAACTTAAGAATCACCTTGTATATTTTCGATAACAGTGTTATATTCTTTTTAGTTTTCTAAATATTGTAAGGGTTATTCTTTTTTGTTTAATTATTTATTTAATTTCCAATTAACGTTCTTTCAAGAAACTCAAAAATAAAAAAATTATACAATGTGTCCCGAAATTAGCATGCAATATTTTTAAGTCATAAAGTACATAAAAAATACGACAGAAATGCTTCTTTAGGGGGCTAGAGCCTCTCAAAGAGAGTTGAAGGAGCTCTAGCCCCCTAAAGAAGCATTTCTAGGGGTATGTTTATAGGACATTTTTGTCATAGTTTTGGATGTACTTTACGCCCCAGAAATATTGCACGCTAATTTCGGGACACCCTGTAATGTTTTTAAAAAAAGCGTGTAATGCGGTCCTGTCTAACTTACATATCTCTTCAACACTATGTTCTGCACGACGTAACCACTGTACCATGAAGAGTGTAATATAAATGATGCTGAATCAGCATACGCACTGTGTCAATGCTCCATGTAAATAAGCAGCGTATTATCCACGAGTTTATTAATTTTATAATGGCCCATTTTTACGTTTAAACAATTTAACGCAACAAAATACTTTCATTACATAAGCACCACGCTACTAGTGGATAACTTACTGACCGGTGTACTGCGTATTTCATTAGATCAACACATTGTTATCAGATAATGGGACCAGATTAGGATTTTTATAATTTTATGAGAGCTTATACTCTTGCTTATTTTTGGTTTATTTGAAAAAAAAGTTATTTGAAAATTTGGTGTTTTTTTAGTGACTTCTATACGCAGTTAAAAAAGTAGGTATAAACTTAAGGATCACCATGTAGAACCAAAAAGGCTGTCGCTCATCAATACAAGTAAATTGATCATCTTTATTTCTGAATTAGGTAAAAATTACGTAAATTTGGACACATCCTTGTAAAGACTTATTGTCATAAAATCCATTCTTATCAGAGGTAAATTATTAACAGACAGTCGAAGAACTTAATAAAGGAAACAATATGATACACAGATACGTAGGAAAGATTTTGTTTAAAAGTACAATAAAAATATGCCCTTATTATACTGCTGCAACATTTTTGACAGCTTTTACTCCGGTTTGAGCCTATGCCACTGCACGATGGTCTGCCTGGGTTTCGTTATCATATCCTGCCAGTGTTTGGTTTCTGAAGCACCGGATCCATTTTTGCCTAGAAAATAATTTAATGTTTATTTTTGCTATCTGTCTGCTTCCAAGACCTTTTAGTTCTTTTATATTAACCTTTAAATAAGCTTCAAGCACTTGCTAAGAGCTTGAAGCCCGTTTCAAGAGTTAACAAGCGTTTTGTTAGGACGGTGTTAGCAAGGTAAGCGCCCAAATTGGTATTATCGGTGTTAGACATTTCTTTTCGAGAAGCTGTTACTATGTGGTACCTAGTTATAGTTGAAGGCTGGCGTATAATATCAATTAATACGAGGGCTCCAAGAGCATTTATAGCACTATAAGAGTGCTTCAAGCCCTTTTCCGACGGCCTGAAGCACTTTTAAAGCTAGAAAAGTTTTTGAAATCGTTTCTTGGACATTTTTTAAAGTGGCTTCAAATTTTCTTTGATGCGGATGAAGCGATATAATATATGGATTGACTCATTTAACAAATAATTTTTTATTTTATTTAATTAGTCCTGAAAAATTATACTTTTTAACACCCTGTATACATATTTTATACCGTCACTAACAAAAGGTTCTGAGTGAAGTCAAACAACTGAAATAGCTACCAGTCGCTTAATTTAATGCTTTCAGCTTTATTCAGCAGCTACATATGACAACTAGGTCAGGTCATGATGAACAATATCCCGGTTTCATGAGTATACGCGTGCTAAATGCATTGTCTATATCGTGCCGATATTGACATAATTATTATCTTCATCGTCTGAGAAAAGTTAGGTTAGTTAGTTATTTAACATATTATTAATTATTATTAAGCCTCGTCTTTTCAGATAGGTTTCGTAGGATTAAAGACGACTTTTTTACCGACTAGGCATCTCTTTAGTTATAAAAAGTCTTAACAAATAACTGTGTTCTAAGCTACTATGGACATTTTGTTGCGTATCGCTTACAACCTTCTTTATTATACTTACCAGCTAGCAATATCCTTCCTATTAGCTCATTCCTGCCAATATTATCGAAGTCCATGACCATGATGTCTAAGGAACATTCCCTGATTTTCTCCCACGGGACGTTGAACGAAAACGAGTCATTGAAAACGGGATTGAGGGTGCATTTGTAGATGGCAGTTTTGCGTTTTTCGACGCGTTTGTCGCCGAATTGTAGCCATACCTTTACGTAGGGATCTAAAAAGATGGTTCAAGGTGATGATAAAATAATGGTTATTTTAAACTAATGGGCCAATTTTATGAAGTCGATTTAAACGACAATATCCAGTTTATATCATAGTTTGATTTAGGAGTAATCAACCCGGTCATAACTATATAACCTACCATAACATAACAAGGTTTGGTCAAGCCTTGGTATGCTTTGAAAATGTTTAGCCTTTAGCTAGTCAGTTTCACCACCTTTCTTTGTTTCGTCAGATCGTATAGTCTTACTTTTAGCCATAATATGCGGAAACGTTTGTCTAAGAATGGATCTAACGAAATGAAAGGAAACATCCCTTCTGAAAAATACCTAGGATGGTATGCAAAAACAGTCGAGGATGCCTTGAAGGCTTCCTTGGCCCATGTTCTTGAATAGCACAATGGGGAATACAAATTTAAATCAAAGCTTTTAAAGTTAGCTTGTTAATAACGAAGGAGCTGAAAATACCAAAAATCTTGAAAGAAAATTAGCCAAAATAAATTAAATAATTCTAAACAAGAAAACTTTTCGTCGAAAGTTTACCTTTGAGAAAAGTTAATTGTGTTAAAAGTTCTTTCATATTGAAAAACTGGCCGCATGGCGAGATATTTTAAAGTTAACTAAAGTTACTTTAAAAATTATGATTTTAGGTAGCGTTTTTATTGGGATAAAAGGATGAGTATCAGAAATCATTTTACTAATCCTATAATTAAATTCAACGTTTTCCTGAATTCTCCTATCATCCCCACCCCTTGCTACCTAATATGGCGATTGAATAAACGTCGTTCCCATTGTGTCGAATCAACACGTAAATAACGTTTTTCTAGTCCTACATGACAATTTGCTGTCTCCTTTACACTTAAGTGGCGAGAAAAGTAGGCTATTCTAGTTAACTGTACGGCAACATTTTATAATAGGCTGCAGAGTGTTGCAACCTTTAAAAATAAAATTTCCCATTATTATAGAAAAATATCACTAATGCAAACAATACGGAAAAAGTCTTTTATTATTTATTATTTTTATTAAATCACAATCACAAGTGATCCTAAAGAATTTTCTACAAATATAACACTGTGCGTAAAAATTTCCCTTTTCCCTTTAGAGACAGCGCTGACCTATCATTCCTCTGTGCTTTGTTCTCACGAACCCGGAAATTTCCCATTAGTTGAAAACATTGTTATAAAAATTACATTTTTACAATATATTATATTTACTGAGGCTCCGCCTTCTTTTTTAAGACACTAAATTATATAATTTAAATGTACATATATGCTACAATATATTATTAATTTGTTCCATATGACAAAATCCATACGTAGTTATAATAGATTTATCAATAATGCAACCTGCTGAATGTGCATGGAAAATTAATTTCATGTAGCATCATTACTGAGTCGGATTTACTATAATTTACTTAAACATTCACTGGTCGAGACGGTTGAGCGTTTTACTTTGGATCCAATGGTCATGAGTTCGAGACCGACAATCTGCAAACTTTTTTTAAACATATTTTAGCATAAGGTTTGTTAGTTTGGTCGTAGAAGAAATATACTGTTCAACTCGAGTGGATTGTCTTTATCGCACTCGAAGTTTTCAATTTACTTTCTCGTAAGATATAGACATCATATTCACTCTTGGTGTACAAACTAATATTCCTATTGTCCATGTTCTATGGTTTTCTCCAAGGTATTTATTTTAACGACAAACTCAGAAGACAAATGAGTGTACAAAGTTAACTTTAAATACTACACACCCCGATATATGCACTACTAGCATGCATGCCTTTCGATTCGCAATAAGTTAATCACATTAAATAATCTATAAGGCTCTCGACTGTGCCGCGGTGCAGATTCGTTTGGTCGACTATAACTTTACCATTCGCTCGCAGTGGCGGCTCGCGGTCTAAAAAAATGGTAAAGAGCTAGGTATAGTGCGGGTACTTAAACAAACATTGACTAAAAACCCGTGTAACAAAACGTCTCTCTTATCCTCATCTGTCCAACGACTGAATGGAATTGCCAACAAATTACAAACTATGTCATTAATTGGGTTCATTTTTAAAACACACAACTAAGTAGGTAGGTTCGTACATTACTGTACACAGTAAATCATGTAAAAATTATATCTATAACCGTAAGTTTCGCTATGCCTTTAAATAAAGGCGAACCAATGCTAAAACAATGGTGCATACTACTGATCTATTTTCAAATTATAACGAAGTCGAATCTACTCTCCAGAAGGGACATGATAAATTAGGGTTAGGAACAAAAAGCCCTATCTTCCTTCTTACAAGAAGGAAGATAGGGCTTTTTGTTCCTAACCCTAATTTATTTTCAAATTGCCCTTCATCATAATGCCAATTGTTACATGCTGTTTGCGTGATTGACGTCACGTAACCATAACAACGGTGAATATCAAAGCCATGTTGGGCGTTGGGTCTTCACTTACTTTGAGCTAACGGACACGGCCTGCTGGGGCGCGCCAAAATGTACGAGTGTTTATAAGTATTGTCCATCGGAGTTAACCATGACCCTATTATGCATAGCTACATTCGGATTAAATTAATATTATTAATTCGTACATAATTTTTTTTAAGGGCTAAAATGGTAGCTGTATTGGTACATTAATATTTAATATTGTCGAAAAACTTTCCTCCTGGTTTTATTTTTTATTTTGTTTGATGAAGAGCTACTTCACCTGACGAGCCGCCACTGTTCGCTCGTCATTCTGTACCCTGTTGCCAGATATGACAGAATAATAATTTGATCCGTTATACTTGGAACGCTTTTTTCTTCAAGACATCAATTAACTTTGTCCCGGCTAAGTAATAAATCTTACATTGCCCGATAAAGACAGATAAATCTTCTTAATTTCTGTCCACTATGACAAATTGGCCGACCATTTTTCGCATTGGATGTGAAAATTCGTTCGGCTATAATTTTTATAGCGACCCTTTTATGATTTATTTATGAATCTGTATAGCATGGATATCAGTCATGGTAATGCCGCCATATTTTTGGGAATAATGTTTAAATTTAAAATTCGAATTTGTGTTTTATTGGTCGTTCGTTTTATTTAATGTCAAATGGGACTAAAATAATTTAAATGCTGGCCAATTAGTGTTAAAAGTTCTACTTCTCGTTATCCATGGTCTAATATACTACAAAATCATAAAACATTTAGATTTCTAGAGGTAAGATACAAAAACAATAAAAAATATCAGTGTATTGACAAGAATCTATCAGACGCAATCTCATTCCATAGTCATTCTCATTTGTGTCGACCTATAGCGGATTAGTTACTATGGTTTTCTTACGACCACCCATGAAAATGAGAAAAAAGGACCGTTAACTTGGCTCGAAAGCGCCGAATATCACACGTGTGTTAAAAAAAATATTTCAACACTAGTGTTGAAATACAAGGCACGCTATTTAATTTAAACACATGGTGCCAATTTAACAGACCACCCCTATTTATTAAAAATAACAAATTTTAGAAAGCAGTAATTGTAAAGTGTTCAACTTATTTATAATGTATTTGTCGAGTGATTCAGAATTTGAGTGTGAAAATATTAAATCTGAAATTATAAAAAATGTTAATATACTGGAAAATCTATTACCAGAAAAAACAAATCACGCTGAAGAAAGTGTCATGTATTAAACAACAAATCTTTATTGGTATCGATAGCGTAGAGAATAGCGCTCTAGCCTACAGATCGGAAGGTCACAGGTTCAAATCCCATCAGACTTTTTTTTTATAAAAACATTAAATAATTTATAGAATTATTTTGAATTGAAATCTTCCTTGTTGGGTGGATTTTTTAAATTTCTTTCCTTGATTAAATTTAAAATTTTTCATTCTGGTTAATCTAGAAGTCAATCCAGGATTAGTTCTTCCTGTGATATTTAAAATATAAAAAAATGAAAAAGTTAAACTACAAATAAAGGAAGAACCTATTGACAAACTATGAAACCAGATACTAAGTGGAACATAATCCTAAGTATGCTAATTTCAACACTAGTGTTGATATTTTTTTTTTAACACTAGTGTTGAAATATTTTTTTCACAAATCAAAGGCTTTTTTAATAATTCTTTGTGGTCGTAGGAAAAATAGTGTACATTACTCGTGTGAAAGTGATTGATTTCCGCACTCGGCTGACGCCTCGTGCTAAATATCTCCTCGTTTGAAAAGTATCACTTGTTATGTAATATACTATTCTTTCAGTACTTACCAGACTTTCCGTTTATATCCTTGGCCTTAAGATTACGTGCTTTGAGCAAGGTAAGCGTAAGGATGCTGTTGCTAGGGTGATAACAAAGTGACGTTAAAAGTTCTCCACATTTGTCCTTTGCCGGCGGTTTCAAGGCTTTCCAGAAAGAAGGTTTTTCGCTGAGGTCAACCTAGAAAAATAATATACAAATTACATATTAAAGTATGACTGTGTCATGGTACAACCTTATTTTTCTGTATAAATGTATTTTCTAACTGCATGTATTATTATTACTACATTGTATACCTAGCAGGAAAAGCTGAACATTTCCGGACGACCGTGAAGATTGAATGTCGAGGCGCAAGCAAGTCCGGGAATGTGGCTTTTTCTACGAGGTATACATACCATTTCTCCGTAAATCGAAAATTATTAAAAGGACATCACTTATTACAACTAACTTGTTAAAATTTTGAAATAACTATTATTAACTTTGTTCACAAATAAAGGATGCCATTAAATATTTGTGTAATAAATTGTAACTATGGAAACACAGTAATATTGAATTGTCAAGCTTAACTCACTTTAGTTTACAAGTAGCCGTACAGAAATCATATTTCCTTACAGTACAATAATAAATATTTCCTAAATGTTATTTTCCGTTGCCTAGCAACGACTAAGTGTGAGGAAATATTGACTTTTTCTTTCAGAAATGTTATCAAAAATGTCAATATTTCCGATCGATTTTCGGAAAAAAATATTTTTTATATTTTATCTATGCGTTTCTTCCATTTTTTCATAAATTCCGGTAACAGCGCATCGCCATTTATTCACGAGTCATTTAGTTCTACGCATATAAATGAAAATGTGGTGGTCTTCCCGTGATCGTGTGTGAGCGACAGAGATAAAACTACATATGCTAAGGAACATTTGTACCAGGCGCTCAGTCTCTCAGGATCACTGATGCCTATTTTAAAGGGCAGCAGGAATCATCTTATTTTTAAGGAGCTGCAGCAGCAAGTGGGCTTAATTTAAAAAATAAAATTATCAAAACAATCTTTCACAAATTGCAAACTCACTATAAACAATATATTCTAAGTAGCCTTTTTAGACCAAGGAGAAAAACTCATCTTTTAAAACTAAGTATTCTTAGTTGTCTTCGGCAAGAAAAACTCATTTTACTGTCGGGCTATTTTGCAAAGATAAAACGGGCTCTTTATATTTTAGTAGCCTTCTAAAGTGTATCGCCGTTTTAACAAAAACCAATAGAAAAAATGTAAAAGAGATTCAGATTTCCTTACTGAAATAGAAACAGCGTCTGCGGCATAACTGTCACAATCTATCGCGTTGCCAAGTTATGTTAAAAATCCTGCGATAGTAATTATTGCATTAAGGTGACAATAAGGTTTATTTTATTGCAAAGGAGGGTAGATCAGAGGACATCAACTTAGGCACACCCTGGAAGAAGAAGTAAAAGAGATTAAGTGAATTTGTATTTTTTTCCGAGAGCCCGTCCGTGCGCCGGATGCATTTATGCCAGGTTTAACCCATTGTGTTTGGTTCTTACACCCACTTCGTGATCCCAGTTCCTTGCACTAGTTTTTGTAGGTCAACTGTGGAGAGGGTAAGACTCTGGTTCCAGTTTTGGTTGCCCGAGTATTTGTTATATGTGCTGTATAGTTTCCCTGTCTTGTCCGCATAATTTGCAGTCAAGGTATCCATTGTACAGTTGCATTTAGATGGTCTTGACAGCAGGGACGTAGCAAGTTACAACCGGGCCCTGGTGCAGGACCACAGCGGGCCCCCTTCATCATTAAAAAAAATAGTCTTCTATGGGTTACAAATTTTATTGCACAAAAAATGCATGGCGAGTGCATGGTGGGTAACATAACGAAACGAGTTAAATGAATACAAACCTAATTCTAAATAACCTTACTTATTTTATTTACGCTGAAAAATCTACTTTTCTTGCCTTTTGATTAGCAAACAATGAAATAATTTTACTGATATCTAACGTTCTGGCTGTCTGATTTTCAATGGATAAAATTGCCAAACTAGAAAGTCTGCTTTGCGACATTTTATTTCTCAAATAATTCTTAATCAACTTTAAGATTGAAAATGATCTCCCCGAAGTGGCTACCGATACGGGAATCGTTAGAAAAAGTATAAAAGCACATCATATTTTTTTAAATGAACTCGAAATCATTTCATCGCAATAATTTCGCCAAGTCATTAATGGAAATGTCTGCATGGATTTGATCCTTATAAACGCGCCTAAATGATAAAATTTCTTGAACAAGCGAATGTGTTAAATCGTTGGAATAAAACTTAACTAGATTCTCAGATAGAAGTACTAGATTAGCATCAGAGGACTCTCTTAAAGTAGAAGGAAAAAGTGCTTTAAACTTTAGAACTACGTTGTTTAAACCTTTAAATCGATTTTCCAGTTGTGATATAATAACGTCCAACGTTAAATTAAACACCGACACTTGGCATTGGACAGTCGTTCGTCACACGACAACTCATCGAATTGTTTTTTTACTTTGCGAATTCTGTTATTTAAAACTTTGATCAATTCCCCAACTAGGAGCTCTAATGCGGGTCGTAGCGTAGCTCGTTTTCGGCGCGTGGCTAGAAGAGAAATTGACAAACAATGGCAACGGTTGGCGTGAACGGCGTCGAGCCAGCAAGCAGGCAAGGTATACCCACTTCGTGATCCCAGTTCCTTGCACTAGTTTGTGTAAGTCAACTGGGAGAGGGTAAGGATATCCTTTGGTACCACGGCCTACAACCTATAGTATCTAAGAACCTTGACTCATGACAGCCTCGCGGCGCGCGACGTTGTCGCTTGTTTGTTTAGCTCGCGGCGTTGTCGCTTTTTTGTTTCGCATTATGATTTCGATCGGATTCGCGGGCCCCGTAGGGGCCCGGGCCCTGGCGCGCGGCACCACTCGCACCCCCTGTTGCTACGTGCCTGCTTGACAGCCTTGTGTCCCGTCAGAACTTCTGTAATGGTTCTCAGCTGGTTCCTGTTCATTTAAAGCAACTGTTTCGTAAGTCCTGGGTCTGGATCCCCAATGAAGCTTTTGCTGTGGTGTAATCCCTGTCTATTGCTCCAGTGGATTTTTTGTTCACTCCTGATCCATCGCTTTATGGCATTTCGTTGTGCACCTTGGTACTCCGAGTGCCGGTTCTGGACCAATGAATGTATTTTCTGAGCCTTTCCTTGCAAGTTTATCGGCTTTTTCATTTCCTGTAATACCTTCGTGTCCTGATACCCACTATTACTTTGTTTACTTTTGCCAGGGCCTCCAGCTCCTCTGGACATTCCCATACCAGTCTTGAAGTGGATTTGTCTTATTAGGCAACACAATTGTAATCGCGCTAATGCCTGTATTAAGATGATACAATATTATTTCTAAATTCTTCTCCATGGTTACCAGCTCCCAATCATTCAAAGTGGAGTAGGTGACTTGATATATTTACTGATGTTAAAATATAAACAGCTCTGACTTTGTTTCGCTTATTCTTCTTCTTCTGCTGCATATCCATTAATGGATGTTTGCGATCACATTTGTCCATTCTTCCCTATTACGTATGGTATTCATTAGTTCTTGCATTGTCCTCAGTCCCGTCCACTGCCTGACGTTGCGGAGCCATGACATCTTTTTCCTGCAAATTCCTCTCTTTCCCTCAATCTTCCCCTCAATTATCAATTGCAGGAATTGGTACCTCTCGTTACGTATTACGTGGCCGAGGTATGCTGTTTTTCGACGTTTAATGGTGTCCAATAGTTCGCGGTCTCTATTGATTATTCTCAAGACCTCATCATTGGTTCTTCTTGCAGTCCATGGTATCTTCAGTATACGCCTATAGATCCACATCTCGAATGCTTCCAGTTTGTTCATAGTGCTCACCTTCAGTGTCCATCCCTCCATACCATAAAGCAACACTGTCCAGACATAACATTTGACGAATCTAATTTTCAAGCCAAGATCGAAATCAGTATTAGTGAGCACTTTTTTGAATTTCATGAACGCACTGCGGGCATTCTTGATCCGGCATCTGATTTCTGTGTCTGATTCCCAGTTTTCACACAGCCACGTTCCTAGATATTTAAATTTATTTAATCGTTCTATTGGTTGATTGTCATATGTTAGGCTTGAGTTTTGATATTCTTGTGGCTTTCGAGCAATTATCGTGAATTTAGTCTTCTTGGTGTGTGAAAATTTCGCTTATTACTCTGAGAGTATACACAGTACCTGGTATGTAGCCTTTACACTGCACCAAATATTTGATACCTTCACGGCAAAACTTTAATTTTACTTTCTCCTAATGGCAACGTAGCATGGTAGGAAACTTTCTGACAGTCAGGCCATAGACTAGGTGAAATGGAGCGGAAAAAAATGATGAAGCCCTAAACACCGCAGTTTAGGGCAAGCGAAAAAGTGGGACAAGGGTATTTGGGGACTTAAGTGACGGTGTAATCTTAGAAATTTATGTTTATCGTTTAAAAGAGCTTATCGGAGAAGTGTTTACGAAAAAAATGTAGGGGAAGGGCGGGTTGAACAGTGGATACTTAAAAAATTGAAATTAAGTTTTTTTTAAATGTGTTCGCCGACGACAGATACAGAAGATTGTCAACATAAGTATTTTCTATTAAAAGTCCACTATATAATGACATATACGTCATTATTTGATGCGTTTTATGTGACAGCCACTTGCCTAGATGCATCAAATCGGGTATTCTTGTTGTACTTTAATTCCAAAATAGTATATTGTATACCTAGTAGGAAAAGCTGAACATTCCCGGACGACCGTAAAGATTGTATGTCGAGGCGCAAGCCGCGTCCGGGAATGTGGCTTTTTCTACGAGGTATACATACTATTTTTCCGTAAATCGAAAATTATTAAAAGCACATAATTTATTAAAATCAACTGGTTAAAATTTTGAAATAAATATTATTAACTTTGTTCACAAATAAAGGATGCCATAAAATATTTGTGTTGTAACGTTGGAAACACAGTAATATTGAATTGTCAAGCTTAACACATTTTAGTTTAAAAGTAACAGTACAGAAATAATATTTCCTTACAGTACAATAATAAATATTTCCTAGCAGTTATTTTCCGTTGCCTAGCAACGACTAAGTGTAATGAAATATTGACTTTTTCTTCCAGAAATGTTATCAAAAATGTCAATTTTTCCGATCGATTTTCGGAAAAATAGTTTAATTTCCATTGCACCCCGTAATAAAACGACTTTCCGCACCCGCACGTAATATCCATTATGACAAACTATTTGCAAAACTCGATTTGTACTTAGAAGTCGCATCTTATCTCTAACTTGAGCCAGAAGTTTAAAGTCCCCGAGCACTCTACCGTCCCGTATCTTCACGACGGTAAAGTTTTCCGGAGGTAATAAAAGTGTGTAAGTGTGTATAGAAGCTACTCTTTTATAGGTTTTAAAAAGTACCCTGGATCGTATATTACTGAACGTCGCTTAAGACGTTAAGATTCGGATTAGATTCTAACGTGTCGATGTTTCTATTTCCGATTCGTTTTTATTGACTATATAGAGTACCGAAAGAAATATATTGTCATCATAAACACATTTATGTTGTTATCAAATTTATATAGCTTTTGTTAATTTATATTTATTACTGTAACAACATTATTTTGCTACTTTTTGCAACAAGGGGGTATCGCTGTTCAGATTTTGTAATTAAAATATTGTTTTAAATCTGATTTACCGACTTGCAAATACTCGCAGACAAAATTCTCCGAAAACAGTTGCTTTTGTAATTTCGCCGCTTAGGTTTTAATTTCATCCCGGTGCGCCTCGGTGATTGATTATTGCTTAGTATTAACAACAAGACTTTTGACTAATACAGGGTACTGCACCTCACCTCCCGTCTTCTATAGCTCACTTATTAATTAAGTTAGGATTTTGATATTTTGTAGACTTTATCTGTATCCTAGGGCGCATTTCAGGAAAATATTTTTGTTTATACAGGGTGTTATAAAAATGTGACGTTATAAGGATATATTTTTTTAGATTACATGCCATAAATATTCTTACTTATTTGGATGACCCTTATAGTTGCCTTCATACCCCTAAAATTTTAATGAAATCGGTTCAGTATTATAGGGGAAAAAATATAAACACTAAGAAAAATCAGTTTTGCACCACTGGTTTTAAAAAGTAATAAAAAATAAAAATTAATGCCTTGTTAATAAAATTATACAAAGGTACTTAATAAATAAGGTCCAACAGTCTCGTTAACGAAGTTTGATTAATACGAATTGTACAGAGTGCCCAAAGTTTTGTGTCAAACTTTAAAGCAATTTATTTTTCTGATTTCAAATTGGAACCTCTATTGTTATGTCATACGTTAATACAAATAAATTGTTTTGCAAAACTACCTTTGATATTTATTCATAATAATGGCTGCTGGAATAGTTGAAAAAATAAGTTTTGATGCGTTAGAAATTGCGATAGGGTTGTAATTAGGACAAATGTTTGATTCTGCATTGAATGATATAATATACCGGGTTTCCAATTTAAAATTAAAAAAATAAATTGATTTAAAATTTGCAAAGTTCGACACTAAACTTTGGACACGCTGTACAATTCGTATTAATCAAACTTGGTTAACGAGACTGTTCGATCTATTAAGTAGCTCTGTATAATTTTAAGAGCGATGTATTATTTTTATTTTATATTAATTTTTAAAACCCGTGGTGCAGAACTGATTTTTCTTAGTGTTTATTTTTTTTCGCCTATAATACTGAAACGATTTCATCAAAATATTGGCGCCATGGAGGAAACTATAAAAGGGATCCAAATAAGTAATAATATTTATGGCATGTAATCTAAAAAAATATATCCTTATAACGTCACATTTTTATAACACCCTGTATAAACAAAAATATTTTCCTGAAATGCGCCCTCGGATACAGGTAAAGTCTGCAAACAAACTCCTAACTTAATTAGTAAGTGAGCTATAGAAGACGGGAGGTGAGGTGAAGGACCCTGTATAACAATACCTTTTTTCGAGTGAATCTTAAATTAAGAGAACATTGATATTTTTCTACTTAGCGAATGTATTTGTCAATTTAAACTTACCTGGCACAATGGCAAGAACATTTCACCAATCGAGTCATCCCGAGAAAACCTATCGTAATCGAACACGTGTAAGTGCAAAACCCTAGACTGTAACTTCTGGATTGGGAATCCTTCGAAATAAAACGTTTCGTTCCATCGGGGATTGAGAGTCCTCCTTTTGATTTTCGTCTCTAATCGGTGCTTTTTGTCCGGGAGTAGAGTCACCCTAACGTACGGATCACTCGTACCCGATAGATCTTTGGCTGGTAAGTCTTTACCCTGTAACACAGAAAAATAAATTATTGGATGGAAATTAATAATTTTTTTAAAAAAATTTTGAAAATTTTTTGAAATTTTTTTAGCATCTATATTGTAATTACAATGAGTTTGTAATTTTACTTAACTTTTACTTTAAGTTAAAATGTTAAATCTTAAGGTTCAATAACGTTTTAAAACCAATTTATTGTGGGCTGCTTAGCCACTCTAAACAAGGGATGTTCCTTTTGTCATAAAATTTCTATATATAAAAAATAACATAACAGAAAAGTAGAAATTCGAAACTGATTTAAAACACTTTTCCTGTAGCATATCCGGGTATTTTCCTTATTTTCCCCTGTTCGACCCAAAATCCTGCTGGTATTATTCAAGGGAAAGTTTTAACGTCGCTGTGTTATACGAAACAACCGTACCGTGTTGAAAAGAGCTTTATTTTTGTCTTTAATATTTAGGGTCTGCTTAATGTTTACAAGACAGAAAGTGGACAGCCCGAAATTTTGTTCCACCCACGGAAATTTTAAGTACTTGGGAAAATGTTTACAAACATATCGTGGGAGTATCTGCTTCGAAAATCCATCAGGCGCAATTACAGAATTTTAAGAAAATATCGATTATACAGGATGGTTCCTAAGTTGATACTTATTTTTTAGCTGTGTATAGAAGGCATTAAAATAAACAACATTTTCAAATACCTTTTTAAAAAAAACTTAAAAATAGGCGAGATACATAAATAAAAAATCTAAGTACGGGCCTGGTCATCAAAACATAGCCTGCTATGATAGATGTACCACTTTGTCCGCCTGCCGTTAAAACACTTTTTTCTATTTACTTATACGGATGCTAAACTCTATCTACTTTATATTTTTTTGCGTTTTTTTTTGTGTACTGCAAAAACCGCCGTTGCGTATGATGTTATATATTATAAAAACACTTGCGTAAATGGAGAGGGTAAAGAAAAAATATGTATGTGTACGTATCCCAAATCCATTTTCCACAAAGCCTGGATGAGAGTTTTTTTTTCAATGCTATTAATCACCCCCTAATACCATATAACAAATCATTATCCCCTTGTTATTTTTAAGGCTCCCAACATGGAGGATATTCTTTAGCTTTAATATTTCAAAAAAGCAATTTCATATCAAATATTATCCATAGGATCTCAACCCTTATATTTTGTATTATACCGGAAAAATTATGACAGTCATAAATTTATAAGCATTAAAGATACAAGAGAAAGTAGGAAAGATATTTACATATTATATCCTAAGTCCAAATCTACTGTCAGTGATTCATCGCTTTCGTATACAGGGTGATTCCTAAGTGCGGGTCTGGTCATCAAAACGTAGCCTGATATACTTTATGTTGTTTGTCTTAACACTTATTAGTCATGCAATTTACGGGTTTGTGGTGAGATATTTAGTAATACGCTGCAGTGTGTTTTCTGAAGCAAGTTCATTTTAAATTGGCGACATGTGAAAGTGATAAAATTTAAACACAATGAACTAGTACGGTGAGTGTCGTCAAAGTGCGGCCTTTGCTTCGAGATCATACGCAGAACGCTTTCCCTTGCAAGCTCATCCTACACCCAGAAGTTTTCTTAATGTTATTCAACAAGTAAATTAGGCAGGAACGTATTTGATCCTTAGTGTAATAAATGAATGTAAGTACCTTATTTTTGAGTTTTTTGAAAAAAGGTATTTGAAAATGTTGTTTACTTTAATGCCTTCTATGCACAGCTAAAAAAGAAGAATCTACTTAGGAATCACCCTGTATAGTGAAGCAGGTTGTACTAAGTAGAGGAAACAATCCAAGTGTATTTTTAATAGAGCAGAATTATTTCAATAACTGTACAGTCCAAATTTAAAAAGTTTTTTAAAATCATTAATAAACATAGTCAGGATTCGGTCCAAAACAACGCGATATTTTTGGTCTAATTTCCAATAAGAATATACGTCAGTCCGCCGGCCATCAATCCTTACAATTTATTCTAACAAGAACAGAAGTAGGGATAGATGGGGGTTTCAACGCAAATTTCTGCGGTCCCTACTGCGCACGCGCTAAATAACGCAAACATCTATTAAGCTGTTTGGCGCATGCGCAGTAGGAACCTCAAAAATTGGCGTTCAAACCCCCATCAATCCCTACTACTAACAGTATTATTATCAATTCCTTAGTAAGACTGGCGGTCTAAATGTTGGTATAAAGTCTGCCTGAGAAACAAGACTGATGCGAGAATGACGAAGGATTGATGTCATTCAGGACTGTCAGTCCTAATCATCGTGCAGGGTCTGCATATAATTCTAAATCTTTTTGCTGAAACCCAATGAAGTTGTGTTTACAAATTGACCAAGCTTGTTTTCGTGGGTTTCATAAAAAATTCAAATAAATTTTCGTTAAATTTTTTAAATTGCATGGTTATTACAGCACAAAACTTGTTAATTTTTTTTTAGATCATAAAAGTCAGAATGTTAAAATGGAAAAGTTTTAAAATATATTTTCTGCAAAGCCCACTGAACACGGTACCTGACTATATTTGCAGTATTTGCTCTTAATTTAACTTTATTTTCGACTGTTACAGAGGTTTTATTTAAATTATGTTTTAGGTTAAGCATGAGAATATTTAAAAAATATTTGATAAGGAAATAAAAATTGCAGTTTTTTCACTACAACGTGTGAAAGCGGCATTAATTATTTTTTTCCCATAACCACCTATGAAAATGAAAAAAAAGCACGGTTAATTTGGCTAGAAAGCGTCGTATATGACACTCGTGTTGAAATAGCAAGGCACACTATTTAATTTAAACATATGGTGCCAATTTGACAGACCACCCCCCCTATTTATTAAAAAGAACAAATTTTAGAAAGCAGTAATTGCCTAACTTATTTATCATGTATTTATCCAGTGATTTAGAATTAAAGTGTGAAAATACGCCATCTGAAATTATAAAAAATATTAATAATATACTGGAAAATCTATTACCAGAAAAAACAAATCGCGCTGAAGAGAGTCATGTAGTAAAAAACAAATGTTTATCGGGAGCGATAGCGTAAAGAATAGAGCTCTAGCCTACAGATCGCCAGGTCACAGGTTCAAATCCCATTAACAGTATTTGACTTTTAAAAAAAAAATATTAAATAATTTATAGAATTATTTTAAATTGAAATCTTCCTTGTTGGGCGGATTTTTTAAATTTATGTTTAATGCATCTTTCCATGATCAAATTTAAAATTTTCCATTCTGGTTAATCTAGGAGTCAATCCAGGATTAGTTCTTCCTATGATATATTATAAAATATGAAAAAGTTAAATTAAAAATAAAGAAAAAACCTATTAACAATCTATGAAACCAGATATTTAAGTGGAACCTAATCCTAAGTATGCTAATTTCAACACTAGTGTTGATATTTTTTCCACAAATCAAAGGCTTTATTAATAATTCTTTGTGGTTGTAGGTAAAATAGTGTACCTACATTACTCGTGTGAAAGTGATTATTCTAAAACTCGGAGAAATTCCGCACTCGGCTGACGCCTCGTGCTAAATATCTCCTCGTTTGAAAAGTATCACTTTCATCACTTGTTATGTAATAGGTATACTATACCATTTTTCTTCGATTTTGTTTATACGATTTCAGTGATGTCACACGGAAAAGATCCACCAGGATAATTGTAATATAACTGCGAAATTAGTATCCACAAACATAAATAAAAACGTAGCACCCGCTTGGCCCATTTATCCCCAGATTGTGTGTTAAACTAAGTATTTAAGTTTATTTTAGATTTGGGCACCCGCTTGGGCTCTACTGGGCTTATCGATACTCGGAGTTTCTTTAAAAGCAATTTTGAAATGAAAAGACTCAGTCGTCTATTGGAATATTTAAAATCAATATCTAATTTTAGTTTGGCCATTTTAGGATTTCTATTGCTCAGTTTTTAACTATTTAAGCCCCAAAATAAATATCTTAAGGTTAGCCGAACCAATGCTAAAACAATGGTTCATATGACTGATCTATTTTTAAATTGCCCTTCATCCTAATGCAAATTGTTACATGCCGTTTGCGTGACTGACGTCACGTAACCATAGCAACGGTGAATGGCGAAGCTTTGAGCTAACGGATACGGTCGGCTGGGGCGCGCCAAAATGCACAAATGTTTATAATAATTATCGTCCATCGGAGTTAACCGTGGCCCTATTATGCATAGCTACATTCGGATTAAATTAATATTATTAATTCGAACATAATTATTTTTTAAGGGCTAAAATGATAGCTGTATTGGTATATTAATATTAAATATTGTTGAAAAACTTTAAAATAAAGTTTCAATTTCTTTTTTGAAAAAAACTAGATGTTCTTGTGAACACCTTGGTATAATTTTTCTAATAAATTTTCAATTAGAGAAGCCAGGAAAGGGTGCCGCGTTTCACGCTGGTATGGATGCCCCTAAACCTCAATTTGGTTTCACTGTTATCAGCCGAGGTACCTAATTACAAGTGGTTTTATATGATTTACATAAATGTATGAATCTTCAACTTTTACCAACGTGCTGAATGGAATTCTTTCAGCTTTCATTAATTTCAGCAGACATTAGGTATCTAGCCTTTATAATAATATGCACGAATAAATTGTTAGAAACTTGTATTTATACATAAATCTCTGCATTGGGTAATTTTTTTTTTGGGAGACTGTTGCCCAAATGACGCAATGGTAAAATCAGAAGAACATACTTACCTGTATAATTTTTAGAATAAGTGTAGTGTTTTGAAAGTCGTACTCCAGTGAAAAGTGAATTTGACCGACGTTTTCTGAAGGTTCTGAATTGTCAATGTACATATCCACTAAAGATATTGAACGACTTTGGAGGAAGGCCATCTGAAACAAACGAAAGAAAAAGAAATTAAATTAAAAATGCATTTTCGTTTTTCTTCTCTGGCTAATACAGTCGGAAACAGGAAAACTTTTCCTTATTTTTTATGATTGCTCATTTAGAAACTTTCTTATGACGCAGTCGGCTTCAAAGCTCTATATTACTGTTGTCGAATTAAGAGGGGGGGGGGGGAAGAGTCACACCTTAATTAGCTTATGTAGCTCGCTATATCTGCTTTTTGTTGCTTGTGATTTGTTTACATGACAGGCGCGCACAGTTGGAAATAAATATGGTGATTTTTTCTTTGTCCGTTTTGACCAATTTCTATTGGAATAATTTCACATTTATGTCATTTCTTGGCATTAAATTAAAACAGAATTATAGAACATTGGCAACATTGTCAAGTTGATGACGTAGATTTGATGTAGTCGGTGTTTTTGTTCTAATAATTTATTTTTTTTCTCATTTATACTACAATCAAAATTTAGTGAAAAAATGTATTTTCTTATTAATATTTAAATAAGCCCTTAAAGTCCATTTTTTTACCCCGTTAACTTACTTTAAAAAAAATTAGATGATAATATTCCAAAACAAATGAGTTCTCCGCTCTAGATTGTCAGTTTTATTGGACAGCCAAAACTTTATTAAAATTTATACAACCAAGACCATTAATCACTTTTAGTAATTAAAACTTTTTAAAATTTTGGTTGAAATTAGCTATTGACAAAATATTAACATACGCTTTGTTCATTGTAAATTAAAATTAATCCTCCTTTGTTGGGTGGGCACGTTCTTTATGAGGTCGCAGTTTTAATTTTTGCGGGTAGCTACGGGCAAAAAACTTATTAACTAAAGACATCCACATATAATTAATGGAAAAATTCTATTTAAAGTCCTTTTAGACGATATATAGTTTTCCTACGACCACCTATGAAAATGAGAAAAAAAGCACGGTTAACTTGGCTCGAAAGCGCCGAATATCACACGCGTGTTGAAAAAAAATATTTCAACTCTAGAGCTGAAATATAAGGCACACTATTTAATTTAAACATATGGTGCTAATTTGACAGACCACCTCTATTTATTCAATTGAACAAATTTTAGAAAGCAGTAACTGTAAAGTGTTTAACTTATTTATCATGTATTTGTCAAGTAATTCAGAACTAGAGTGTGAAAATACGCCATCTGAAATTATAAAAATGTTAATAATATACTGGAAAATCTATTACCAGAAAAAACAAATCGCGCTGAAGAAAGTCTCATGAATTAAACACCAAATCTTTATTGGTATCAATAGCGTAGAGAATAGAGCTCTAGCCTACAGATGGCAAGGTCGCAGGTTCAAATCCCATTAGGAATATTTGACTTTTTTTATTTTTCATTAAATAATTTATAAAATTATTTTGAACTGAAATCTTCCTTGTTGGGTGGATTTTTTAAATTTATGTTTAATGCATCTTTCCTTGATTAAATTTAAAATTTTTCATTCTGGTTAATCTACAAGTCAATCCAGGATTAGTTCTTCCTATGATATACAAAATATGAAAATATAAAAAAGTTAAACTACAAATAAAGGAAAAACCTATTGACAAACTATGGAAATCAGATATTAAGTGGAACATAATCCTAAGTATGCTAATTTCAACACTAGTGTTGATATTTTTTTTTGAGCACTAGTGTTAAAATATTTTTTTCACAAATCAAAGGCTCTTTTAATAATTCTTTGTGGTCGTAGAAAAAATAGTGTACATTACTCGTGTGAAAGTGATTATTGTAAAACTCGGAGAATTTCCGCACTTGGCTGACGCCTCGTGCTAAATATCCCTTCGTTTGAAAAGTATCATTTTCATCACTTGTTAGGTAATATATTATTTGATATAATTACTGCAATAAAATGAGTGCGGTCGTAAATACCCATTAACCCCTAGTATTTATTTTCAAGGCCGGATTATAATGATTTCTAGGTAAGGGTAAATTAAAATAAGTTAAATTTAAATATTTAGAAATCCCCCTATTACATTAAATAATTGAATATCAGTCTTTATTTTTCACGGGACGTGTTTAGTTGTATGCAATATCATGTATTTTTAATGCCATGGAGCACATGTGGCAATAAATAAAATTTATTATATTATATCCATATTTTCTATTACCTTTTTTAATCACAACATAAACTGAACTAAAATAACAAAAATATGGCATATTGCATTATATATAACTGCCTTTTATTATTTTTTATTGACATTTAACACGGTAAGATTAGAATAAAAGTATGTTTATTACGATTTGCGTTACTGTGATTGAACGATTCATCAATTGGTTTGACGTTAGAAAAATTTAATTCGTTTCTGTAATACAAAAAGGCCTTTTAAGTGGATCCAAACGCGCTTTCTCACATTCTCCAATATTTGTAAAAGTCTTTAAAAATCCGTCAATAAACAGGGACAGGATTCGCTTCAAGAGAATGCAATGGTTTTTTTATACAGGGTGTTTCACGGTGGATGGAATGTTAGACGTTTATGAAAAACGGGTGATACGTTTTCTTTAAAAATTTGGTTGCTCAGATAATTAACCATGATCTATCGTTTTAAAATATTTTTAGCAATGCGGCGTTACCGCTTCTGCCTGAAACAGGTGGTAACATCGTTATTTTTAAGGGAACATCGTATATATTATATTATTTTCTAATTTCCTATACAATTCCACGTATATTTTGTATAAAATGTCATATGTCTAAGTTCAATTGCTTTTGAGATATTGACGTTTAAAATATGCCATTTTCAGACCTTGACAGGCTGTAGCACTGGAAATGTGCATCTTAGAGATCAATGATTTTCATCTTCCCATCTCAGTTTTTTATTCTCTATCTAAAAGTTACAACTTCCTGTTTAACATGTTAAACCGTAAAACCATGCCAGCTGATCTAGCAGACAATACGATGAACAGACCACTGGGATGTCAAAGAAGAGATTGATTACACGGCCAAGCAGCTCACAAAACAGATGGACAGAGTAGTATTTTTTGATCCTTCGATGTCGGCTCTTCTTATGATTGCGAAGTGTGGCCCATATTCGATAAAAAGAGAACTGCAGAGCTATTGTAGCACAGTCGGAAAGACGTGAGAAATATCACTGCCGTTGTTACCAGACATTGCCTCTTCGGTAGACATGCCGAACGTATGCAAGTACCTACTAACGACTTATGCAGAAGTCGCAGAGATGAGGATGAGGAAGAAAGTATTCAACATTTTCTATGTGCATGCCCTGGCCTCGCAAGAAGACGGTTCACTGCCTTAGTTGAAACGTTCTTTAATAGTCTGGAGGAAATAGGCAACTGACAACTTGGTCAACTGAGCAGGTTTCTGAATAGTAGTGGCTGGTGTTAATGAGTTGTAAAAATCCTTCTGCGGTGTACGCCGCACTAATCATCAGAGATCTGATGAAGGTGGGGTCTACGGAACACGTGTGGTATCACAACGGACCTAATAGGACTACATGAGACTGTTTGGAGAACCAAAGGTCTGCCAACCTAACCTAACCTACATGACATAAAGACATACACACTCTGCACTTGACATTCGGAAACAGCGGAAGCCTCGGAGCGTAAAAATATTGCTGATTTCCAAGCCGTTATGAACTCATTGAGCAACGCTAACGTCTGATAAAACTATTAGGACTTTTAAACGGCTCTTAAACTTACCAGGCACTTAACATTACTGTTTCAAAAGCTCAAACTTTTTCGCTTTATGGAAATTTTAATCAGAAACAAGCCGAAAGCTCTCAGTAAAATTAACATTTCGTCAATTAATTGAAAAAGTTTATTTTTTTAACGATAAAAGGCTGAAAGCATTATTATTTGCGGCGAGTAAAAATTAAAATGGTGTTGTTATTTTTAAATCGTTAGTTTTTGGACATCCTGTCGTTTTAATGGTTATTTATACAGGGTGTTTCCTACATCAACGCTTCTTTTTTTAACTGCGTATACAAAGATTTTTTTTCTCTTAATTCAAATAATTATACCGAAATCCAAGAGAATTATGACTTCAATCTAAAAATGGATTCTTAATTTGTGATACTAACTTCTTGATAGAAATTATATTAAATTAAAGTTCTGGTTTGTCAAACCAAGTCAGTATCTTGTACTTAAAGTAACATTTCTAGTTCTAGTTTTGAATGAAACCATTGTTTAATATAAGGAAATGGAGATTTTGCCTTTACTAACGGTAACTTACATACAAAGATCATGACGTTAACGTTTTTTGGACTGTACTGACAAGGGGAACTGCCATCGCCCCCTCTGGATCCATCCCCCTCCCTTGATTCGCCCCCCGCCCTAAACATGTTTCTGTGGATATTTTTTGTTATTGTTAATTAATAAAAAGACAGTTTTTTAGCGGCAGGCGGACAAAGTAGTACATCTATTTTTTGCATTAAAGTACACAGGGAGGCCAAAGGTAATGGAATCCCTGGGGCACAGGTAGACAATGACAGGCTGTTTCGTCCTTATTGGGACTCATCAAAAAGCCATAATCTTTCTATTTACTTTATATGGAAACTCTACTATACCTTATCTTTAAACACGGCATTGTATTACGGATTGGTGCAGCACCCAGTGGGTTCCTGCAGCGCGATCTATCTTTGCATCTACAAACCCGTAGATAAAGTATAGGGATGCGCAAAAACGTTTTCTATACTGGTGTGTTGGCCTAACGTACTTGGTTTATTGTTGTTTTCGCGTCAACAACTATCTTTTGCATTGAGCTGATTTCTATAGATGGCGTTACTAGGTTTGCATCACATTTTTATTCTTAAAAAGACTTGAAAACATATTTTCGCTGTACTGAGAATTGCTTTAAGGTTATGGCTTTCTGATGAGTCCCAATAAGGACAAAACAGCCTATCATTGTTTACCTGTGCCCCAAGGAACCCATTACCTTTGGCGTCCCTGTGTGCTTTAATGCAAAAGATAGATGCACTACTTTGTTCGCCTGTCGCTAAAAAACTTTCTTTCTATTTACTTATACGGACACTAAACTCTATTACTTTATTGTTAATTAATTTCCAAATCTTTTACACCTCCAAACGAAGGCGTAAAAAACAATTTTACGCATGGTAGAATAAAAATACTGTTTTTAAGTAATGTAGATAATTATTGATATTAATTTAACCCCGGTAAGCTTCCACGATTAATCTTGGAAAATACTAATGGCAATCATTCCACATTTCCATTTCTCCACTCGGATATAATTGCCATTGTCCATTTTGAGGGAGTTTAATAGACCAGGCTTACCGGCCATTTGTTCCGGTATTTGATTATAATAACCTGGAATCAATCTACCGAAAAGGGTCGTTATTCTGAGAAAGGCAGTGATTAAATGTTTATATAAAGATGAATTGCACGTCTTAAGTTAATAAATAGTACACACTTTTCTACAGAAGGAAACTTGTAATCCTATAGGACAAAGAAGAATAGAGGGCAATATGCATGATGTACTCTTTAATTGACCAGAAGTTAAAATCAAATTTAGTGATCGAAAGTTAATTTTTTACAAAAGTAAACTCGCTAATAGTAGGAAAATGTACTAGCCGAAGAATCAATCCACTCCTTGAGGGAATCCAAAAATATGGAGACCATTACACCATCAATATCATTGGACCTAATATATTTAATATTTATAATAAAAATCACATTTTTAAAACTTTTCTTTCTTATTTGGTAACAAAAATTCATAAGTAGCCCTTTGCAGAATAACAGACGAAGAGCGATATATATTTAGTAATAAAAATGGACAATTTATTTTTCTAAATCATGGCCTTTACGTGCTTGCTTTATAAACCAGAACAAACCCTTTTTTTGGTTTCTTTGTAATTGATCAGGTTCATCCTAACTAGGATGGATATAAATCATATTCGATCAGTTAACCGGAATAGCCCACTTTTCCAATCACTTTAGTGCAAAGGGAACAGCAAATTTCTATGTGGGAGTAGAACAAATTTTTACCTACTTTAATTTCTGAGTAATTTCAAACTTTCATTTCTACACGACCAATTGTATTATTTAACTTAATTTGAAAACTACGAAAAGTTTAAATGATGCGTCAGAATTTAACGTATCACATAAATATGCCTAAGTACCTTAACTTATTCATCCCGTGTAACTTATGTGGCATTAAGTTCAATTTATGCTAACACTATGATAATAAACAGAAAACTGGAAAACTGCTCTGGCATCGCAGAGTATTTACTTTTGAAAATTTCTTGTTTTTGCAAAATTTAATTAAAATGTAGGAAAGATACTTGTAAAATACACCGGTTGGTTAAAGCATTTGTACTAAATTATGGTGTTGAGTATATACAGGGTGATTCCTAAGTTGATACTTCGTTTTTAGCTGTGTATAGAAGGCATTAAAATAAACAACATTTTCAATAACTATAAATGTTTATGAACGTTGTGGTCACACAACAATTTTCAATGTCGAGTGTATTAAACTATATTATATAAAAAATTTGTTGTGGTGTTGATTGCGAAAACATTTTTAATAATAATATTGGACTTAGAGTTTATTTTTAATGTACATTTTGTACTCTGTCTTGGATTTTTGAGGTAGGTTTAATTTTTAACTTATTTTATAGGGCCACAATCAAAATTTAAGGAAAAGCCCATTCCATCCATAACAAGTTGTTATTAACAACCTGTTCTGCCCTAGCAAAAATGTACAATAGTATGTACAATTAATAACAAATGACATCCCTACCCTCGCATCTAAAATGGTGTTTGAGCAACAATTTACTCTTGATAATGTTCTGAGACTCTGTGAAAGCGGAAATTGAAGTTTCCATGATGGACTCTGGAAGAAACGACGTTTGCCTTGAAAGGGATATTGGATTTTAGGAATTGTTACTTTGAATTAAGGTCGAGCCTAATGAAAAGTTATAATACGACTGAATGTCTCGAATATCTGCAACTAGATATCTTATATGAACAGTATATAAGGCCAAACGCAGTGGCGGATTCAGAAGCATTTAGCCCATGCATGCGGTGTAAACGACTTTATTAATCATTTTAACTTAAAAGTTTAAAGAATATTAAGTAAACATATGCTTTGATGCCAGAAGGACCATCTTTGTTAATAAAAGTTTTAAAATTTTGAACCTACAAATAAAATAAAAATATTTTTTCTACTCACACTTGGAAATGTGCTGTTTCCTTTACACTAAAGTGATTGGAAAAGTGGGCTATTCCGAATAAATGAACGGATATGATTTCATATCAATCCTAGTTAAGATATGAAACTGATCAATCACAGTGGTCATACAAAGAAACCAAATTTACATGTTGTAAATTTCACTAGTCGTTTTCTGACGCTTGACAGAAGTGAGGTTAAGAATATACTTTAAAAATATGCAAATCTGTCAGATGAAAATTGTTTTTCTTTAATTTAAACCAATCCAAAACCATCCCAGATTCTAGGCCAGGGGTTCCCAAACTTATTTTGTCTACTGCCCACTTTGAGAATAAATCATTTTTTAGCGCCCCCATTTTTTCACCTACTTAAAAACCACTATAACTTCAAATTAAATTAATTAATTATTGTAAGCTATATTAGCGGAGATTAAACATTCATTCTAAACGAGACTTTTACTATAACCTGCAAGAGTTAACTTGAGACCTGAGCGCAGTAGGTAGTACACAACGGCGCTCAGGTCTTAAGTTTACTCTTACGGGCTACACCTGTCAATGAGAATGATTATTGAAACGCAACTTTATAGTATTCAGACAAGTATTCCATGAACCAGCCGATTGATACAGGAATGCACAAATCGGGTTATTTAACAAAAACTTTATAAAAGATGATTGCCCGCGGTCTATTATCTACGAAAATTACCTATCTAGGAATACTAATAACAATGAAAATGCGAAAGTGTGTCTGTTGCCTTTTTATTTTTTTCTTTGTATCTACTTTCATTTCGAAACGAGCAACCGATTGACATGATTTTTATTTTATTTATTCAATAAAATAGGACAGATATATGAACTACGCGGAGAGAAATATCGAACCGAGTTTGAGCAATCTTACTAATATTAAGATGTTCACAAGTTGTAGTCGAGAGTTGAGAGCTCAGTCGGTGTCTAAGAGTCCTCCTAGCTAGATGAAATTACAAATCGCCCCCCAAGCCTCTACACAACATCCCCATTTTTTTTTCTGGGTCTCTTACCGCCCCCCTTTACTGCTGCAGCGCCCACAAGGGGGCGTTGTCGCCCACTTTGGGAAAGGCTGTTCTAGGCATACACAATTTTTTCCTTGAGTGCACAAAATAGTGCGATAATTGATGGTATAATACCAAAATATATTTCTACCGAAGTATTGTTATTTTCCGATTGAACTAAAGATTTGAGCACAGATGCACTTTCTTATTTCAAAAATCTCCAGTTTTACACTTATTTTTAGACAATTACTACAAAATTTAATGTTTAAAATGTACTACATACCTACGAAATGAATGAGTGGTTCTTTGCCATGCAAATATTGCTCCAACGCGATATTTTCTAATATATATTGAACGGAGATCCAAACCAATCGATTTTAAAACTTTTGATATACGCAACAGATATAGTAAATTAACTAATATATGTTCCTTAAATAGTGGAACATGAAGATGAGTATATAAAACAAGATAAGACAGACGAAATTATAAGATTTCTTGAAAAAAAGTAATTTAATTTTTTACTAAAGGTTAAGGTTATGTTATTTTTACAGTATTGCCACTTCTCTTTCCACGTTAACAGTGTTGCTAGTTTGTAAATTGGCGAAACTTTACCATAGCAAATATTAAAAGTTTATATTAATGCACAAAGACAGTGTTTAACTGTTTAATATTAACTCTACAGCTATTTTGTTGTACTTTCGGAGTTATAATTCTTATGCAAGCAGAAAAAAACCCACAAACCTTTTTTTCTTCTGTGCGTTTCAGCAGAACAATTAATTAAAATGGCTATGGTTGAGAAAAAGAAATTGTTCATTTTTATTAATAAATATATCGTCTGTTATTCTGCAAAAGGCCAAAGGAGAGAAAGATAGATATATGATTTTGTGTAATAAAAAGAAATTACCCAAATTGATAAATATGTTACAGTGTAATTTGGTCCATGAATTTGCCAACGAAATTAATATTTTTTCAATTGTTTGTTTATAGCTTTCTCGCAAATTCACGGCCAACTAAAAAGACAAGTTATGATGCCTAATTTAAATATTTTAATTTTTAGTATGATGTTCGGAAGTTGAGTCGTAGAAAAAATATACTGTACAACTCGAGTGGATTGTCCATATTGTACTAGGAAGTTTTGTTACTTCCTGGTGCGATATGGACATCATATCCACTCTTGTTGTACAAACTACTATTTTCAATAATAAATTTTGAATTGTTTTTGATAAATATTATAAAATTTGATATTTATTTAATTTAAAATGACAGATAATTTAAAATTTCTACAGATAATGAATAGTGTCACAAAGTTATTTTTATTAAAAAGAAATAATTTTTAATATTGTGCAATACAATGAACTGTAGTAATTATTTTTAGGGTTTTTTTTTGGCTTTTTCCTTGATTTTTTTTCGGCATGTAAATATCTTTCCAAAACAAAAACAGCACAAAAAACTCGTTCTAAAGGTTGAACTATATTATTGAGATATCTTCAATTTGGTAATTAAAATTGATTTTCAATTTTTATAATTTTTGTTTGTATTCAAACATATCTTATTTTCTTGGTATTAAGATATTATCCACGCACTTTCCTCATTATAATATATCTTCCATAATACGTGTCTCCAAGTACAGATTTCACTCGACTTAACGGCACGCTGGTGACGCATTGTTTTGCATAATAAAGGACATTATTACTTTTCCAAATAATTTTCCAAAAGATAAAGTCATGCTGACTCAGCTGGATGCTTTGAAACTGAAGAATTAAGTCTTATGGGAATTTACTGCAATGCAGTGGTATTTTCATTTTATTGTTGTTTATATGACTGACACATACAGTTTTATTCATAAAAAAAGCGTACAATAATTAGAATGAGAGGTACGTTTTGTGATATTTGCCTAAAACCGGCTTGTCTAAATGATTGTTTACCTATTGGAGATTATTCACACGTCATAGATTATCAAAAAACTGGCGTCGGTGTAATAAATTTTAAAACTGCATCAGGCACGTAGACAGGATTTCTTTTCGGAGGGGCCTATTGAAACCGCGCCGAAGGTTATAAAAAAAAGTGCCGCAGGTGAAAATTTTTGGGTGCCACGCCCCCTGGGCCCCGTCCCTGGCTACGTGTCTGAACTGCATGGTGGTAACGTTTGATAAACTTTGCCAGAAGAAAATAAAAATGCCTTGTCAGTTATCTGAAGTTGAAAAGGCTCAAATTGTATCAGGAATCGAAGAAGGATGGTGAATCCGTGCTGTAGCGCAGTTGTATAATAGAAATAAAAAACTATATTGAAAATTAACCAACGCTGGAAACAAGAAGAATCCCTAAAGAGGAAAATCGGTTCAGGTCGTCCCAAACTTTTCAACCCTGAACAGGATGCTGCTTTTTTGGAATATTTAAGAAATAATCCATTTGCAACTGCAAGGGATGCTGTTATTGATACAGAATTTCCTGGCTCCAAACCTACCGCCAGCAGGAGAGGCAAGGAATCTGAACTAAAATGTCGCCCAGCTGCGAAAAAAATGTTTCTTACCGAAGTACGGCGACAATCAAGGGTCATTTTTACTGATGAAAAGACGTTCCAGTCGACCTATAACGGTAAAATTCGTGTGTACCGTCCAAACAATACCAGGTTTAAAGAGCGATATATTAACCCTTTCACTTCTAGACACGGGCGTTACTCTGTAAATATATGGGGCTGGATAAATTTTCATGGACCTGGTGTTTGCTTACGAATAGAGGATCCAGTCCACACTGCCAATGCTGTAACCCATTGGTTTCAAATCCATAATGTGAAAGTACTGCCTTGGGTCGCTTATAGTCCCGATATCAATCCAATCGAAAATATTTAGGGTATAATCGTAAAAAAATTATAATCGAAATTTTAGGCCACAAGATTCAGAAGAGATATGGGAAATAATACATGCGTGCTAGAAAGAGCTTGATATAAATATTGTATCAAATATAATGCAGTCAATTCGAAATAGACTGGCTCAAGTATTAGAAAAACGGGGATACCTATATGACCAAATATTAGATTTTATCTATTCTTGTTAAACGTGTTTTGTTTCTATTGTAATTTATATAAAAGTATATTGAACTAACGCCCAACGCCAATGCTTTGCATTTTTAATAACCTTTAACATGCTATAAGCCGGTTTTACGCAAATATGGTTAAGGTTTTCTCTCATTCTAATTCGTGTACCCTTTTTTTATAAATAAAACTGCACATAGCCTCAATAAGGAAACAACGGAGAGTCCAGAAAATAGTAAGTACATTTTTTTGGTACTCATTTTTTCAGTTAATGAACAACAGTAGGATTGTTTAGTTAGTATTAAGGAAAAATTCGTTTATACTATCGTGGTGCAGGTGGTGTTTTCTGATTGATTGAGACAGGAAATGCCTTAGGAGACTTAAATGAGGTGCACCATGAAAATGGTTCTACTGTCAAATTATATAGTATATTTCAAAGACGACGGACGCCAGTGATTGCTCAGGCGTCGCGATGCCATAAATATGCCAATCGATGGCAGATTTTTTCGAAAGCTCTTTGAATTCAAAGAGATTTTTGTTTTTTACTCGAATTTGAAATCTTTACTCGTTTTTCAGATGGTCGAATATCCAATTCTTTTTATTTCTTATGGTCTATTTAGCAAAACAAAGAAAGCCTTATTAGGTGCACAGAGAAAACTTCTCAACCATCTTTTAAATGTCTCCAAAAGAAATAATGCCGAATGGTCAAGTCCGGTGATCTTGTCGGTCACTGTTTAGTACTTTTGTTTTCCATTGTAAATTGTTATATTAAAATTAATAATTTATTATACTACTTAGCAAAATCGAACCGATGACGATCTATTACGCACGAAACTTGTTAGTGAAGTTTGAAACGTTAAATATGATGAAATATTTAGAACCTTCTTCCCACCCCTCGTTAACTGGTGGGACACTTAGTACAAAACAATGCATTGTCGCCTTGACTTGTTATCTTGTTAGCCATTTTTTATTGTTGTTTATGAAATAACCCAAACTAATAATATAATACAGGAGGGTGTCCCGTAACTTATGGGCCGTAAAGTAACTGGAGCTACTAGACATCAAACTAAGCCGATTATGTCATATAAGTTTTTTCGGATTGTAGCTTTTGTTGTTTTTTTTTTGTTAATTTAATTATTTACTATGTTTTTCTATGCTTTGGGATGTTTAAAGGGAAATATCTCGAAAACCGTTAAAGATATTAAGATCAATCACGTACACATTTTTGACTCAGAAAATTCCCCTTTTAAGAAACTATAATTGAAAAACACCTAATATCACAGGTAAGAAAAAAAATCATAGATTTATGAAGCCCAGTGTATGCAACTAGCGCCCTCTAGTTTGAAACTTAAAAATCTCTACCAATTCTTATTTCTTGCTCATAAAAACATAATATTTCCAACTTTTAATTCGATTCATTAAACCGTTTTAAAATTATGGCTTATTTTCAAGAATAAACTTTTACTTTCAACACCCTGTATCTCTAGAACGAGTAACAATCCGAAAAAACTTATATGACTTAATTGGCTTAGTTTGATTTCTAGTATCTCCAGTTACTCTACGGCTCATAAGTTACGGGACACCCTGTATTGAGTTGAATGAAAGTTACTAACACCTCTATGGTTTTTAGGTTTTTTATAAAACATTGATTTTATTAATGTTATATATACTTGCAGCCAGAGCAAAAACACCGACGCATTTTCCAGTTAAGAGCACAATAAACAGCTACATTTGCAATGTAGCGACATCAACACAACAAATATAATTTTGCCATAAACACATATAATATACACATGATCACATAATGGGGCCATTGCAAACAATTATTACATTTTCCATTACATAACGTACACTTCTTTATGCAACATATTACAACAAACAGTAAACGATTTACAGATATTATTAATATACAGGGTGTCCCGAAATTAGCGTTCAATATTCCTATAAACATACCCCCAAAAATGCTTCTTTAGGGGGCTAGAGCCCCTTAAAGAGGATCGAGGCGAACCTTTTTTTTTGTAATAGCATGGAAATTATTTAGGATAATGGCATGAAAATTGGTACATGCCTTACAGCCTATAAGTTGTAAATTACAGTGAATTTAACATAAAAATATTTCTCCGAGTGGCGGCGCACGGAGTGGGGCTTACGGTAAATATTATCCTATATTTTTTATTTCTAACATTTTTTAATTTTAATTACAATTTTTTGAAAGTCTACCTAGTTCCTAAAAAAAGATACTTATTTTATTTCGATATGAAACACAGTTTTCAAGTAAATTAATTTTAAAAATAACGTATTTAAGCATAGTTTATATAAGATCATCTAACTCCGAAAGCTTTGTTACAAAAAAAATTATATTTTGCAATTTATTATACTCGAAACATTGTTTTTAGGAACTTCCTATATTATTTTGAGACCTTTCGTACATTGCTACATTCTACATTATTAAGAGTCACTTTTGGAATTATCTTAACTCATCCATATTTATGGATTATTATTATTTTGAACATTATTTTCAAAATTAATTTTACTCGACAAAACTGTGCTTTATATGGAAATAATACAAGAATGTCTTTTTTTAAGAACAAACCCTAGACTTTCAAAAATTGCATTTAAAATTAAAAAATCTTAGAAATAAAAATACAGGATAATATTTACCGTAAGCCCCACTCCGTGCGACGCCACTGGGAGAAATATTTTCACTTTAAATTTACCCTAATTTACAACTTATCGGTGGTAAGGGAAGTACCAATTTTCAAGCCATTATTCTAAACGGTTTCTATGTTATTACACAAACAAAAGTTCCACTCGTTTCTCTTTGAGGGGCTCTAGCCCCCTAAAGAAGCTTTTTTGGGGGCATGCTTGTAGGGCCTTTTTATCATATTTTTTGATCAACTTTACGCCCTAAAAAGATTGCACGTTAATTTTAGGACACCTTGTATTATAGATACTCATTACACTGTTTTAACACATAAAACATTATACATATTATATTATTTAACCAAATATCAAACTACTATGGAGTTGAAAGTTACTTACGAGGTTATTACTTGTCAGGGCATATGGGTAAATTACTGGTGGCATTACATAGACATAATATATAGGGATAATTACGAGTAATTAAAATTAAATGCTAATTTCAACGTTAGGAGGGTATATCTCTATTAATCATTTAATCCTATACTTAATTGATTTTATATTTACTTAGTTCCGTACCTTAGAATGTGATACTGTGTGGTAAATATCTTTTATTTCAAACTGTTTAGACGGTGAAACATAATTAAATCATTTTAGGTGTCAACGAGAGATATCAGAGTGGTTATTTAAACAATGAGGGGTAGGAAATTTCCTTAAAAAAAAATAAAAACAATTAAATGCCGGGTGTCCCATCGGGAATCACCTGATCTAACCCCACAATACTCCAATTTTTTCCGTAATTTTAGCAGCAAAGATTTAAAAATGTGAGACATTAATAAGTCTGTAACGTGCCATTTGTTAACCAATTCAAACCTTGGAAACCATTTCCGATTTAACCGGAAGTGAAGTCAACTTTTAAATTTTAACCCCTTAGACGTTTAAGTTCTATAAAAAATTATCTTCAATGACCTATCACATTTTATCATTTGTGTTAAAAATGGTCGCCTAGATCAATTTTCCTTTGTCTTCTAAAATGGCCATACCTTTGGTAAAACAGGGTAAGAGTTAAACAGTAGGCCATGAAAACGTTAATATGGTTCATTTTAACTTGCTTTATAATGTAAAATTGACTTTCTTGATAAAAATGTATCCGTTAGAGATATTTTATTTACAACCTATTTTAAAAAACAAAGCACAATTTCTCGACTTTTTCAAATGATAATCCATCTTTGTTTTATTCTAATAATATTCTTCATTTAATTTTCTTTCTAACTAAGGCAATAATAAAAATTAACAAGACATATCATATATGTAATTTCTAGACCCATATAAGCCATAAGAAATTTTGTCAAGACCAGTCTAGTATGCCGTGGAAAACAAAATATTATTTCTGCTTTTATTAGACCAAAATGTCAAATGGTATTAAATAAAATTACGAAAATTGAGATGAATGAATTGTTTTCCACGTCATACTTGACATAACTTCTCATGACTTATACGTGTCCACAAATTACATGTATCATATTTCTTGTTAATTTCTACTATTACTTATTAAATGATTGTTTTAACTTGTGATATACCGTTAGAAAAAAAATGAAATGAAGAATTATATTATAATAAAACAAAAATGGGCTGCCATTAGAAAAATTCGAGAACTTCCACTTTTTTTTTTTTTTTAAACCAGGTTGTAAATAAAATAGCCCTAACGGATAATTATTTTTTAAGAAAGCCAATTTTATATTATAAAGCAGGGTGCAATGAACATTTTTAACGTTTTTATGGCCTACTCTTTACCGCTTACCTTGTTTTATCAAGGTTAAGGACATTTTAGAAAACAAAGGAAAATTGATCTTGGCGGCTATTTTTAAAACAAATGATAAAGTGTGATATGTCATTGAAATAGTTATTTTCCTAACAAGTGCGGAAAGTGATACTTTCCCGCACGCGACTGCAGTTGACCCGAACGACGCGGAGCGGAGTTCGGGCAAGCGGTCAAGGGCGGGAAAGACACTTTACGCATAAGTTAGGAACATTATTTTTTCTACGACCGTATATACAAAAAAGTATACCAACCCATTTTTCAAAAATTATTTTATTTCAACATACATAATATACAAAACTTTTACTAAAAACTACTAATTATTATAAATTTTAATATTATTTATATATAATATTTCTCCTTACACCATGTAACAAAATGGTCGTATTACTTTTCATATCTTAGTCTGGATTTGGCAGGTAACAGCTCGGAATTAGCTTTATCTGCAGCCTTCAAAATGGCTTCTGGAAGTTCTTCGTCAAATGAATCCATTAATATTATTGCTTCGGATTCGGTTTAATGTGGTTTAATTTAGAAGAAGATTGTATTCGGTCACTTCGAAGACGCTTTGAACAACTTTGACGTTTTAGTAACAATTACACGCCTGGGTTATCATAGCAACTGATATCAAACCCGGTGGTTTGATAGTTGTTTTGTGACATTACTTTAAAGAATGTACAGGGTTATAAAAAAATATCTTCATTATTTTATATTTTCAAAAAATTAAATTGCAACAAAAAGCTAGAAAAGATGTAGATTTTATTTGATGGACTATTTCGTAAATATTTATTTACCTGTTTTAATAATAGTTATAACTTCCGAAGTAAAAAACTATCTAATAAGGTCATGTGCATTATTTTACTTTCCCGCACTAGTGCGGGAAAGTGACACTTTCATAACTAAAATGCGTGCGGGAAAATGGGTTAAAACGCACGGTCGTAGAAAAAGAGAATTTTCTACAGAATTTAATTATCGAAAAAAAATGAGGGGTTTCCACTTAAAATTTAAACGTTGACTTCACTTCCGGTTAAATCAGAAGTGGGTTTGAAGATTTGAATTGACCGAAAAATGGCAAATTACCGACACGTTAACTTCTCAAATTTTTAAATATTTAAAATTATCAAAAAAATTCTTGTGTCATATCATCACAATTGAACTTTAAAATAACTTTTCAATTAAAAAAAAAAGGTATCCCTCGCCAGACTAGAAGTTCTTATGAACCCCATAGCAAAATTTTCAATTAGACAAACCAGGAAAGGATGCCGCGTTTCACGCTGGTATGGAAGACTCTTAAAGCACTTAAGCTATTGACACGACACACCCGGTTTTGTTTAATCAACAAAACAGACTATCCGAACACAAGAGCAAACCGGATCCCCTTCGTGGTTGTCCCCAGCCTAAGGCTAAACTATGTGATTAAATTTTGCAGGCGTTTGCCTCAATTTTCGGTAATTATTTGTACACTATGCAAGGCAAGCTGATTCTCTCTATTTTCAGTTTGTTTTAATTTAGCTTCGTCGTTTATGCTGATGCATAAATTAATAGATATTTTTTAAATCCGCAAGTGGCTATTAAATCCGATATAAATTCTTCTTCGAAATGCAGTTTCAGGGTAATGATAAAAAAAAGAGAACCTTTATATCGAAAATCGTCCATTTATTTTTATTTTTTTGAAGTGCATTTTCTTTTAAGAAAAAAGACATAATATAGGGTGGATCATAAAATGCTACGTATGTGAACTTAAAAAAAAAATTTTTAATAAATTTAAATTTCTCACATTCTCCAATATCCCAGAGTTCAAATTTAAAAAGTTTTTTAAAATCCGTTAATAAACATGGACAGAATTCGGTTCGAGAGAACGAAATGTTTTTTATACAGGGTGTTTCACGGTGAATAGAACGTTAGACGTTTATGGAAAACGGGTGAGACGTTTTCTTCAAAAATTTGGTTGCTCAAATAACCAACCATGATCTATCGTTTTAAAATATTTTCAGCGATGCGGCGTTGCCGCTTCTGCCCGAAACAGGTGGCAAAATCGTTATTTTAAATGGAACACCCTATATATTTTATTATTTTTTAATTTCCCATACAAGTCCACGTATATTGTGTATAAAGTGTCATATTCAATTGTTTTTGAGATATTGACGTTTAAAATATGTCATTCTTAGATTTTGACAGCCTGTAGCTCTGGAACAGCGCATCTTAGAGAACAATGATTTTCATTCAGTTTTTTATACTCTATTTAAAAGTTAAGTTAAACCATTTTTTTGGTTTAACGTGTTAAACCGAAAGTTGGTATTTTTGGATAGAGAATAAAAAACTAAGATAGGGAGGTGAAAACCATTTTTCTCTTAAAAGCGCCGTTCCAATGCTACAGCCTGTCAAATTCTAAAAAAGGCATATTTTAAACGTCAATATATCAAAAACAATTGAACACATATGATATTTTATACAAAATATACGTGGAGTTGTATGGGAATTAGAAAGTAATATAATATATAGGGTGTTCCATTTAAAATAACGATATTGCCACCTGTTTTGGACAGAAGCGGCAACGCCGCATTACTGACAATATTTTAAAACGATAGACCATGGTTGGTTATCTAACCAATCAAATTCTTGAAGAAAACGTATCACTAGTTTTCCATAAACGTCTAACGTTCCATCCACCGTGAAACACCCTGTATGTTGCATGGAGCTGGTAACTTTAGAGCAGGGGTTCCCAAACTTATTTTGTCTACTGCCCACTTTGAGAATAAATTATTTTTTAGCGCCCCCATTTTTTCACCTACTTAAAAACCACTATAACTTCAAATTAAATTAATTAATTATTTCGAGCTATATTAGCGGAGATTAAACATTCATTCTAAACGAGTTTTTTATTATAACCCGCAAGAGTTAACTTGATACCTTAGCGCAGTAGGTAGTACACAACGGCGCTCAGATCTCAAGTTAACTCTTACGGGCTACACCTGCCAATGAGAATGATTATTGAAACGCAACTTTATAGTATCCAGGCAGAGTATCTTTTATTCAAAATAAAATAAACATAATCGATTCTTATATAAAAATTAATGTGAAGGATCAATCTGATGCTATTTAATAAGTTTGTGGATATCAGGTTCCAATTTATTTAAGAACAGCCGCATTGATACAGGAATGCACAAATCGGGTTATTTAATAAAAACTTGTTAAAACATGATTGCCCGCGGTCTATTATGTACAAAAATTACCTATCTAGGAATACTAATAACTATTAAAATGCGAAAGTGTGTCTGTTGCCTTTTTATTTGTTTGTTTGTATCTACTTTCATTTCGAAACGGAGCGACCGATTGACATGATTTTTATTTTATTTGTTCAATAAAACATGACAGATATATAAACTACGCGGAGAGAAATATCGAACCTAGTTTGAGCAATCTCTTAATTAATATTAGTTGTTGTTCACAAGTTGTAGTCGAGAGCTCAGTCGGTGTCTAAGAGTCCTCCTAGCTAGATGAAATTACAAATCGCCCCCCAAGCCTCTACACAACCCCCCCTTTTTTTTCTGGGTCTCTTACCGCCCCCCTTTAGGCGTGCAGCGCTCACAAGGGGGCGTTATCGCCCACTTTGGGAAAGACTGAGTAGGGATAGATGGAGAGTTTCACGCCAATTTTTGCGGTCCCTTCTGCGCATGCCCAGGCACTGTTTTTAAACAGGGCTTTTTTTAAACAGGGCTGTTTTTAAACAGGGCTTTTTTTAAACAGGGCTGTTTTTAAACAGGGCTGTTTTTAAACAGGGCTGTTTTAGCTGTTTTTAAACAGGGCTGTTTTAAAACAGCTAAAACAGCCCTGTTTAAAAACAGCCCTGTTTAAAAACAGCCCTGTTTAAAAACAGCCCTGTTTAAAAACAGCCCTGTTTAAAAAAAGCCCTGTTTAAAAACAGCCCTGTTTAAAAAAAGCCCTGTTTAAAAACAGTGCCTGGGCATGCGCAGAAGGGACCGCAAAAATTGGCGTGAAACTCTCCATCTATCCCTACTAGTGTTATGCCGCTTGACTTCCTTCTTGATTCCTCGCTTTAAAATTCTATAAAGTAATAAATTTTTGTACTCGTCTCGTTTCAACGAGCTTATGACAATAACGCGTGTCTGCGCTTGAATACCTCGGGGAAATTATATGAATAAATGTAACGACGCGACTGGTAGAAATATGCCTTTAGGAACAGTATTTTATTTACCTTTTTATAATTTTTACAAATATGAAAATTTTTATGTTTTCTGGATTTAATATTGCCTTTTTAACATTATAGCTTGACCACGCCGCTACTGGAAAAGTTCTAAAGAAAAGGATGACAAGAGTGCCATGCTTATGTCAATGAACTGTCAATTTAGAGAAGTCAGTGATCTGTGATTAAATTTTGTACTTAGGTTAAGAAATTAAAAGGAAACTACCTTAGAAATCTCAAGACTGGCACAACCATAATAAAACTATTAAAACTATTACTGCAATTCATATTTTAACAAACTTTTACATTTTTTCAACACCAGACACGACTGTGCCAATAAAGCGACGTATTTTTCAAAATAAAAAAATATACCTACATATTTTTAAATATTTCATCTAAACTGCTGGACAATTGCTTTCGAGCAAGAAAAATTTCGCCTAGATTTAACAGTTAATATTTTCTGAACCAGATATGATATCGACCTACGGTTTTGAATGGTTGAAAGATTCATTCCTTGGGAAACAACTGTCAATGCTGGATTTTCATTAACTGTCAGAAAATTTTATGTACAAGGTGTTAAAGAAAATGATGATTTTTGCTCCAATTTTAATGGCGTGTAACTTTCACAATAATATTTTTAAATTTTATCACTCTGGTGTGTTCGGGAAGTTCTTCGTCGGATGAATCCATTAATATTATTGCTTCGGATTCGGTTTAATGTGGTTTAATTTAGAAAAAGATTGTATTCGGTCACTTCGAAGACGCTTTGAACAACTTTGACGTTTTAGTAACTATTATACGTTTACTTCCATTCCCCCCTCTACCTCCCCTGGATCTGCGCTTGGTCTATGGTCAGTTTTTCCAAATATTCATAATAATATCGACAGTAGACGTAAATGTCATTATCAATTCAAAATTCAGGTTAAGCTTAAAGGAGATATTTTTTTAATTATCCCCAGTTTTTTTTCCCATTAAAAGTTTAATATAATCAACTTTCGGTTGTACTTATTGTGCTTAATTAATTAATTAAAACTAATTAATTAGTAATTAGGGTGCAGGTGCCTTGGGCTAATTTTATGAAATACCGGCAGGGAAAAGAAAGGTTGCTTAAATTGCAGGGAATATTTAATTTGTAACAGATTTAATCATTTATACACCGGAAAATACAAAATTAATTGCTTTTAATTTATACGAAAATATACTGCGATATTTTTATGGTTATAATATTGTTATTAAAAAATAACGTATTAACAAAAAATTGCGCATAGATAAGATGCAGCAATAGCCACCGAAACTAAAAGATATTAAATGAAAAGAGTTTTGTTTCCCTTCCTTCATCGAACTTCATCGCTAGACGCGTTTCGTCATATCATGACTTATCAGTAGGGCTAGAAGTCGATGAGTGAAGGGAAATGGTCTACTGTATATAGTCTTTAAAGTATCAAGGGAGAGAAGTTTTACGAGTAGCGACATCTAGTCAATGTTCGACAAAGTACCTGCACCTCTAACAAAGCCTATAGAAATAGCTTTGTACCGACGACTACGGTAGGGCGTACCTAGCGGTAACACTTTGGATTTGTGACGAATGTCATTGCAAGTGATCTTCTCTGGCAATTTATGCTTATTTCTATAGGCTTTGTTAGAGTTGCATCTACTTTGTCGAACATTGACTAGATGTCGCTACTCGTAAAACTTCACTCCTTTGATAAAAAAAATTAATCAAATTCTATATGATGATAGCTTTTCTGGTATTTGTCAGTTGAAATTTGACAAATATAACAAGGAGGCACTATAACCATTATTAAATTTCGTCTGCGAAAACCGTACCAGGGGGCGGGGTTAAGTGTCATACCAATATGGCCGATTTACAAGAGCCTGATTTAATTTATTTTAAACCATTCTAAAAATGCTGGGATCAACTAGAATAATATAACTTCATTAAGCGAGGAACAGCTTTGTTATGGACATAACGGATAATGGTATTATATATACACATGTTTGTATATTGTGTACTTGTTAGTAACTAGAAAAATCTTGATAAAACCCGTTGGTGCTCATTAATTTAATTGGTGACAGAAAATATTGAGAATATAGCATTGTAATTAAATACTGTTCCATTGTAAAGTTGCACAATGGGATGAGAAATTATTTTAATTAGATGTAATTGCAAGTTAAGTAAATAAATAATGCCTGCCAATGTCATTTATGTCACAGTCAATGTTACTGGTTAGTTTATTCTGGTTAAAAGTCTTTGTGGAACCCAACATACAAGTTGTGTTTATTTCACACATAGAAAACAATGACCTGTATCAATAAACAAGTGGTAAAATTGCTGTTAAGCAGCTACTCCTAGAATGTCCAAAGCTGCTTTAACTTAATTGTAGATGTATTGTTTTTAAATTTTTTTGCTATTTAATAATTTAAATAAAATTGCAACTAAACAAACCATAGGACACAATTAGCAGCCAAAGTTTACAAATACGGACCTGGCCTTAATTTATACTAACCTATGAACCGTAATTATCGCCGTTTTCTCCTTATCCACAGCATTTTTGCTGGAACAACTTCGCACAGCACAAGAAATAATTAATATCTATCGCACAGTAGCAATAGTTTGACACAAAAATTGAAAAACTTCTAATAAAATCTAAAACCACCTCGATTATGATAGATCGAACAGCTGACTACACGAATGACATAAGTGTCGTACCAATATGGAGCAGGTAGGATCACTTTTAGTCACGTGATGTCGCCTTATTGTTTATTCTATCTCGATGGATATATGCAATTCGTATCACATTATATATGTTATTTAAAAATACCTACCCTAAAACACCACCAACATTCCTTTTAAAATATTTACCACACAGTACCCATTGATTTACTTAGTTACTAATCTACTTTGATGGACCAAACTTTTACAAAATGTAAAATACGATATTATGTAATGCTTATACGCATACTGCATAGGCCACTCTCTATCTAGTCATATTCCTATCAAGAGAAGGCAATTTAAAATCTTTCTTATTCTTCCGTAGAGTCCAGTGATATTATAATATTTTTCCGTTTAGTTAACTTAACAATTCCTAATATACAGGGTGTTATAAACATGACTATATATTTTAAAGAAACACTTTATATCGTCTAAAAAGTTGGGTCAGGACCCTTAAAATCGAACAACCGCTCGCCAGTGGAAATATCGATTCGAATTTCAATACATTCAGTAACCAGCTGACCTTAATCGGCCGGTTTGAGTCTGACAGGCGTTGGTCCGGTAAAATGGCGGACGTGAACCTGTCGATGTCGGGCTTTAACATTATTTTAACATCGGTAAGTAGCATCGGCATTTGCCAGTATTGTCCTTATTGTTTAGAGATCCAGTTAGATAACAATCAATGATTTAAGTATAATTACTTATTTCTATAACACTCTGTATATCTATTCTATGGTCAATATGAAAAATTTGGTTAACCACTAGTACTGAAAAGGCTGATAATTTACTTTAACAAATTAAGAGGAATTATAGAGATGGAAGTCATACGCTTAATAATAATGACAAATTTTAAAAAGTGCGTATCATACTTTTACAAATGACGACAAATGTTTTAAAGAAGTGGTTATCATACATTTGCAAATTGTGATATAAATTTTACCCTTTAAAAAAATAACTTGAAAATGTTAAAAAGTTACAAGAACCGCTTTACAAAATTTTAGAGGCCGAGACTTTGTGTCTTTTTTCTTACAAAATATCAATTTCAGGCCTCTTTGAGTAAAAATGGACGAATTCTTTAAATTGCGTTACAAGTTAAAAATATAGACTTTAAAAGTTTGGTCTATCATTCGACACTTAACAATCTAGCAAGTAAGACAATAATCATGCTTACATCCTGGCCAGGTTGGCTTACCGACGGATGATCCCCCTTCACATTTTGCAGGGCTTTGTTCGCGGGCGCAGTGGGTGTTCGTGCCTCGGAGGGCACGAGCGCACCCGCACTGCTGCCTGCTGGGGATTTTGCTTGAGGGCTGCCTGTGGTCCTGCAACAACAAAAAATTTTACATATTGGATTGAGTAGTCCGTTACTTTGTGATATGTCATATTAACAAAAAGACAATATGTGTAATTTTACTTTGTTATAATATCACTTTTTATTTACTGATTAGTTACTGCAGTTTCGTAGTACTACTACATTATCAAACTGAATACCTTAAACTACGTTTCACAGTTATAAATAGGTTTTTAACAAAGGGTGCTTATAAATATTAAAATAAAAATAGAATATTTATCCCTTAATCTAGTAATTGATCCCTATTATATAGTAATGTAAATAGCGGGGAATTCCACAAGTCTGTTTGGTCATTTAGTAGGTTTATGGTCGGGTTTTTATTATGTTTGTAAATTTCTATTGATTCTAAAATGTTAAGCCTCTTGCTTTTTGGTGCAGTATGTAAAATTTTTAAATCTCATCTGGGAAACAATGACCTGTATCCGAACAGTGCTAAGCGAAATTGGAATTTTCATTGTTTAACAAATAATGAACTTCTTTCCTATAATGCCTTACCTGGTGAATTAACTGATGTCTCAACTGTTGAAGTATTTAAAAAAGATATAAAAAGTTTCTTTTAAATAAACAAAATAAATAATTTCGATGTTTTAATATGTCCATGGGTGCTTTTGTTTAACTTCATTTAGTTATTGATAGACGATCAATGATCAACGTTTTCTTTTTAAGATATATAGTAAGATTTTTTGTTACTGGTATTGTGTCTTTTTACCTGTAATTTCTTAGTTTTAGTATAATTATAACTTTTAATATAGTTTTTTTTCTAAAAATTATTGTCGTATGGTTCAGTTGAGTAGCTATTTACAGCTAGACTGCGCCATGCTACAGTAAATACAACCATAAATACTTGTTTTTTCATTCTTATATTGTAATTATCTTTTCGTAATATAAGGGCATTATTTATTTATTTATTTATTTATTTATTTAATATGGGAAATTTATAAATTCCGGATCTACTTAATGTGTTTTTTACACATGTATCAGTAAGTATATTTACTACTCGATAAGTCGAGCTATACTTACTCTTACGACATGACAATCAGAACTGTAATATAGACTCCTTTTACAGATTTTCCCCAGAAGAATTGGAAATATGTTTTAAAATACCCTATTCAAATTATTAAAACATTTCAACAATACAATCAAAATATTTATGAAATATTCTATGCTTTTAAAGTTATCGTAATGGAATTCAGGAAAAATCTTTCAAAACTAAAACAGAGCCAAAGTAATGGAACTATTCCAGCCATCTTTACGAGTTTTAGCGCTGCTTTAAACTTCGAAAGGTCTTGAACCATTGACATAAATTTTAAATGATTTCATTATTAAAATTAAAACTTTTACTTCAAGGCTTTGAAATAAAAATCTATTTTTTTTAAATGTTAAGGATACTTACTTATACAGAGTCATTCCTAAGTTGATACTTATTTTTTAGCTGTTTATAGAAATAAACAACTTTTTTAAATACCTTTTTTAAAAAAACTTAAAAATAGGCAAGATACAGAAGTAAAAAATCTAAGTGCGGGCCTGGTCATCAAAACGTAGCTATACTTTATGTTGTTTATCTTATTAATCATGCAATTTACGGGTCGGTGGTCAGTTATTTGGCAATCCGCTGCGGTGTGTTTTTCTGCAGTAAGTTAATTTTAAATTGGTGACACGAGAAAATGGTAAAATTTCAAAACAATAAACTAGTAGATATGGTGCTAATTTAGGGCGAGTGTCGTCAAAGTGAGGCTGCTGCTTCGAGATTATACGCAGAACTCTTTCCCTTGCGAGCTCATTCTACACCCAGAAGTGTTCTTAATGTTATTCAACGGGCAAGTTAGGCAGACCCGTATTTAAGTACCTTATTTTTGAGTTTTTTGAAAAAAGGTATTTGAAAATGTTTTTTATTTTAATACACAGCTAAAAAAGAAGTATTAACTTAGGAGTCACCCTATAGGTCAAAACAATTTATTTCACAAACATTTTTCGTTAAAAAGTCTACTTGTTATTTTTATAACGTGTGGAATTTTTACCTGGATAAACTCAGTTTCAGGAAGCTTGGTTATTTGCTGAAAAATATAGAACTACCGCTGCGTTAATTTTTTTGTTTAATATACTTTTTTCGTGTTTATAAGGACTGGGGTACAGTGGCGGATTTAAGGGGGTAGGCAGCCCCCACGCCCCCCCCCTCCAAGCCTTACAAACAGGGTCAGTATTTTTTTAAAGGTCACTTGTGAGAGTAGGAAGTTTTTAGACCCAAGAAACGCTCTTTCTTGTAGATGTCACTTTTTTTAGTCGCGGGATATAAAAAAATCTTTTTATTATAATAATTTCCATTATAATGCTAAGCGAAGACATAAAAGAAAGTTGCAAAATTAAAAACGGGCGACCTTTTTCTTTCTACACAGAAATTGATGCGAGATAAATTCAGATATAAATCCGTCAAAGCCCTAATGCTCTCAGAGCGTTCCGGAGACGGAAAAATGGGTCAAAAATTCGCTTTAGCTTAACCCTCGTCTGCCCTTCGAAATTTATATTAAACGAATAATCCACCATCTCCGGCAAAATTATTTCCAACATTAATTTTTCGAATAATGCTCTGGTTTCTTTTAAAAATCGGTTCCAACATAATTCACCTCTGAAATAAATAATTAAAATTCGTTTCACCACTATCATTTCTTGCCCTTTCTTCAAATAATAGTCTATTTCAAAGAAGTGTAGAGTAATAAAATGGGAAATTCCGTCCAGGTCGGCTCGATTTCGGTGTCGGCCATAAGAGGGATTTTTAAAAGAAGGTTTCCTAACTTTTTAGGCGTTCAATAGGGAAGATTACCACGAGGACATAAATTCGAATGTTTTTGAGGACTATTATGGTGAAATGATAAAATATCTTCCAGTTGATTCAGTAGTAAGTAGTTGGATGGATAACGCAAGCTATCATTAACGACGCACAGAGAAGACTCTAACTTCATTTTGGAGAAAACAAGAAATTATCGACTGGTTAACCACCAAAAGTATTGAATTTGAAGATAATTTGATAAAGAATAAACTATTGGTTATAGCAAATTTACACAAACATCGTTTTATGAAATATGCCGTGGAAGATATAGCTGAAAAACATAGTGTAACTGTGCTGCACACACCACCATATCATTGCGAGCTAAATCCTATAGAATTTATATGGGCGCAAGTGAAAGGATTTGTAGCAAGACACAACACGACATTCAAAATAAAATAAGTTAAGCAACTGTTTGATCAAGTCATTAAGGAAGTGACACCAGAGAACTGGCGAAAATCAGTCCATCATGTCATTAAAGAAGATGAGAAAATGTGGGATCTTGACCACCTGATCGATCGAACCTTCGACCAGTTAATTATAACGTAAAGACGAGGGGACAGTTCCAAAGATGACGAAGAATATTATGATTTTTTATAATTTAATTTCTGAATAATGTATTTTGTTTATAATGTTTAATAAAAAATAAGTGTACCTAATACTATATACATAATGCACGCCTTTGTCCCAACATTTTCAGTGTTTGTAAATGGATAACAATAGGCAAAACCCATAAATTGACCCAAACCCGGATGGTACTACCTGCACTTGATGAAAATAAAGAATTTTGCAAAGAAATCAATGCCAAATTATGAAAGTGGCTTAAATATTCGTTGAGTCACTCTGTAGTCATTTTGCATACCTAATGAGCTTTTATTACTCTACACCTTCCTGAAGTAGACTATAGTTGTCACTGATTTATCGGAAATAAGTCGGTTATTTTGACATAACATCTCTATCTCCAGGGGGATTGTTAAAAGGCTCCTTCCTCTCAGTTTTTTTCATTCAATGGATACAACATTCATGTAAAAGCGTAGTTGATAACCTTAATCAAATTTCCGAAACCTGTTTTTTTCTTTAACTAAATATATATCTCTTATAATAAAATGAAAAAGTTTTTATCTAATTTTCTTTTCTTATTTGTCGACCCTAATGAAAATGAGAGGCAATAAAAAATGGGCTAACTGTGTTTTTCCTTTACTTTTGTCCCCCTGACAGTAAACAAATATCGGTTTAGGCCCTTCGGGTAATTTTATTATTTCTGACTTTTTATGAAGGTAACTAATTTTGTTACTAATGGTAAAACCTGCTGAGAAAAATATATTTTTTCCTAAAGCTAAGCTATTTAAATTTCTCTGCTTTACATTCTATGCATCTGAAATTATAAAAATTGAGACTTTTTGTGTAAAATAAGGAAAGTTAACTCCGTAACAAAAAAAACTGGATTTTTTGAGTTCGATCCTTCATAATTCTAACACGATTTTTTTCAGTTCTTTACCAATTTTCCACGGTTCCAGTTGTTCAATTCTTTAATTAATTACCAGGGAAATACTTTTAAAAAATACGCTTTCTAATAAAAACACGCGGAAGAAGGTACCGACGTCACAACAAAATCGACAAATGCACAACCCGGGAAAGCCTTTATTCGATACGCTCGGACCCGTGTCCGACCTGACTAATCTCTCGAGACTGGTGTTCTATTTCTAATTTCTTCTTTTCTATTTAGGTTATCGGAACAAAGATAATTGGTGAGATTTTGCCAACCAACAAAAGCCCGCTAATCGATTTATCGGGCGGTAAAATCTCCATACTGGCTGATACTGAAACTGGATTATCGATTCGCTGGAAATAATTATATTTGCCGCTGAATATGAAACAGGTTTTTACAAAATTATTCGTATGAATTCCGAGAAAATCACGTTTGAAATAGCGTTTAGAGGGATTTTATTGTTGGCAAAATGTCACTAATAATATGATCACGTGCATGGCTCAAAGTGTGTTTTTTACTTTAAATAGCCTGGAGAAGCATTGATACCAATATTTTTTTATATTAAAATGTTTTTGATGAAGTTCCATACATTCCTAAGCTTTTGTTTCTTGAATCGTCACCCATTCTCTAATTTTAAAAGAGTTTTAGACCGCGTCAGTGGCTCAGAGATTAGGTACTGGTATTCGACCGTGGCGGTCCGGGTTCGATCCCCGTATTGGGCGTACGCATTATAAAAAAAGTATGCCCGAAATTTAGTAGGTTTAAGAATGTTGGGAAGAGTGTAATATGTATCATCTCCCAACCCAATCCCATTCACGCTGGTAAACAGGCCGGATGAGATCGGACATCTCGTGGGGTGCGGAAGAAGGTACACAGTCCCCAATCGGTAGGTCATGCAATGACAAGAAGCTAAGGGTTGATAGCCCTTGGGGGGTGTCGTATGACTGAGGATTGTGGTTCGGAACCCACGTTAAGCTGTAGGTCCCCTCGGAAATGGCCCTGACAGCGATCGAAGAGGAAAAATTACACAAAAAAAAGTTCTTATAATAAAAATCTGTGTTTAAAGCTTTTTTTATTCAAGCGATTTTAAAGAAGTAGTAAAATAAAAAAAAACTTGTACGTTCTCCTCCAGCTTAAATAATAAAGCACATTAGTGAACGAATGAGAGCGACGATTACTTCTTGAGAAATTAAATTATATTTTTCTTCTTTCTCCTTTAAATTGCCTCAATGATGAGCCACTTTTTTCAACTGATCCCCGAAATGTTTAAGACATCATTTTCGGATTAAAATACCATTCTTTTTGCTTATATTGTTTTCGATAAACGAGCAACACTGTTTGGTTTTTAATATTTGGCAATTTATTTCCTGTTGCTGTTCCCAAATCCATCATAACCAAGTTCATCCATCACGGGGGCACTTTAAGGCTTCTGACAAGAAAGAAAATTAGGATAATTCAATTTTGCAATGTATACGCATGTTCTGGGCGTTCCAAATACACATCCTCTTTATTTAAACAAGCCTGTTTAATATTCCAATTTTTGTTTGAAGCTTCTAATTTTTCAATATAAAATCGATATAGTAAAATTGCGTTATTTTGCCACTAACTGCATTATGCTTCCATAGATGTTGGAATAAAAGCCCCATCATATTAACATATGAAATATTTCAATCGTTGTTTTTCTGTTTTGATCTAATTTTGGTAATATAAGGACTCTTAGTAACAGTAAAAAATGCAAATCAAGAAATCCAGTTAGATTTAAACGGACCATGTTTATGTTAGAAGATAACTAGGTCCTCAATGAGTTTTTCATATATAGTGTGATCAGCTAAGGGTACGGAGCGGCCATATCTCGGAAACTACTGGGCATAGAAATAAAAAAATAAAAAAACTTAAGTGGCCATGAGAAAATCCTGGAAATAATTTGTAAGTTCCGCATTTTGCCGCAAAAGGGCGTAATTGAGAAGTAAATTTTAAAATTTTACATATCTTCGAAAATCCTACATTAAGTTATATCTTTGATAACACCATTAAAAAGCTTGGACAATTCATCATTTTGGTCTTATGCTCATTGGCGTACCGACTTTAAAAAGAGGGGGGAAAGCTGATGAAAGTGTAATCATTTAAATCGCTGTAACTTATAAACGACTTATCCGATTTTAGCAAACTAAAGACTGGTTGGAAGAGTAATGTATAAACTTTCACCAATCATATTTAGTTGTCCATAATAGTTCTCAAAAAAAAATGCTAGAGGGCGCAATTTGTAATGATAACACATTTTATGATTTTACTCTAAAAAAATAAATCATATGGTATAATTATTATGATACCATAATCGAAAAGTAGATGAAATTTGCTAGAAAAAATATTAAAACCGCAGCACGATATCTCCGTTCGTTTCAGAGTTATCGCCAATAGAATAATTTTTAAAACTTTAAACGAAGAAGCGAGTGGGACGCCACTAATATTTTTCCATGTGGATATTATTTCGCATTAGCCTGGTCAATTCTGCATAAAAATGGTCTCTTGCGTTTCTCTTCTTTTCTTATTTCCAGGATTTTCTCATGGCCAGAGAGAATTGCTATGCCCAGTAGTTTCCGAGATATGGCGGCTCCGTACCCTTAACTGATCACGCTGTATAATACCACAAGAGATAAAAATTTGTCTTATATAATATCATAAGAGAGAAAATTTTCCTTATACAAAATTTTCTGTCGAATGATATTGAACAAAACTATTTTACGAGAAAACAATAAAACACACTGTTTATTTAACAAACTAGAAACTTTATTTATTTATTACTATTATTAAACGTGTATACAGTTGTTATAAGAAATAGTTTGTCCATTCTTTTGTATCAACGTATGGTTTAAAGGTTAAAAATTTAATATCAAACAGATCAAACTTTAATTAAAGTTTTTCTTTTTATCTTAAAAAACCCAAAGGGTTATTTTGGAATATAAAAAAAAGATTTTACGTATTTGGGTTAAATTGCTTAGAGAAACACAAAGAAACAGGGCTTATAATTAAAAAAGGACGGAAAATACGAATTTCCAGAAATATAATTTGAAACAAAACTCAATCTGGATGGTATTTTAGATTTTAATTAAGAAGGTAAAGGGGTTATTTTTTTCCACGCTTTGGTTTCAAATAAAATAATTATGTTAATACCCTCAAAAACCGTTTAGGGTTATGTAATAAAATTAATTTGGAATTAAACACGATTTTTTAAGTGTACTTAAATTATTTAGTTTGTTAAAGAAAAATGAGAACGAGGTATAGACGACTTATCTCGGTTTATTTTATGTTTTTGAGTGTTACATGACACATAAAATATCGGGGAACAGTGGCGTAGCCAGAAAATATGCTGGAGGGGCTCAGTCGGTGTAAGTAGGACTTTTTTCTGAAAAAAGCGATAGTTGGGATTACATGTATTTCACGATATTTTACCTCATGAAGAATTCGAAAAAGCGCCGCAGGTGAAAAATTTTCGGGACCACGCCTAAAGTTCGTTTAAAATTCACCTAACTACTATCAAATTTCGAAAATTAAATTATTACCTCTCCTCCTCCGCATGGTTGGATTAAATTTGTTTTTGTAAATTTTTTTTTTTACTTTTTTTTTGTTATCTGGCTCTTTATTAAAAAAAAAACATTTTTTATATTATTTGTGAAAAATATGAATATTGGTGTCAATCCAAAATTTTAACATAAGACGTATGTAGGACTACAACCAGCGTTTTTCGGGCTCGGTTTTTCATGATTAAAAATAAAGTAAATATCGCTCACCACGCCAAAATTGATGCAGCAGCCCCTCCCTTAAATACGCCACTGTCGGGGAATCATTTGTAAAATTATTCGAAAATAAGAAATTAAATATAACATGAATATTTAATTCTGCATCGCGGATGATATAATTTGAATCTATATAAAATTTAAAACTTTAAAATACATTTACTATTTTTTTTTTACAAAAAATAAGGTATCATCCGCCAAACTAGAAGTTCTAATCCCTTGGTAAAATTTTGTAATACATTTTTAATTAGACAAGACAGCAAACGATGCCGCGTTTTACGTATGGAAGGTTCTTAACATTTTCTGCTAAAGCTCATTGAGTGATTGACGTTTAAAAAGTGCATATTTCAATTTAATACTTTTGAATTTTCGACGCTTTCAGGGGTGGGTTTCAGCTAAAATATATATCTTAAAACCTTCACAAAACCTTTTATTTTAGCCGAATAAAATTGTAGACACTCCGCGGTTAGGATTGTATTTAATTCCACCGAATACTTGGCCGAACATAATTTAAAATGCCATGTTGGCGATTTTGTACCATTTTGTTTTATGTTCTTTTTTGCGGCCGAATTAGGAATTTTAATTAGTTTGCTAAAATTTATTTCGATGCTATTCTGGTTAGTTTTATACAGAAATAATTTTCATTAAGCATTAATTAATGGAAAGTTAGTATAATTAATTGCACTGGAAAAGTACTTACTCTAACTGAGCTCTGAAGATCCAATTGAAGCCAAACCACGTCGACAATACATGAAAAGAAAGAAAAAATATATTAGTAAAATTGTATAAGAATAATTTATCATTTTTTACATACAACTACCACTGACACTTTTCAAAATTAACTGAAATTATGTTTTACTGATCGAAAAGAAAAAAAAAACGTTAATAATACATTGTATACCTAGTAGAAAAAGCTGAATATTCCCGGACGACTCTAAAAATTGTATGTCGAGGCGCAAGCCGAGACTGGCAATACGGAGTCTGGGAATGTAGCTTTTTCTACAAGGCGTACATACTATTTTTCCGTAAATCAACAATTATTAAAAGGACATTACTTATTACAATCAACTCTTTAAAATTTTAAAATAAATATTATTAACTTTATTCACAAATAAAGGATGTTATTAAATATTTGTATTGTAACTATGGAAACACAGTAATATTGAATTGTCAAGCTTAACACATTTTAGTTTACAAGTAGCTGTACAGAAATAATATTTCCTTACAGTATAATAATAAATATTTCCTAACAGTTATTTTCCGTTGCCTAGAAACGATGAAGTGTCATGAATATTGACTTTTTCTTTCAAAAATATTATCAAGCTATGAGCTGGGAGGGAGGAGGTTAGCCCTCCCCCCCCCCCCCCCCCCCTGGTCACGACAAATCATATTCGCTGCTTTCTACTCCTTTTTCACGATACATAAGGGTATTGAGAATACAGCGAAAGAGAAACAAACTCATTTTACCATTTGCACGAAGGATGGAGAAAAAGAAATTGATCAGGCAAGTTTCGTGTAAAGATCACTAGCAGCCACTGCTGATACAAAGGAAAAGTTGTACCAATTTCCTAGTCTAGTGATGTATTCGCCATTTCATTTTTTGATCAATATTTCTATCCTTTTCGCTTTATTCAAAAAGGGGCCAAATAGCCGTCCTTGAGTAGCAATTACTCACAGTTTTGAACTACAGATATTTTGTTTAATGAATTAATAGAAGCAAAAAACGAAAATTTTTGAAATTTGTCCACTTTTCTTTCTTTGCTTTTATTTCTTTATAAATTCAAACTTGTTCAACTTTAAATTGTATGTAATTAAGCTTCAAATGTCGGTATTTGGCCGATTCTTGGATAACAGGAAAAAGTAACGAATTAATAATCATAAAACGAAATGGCGAATACGTAACTAGACCTCACTCTTAAACGCAAAAAATATTAAAAACAGCCAAAAATGTCTACTCAACTACTGTTATTTTGTATTAAACAACAATTAAATCTAAATAAGAATAATTTTTATGATTAATTCCAAAAGTGGCACAACAAAAACAGCAATCTGTTTTGGAGCGAATCAAAGTTGTTTTAAACTTTACTGAATTTTTATTTATTTAACGAAATAACTGTTCATCATGTTGTTTACACGTTTTATTTAATTTAAATTAATTTCTGCATCATCGCAGGTCACCTGGTATTGTCACGTTTTAAAAATATGAAGGCGTATATCATAAAAATTCAATGTAATAAATAAATGCACAAAAAAATACTGAGGGGATTTTATTATATTTTTTTGTAAAATTACATTTTTTTAAAAAAAATTTAGGTATGTTGGTGTCTGTAAAGATTTTTTTAAAATGAAAAGTGTTTGCCGGAGTGCAAACACGATTAAAATTGAAAAAATTGTATGCCTCCGCTGAGAATCGAACCCAGAACCTCTCGATTAAGCCTCAAGCGTGCTGCCAATTGCGCTACGGACGACCTGATGTTCTCTCACCGCTTTAATGTAGGGTATTTTAATCATATTTTTAAATCTGTATTGGCCTAAAGGCAATTAAAAAGGTAACAATTATTTTTATACCTCTATTTACACGGTTTAATGAGGGCTTTACCGAAAACGTTATCAAATTAAAGACCGACATAATGACCGTCATTTCCTTAAACCGAATGGCCTTTGTTTAGTATCTTAATGACATTTTAAAATGACTGGAATTGGTGTCGTTATAATCAACCTTAAGGGCCATCATGGAAGAAAACAGGGGTTTACATAAAAAGTATTTAATACAACGCGTTTCAAGATAAGAATTAGAACGTAATGGGCTTTTTTCTACTCCCACATGGAAATTAGCTGTTCCCTTTACATACACTAAAGTGGTTGGAAAAGTGGGCTATTCCGGTTAACTGAACGGATATGATTTTATATCCATCCTAGTTAGGATATGAAAATGACCAATCACAGTGGTCAATTACAAAGAAACCAAATTTACATGATGAAAATACTTTAAAAATATTCTTACAGATTAAATTTGTTCTTTTTTTGATTAAAATGAAAACATTTAATCCCGAGTTTATGCTTACACAATTTTTTCCTAGAGAGTGCATGAAATGGTGCTAAAATTAAGGTATAAGACCAAAATTAACACCAAAACATATTTCTACGAATTATTGTTCTTTTTTGACTGAACTAAATATTTGTGCACAGATGCACTTTCGTGTTTTAAAAAACTCCAGTTTTCCACTCATTTCTAGACAATTACTACAAGATTTATTTCATAAAAGGTACTTTATACCTTGGATTTTTGCCATGTACATATTTATCCACCGCGATATTTTTCGATATATTTTGAACGGATATTCAATCCCAATGGGCCTTAAAACTTTTATTATACGCAACAGATATAGACACATAACTGGTAAATCTATCTTAAATGGCGGAACATGAATATAAGGACATAAAACCAGATAAAACAGACGAAATTATAAGATTTCTAGAAAAAAAAGGAAGCGAAAGAAAATTGGTTGGCGGGGAAATGCGAGGAAATCGAACAATTAGAACGCCAACATGACCTGTTTAACCTACACAAAAAGGTCAAAGAAACCGTCGGCATGTATAAGGGCAGAAGTAACGAAACCCTCACGGATGACAACGGTTTGATCATCTTGGACCCTGACGCAAGAATAAGTAAATGGAAAGATTATATGCAGTCCCTATACAACGATGAACAGAGAGGTGATTTAGAAGAAAAGGCAATTGAAACAGGGCCCACTATTACTAAAGTAGAGGTTACCAATGCCATTAGAAAACTAAGGAGCAACAAGGCCATAGGTTCGGATGAAGTCTGCGGCGATCTACTGAAGCTGATACAGGAAGGTCATCTGGACATTTTGACTGACCTCTTCAATCATATATATGACACCGGTGTGCTCCCGAGCGAATGGCTGCTTTCAACGTTTATTCCTATCCCGAAGAAACCAACATCTAAAAAGTGCGAAGAATATAGATCAATATGCTTGATGAGTCACATACTCAAAATATTCCTAAAAGTCATACATGTAAGAATTTACCCAAAACTAGAACAGGATATAGGCGATACGCAGTTCGGTTTCAGAAATGGCCTTGGTACTAGGGAAGCACTCTTTAGCTTGAACGTCCTGATTCAGAGAGCACGCGACGTAAACTGTGATGTATTTGCCTGTTTTATTGACTTCGAGAAGGCATTTGACAGGGTGAATCACAATAAACTGGTAAAGACCCTTCACCGGTCAGGTCTGGATGACAGAGATGTTCGCATTATTTCCAACCTCTACTGGCAACAAAAAGCTTTTATTAGGACTGGGGATGGGACATCGGAGGAGTTTGAGATTCGTCAGGGGGTTCGACAGGGATGCGTGCTGTCACCGCTGCTTTTCAATGCATATTCTGAAAGACTGTTCAGAGACGCAATAGGGGAGGCCGAGGACGGTATCCTGATGAATGGTGTTCTCATTAATAACTTGAGGTACGCGGACGACACTGTTTTGCTTGCTGACACAGCTGAGGGCCTACAAAGATTGCTGGTGAAAGTAGCAGAGGTCTGCGAGGCATACAACATGCGCCTAAATACAGAGAAAACTAAGGTTATGACAAGAAGCAAAGATGTGAACAATGATGTCTTCTTTCAAGTTAATGGCTCCCAGATCCAAACGGTGCCATCTATTAAGTATTTAGGCGTACATCTGAATGAAAACTGGGACCAGTCTAGGGAAATCATAATAAGAATCGAGAGAGCGCGTGCTTCTTTTAATAAAATGAGGACCTTGCTATGCAACATGAAGCTTAATCTCCAACTACGCACGCGCATCCTGAAGTGTTACGTGTTCACCACTTTAATGTACGGTGTTGAGGCCTGGACTCTGACTGACGCTGCCTGTAAGCGCCTAGAAGCGTTTGAGATGTGGTGCTATCGACGAATGCTTCGAATATCCTGGACACACCACGTAATAAATGCGACAGTTCTCCAACGTATGACCAAAGGAACAGAAGTGATGAGGACGGTCAAAGAAAGAAAATGCTCATACTTCGGTCATATAATGCGTAACGATAAGTATGGCATTCTGCAGCTTATTATGCAGGGTAAGATAGATGGCAAGAGAGGACCCGGAAGACGCAGAATATCATGGCTTCGTAATTTAAGACAATGGACCGGAAGAATATCTGCCGATTTGTTCCGAGCTGCAGTCGACAAGATTAAATGGGCCAGAATGATCGCCAACGTCCACTGAGGATATGGCACAACAAGAAGAAGAAGAGAAAAAAAATAATTCCATTTTCTATTAAAGGATTTAAACGTTAACACAGTTGCTATGTTTGTAAATTAGCGATTATTTTGAAAAACTTTACCATAGCGAACGTTAAAAGTTCATATTAATGCACAAACGATGTTTTTAACTACTTAAAACGAATTCTACAGTTTGTTCTACTTTCGGAGTAACTCTTACACAAGCAGAAACAAAACTACAAACTCTTTTTTCTTCTGTGCATTTTAGCAAAATTATTTAATCAAACTAGCTATGGTTGGCTCAAACATCTTTTCGTTAAATTTGATTAACAGATAATTATACAAATCATGACATTCATTATGGAATCTGAACTAGCCAAAATTTGTAAACACTTTTAATTATTTTTCTTATCCTAAACTCGTGAAATAATATATTTTAACCCTTTGTGGATTACTGAATACGAGTTTAAATCATTTTAACCCAATTTGTAACTGTTTTTGCATTGTGTATTTTTGTTTTAGATTAGCTGTTTCTTATGAACGAATGCATTTTAGAGACATAATGTGGTCGGTGCTCTTCAGCTTGCCAGTAAATAATTTTCAACCAGACTGACTGTGATTACAATAGATCTTTTTCTAGAGAATGAGTGAAAAACCAGTAAACAAGGAACTCGATAAGAAGAAATTGTATGCGTTTAAAAGTCCCGCTTCTTGACTCAAGCATGTCGACAGACACGATGGTGCAGCCACTTGTTTTTGACGTCTCTTTGCTTCGACCAATTAACAAGTTTGTTTGCCTTCTTTCTCTATTTGTCTTTGTTTGATTTAAAGTCAGCACAACAATCGAGCCGGTTACAGAAAACACGTGGCTGATGTGCCGGTGAGCGGCGAAAACAATGAAGGTGGAGGTCATGCCGTTTACCGCTGCGCGGCCAAACCCTCACCGCTCCCGTAACCGCAGCACAGCGTTGATCTGGGGGATCTTTTATAGTGTACAATTTTGTATTTAATTTTAAATGACTGCTATCTATACCATTTTTTTTATCAGCCATTGTTATGCAGAAAGTGTTATTAATTACCTCATCATTTAACTTGTCCACTTTGTTTCAGTCGAAAAGGTAATAAACAAACACACATTAAAGCAAAAATATATTTTACGACGTAATGTCGTGCATCTATAATGGGAATTAAAATTATCTGTGATGAATTTTAACACGCACAGAACAACAACATTTTAATTAATAATGATTAGGGTCATTAAGGGGGTACAGAATATTATATTACAAATATTGGATATTTTTTTATGCAAACTTTTTTTTAACATATTTTAGCATAGTGTTCGTTAGTTTCTCGTGAGATATATACATCATAACCACTCTTGTTGTACAAACTAATATTGTAAGGTCAAAGAGACCGACCGTACTTAAGATCTATTAACATTTCCAAACGTATTTTGAGGGCAAAATAATTTTTACCAAAATAAACGCGGAAGGCTATTTTTCCGATTGCCAAGATAAAATAAATAATCTTTTCCTTATAATATATTTTTTTCTCCTTCACTACTTATTCAATTTACTTTTTATACACCCAAACCAGCACGGTGACAAATGGTTTATTTCCATGTGCGGTGCGTGTCGACAGACTTTTTTCCTGCTCTAGATCGTTAATTTTTGCATACAGAGTCATATGGGGTAAACGAGTACACAATAAAAATAATGTATTTTATGTGTTGTTTTTTTATTTGGCTCGGGGTAAAATCGGTTTACACAAGTTTAACCGGAATTGTAATTGATTGAAAACTTCTTTTTCCTAAGATGCAAGCTACAGTTTGTCAATAGTATATTGCATAACAAGTGATAAAAATGATACTTTCCAAACGGGGAGATATTTAGCATGAGGCGTTGGCCGATTGCGGAAATTCTCCGAGTTTTAGAATAATCACTTTCACACGAGTAATGTACACTATTTTTTCTACGACCACAAAGAATTATTAAAAAACCCTTGGATTTGTGAAAAAGATATTTCAAGGCTAGTGTTGAAAAAAAATATATCAATACTAGTGTTGAATTTAGCATACTTCGGATTATGTTCCACTTAATATATGCTTTCATAGTTTGTCAATAGGCTTTTCCTTTATTTGTAGTTTAACTTTTTCATTTCTTCATATTTTATATATCATAGGAAGAACTAATCCTGGATTGACTTCTAGATTAACCAGAATGAAAAATTTTAAATTTAATCAAGGAAAGATGCATTAAGCATAAATTTAAAAAAATCCACCCAACAAGGAAGAGTTCAATTCAAAATAATTCTATAAATTATTTAATGTTTTTATAAAAAAAAGTCAAATACTCCTGACGGGATTTGAACCTGTGATCTGGCGATCTGTAGGCTAAAGCTCTATTCTCCACGCTATCGATACCCATAAATTTAATACATGACGCTTTCTTTAACGCGGTTTGTTTTTTCTGGTAATAGATTTTCCAGTATATTATTAACATTTTTTATAATTTCAGATGACGTATTTTCACACTCTATTTCTGAATCACTCGACAAATACATGATAAATAAGCTAGATACTTTACAATTACTGCTTTCTAAAATGTGTTCTTTTTAATAAATACGGGTGGTCTGTTTGGGTCTGTTGGCACCATATGTTTAAATTAAATAGTGTGCCTTAATATTTCAACACTAGTGTTAAAATATTTTTTTCAACACTCTTGTGATATTCGGCGCTTTCGAGCCAAGTTAACCGTGTTTTTTTCTCATTTTCATAGGTGGTCGTAGGAAAACTTTTAAATGTTCATACTTTAAAAAATAAGGGGTTAAGGACGTGAAGGTGCTTAAAGACCTTTAGGTAACTAGATCCCTAGAAATCAAGACTGTGATTAATTTTTTTTTATTTTATCTTGAACCTGAATCAAAGTACCGCGTAAACTTTGCTAATCACTTGAAGCTAGCCCCGACCATAGTTCCTACGGGGATACTCAGCACACTTACCAACCACGCTAAATTACCCTAAATGACGTTAACCGTGTATATTTATACGGTTACGGGCGTTCCCACTTTTCCTTTGTTAATCTGCTTCCATTTTTATAGGCCTATAAAAATTTATTTCTTTTTGCACGTTTGGCGATGGTTATCATTTTGTAAATGCATTAATAATATTTAAGTTTTAACAATAAAAAGCTTAAAATATTTATTTCAAAGTGAAAATATTTTTCATTTATTTAACATAATAAAACCTAATGTATTTCAGGGAAAACTTACACCAGTTAGATATCAGCGCCGCAAGCAGCTTCGCCTGGATTTGCATGAGAACAAACGACGTGAAACAATGCCTTTCGCGAATCCTTTAGGTTCGGTATTTATCTTCACACTGTTTAAATACTTGTGAATTTTGTGGTTAAATAAATAATTTTTAATGTTCAGTTGCTTAATAACATGTTCTTTTGGCACAGTTCTGTTTTTTGTGAAAAGATTTGTTGTGATGTAGTGGTTCTCGCCAAAATCTAATATATGTAGATTGGATTTATGGTCATTGTTTTTATCATGGTTGTGATAGTCTTGGCTTGTTTGGGGGGAGGTTTAATTTTTATTACTTCAAAACTATTTTCAAATATTTTTAAATAAATTTTTTCAAAAAACTTAAAAATAGGCGAGATACAGAAGTCAAAAATCTAAGTGCGGGCCTGGTCATCAAAACGTAGCCTGCTATACTTTATGTTGTTTGTCTTTTTAGTCATGCAATTTACGGGTAGGTCGTCAGTTATTTGGCAATCCGCTGCGGTGTGTTTTTTTGAAGCAAGTTAATTTCAAATTGGTTAAATCTAAAAATGGTAAAATTGGAAAACAATGAACTAGTAGATTTGGTGCTAATTTACGGTTAGTGTCGTCAAAGTGCGGCTACTGCTTCCAGATTATACGCAGAACGCTTTCCCTTGCGGGCTCTCTCATCAAGTACCTTATTTTTGAGTTTTTTGCAAAAAGGTATTCGAAAATGATGTTTATTTTAGTGCCTTCTATACACAGCTAAAAAGAAGTATCAATATATCATCTACAGATAAGTCTTGAAAACTATTATTGCTTGACCATAAACACAAAGCAAAGATGTAAATTAGAAAATATTTTTGTGAGTAATTTTAATTACTGCGGAAGAAATGTCTACTATACCAGATTAAAATCAGCTCATTTACATTTAAAATCGGTAGAGTAGGTTTCTTTAAAGTAACCGACGCGAATAAGTCATGAAAAAATACTAGAATATACTATGTTCTTGTACTACTGCTACGAAACCTTCAATTTAACCCCTACACTTTTAAAATAATTTTTTACCACAAATAAACCAGATCATCTTACGTGAAAGAATAAATAAATATATTTTCTTTGCTGTCTATGTCGAAAAAATACTCAGTTCAGGACAAAAATTGAAATAAAATGTTGAGAAAGTAGTTTTTTGATAAAATGCATTTACAGTTTTTATTATTCTCGTACGAAAGCTATTTTTGTAAGATAAGAATGACTTTAAATGTACATTTTCCGGTACTTAAATTTTTGACAAATTTTATTTATAGACTAAAGATAATGTCCTAATGCTTTTAGAGGGGAATGTAAACAATAATTTATGACTCTGATATTATTTTAAATTTAGAGTCATGTAGGGGAAGCTTGGAAAAATTGGGCAGATACTCAATAAAATTCAATTCAAGTTTGCATTATAAAAAAATGGGTCGTGACAGATAGGTAAACGAATAGACCAATAAATAATGTTTAGATTCAGATTCATAGAAGCAAGAGACTAAATGGTACTCCTAAACTATGGATCCCCAAGAAATTATTTTTAATATTACTGGTACATTTTTTTTTCGAGGGCCTGTCCGTGCGCCGGATGCACTTAGGCCAGGTTGTGCTAACCCTATTTGGTTGTTACACCCACTCCGTGATCGCAGTTCCTTGCACTAGTTTGTGTAGGTTAACTGGAAAGAGGGTAAGGATGTCCTCTGGTTCCAGTTATGGTTGACCGAGTATTCGTTGCCGTTTCCGATTAAGTGACTCGCAATGGAAAACTATGTGCTGTACCGTTTCCCTAGCTTGTCCGCACAATCTGCAGTTAATGCCTTCGTTGTACAGTGTACAGGATTCTGTGCAGATTGTTCTTGACAGCTATGTGTCCTGTCAGAATTCCTGTAATGGTTCTCAGCTGATTCCTGTTCATATAAAGCAACTGTTTCGTAAGCCTTGGGCCTGGATCCTCAATAAATGTAATGTGATATAATCCCTGTCTGTTGCTCCAGTGGATTTTGTGTTCATTCCTGATCCATCGCTTTATGACATCTCGTACTGTGCACATTGGTACTCCGAGTGCCGGTTCTGGACCAATGAATGTATTTTCTGAGCGTTTCCTTGCAAGTTTATCCGTTTTTTCATTTCCTGTCATACCTTCGTGTCCTGGTACCCACTGCAGAATTACTTTGTTGTCAGTACCTCCAGTTCCTCTTGACATTCCCATACCAGTCTTGAGGTTACTTTCTTGCATATTAGCGATCTAAGGGCTGCTTGACTGTCAGAATATACAGGGTCCTGCGCCTCACCTCCCGTCTTCTGTAGCTCACTTATTAATTAAGTTAGGATTATGACGTTTTGCAGGCTTTACCTGTATCCTAAAGCGCATTTCAGGAAAATATTTTTGTTTATACAGGGTGTTTCAAAAAAGTGTGACGTCATAAGGATATGTTTTTTTAGAGTACATGCCATATATTTTCTTACTTATTTGGATGCATCTTGTAGTTGCCTACATACCCCTAAAATTTTAATGAAATCAGTCTAGTATTATAGGCGAAAAAAAAATAAAAACTAAAAAAAATCAGTTTTGCAACACTGGTTTTAAAAATTAATAAAAATTAAAAATAATGTCTGGTTAATAAAATTATACAAAGGTACTTAATAAATAAGGTCTCACAGTTTCGTTAACCAAGTTTGATTAATACGAATTGTACAGGGTGTCCAAAGTTTAGTGTCAAACTTGGCAAACTTTAAAGCAATTTATTTTTCTTATTTCAAATTGGAACCCCTCTATATTATTATGTCATTCGATGCAGAATTAAAATTCAAAGATTAAAATTTATTCTAATTACAACCCTATCGCAATTTCTAATGCATTTAGACTTATTTGCACGTGCTAATTTTTTAGGGTGTGATTTCTCAAGTCATTTCATGAAGAAAAGTTCATATAAACATATGTCCTAAACGGCTTAAATTTTTTGCTCCAGGGTGTTAAATTATTTTTTTTTTAATGCGTTTTTTGTAATATCTCCGAAAGTACTTTAGATAATATTAACAATTTTGGCATGTGCTAATAGGACATAAAAAAACATATTTTAGTTATAAAAATTATTTTTTTGTCCAACCAGTGGCGTCCCTACAAACATGTCTTCTGATATTTTTTAGAAAAAAAGTGGTACGCCATTGACATTTTTCCATGTGGATATTATTTCTGACTAGCCTGGTCAATTCTGCATAAAAATAGTATCTTGCGGTTTTCTCCTCAGGCAACCGTTCTTAATTAAAATAATTAAATTAAATTAGCTCTACTATTTATTATTACCATTGCTAAAATTTTGTTTTATAAAAATTGTTGGAAATTACCACCTTCATTTAATAGGCATGCTTCCGCCCGTCTAATTTAATTTAATTATTTTAGTTAAGAACGCAAGAGGCCATTTTTATGCAGAAATGACCAGGCTGGTCAGAAATAATATTGACATGGAAAAATGTCAGTGGCGTACCACTTTTTTTCTAAAAAATATCAGAGGAAATGTTTGCAGGGACGCCACTGGTGGGACAAAAAATAACTTTTATAACTAAAACATGTGGTTTTAGGTCCTATTAGCACATGCCAAAATTGAAAATAATATCTAAAGTACTTTCGGAGATATTACAAAAAACGAATTAAAAAAAAAAAATTCAACACCCTGTAGCAAAAAAATTAAGCCGTTTAGGACATTTATGTTTATACGAACTTTTCTTCATAAAATGACTTTAGGAATCACACCCTAAAATATTAGCACATCATTAAGGAATATACAGTATCGTTCCGCGTTACCCTATATTTCCTTCCGCATTCTTTATTTTTTATTCTCAATGCATTTATAGTGCAGTTTGCATATCTGATTTATTTTTATGGTGCAGGATTTCGAACTAAAATGTAAAACTCCATTAAGTTTATGTAAGGTGGAAAATTGCAAAATAATGGTAAATAATGTGTTTTTAAATTACATAGCGGCCTTGATTGTAAAGCCACTATTAAGGTAATCTATTTATATTGTAGTCATACATACCTACAATAACCAATATTATTATTTTAAAAAAGGAATTCAATAATTATGCTATTTGAAAAAATCGACAAATTCGGCTTGTTTTTTTTTTAAAGCAGGTCGTAAATAAAATAGCCCAGAAGTATATGTTTTTCTCGAACAAGTTGATAATATATTATAAAGTTAGTTGAAATCAACCATTTTAGCATTTCCATAGACTCTTATCAGTGGCGTAGCCAAAAAATATGCTCGGGGAGGAGGGTCGGGTGGGGTGGGGGGCTCAGTGGGCGTAAGTAGGACATTTTTTTTAGAGAGAGGGACAGTCGGAACTACATGTATTTCATGATATTGTACCTAGTGAAGAAGGCGAAAAAGCTTGGATTAAATTTGTTTTTTGTAAATGTTTTTTTTTCTACTTTTTTTTCATTAAAGACAAAACATTTTTTTATATATGTGAAAAATATGAATGTTGGTGTCAATCCAAAATTTTAACATAAGGCGTATGTATGACTCTAACCAGCATTTTTCGGGCTCGGTTTTTCGTGATTAAAAATAAAGTAAATCACGCCAAAATTGATGATTTTTTTAGAAATCAGAAGTGTAGATCTAAGAGCAGTTTTTGATGCAAATGCTTAGGTTTTGAAATACTCTTTCTTAAGTGCCGTTTTGTATATTTATAATAAAGCATTCTCGTTTTTTCCCGCACTATTTTTTTATTATAAATTATCACACTTCTTCCATAAAAAATGTTTCAATTAAAATTTTTACTTTAATTTCTCTCTTTAAAAATAAATAAATAATTGTTTGTTGTTTTTGTTGTAAAAATATTTTATTGCTTGGGTTCTATTTTTGTTTGTTTAAAATAGCTCTAAAAAAAGGGTAAACGGAACAGACAAGTATATAATAGAAAAATACTATAAGTTAAATATTATTCATCAATCAATATTATAAATCAATCGATATGCAGCCGAAACCTTAATCTCTATTAAAAAGGAAAAGTTTAAGAACTAAACGTTTTCTACAAGACCTTTGTAATCTAAGCCTAGAATACATTATTTAAAAATTTGTATTAAGAGTCCAAGCGTGAGACGAAAAATGGGTTGCAATTAGACTTTTAGAGCCGAGATCCTAGGCTAAATTCGCCACTGACTACTATTTAAGGTTTACCTTGTTTTACCAAAGTTATGGACATTTTAGGAAATAAAGGAGAATTGATTTATGGGGGCCATTTTTAAAATAAATATTATATCATTGAAAAGAAAATTTTCCATAGAATTTAAGAATTTACGCTTCGAAATATCGGGTCTTTATTTAAATGTTGACTTTACGTCTGGGTAAAAGGACTAAAAATGAAAGGTTACACACTTATTAACGTGTAAAATTTTGAAATTTTTATTTCTAGAATCATCAAAAAAACAGTGTTGTGTCACCCGGTACATAAAATTATCAAACAATTTTATTTTATTTAGAAAATTAAAATATTCATATCAAATTCTAGAACACACTTTTAATTTTCACATTTTTATTTATTATGTTTGAACCAAAAGTTAATATTTTTTTATAGGTTATAATACAATTTTTTAATAACTTTTCTCATATTTTGTTACTAATTAATTTAAAATTACGTTTTACTGCAGCTTGCTGCCAACTTTATGGCAGCTTTATTGCTAAAATGTTTTAGAGTTACTTAATTTTTTATTGTTTTTCATTTGCCCGTTTATTTTAAAGTTACTCTTAAGAGCTCATCACCGCATAATCAGTTTTTGTCTTTCTCTACCACTGATTTTCCCAAATTAGAAAATACGATGTATCTACTGCAGTTTAAAGATATTGAAAAACGCACCCTTAAACTGTGTTTCTTATGCATCGGATATTATTTAATAAAAATAATAAAACTGAAAATTAGGAAACTTAAATTACGTCTTTACAAAAAGCGCATCTCACTATAATTTATAAATTCTTCTCCAAGGTTACCATGTTCATTTGAAATTATATCTATATATAACGTAACTACTGTGCCGTAACGGAGCGTAATATTTATAACGCCGAACCAACAGTCGCCCTTTGTCAACACTTCCGGTGAATTAAAAATATCGCTTATAACTTTCGTATTGTTCCATTTTTACGTTTTAAAAATGTAAAGTACGCCAGTGGCGGATCCAGGATTTTGTTGAAGAGGGGCGACTAAAAAAAAAACAGTGTATCTCGGCTTCCTACTCAAAAAAGTGACTTCTAAAAAAATCTTCACAGGCCCTACAATTTTCAAAGCTCAAAGGAAAAACACCCATTTTGTATGACTCAGAGGGGGGGGGGGAGGGGCGAAACTGCCTCCCCCCTTACCCCTTCCTTAAATGTAATATTTTGTAACAGTCAAACTTGTGCAACTATTTTGAAAATTTCCTACTTCAAGCAATTTTTAACAATGTTCCACATACCTGATATGACTATTTTTCTAATTAAAAAAATAATAATTCTCATGTAAAAGTAATACAAATACATATAAAATTGCAGACCTATTATTTTCTTTTGAAAGCCTTTCTGAAATAGATTTGTAGCGGCTGTGTGTACTTTTTGAAGTGGAATATAAATAATATAAAAACGAATGAAATAAAATAGTATAAATAAAGTTCCCCTTTACACCTTTCTGTTTATGCCAGTTCACGCTCATGCATGCACTGACGTATTTCATTTTGAGTCTTTGGAAACAGTGGAAGCAGGAAATAGAATTTCTGTTTAAAAATATATTAAGCCTTTTGTATATTGAGTAACACCTATAATTATGGTATATCAATCAACCTTTGTATAGTATTATACAATATACATACGCGAAGAAAACTGGCTTTATTATAAGTTATTGTAAACACTTTTTTGGATTCTATATAATATATAATTATCATAAAATATAAAATCACAATATATTACTTATACTCTGTAAAATAATTTCTTCTAATATTAAATTACGACTTAAGAAATTGCGCATTTTATTAAAATATACAGGGTTGTCCAGAAATCCGGCATAAAATTAATATAACCTTAACCTGTAACTTTTGAGGAAACGCTCGGACACGTCAATTTAGTTTTATATATGCTCACATTGTGACGTTATTCGTTTTTTTTATAGACATTTGTCAAAGATATGACGACATCGATCGTTTTTTTTTAATGGAAACATACAGCTTGTGATACATCATTTGAAAGCTAATATATCGTACAGTATGTTCATAAATTTTGGCGCGATTCTGTCAAGCTATTTCAAAATGGCGAGTGTTAAAAATTTTAAAAAATTTCTATTTAAATAATCGGAAATGATAAATCATTGATGTTTATTTATCTTTCAAGGAGGGAAATCTAAGTTAAGTAAGTTAGAAGTTAAAGGCTATTGGATTTATGCAGAAGATAATATTCTACATCCAATAAGCAAAATTAACAAATATTCTTGTTGACAAGCTATGCACGTTAATTTTAAGGCAATAATGTGAAATCGGGAACTTAGGTAAGGTCTATATACCGCTAGCACCGTAGGGAATTTTAATGTAGAAATTCCGTTGCAAAAGCCTGCAGGAATATGATCGACACTATTTTTTACCTATTTGCCAATAACATTCGGAGAAAATGTTATAACTAAAGAAAACCATAAAACCGCGACAGTGGCTCAGAGGTGAGGTAGGTATTCCGTCCGGGTTTGATCCCCGGAGTGGGCATAAGCATAATAAAAAAAAAGTATGTCTGAAATTTAGTAGATTTAAGAATGCAGGGAAGTAAAATGTATCATTTTTCAATGCACTCCATTCACGCCGGTAACCAGGCCGGATGAGATCGGACATCTCGTAGGGTGCGGAAGAAGGTAAACACTCCCCAATCGGTAGGTAATGCAATGGCAAGAAACCAAGGGTCGATAGCCCTTAAGGGGTGTCGCATGACTGAGGATCGTGGTTCGGAACCCACGTTAAGCTGTAGGTAAATCTGCCCTTTCTCTTGTTAAGTCAGTCGTCAATCAGCAACATAGCAATAATCTAAATACGTTCTACAGTTATTTAATTAATTTGAAATTTAAACTTTCGACTTAAAACGAACTTTCAACAAATATCAGCCAAGATTTTCCGAAGTGTCCCGTATTAATCTAAAAAGTAATAACAAAATTTCAATAATAATAGAATTTATTTAAATTCGTTGCAGCAAAGCTCTGCAGAAGAGGCGCTTAGCGTCGTGTCGCGTTTTACTTAGCTCCAATTCGCAATCTGTCTAGAAAATCATTCAGATCGAAAAAACATTCTGAAATAAATAGATAAAATAGGCATTGTAAAATAAAAATTTTAAATGTCATAAAAAAATATATTATTTCTATTCATACAAATTGCGACTCGTCCATCGATTGCCTGGGAACTTACCTACTTGTTCAATAAAATATGCTTTCTCAGGCTTATAGTATAGTGTTTTGACGATCATTTAGAATTTAGATAGTGGTATCCGGGCAAGAGCCTGTCGACATATTAAGCACCGGTTCCCGCAGATCACCGAAGTCAAGCGGTGTCGAGCGCGGTTAGTACTTGGGCGGGTGACCGCTTGGAAACACGGCGTGCTCTTGCCTCAGGGAAGAGTGTAAAATGAATCGACACCTAGCCATCCTATTCACGCCGGACAGGCCGGATGAGATCGGATATCTCGTAGGATGAAGGTGCCGTTTCACACTCCCCAGTCGGTAGACCACATTTGTGGTCGATGACCGGTTCAAGATGGCCTACGTAGTCGGCGAACCGTAAAAAAAAAAAAAGATAGGTATCCACGTAAAAGTTATTGTCTATTTCAGAAAGGTGTAGAGTAATAAAATGGGTCGTCCAGTTCCGCTTAATTTCAGTGTCTACCATAGGCGCGGATAAATTTTGTGTATTAAATTATTTATGATAACTGACCAAAGAAAAAAAATGAAGATAATTTGAAAAAGTAGGAATTATTAGCTATCGCAAATGTACACAAACATCGTTTTATGAAATATACCGTGGAAGTTATAGCTGAAAAACATAGTGTAACTGTGCTGCGCACACCGCCATATCATTGCGAACTAAATCCTATAGAACTTATGGCGCAAGTGAAAGGATTCGTAGCAAAACACAACACGACATTCAAAATGAAAGACGTTAAGCTGCTGTCTGATCAAGCCATTAGGGAAGTTACATCAGAGAACTGGAGAAAAGCAGTCCATCATGTCATTAAAGAAAAGGAGAAAATGTGGGATCATGACCACCTGATCGATCGGACCGTCGACCCGTTAATTATAACGTCAAGAGCAGATGACAGTTCCTCATATGACGAAGAATATAATGATTTTTTAAAATTTAGTTTCTGCATAATGTATTTTTGTATTTTTTTATAACGTTTAATAAAAAAATAAGTGTACCTAATACTATGTACATAATGCACGCCTTTGTCACACCATTTTAATGGATAATAATAGGCAAAACCCATAAATTGACCCAAACCCGGGTCCTACTACCCACACTTGATAAAAATAAAGAATCTTGCAATGAAATCAATGCCAAATTATCAAAGTGGCTTACATATTCGTTGGGTCACCCTGTAGTTCCTTTGCATGCCTAATGAGCTTTTATTTCTCTACACCTTTCTGAAATTGATTATAGTCTATTGCTACTTAAAAATAGAAAATTATATTATTAACACATGTCTAGTTTATGTCCAACTTATAGAAACTAAGAATAGCTTGAGGTACTATATGCTGGAGATGTCCAGGTAGATATTCTATGCCATTTCAACTCCTTTGTTAGCATTGCTTGTTTATTTAAATACATTTATGCCGGTATCTGTAGGCCCTTTGTCGAGTTATTCATTTTACAAGAACAATAACAGTTTTCTGGTCGAAATAAACTGGTATAGTAACAGTTTATTTAAGTCAGTTTTAATAATGTTCGAAAGTTTCAACGTAAATTTCGTTACAAGTCGAGTGTCCTAGTATAAGTTTAAATATTTACAGACGAGGCCACTTATAAGTTAAAGCTGGAATTTCTAAAGGGAACGATAACATCTAGTTACTTCTCTAATAAAATTAGTTCTTGATTACGCAAAGTAGAACCATTTTGCAGTGGGAGTGCTTACTTAACTTTAATAATAATAATAATAATAAACAACAAACAAACCGAATTATTTATCAATAAATATTAACGATGTCATAATCTGAACCATAGGTAATTTGATGTGTTGGTGTGATGATGTGTATAATTGGTTGCCTGCTTCCGCAAGAATAAGAACGCCAAGCGATATTCAAAATAGTTCATTAAATTTCAATTTACATACCTAATAGCAATGATGTAAATGCGAAAAGAGAAGTGGCAATACCAACGATAAAATTGAGAAAACAGAACGAAATAATATTACCTGACAATGTCATTAATTTTTTTTGCATAAATCTTATTATTTCGTCTGTTTTATCTGGTTTTATGTACTTATTTTCATTTTTAAAAGAAGTTATAATTAAATTTCTATTGCTAATAATGAAAGTTTTAAGGTCAATAATTGTTGAAAATATCATAACATAGTAGAAAACTCGCTGTAAAAAATTATTTACATCTCAGAAAACCGCCAAAGGCTTTCAGTTTTTTTTCGAGGGCCCGCCCGTGCGCCGGATGCACTTCGGCCAGGTTTGGCCCATTGTGCTCACCCTGCTTGATTGTTACACCCACTCCGTGATCTCTGTTCCTTGCACTAGTTTGTGTAGGTCAACTGGGGAAAGGGTGAGGATGTCCTCTGGTTCCAGTTATGGTTTCCCGCGTATTTGTTGCCTCTTCTGATTCAGTGACTCGCAATGGCAAACTATGTACTGTACAGTTTCCCTGTCTTGTCTGCATAATCTGCAGTCAAGGTCTTCATTGTACCGGGTGAGTCAACGATTGCGCCGAGCAATTTTATGGCTTGAAGATAAAATTTGTTGACAATAAGCTTTTGTGTTAAGGTATGGTTGGATATCAGGCACATTTTAAAAATATTTTGAATTATACAGGGTGCGTTCAAAAAGTAGGGTGTCAAAAAGGTACATTTTTTTAAATGGAACACCCTATATATTGTATTTTTTTCTGATTCCTCACAAAGTTTTACGCTTATTTCGTAAATGTGAAATGTCTAGAGTCAATAGTTTTTGAGATATTGAAGTTTAAAATATGGCATTTTCAGACTTTGACAGGCTGTAACATTGGAACGGTTCATCTTAGAGAAAAATGGTTTTCACCTCCCTATCTTAATTTTTTATTAAACGTTACTAAACGTTACTATTTCCGGTTTAACATGTTAAACCGTTAAAACCGGTTTTTTGGTTTAACATGGTAAACCGGAGGTTGGTTTCTTTGGATAGAGAATAAAAAACTAAGATAGGGAGGTGAAAATCATTTTTCTCTAAGATGAACCGTTCCAATGCTACAGCCTGTCAACGTCTGAAAATGCCATATTTTAACCGTCAATATCTTAAAAACTATTGAATTTAGACATATGACATTTAAAAAATAAGCGTAGAATTTTGTGAGGAATCAGAAAATAATACAATATATAGGGTGTCCCATTTAAAAAAATGTACCTTTTCGACACCTTACTTTTTGGGCGCACCCTGTATAATTCAAAATATTTTTAAAATGTGCCTGATATCCAACCATACCTTAAGATAAAAGTTTATTGTCGACAAATTTTATCTTCAAGGAATAAAATTACTCCGCGCAATCGTTGACTCACCCGGTACAGGTGCATTATGTGCATATGGTTCTTGATAGCCATGTGTCCTGTCAGAATTTCTGTAATGGTTCTCAGCAGGTTCCTTTTTATTTGAAGCAACTGTTTTGTAAGTCTTAGGTCTTCACTCCTGATCCATCGCTTTATGGCATCTCGTACTGTGCACCTTGATACTTCGAGTGCCGGTTCTGGACCAATGAATCTATTTTCTGAAACTTTCCTAGCTCTCACTTTGATAAAGTATTAAGTATATAACTTATATACTTTAAACATTGTAAGAATTATTCATCATTTTTTGGAATATTTAAGTGAATAACTTTTGTGTACAAATTTTATGTTCGGTTAAAATATATTTTAAATCTCATATCTCTAAAAATGTGGTTTCTTTGTCATTTTTCTTTAGTTATTATCATGACAGGGATGGATATGAAATTATATCCGTTCAGGTAACTCATATAGTCCATTTATCTAGTCACTTGCTTTTTTTTTTTATGATAAAACACCTGCACTGTAGGAAAAATCCTTTAAGGCGCTCTGGGAGCGGTGCGAGTGCGAAAAAAGCGATTAACGTTGGTCTTGAAACGTTGAAGATTGTATTCATTGGGAAACACGACCTCAGGAAGATCATTCCACAAAGATGACGTTCTCCAGATGAAAGAATTCTTGAACAATGAAGTTCGAGGAGTACTAAGCTGAACAACATATGGATGAGCGGCAGTGGTTCGCCGTGTATTTCTGTTTTGCATTGCTCTAGGTGGAATCAAGTGGGCAATGTCAGTCGAACACCTGCCATGGAAATATCTGTAAAAGAGAGCCAAATCACCAACCTGTCTTCGATGCTCCAGGCTATCGAGGGTCTTGGTCAGCTCGGGGTCGACGATCAGACGAACGGCTTTCCTGTGAATGGAATCCAGTAGCCGAAGGGTGTGCTTTGGTGCAGAGCTCCAGACATGAGAGCAATATTCTAATGATGGTCGAATCTGGGCTTTGTAGAGTGTCAAAAGTTGATGAGGTGTGTACAACCTTTTGGTGCGGAAAAGTATACCAAGTTTCTGTGCAGATGCCTTGGCAATTGCGGCAACGTGATCATGCCAAGACATATTACCTCCCAGATTGACCCCCAGCAAATTAATAGACGGTGTCAGGGGAATTGCGTGTCCTGCCATGACTATATCCGGTTCTGCAATGTTAACCTTTTTGGAGAAGACTGCTGCCTGGGTTTTCTTAGCACTAAATTCGACTTGGTTACTGTCACCCCAAGCCAAAACTTCTTGTAAAAAACACAACACAATATCCATGTGGGAACAGAAAAAATTATTACCAGTCAGTTTTAAAAAATGTTCATAAAACATTTAAAAAAATTGCATTAATATTTTTAATAAATACTGAAAAATAATAATTACCAACTTTATGGTTATAAATAACTTTATAAAATTAAATACCCTATTAAAGGCCATAAATTCTGATTCCGAAATGGTTATAAAACATATTTTTCACATTTAATTATAAATTCAGGAACATTTACAAAAGGGCCTTAAATAAAGATACCGCGCTGAATTTTCGGTGAACATCTTTTGTGGTCGTTTTATACCGGGGTTCTTTTTGCAGGAAGTAAGTAAATATTCCTGGAATATTTTAGAAAGATATTACCATATATTTGCTTAAATTGCCTGAGTTCTACTGCAAATAAAATGTATACGAATAAATATTTACTTAGGTTAAAAAACTAATATTAAAAAAAACTTTTCAAAAGCCCTGCGCTATATAGAAGAAAATCTTTACATCAAATCCATCTTTTTGTTACATTATAAAATTTTATGATATAAAAGCTTGTCGGGATAATAAATGCATGTATTTCTTTTAAATTAAATTTAAAACGACCAACAAAATGTTGTGATGGGCAGGAAAGAGTCAACCATTACGATGTTTCAAAATGGGTATTTTCATAAAGATTTTGGGCAATATTACATGTCAACGAGTACAACTTTTTGCATTGTATTTTTAATTCAGATATAAAAAATGGGTACGCCTATGGTTCGAATATAAATGTTCCAGCTTTAGACCTGAATCAAGATTTAGTCTCACGCCAAGCTTTTATATCATAAAATTATTTAATGTAACAAAAAAATTGGTTTGATTTATTTCAAAGTTTTTTGAGACTTTTTCTTTCAGAATTCAATTTCATTCAATTTTTCCGATTGATTTTTGGAAAAAGCTTTATTGAAAGTATTGTTTAATATTAATAGTTTATTTATATCGTTTTTAATTTTCTATGTATACCTTTATTAGTTTTTTAAGGAAAAAATGAAAAACAGTATTCTCTTTCACAAATTTATTCTAATGTTTTTCTTAATGGGTTCATTTTAATTAACACGTCACTGTTCGAGTTTGTTCGGGGTTTCTATCATAAAAATGCATTGCCATCGGAACTGAATTACCATGTAAAATTTAAACTCCGTAGGATAAGAGGTAGGGGTTCGGGCTAGTTCGGGTTTTTTAAAAGGACTTTTAAAAGTAAACAGGTTGTATATTGTATTTAATATCGAGCTATCATATTTCTAAAACAATTAGATTCGAATTAGTCTTTTACAAAAATAATATTACCTCGCAATTTAGGCACAATAAAACATTAAAGTTAATTTTAGATTTTATTGTACGGGGAAGTTTTACGAGATATAAAAATCAAGACGCTGCTGTAGAGCAAATAACAATTATTTACGTAATAAAAGTGAAGCCGAACATTATGTAACATGCCCGTCTTCAGTAATTGCCTCCAGGTCGAATTACACAGCCATTTGGGCCTGCTATTCTTTTTTAAATTTAATTTTTGAACGTTTTGCTTTCAACGTCTTTTGTAAAAAATAATTGCTATAGAAACATTTTTAACTTTAACAAGCATTTTATTTCTTGAGCAGCAATTTAAATAGTTCATATTATAAAAAAAAATTAATACAAAGGACACCAGAAGATCACAATAATTCTCAAAATATGAAGCAAAACAAGAAACACCAGAAGTCTACAATAATTGTCAAAATATAAAGCAAAACAAAGATACCATAAGTCCAAAAAAAAGCAAAAAAAAAACAAACACAAGAAGTCGACAATAATTCTTAAAGTATGAAGCAAAACAAAATAACACCAGAAATAAAAAATAATTTTCAAATTATGAAGCAAAACAAAATAACACAAGAAGTCCAAAATAATTCTCAAAGTATGAGGCAAAACAAAATAACTACAAAAGTCCAAAATAATTCTCAAAGTATGAAGCAAAACAAAATAACACCAGAAGGTCAAAATAATTCTTAAAATTTAAAGCAAAACAAATTAACACCGGAAATCCACAATAATTCTCAAAGTATGGATCAAAACAAAATAATACCAGAAGCCTCATAGTTCTCGACATACGAAATATAACAAAATAAGATCAGAAGTAAGTCCACAATAATTCTCAAAATATGAAGCAAAACAAGAAACACCAGAAGTCTATAATAATTGTCAAAATATAAAGCAAAACAAAGATACCATAAGTCCAAAAAAAGCAAAAAAAACTAACACAAGAAGTCGACAATAATTCTTAAAGTATGAAGCAAAACAAAATAACACCAGAAATAAAAAATAATTTTCAAATTATGAAGCAAAACAAAATAACACAAGAAGTCCAAAATAATTCTCAAAGTATGAGGCAAAACAAAATAACTACAAAAGTTCAAAATAATTCTCAAAGTATGAAGCAAAACAAAATAACACCAGAAGGTCAAAATAATTCTTAAAATTTAAAGCAAAACAAATTAACACCGGAAATCCATAATAATTCTCAAAGTATGGATCAAAACAAAATAATACCAGAAGCCTCATAGTTCTCGACATACGAAATATAACAAAATAAGATCAGAAGTAAGTCCACAATAATTCTCAAAATATGAAGCAAAACAAAAAAAACTAACACAAGAAGTCGACAATAATTCTTAAAGTATGAAGCAAAACAAAATAACACCAGAAATAAAAAATAATTTTCAAATTATGAAGCAAAACAAAATAACACAAGAAGTCCAAAATAATTCTCAAAGTATGAGGCAAAACAAAATAACTACAAAAGTCCAAAATAATTCTCAAAGTATGAAGCAAAACAAAATAACACCGGAAATCCATAATAATTCTCAAAGTATGGATCAAAACAAAATAATACCAGAAGCCTCATAGTTCTCGACATACGAAATATAACAAAATAAGATCAGAAGTAAGTCCACAATAATTCTCAAAATATGAAGCAAAACAAAAAAAACTAACACAAGAAGTCGACAATAATTCTTAAAGTATGAAGCAAAACAAAATAACACCAGAAATAAAAAATAATTTTCAAATTATGAAGCAAAACAAAATAACACAAGAAGTCCAAAATAATTCTTAAAGTATGAGGCAAAACAAAATAACTACAAAAGTCCAAAATAATTCTCAAAGTATGAAGCAAAACAAAATAACACCAGAAGGTCAAAATAATTCTTAAAATTTAAAGCAAAACAAATTAACACCGGAAATCCACAATAATTCTCAAAGTATGGATCAAAACAAAATAATACCAGAAGCCTCATAGTTCTCGACATACGAAATATAACAAAATAAGATCAGAAGTAAGTCCACAATAATTCTCAAAATATGAAGCAAAAGAAAATAACACTGGAATCCCACCAATAAAAAAGCATGAATCTAAGCCTAATGGCGTACATCGTAAACCCAAAAAGAATCAGCAATATGGAAAACACAATTTTATGTGTGCGCCTTGAAGGACCCAATTTCAGTTACCTAATAAATTATTTATAAAGTATGTACTATATACTTGGGATAAACAATATTCTCAATTTCAAATTTCTTTTGGAAAATGAATTGGAGAAAGGAGCTTACGACACAAAGCTCTTTATTCATGGTTAAATAAATATGTTAAACTGGTACAAAGTTTTAGTCGTATTTTTTGGGGTTGAAATAAAGGATGGATTATTGTTGATAAATTAGGAGTCGTTAAAAAAATATATTACATAAAAAGTGATGCTTTTCAAATGAAGAGATATTTAGCACGAGGCTTCAGCCGAGTGCAGAAATTCTCCTAGTTTTAGAATAATCACTTTTACACGAGTAATGTATGTAATGTTTCCTACGACCACAAAGAATTATTAAAAAAGCCTTTGATTTGTGAAAAAAATATTTCAACACTAGTGTTGAAAAAAATATATCAACATTATTATTGAAATTAGCATACTTAGGATTATGTTCCACTTAATATCTGGTTATATAGTTTGTCAATGGGCTTTTCCTTTATTTGTCCACCCAACAAGGAAGATTTCAATTCAAAATACCAAATTCTATAAATTATTTAATGTTTTTATAAAAAAAAGTCAAATATTTACTCCTGACGGGGTTTGAACCTGTGACCTTGCGATCTGTAGGCTAGAGCTCTATTCTCTACGCTATCGCTACCGATAAAGTTTGTTGTTTAATACATGACACTCTCTTCAGCGCGATTTATTTTTTCTGATAATGATTTTCCAGTATATTATTAACATTTTTTATATTTCAGATGGCGTATTTTCACACTCTAATTCTAAATCACTTGACAAATTCATGATAAATAAGTTAAACACTTTACAATAACTGCTTTCTATAATTTGTTCTTTTTGATAAATAGGGGTGGTCTGTCAAATGGGGACCATATGGTTAAATTAAATATTGTGCCGTGATATTTCAACACCAATGTTGAAATATTTTTTTTCAATACGCGTGTGATATACAGTGCTCTGTAACCAAATTAACCGTGCTTTTTTTCTCATTTTCATAGGTAGTCATAGGAAAATTACGTAACCAAATTTGGGGATAAGGAAATTCGGCCAGGCGTTACATTCCTGATAGTTGAGTGAAGGAGAAGGATGGAGGGGAGTTCAGAATAGTATACACTAATTTATATTTTTAGTAAAAAAGTTGGGTAAGTACCCGTAAAACCAGGCCGATTTTCGGACTTCAATGAGGAAAATTTAAACGAGTTAAATCATGTCCGAGTCGCTGAAAGCCACTTCGCTGAATAATAAGTCGTTCCTTCTTCGTTCGGTTTGTAACTTTGCACTATTTAAATGTTTGTGGTTAAAAAAATATTTTCAATGTAAAATTGTTTAGCAATATTACCAAGAACACAAATAATCTATTTATTTTAGCATAAAGTATCTTAAAAATAAAAATCGGGACACGAGAAACACATATTTTTTCAATAATTTTAAATTGAAATAATCCCAATAATTCAGTGACAAACTGGGATATAAAAACCAATGTTCTCATTATATTAAGTATAGTTTAACTTAACTCGTCGGACTCATCAATTTTATTTACCAAGAAAGTCACTTAAGTCGTCCATTTTCATTTGTGTCATTTCAAAACTTAACCGGAAAAGACATCCACCAAGAGAATTGTCGGCGGCACGAAGGTCAAAGGGCATTTTTAAATTCTAGTAAATTCTTTTTACAACTGTCCGGATGTCGTAAATGAACCCTTTAAAAGAATCACGTTTTAAAGAATTGTTTTTTTATTTGTTTGTTTTGTTGTGTTAAACGGTGCCAAGAGAATTAATCAGACCGACATGTAGGTGTTATTTAATTTACAAGCAAACAGCTTCTTCCTCAATTATTGTTTGACTAGAAAATCTGAAATTTGGCACCATAGTTATAGTCTGTTTCAGAAAATAGTAAAAGTAATAAAAATCATTAGGTATGCAAAGGGACTACAGAGTGACCCAAAGAAAATTTAAGCAACTTTCATAATTTGGTATCGATTTCATTGCAAAATTCTGTGCAGGTAGTACCACCCGGGTTTGGGTCAATTTATGGGTGTTGCCTATTGTTATCCATTCACAAACACTGAAAATGGTGTGACAAAGGCGTATACATTATGTACATAGTATTAGGTACACTTATTTTTTATTAAACATTATAAGAAAAATACAAAATACCTTATACAGAAATTAAATTATAAAAAATCATAATATTCTTCGTTATCTGAGGAACTGTCATCTCCTCTTGACGTTATAATTTAAAGGGTCGACGATCCTATCGATCAGGTGGTCAAGATCCCACATTTTCTCCTCTTCTTTAATGACATGATGGACTGCTTTTAGCCAGTTCTCTGGTGTCACTTCCTTAATGGCTTGATCAAACAGTAGCTTAACGTCTTTCATTTTAAATGTCGTGTTGTGTCTTGCTACAAATCCTTTTACTTGCGCCCATATAGGTTCTATAGGATTTAGTTCGCAATGATATGGCGGTGTGCGCAGCACAGTTACACTATGTTTTCCAGCTATATCTTCCATGGCATATTTCATAAAACGATGTTTTTGCAAATTTGCTATAGCTAATACTTTCTTCTTTATCAAATTATCTTCTTTTTTTCCTTTGGCGAGTTATCATAAATAATTTTATGCACAAAATTTACCTGCGCCTATAGCTAACACCGAAATTGAGCCAAACTGGACGGAATTTCCCAATTTATTACTCTATACCTTTCTGAAATTGACCATAGTAATGCCCAGTTCAGTGGCGGATCCAGATTTCGCTGAGCTGAGGGAGGGGGGAATAAAAAAAAAGTTACTTCTAAAAAAAAAGGGCGTATCTCGGTTCTTAACATCTTCTTACCCTCAAAAGTGACTTCTAAAAAAAATTCTGACCCTTCCCACGCCCCACAATTTTTTAAGACTCAGAGTACGAAATCACCCATTTGGTAAGGCTCAGGGGGGGGGGGGGGCGAAACTGCCTTCGCCCCCCTTGGATCCGTACCTGGCCCAGTTAGCCATAGAATGAATGAAACATTTTCATTTCGACCCTATCGTATAGAACAAAAAAAAAGTTTTTCGGTTTCAGTTTTAAAATTTTTGCTCATTGAATCATGTGGTTAGAAATTGACTTAACACGAGCTTACAACACAATTTCCGGTTTACATAATTAATTGACATCCATTAGCGATTTAAACGTCACCTCTTTTGTATCACAGTCAATAGCTTTCAGCTAAAATACATGTACGTTAAATATTAAAAAATTATTTACAGGCAACGATATGGGTTACCGATGCGAGGGGTGAATTCTTTTGAACATTTTATCATTAATCTTTTCAGGTCACTAAAATACATTTTTAGCTCGGTATTGAACGAGCTGACCTAAATATTTCATAAATATTTGAAATAATGTGTACACGGCTGAAAAATAAAGTTCGGGTACGTGTTTTCACGTCAATAAGTGAGAAATACCTGTAGTGACTGGCTGTTATTACACCACATCATCCTGTGGAGTATACTGACGCCGTAACATATAACAATTTAAATTAGACTGTGATATTTTTATTTTTGGCTCACTTCAATATCTTTGGTATTAAAGAAGATACATCGTTTCTTAGCTTCTAGGGGGGGGGGGGGCGATCCGGGCGGCCGCCCGGAGCGCAATGATATAGGGGCGCCAAAATCATGAAAAATAAACTGATAAAAAAATTAAGTTACAGGCTTTAATAAAATGCACTAAAAAGTAAAGAATATTTTTTTACCATTCTGATATATTATATCAATAAATTGTTTTTCATAATATTGCATTGTCATCGGACTCTTGTAAGTATACCAAATTTCATTGAAATCGGTTCACGTTGAAAAATTTCTATTTTTATGTTCTGCTTGGCGGATGATATACGTATTAAATTTTCAATTAGACAAGCCAAGAATTGCCGCGCGTTTCACGCTATATACTAAATTTATTCCAGTTGAAAATTCCACCCTGTATAACGACTACGAAAAAATTAAAAAGACACTTATTCTACCAAATTCGATTTTCCATGTCAATACGTGTTTTCCCCGGTTTTATATTTCCATTACGGTTAATACTTCTTTATACAAAACTTTTTTTTTTCGTTTAAATATTGTATCAAAAGAAGATTGTATTGGCGGAATGAAACATGTTTTAAGGATTTATTCACTTTGGTTATTTTTTTCTAACTCGACAGATACAAATTGAATTCATTTCAAATGGTTTAAATTAATCGAACAAAATAACGGTTTCAAAAGAGGCATTGGCCTGCCCGGAACTAAAGAAGAATGGTAATGTAATTTAAAAAAAAATTAAAATAAGCCCCATATACTCTAAACGAAACTATACTAAAATTACAATAAATATGTTTGGTTATCTTTGGCCACCAAATATCACATGACTTGAAGAATCACACCTTAAAATATTAGCACGATACCATAATAATGTACTTTTAAATTTTTTACAGTAATATAATGTTAATTATTCATTAACACGGTGATGTAAATGTTTTCTAATTTCTCTATAAATATGATTTTTACGATGATGAATCGTGCTAGTGTTCGTCGTAATTTTTCAGATTATTTTAACTTTCACAAAAGCTTCTTGTATTGCCCTGATTACTATTTATATTTAATTCCTTTAAAAATAAACAACTTCAGGACTTGACAGTTCTATTTTTCATTCACCTTTTCATGTACCTTTCTAGAGTAATAATTTAAGACATGCGGTATGTACATTGTACACTTTTAACCGAACAAAGAAAAGGTCATTTTAAAAATTTATAGAAAATTCAGGTCACCCTAAATAGAAATCTTCCGACATAGCTCCATTGAGCCGCTCAACTTGACCTGGCAAGATTGATTTAGCAATTTTTAAAAGAATTTTATTCCGCGTTATAGATTTTGCATTACCAACTAAACTATTAAATTATGCACAATAATAGCCTCGTTAATAATAATAATATAGTGTTTGTAAAATAAGTAATGATAAATAAATTCGACAATTCTGTCGATACAAATGAAAGATAAACGTTCTAACGACAAAAGAAATGGAAATTAATAGATCAATTTAAAAGTAAAAGTACTATTAAAATTTTAAAGACAGATTTTGACACCATGTCTTGTTAATAATCTATACCAAACTGAATAGCACAGACTCCCAAAGTATACAGTATGAGATGCCATAAAACAATCGATTAGAAAGAAACACAATATACTGAAACACCACACAGGGACTGAACCATAATCTTTATTGCTAACCCAGGCAGGAACACAATCTACTGAAACACCAGACAGGTACTGAACCATAGTTTTTATTGCTGACTCAGACCCGAAACTAATGAGACAACTACTTCCCATTTAAAGGAATCAGCTGCGAGTCATAACATGAATTCTGATAGGGCACATGGTGGTTAAGAAGCATCAGCAATTGATGCAGCTGTACAATGGAGACCTAAGCTGCAGACTATGCGGTCAAGATAAAGAAACGGGACAGCACATAACGTGCCATGAGCTCAGACATTGGATCGGATAAGGTAACCAAAATTAGAACTAGAGGATATCCCGACACTCACCAGTTAATAAGTTAGTTCAAGGAACTGGGATTACCGGTTGGATATAATAATGAAACTAGGATGAGCATAATGGGCCAAAACCTGACTGAAGTGTATCCGGCAGCCTTTTAGAGGAAGCGAGTAATACGACATCATCTTATATACCTTTGAGTTTAGCTGAGTAAGGATGTCAGACCCTAATAGAAGTGGCAGATACGATACTTGGGAATGTGTGATAATATGTAAGTACTAGAAAGTTGGTTGGTTGGTTGGTTTAAGGCGGGGGTCAGGCGTTTGGCCCAAGCTTCCTGCACTACAGCCTAGTGGCTTATTGTGCCCCCCCCTCTATCTTGCTAGAAAAGATTTGTTCCTTTTATAAGGTCCAGTCAATTCCTACCAAGTTTATTATTCGGGAGGTTATCCCCACATTGGATTCCTCCGAAGATTTTGAATCTTCTTCGGGTAAGTGCTTCGCAGTTATATATGTGAGGTGGTTTCGTCCTCTTCGCCGCAAAGTATGCATTCAGTGGAACCATTGTAAATTCCTATTCGACGTAGATATTTTCTTAAGTAGCAGTGGCTTGTTAGTAGGCAAACCACTTGTTTTAGCTGGGTGCGCGTTAGAAGCAACATTCCAGTTGATAGCTTTTTGGAGGGTTTCCCTATTACGGCCCTCGCTTGGATTTAACTAGGTATCCTGTTCCATCAGGATAGGTATTGTTGTTGCATCCACCTGTCTGATGTTCCTTTGGTTGCCTGTGTTAATATGCCACTCAGGGTTTAGTTTTTGGTGCCAAAAAAAAAAATTAACCTGTATATTAAATTTTCATTCTAAACTAACCCGACACAAATAACACTTTTAAAACTCAGCTGGAAACGTCAAAGTGTCAGACACGAAAAGAAATTGCCATAAAACAAAGAGTTACAAAACTTTCAAGTAGAAAATTTACTGATTATATCCAGAGTGTTTCAATCTCTGCCCCAGATTTAAACTTGGAGAAATTTGAAAATTTAGTAGGTTATACGCTATTACCGGTAAAAGTTTGCCAGGTGATGAAAAGCTTGCCGGGAGAAAATTATTTGTTATGGTCTTCGATAATTTATGGTGTATGAGTTTCCCAATAATAACGTTCTGTCATATAAATAATTTTCATTTTGTTCAAAATATGACTAGTTTATTAAATCATATTTTATTTTTAGGATTTCGTAGCTATACAAACCAGGGGCCCAGGCACCCCCAGGGACCTTATTTTTATTGGCGCATCCAGAACCGTATGGAAAGGGACAGGCGAATCCATATTTACTCGACAGTCAAGTAACCCTCAAAGCATTAACGGGCAACAAGGTGACACTAAGACTGGTATGAGAATGCCAAGATAAATTAGTAGTCCTGGCAAAAGATACACTCTCAATAACTGGCCTAGCATACCATACCAGAATCTTAGTTGCCGTGACAAGGAAATTCAGTTAAAATAGCCTTAAAAGGAAACTTAGTAACGGAGACTACATTTTATTGCTAGCCTGATTCCGGTATTGGCTACTAGTCGCTTTTGTCATTAGCACACTACCTGTGTGTTAGTTCAAAGAGTATATTAGTTTAAATTACATACCTCTAGCAAAATGACAATGCTCTTGTATATGAACAATTGAAGGTGGTCTAGAAATTTTCGTGTCATATTTCAATGTCTCCCATAAAAAGTCTCGCCGGGCTGTTTAAAAATCACACGCATAACAGATAAATAGCGAGTTGACAGAGGGTAGTGGCTGACGGGAGACTGTGAACAGCGCTCTCTCGCGTCTTTGTACAACGTTGCCAATGTGCGTACTTGGTTAAGATAAATATTTAAACTAGTTTGCTGTTATGATCTGTTAAAAATATTGAAAACCTGAATTAATGTTTTTTTTTTATTATAAACCTTTCTGCTTAAAATTTGGTATTCCTTATATTATCCAGCCCGTTATTAAGTATTCAGAAAAGGGTTAAATTTATATATTGTAATTTCATAACCTCGAAATATCATAGGTCGTATTTTAAAATAAAAGCGGCATTCTGCTTTGGATTCCGGACGCTTTTGAATATAAAATCCTGCGAAATTATACCTTAATAAAATAAGGTAGAAAGGATCACTAAGATAAAAGGTGTTAAAAGTTTATTATGATGAAAATAATAAAAAATTCAACCAAACCAATACAGATTTCAGAACGGACCTATAATATAAGAGTTGGTTTAAGATCATTTTCTTCAGGCACGTGCAAAGTAAAAAAGATAATAGTATTAGGGGTTACCAAAAAAATCTAGACTATTTTAAAAACTATAATAACATCTCAGAAAAGGTGTAGAGTAATAAAGTGGGAAGTTATGTCCAGTTCGGCTCAATTTCGGTGTCGGCCATAGACGCTGGTAAATTTTGTTCATTAAATCATTTATGATAACTAACCAAAGAGAAAAAAAAAAGACAATTTGATAAAGAAGGAACTATTAGCTATAGCAAATGTACACAAACATCGTTTTATGAAATATGCCGTGGAAGATATAGCCGAAAAACATAGTGTAACTGTGCTGCGCACACCGCCATATCATTGCGAACTAAATTCTATAGAGCTTATATGGGCGCAAGTGACAGGATTTGTAGCAAGACACAACACGACATTCAAAATGAAAGACGTTAAGCTACTGTTTGATCAAGGCATTAAGGAAGTGACACCAGAGAACTGGCGAAAAGCAATCCATCATGTCATTAAAGAAGAGGAGAAAATGTGGGATGTTGACCACCTGATACATCAAACCGTCGACTCGTTAATTATAACGTCAATAGGAGATTACAGTTTCTCAGATGACAAAAAATATTATGATTTTTTATAATTTAATACCTGTATAATGTATTTTTTGTATTTCGTATTTATTTTATAATGGTAAATAAAAAATAAGTGTGCCTAATACTGTGTACATAATGCACTCCTTTTCACACCATTTTCAGCGTTTGTGAATGGATAACAATAGGCAAAACCCATAAATTGACCCAAACCCGGGTGGTGCACTTGATGAAAATAAAGAATTTTGCAATGAAATCAATGCCAATTTATGAAAGTGGCTTAAATAGTCGTTGGGTCACTCTCTAGTCACTTTGCATACCCAATGAGCTTTTATTACTCTACATTTTTTTGAAATAGACTATAGTTAGTTGTAATAGTAGTTGGTACAACAAGAGTGGATATGATGTGATATGGACAATCTACTCGAGTTCAACAGTATATTTTTTCTACGACCAAACTTACGAACCTTATGTTTAAAATTTTTTATAAAGTTTGCAGTATAAGTAATAAAAAAATGTACTTCCTTGAAAGAAGTTGGAGAAGAAAATCAGTTTTATTACAGGAAGAGTAATAAGCCGGTGAATTATCATTAGTTATGGATTTGCACCTCAGCTCTGCCCATTCGAGTACATAAGTATTTAAAAACTTACCCTTTGTAGAATGAATTTAACGTAGAGAAACACAACACTTACCTGAAAAAAAAATACTTGTTAGCTTGTATTTCTAGCAACCTTTGATGCAGTAACGAAAATAATGCCAAAAAGGATTAAAAATACATTTATAAAAAAGGGAATAATTGGCATTATTTATTCCCAAGCAAAAAGATGATTAATTGTTCGAAGATGTTTTCGAAACAACAACGAAACTTTTCTCGAGGAGATAATTACATTGTAACAAATAACAGACACTAAAACGTGGACTGTCAACGAAAAACCAAGACTATTTTTTCGTTGAAAAAGTAAGACAAATGGTTGATGAGAGTTTGACAATTATTACAAAAGTTTTCAGAGTTGTGTAAGTGGTTAAGTACCTACGTAAATAATGTTAGTAGTATTGTGATTTTTAGAGTATTAGTTAAGCAGAACTAGTTTAAATAGCTCTTATGAGATCATTTTTACAATTTCCTATTAAAACTGTGGCGTTCCAACACTCTTTAAATAAAACAAAACACTTGTACTTTTCTCAGTCTTCCACAAGTTAGTATTCTCCTTGCCGTTCAAGAAATGACTGACTTGTGTCCGATAATATTTATTTTACTGTAAACCAAAATGATGACAAATGAACCATTATATAACAATAAATAATACTATGCTATATATTACAAAAACATTCTAGTTTAGAGTTATCCAGTATATTGACTCGCGTCTATTATTTCCCATCACTATTGCAGACGCCCTGCGCATGTCAGGCGAATAACCTGATGGCGGGATATTTAAAATATATAGTGTGTAGAAGGCATTAAAATAAACAAGATTTTTAAATACTTTTTTTTCAAAAAACTCGAAAAGAAAGTATTTACATTCATTTATTACACTACAAATCCAATACGGTTCTGCCTAACTTGCCCGTTGAATAACATTAAGAAAACTTCTGGGTGTAGAGAAGAAACAACCGCACTTATACGACACTCACACATCTAATTGCGGGCCTGGTCATCAAAACGTAGCCCGCTATATTTGATGTTATTTTTATTATCTCCTATTAGTCATGCAATTTACGGGTGGTATTGAGCAATCCGCTGCGGTGTGTTTTTCTGAAGCAAGCTAATTTTAAATTGGTGACACGTAAAAACGGTAAAATTTGAAAACAATGAACTAGTAGATATGGTGTTAATTTACGGTGAGTGTCGTCAAAGTGTGGCTGCTGCTTCGAGATTATACGCAGAACGCTTTCCCTTGCGGGCTCATCCTACACCCAGAAGTTTTCTTAATGTTATTCAACGGGCAAGTTAGGCAGGACCGTATTTGATCCATAGTGTAATAAATAAATGTAAGTACCTTATTTTTGAGTTTTTTGAAAAAAGGTATTTAAAAATTTGTTTATTTTAATGCCTTCTATATACAGCTGGACATCTCTAGGGCTTTTGATCGTGTTTGGCACGATGGGCTTCTAAGTAAATTGCGATCCTACGGTATGCCTAATGGATTTTGTTTCTGGTTAACCAGCTTCCTTAAGAACCGTTCTCTGCAAGTGGCGATTGACGGGTTTCTCTCAGACACCTTCACCATCAATGCCGGTGTTCCTCAAGGGTCCATATTGTCGCCTACCCTCTTTTTACTGTATATTAACGACCTTCTAGTGAAAACCCCAAATTCAATTTATAGCTTTGCTGATGACAGCACACTTGTCTCATCTTTTACCTTGACTCCCCAAACATCCGCTGCCGACGCACATCTTCGCAGGCAGCATGAAGTATTGCGCCTCAACAATGACCTGGAAGAAATTTTGGCTTGGGGTGACAGTAACCAAGTCGAATTTAACGCTAAGAAAACCCAGGCAGCAGTCTTCTCCAAAAAGGTTAACATTGCAGAACCGGATATAGTCATGGCAGGACACGCAATTCCCCTGGCACCGTCTATTAATTTGCTGGGGGTCAATCTGGGAGGTAATATGTCTTGGCATGATCACGTTGCCGCAATTGCCAAGGCAGCTGCACAGAAACTTGGTGTACTTTTCCGCACCAAAAGGTTGTACACACCTCATCAACTTTTGACACTCTACAAAGCCCAGATTCGACCATCATTAGAATATTGCTCTCATGTCTGGAGCTCTGCACCCAAGCACACCCTTCGGCTACTGGATTCCATTCAAAGGAGAGCCGTTCGTCTGATCGGCGACCCCGAGCTGACCAAGACCCTCGATAGCCTGGAGCATCGAAGACAGGTTGGTGATTTGGCTCTCTTTTACAGATATTTCCATGGCAGGTGTTCGACTGACATTGCCCACTTGATTCCACCTAGAGCAATACAAAACAGAAATACACGGCGAACCACTGCCGCTCATCCATATGTTGTTCAGCTTAGTACTCCTCGAACTTCATTGTTCAAGAATTCTTTCATCTGGAGAACGTCATCTTTGTGGAATGATCTTCCGGAGGTCGTGTTTCCCAATGAATACAATCTTCAACGTTTCAAGTCCAACGTTAATCGCTTTTTTCGCACTCGCACCGCTCCCAGAGCGCCTTAAAGGATTTTTCCTACAGTGCAGGTGTTTTATCATAAAAAAAAAACAGCTAAAAAAGAAGTATCAACTTAGGAATGACCCTGTATATTTCGTAGTGGAATTCATTATTTTTTTCTTCCACCGAGAATAATTTAGATAATGGGTTTTTAGACAGAGTCTATAATATTCATATTCTTCTATTAAATCCAAGCTTTTTATTTAGAATTCGGGTCGCCTACAAATATTATATTCTAACCACAGCTCAAATAATAAAATGACGTGAGAAGGGTCAGGAAAGTTCAAATAATTATAATTTTGTAACACGAGAAAGGCAACTGGGCATTTTATTATTATTATAAACGACTAATATCACAAAGTAGACTGTTTTATGAAATGTAGTTAATATTGCGTGAAAACACAGCTAACCATGTTAATTGAAAACGAAATTTGCCAGTCTTCTGACCATACACGTTTGTACGACCTATAAAAATGACACATTTATAAAAAAAGCTAAGTATACCGGATTGTGCATCGTGGTTGGAAACAGGAAATCCCATGCAAGTTTTAGTCTGTCCAAACATTTGTTTCCCTGTTGGTTGGTTTGGTTGGTTGGTTTAAGGCGGGGGTTGGGCGTTCGGCTGTTGACTTTAGAGCGAGATTTTAAGGAGACTTTTTTAGGGTCTCTTGATGAGTGCACATGCGGAGTTTGAACATTTTTTGACAATCCGATCTTAACATATTTAAATAGGATTGCGGTTGATTTTTATTGGAATTCAACAGGTGATACTGCGTACACCAGCATTGATTGGGCTTGTTAACCTGTCATTTGTCCTTGTCAAATGTACTTTGCCAGCGGTAGATTTTTACAAATCTTTAACAGATACATTTTACGCTGGATTTAACTAATATTTTCAAATAAAACGAACATCATTTTTAAAACGGATATTTACATAATATACAGGGTGTGTCAGTAAGGTGTCTGTCTTAGATAGCGCCTAAACTATCAAAGATAGGGAAAAAAGTGTAATACAAAAGTTAAAGGGTTTTTTAGGATACATAATCTAAAAATATTTTCTAATCTACAGGGTGGTCCTAAAAAGTGGTACTGAATAATAAAAAAGAAAATTAAATGGGACACCCAGTATAATTTTCTAGAATATGATTCAATGGAATAAGGACTTTGCAACCCTATTAAAATTTCTGAAGTGAAATGCAACGTTGCCAAGTAATTAATTTTTTTCCGAAATTTTAGTAATTTTAAGGGTATCGTTAAAAAATCATAGCAATGTACCGATAAATTTGTATATTCGGCTCATTATTTAATATAAACGTGCATTCGTCTGAGAAGCAAATATATTGTAAAAAAATATCTGTTGTTGCTCGATCATTTCAAAACAAAAAGTGATCTTCGCTCTTCATCCCCTTTTAGAAATTCTTAATGGTTTTGATACTTATATGAATATAAATATAATATAAAGCGATGAGAATTTTACTTAATATGGATAGATATTCAAAAATTAATATAATGTTAAAAAAATTAGGATGGTTAAATGTAAAAAATTTAATATTATTTTTGGTTTTGATATTTATTTACAAAAAAACGATTTTGCAAAATTTCGGTTTTTTTCGAATAAAATCGGAAGTATTCGTAATTTGAAAACTTTTAAAGCAGCATTATAATCAGCACCGAATTGCACAACTTTGCCCCTATTTAACCGTTTCTCTAACTCCTATGGTTTCCGAGATTCCAATGCTGGTATATCGAATTTGTAACACCCTGTATACTAATCTTTGTCATTCACATAAAACAATTTCAATTCAATAAGTCCCTCGCGAAAAAACTGTCAAGAAAGAAAATAAATTTATTTGTGCCGATGTCGCTACTGTTGCATGATTAATATGTCCTTTTTCATTTGGGAATTGAAAAAACAGGAAGAAAATTTTTGATGTCAAGAATTTATGTTTAAAAGTTACGTTTACGACACTGGTCCATTAATCAAATATTTGCACATTATGTTACTTATTTATAAAACTGTAACCGGATAAATATTGAATTCACGTTCCTTTATAACAAAGAAAAATTTTTCTTGAAAATTTCATTATAAATTTGAATAATAAGTTAAAATATTTTTTTTGTGCAAAATGTATAAAATCAATACTTTGTACTTTACCTGGACGAATAATACTCGAAGAAGGCCGCTAATATTTCCATAGATCTCTCGAAAGTCGCCCACATTGTTCAACATGGTCCAATACTCACTATTATTTAGGTTAACAATGTTTATAGGTTATCACTTTATATAAAATTACGTTTTACTTATTAGATCTTGTATTTTTATTACCTACTAAAAAATTGTATTAATTTAACCGGTGTGGAGACATTTTAGTTAAAAAAAAATGGCGGCCTAACTTTAGGAGTTCACGTTTGCACAAGCTCATTTCTAAATCCAATTGTATTCGCTCTGCTTCCACTTCAACAAGCGTGCGTTAATATTATATTACATAACAAGTGATAAAAGTGATACTTTTCAAACGAGGAGATATTTACCACGAGGCGTCAGCCAAGAGTTTTAGAATAATTACTTTCACACGAGTAATGTACACTATTTTTCCTGCGACCACACAACACTAGTGTTGAAATTAGCATACTTAGGATTATGTTCCACTTAATATCTCGTTTCATAGTTTGTCAATAGGCTTTTCCTTTATTTGTAGTTTAACTTTTTAATTTTTTTATATTTTATATATCATAGGAAGAACTAATCCTGGATTAATCAGAATAACATTTTTTAAATTTAATCAAGGAAAGATGCATTAAACATAAATTTAAAAAATCCACCCAACAAGGAAGATTTAAATTCAAAATACCTAATTCTATAATTTATTTAATGTTTTTATAAAAAAGTCAATTACTCCTGATGGGATTTGAACTTGGGACCTTGCGATCTGTAGGCTAGGGCTCTATTCTCTACGCTATCGGTACCAATAAGGATTTGTTGTTTAATACATGACTCTCTCTTCAGTGCGATTTGTTTTTTCTGGTAATAGATTTTTCAGGATATTATTAACATTTTTTATAATTTCAGATGGTGTATTTTCACACTCTAATTCTGAATCACTCGACAAATACATGAACAATAAGTTACACACTTTACGATGACTGCTTTCTAAAATTTTTTTTTTTAATAAATAGGTGTGATCTGTCAAATTGGTACCATTTGTTTAAATTAAATAGTATGCCTTGTATTTTAACACTAGTGTTGAAATATTTTTTTAACACGCGTGTGATATACGGCGCTTTCGAGCCAAAATAACAGTGCGTTTTCCTCATTTTCATAGATTGTCGTAGGAAAAATGACAAACCAATCTGTTACAATACAATATTGCGTATCCTGCAACCCCGTGATGTCAAAATAATATTAACGAAAACAAATTTTTGTTACGTACACAAAATAGCCCTGTTAAAAAAGGTAATATTGATTTATAAATTAAATATTATACCGGAACAAACTACTTATTAAAACGCTGGAGTAAAGCTATATCAGAACATATTATTTCCTTACATAAAAGTGTGTATTCTAAAATATTTTCGTTTTTATAAAAAGCTTCCGGTATTTCTGTTTACTTTTTTAGTATTTATATTTTGCATGTCTTGCAGGAACAATATTATATTATTTTGAAATAAACAGGAATACTCGCTTATACCAGAGCATCTTAATTTTGTTTTTAAAACAAGATTACATATTTGATCGTCATAATAATTTAATATGACTTAAAAACATACAGGGTGTGAAAGAATAGGTTATTAAGAAAAATTAAGAGTGATACGAAATTTGGAAAATAAATCTAAGTATTATATTCTCACCTTGTCAAAATGGATGAATTTTGTAACATTCAAGCTTGTTTTAGAATTTAATGATTTCTTACAATACAACTTAAGACACACATACCATCAAGCCATGCGGCAGTAACGAGTTTTTTATAAGTCACTATGTGGAGAAGAAGGAAATAAAGCACTCAAAAGTTTAGGTTAAAAAAAATCGCGGAAAAGTCAAAAATTTTATATCTTGCTTTAGAACATTTTTTTGAAAATATTGTTAACACTGCATCACTGGCACAGATCACGTGGTAATTTCATTCGAGTTGCCAGGCATATTTGAGGACAACTTAGCTTATTACCAAAAAATGTTTCTATAACCCTTTGCCTTTTATCCTCTTACGCGACATGGTATTTCTTAAATTTGTATAACCACTCCAAAAAGCGACATTTTTCTGGACAATTGACCCGGCTAATAGATCAAAGTGTCACTTTTTAAAACGGATAGCGACATAACTCAAATTCCAAACGGAGGCCGACGAAAAACAAAATGTTTGCAATTATTTTTAATTGTGCCGTTTTAGCTGTAAAAAGTGTTTTAAGTAATAAAACGATTTTCGTACATCTGTGCTTATGACCGATAAAAATTGTTCCTCGTTAAACGGAGGGAGCAGCACACAGTAAACTGAATGTGAAAGGATTAAAGTTGTAAAAAAAATTACGAGTTTTTTTTTATAAGGATGAACACAATTTTTTTTAGCTCACCCTTAAAAAAACGTTAGGGAAATCAGCTACATTTTTAGTATCTGATTTATGTGTTTTTATTATTAAAATTTAAAAAAATTGAATGTAGGGAGCAATATTTACTAAGGTTAAAATACATCCAATCAGCCAAATTTTATTTATTTACAGTTAACATTTTTATATTATATTATTAAAATATCCCTCGTGACCCACTCGCTGTTAAAGAAGCAATCTATCCATAGACGTAACGCCGCCAACGGCGGCAGAATACCTATTCCATCCGCTTCCCTCAAAACTTCTGGTCGGCAGATCCCTCTAAAATAATACGAATAAAATAATCCTGTAAGCAAGAGAAAATGAAGGCATGCCATCACCTAATCGAAAGACGAAGAAAACAATAGTCTGCTTTGCCATCTGAACAAGCCCTCAAAATCGATCGGTAAGTAGAGCGAGATGGTATGTTCTGCGCCAATTTCACAGGACCCTTTTGCGCATGCGCCGGCGTATATCATCTGTCATTTGTCATATTTTATCTGTTATGTTTTAAACGTCACACTCTTGGGCATTAGCTACTTAGGCAATAATATATGTATAGTATAGGCTACGTGTTTAGGATAACGTCATATTATGTTTAGGAAAAGATGGTGGCTGTCACTTGTCAATTACGATATGTCAATGTCACCTATAACTTGTCAAATGTCAAAATTAAAATCTAATACGTGGTGCGTATTCAGGGTGACGTTTAGAGAAAACCCAAAGTCGATCAGTCAGTCAACTGGTTCGGGAGATATAGAGGTGGAGTTCTAAAATTCTGGTTGTAGGTAGGGGTATATGGATCCTAAGTTAAGGATTTTTTTTTAAATTTCAATTAATAACGGATGCATTAAACCATTAGGTCCTTAATACGATAAAATACTTACGATGCACTGACAATGTTTATTTTTTAGTAGGAAATCATTAATTATTTCGTATATTAATTATATTTACATACCACTGTATCCTCAGTAAAATCGCCAAAGTATCAAAACGGCACATCCGAAAATTTTAATTTTTTCAATATGTGCATTAATAATCTATAGGTATACCTATACAACCCCCAAGTTTTCAACATTTCAAAAATCAACTTGTATACTACACATTTACACAAACACATTTTGGTTATACTTTACCTGGCTGCATAGTATTCTACGAACGCCACGAGTATTTCTATTGACCTTGAAAAAGCTGCCCACATTGTTCATCATGGCTTGGGTCAAATTTTCCTAAACTGTATCACTACTTTTTATTAATATTACAAACAAGTCTTTTTTTCACAACACATCAGGTATACAATTTTTTTTATTGCACATTCACTATTCTCCATTTATCTCTGTTTACTTTACTTAACCTTTAGTTTATGATTGTCTAAAATACTTGATTGCCATTGTTTAATTGACTTTTGCAAACTTAATATTATTTATTTTAAATATTTCTTAATATAATAGTAGGTACTTTTATTTTGGGTATATATTATAAAATTATATAAAAAAATTGGACATGTAGCATTACTCAGTGCGTTCACCAGCTATATGGGATAGGAAAACTCTTTCAATAGTCTATTTCAGAAAGGTAAAGAGTAATAAAATAGGAAATTCGTCTAATTCGGCTCAATTTCGGTGTCGGCCATAGGCGGCGATAAGTTTTGTGCATTAAATTATTTATGATAACTAACCAAAGAAAAGAAAGACGATAATTTGATAAAGAAGGAACTATTAGCTATAGCAAATTTACACAAACATCGTTTTATAAAATATGCCGTGGAATATATAGCTGAAAAACATAACTGTGCTGCGCACACCGCCATATCATTGTAAACTGAATCCTATAGAACTTAAATGGGCGCAAGTGAAAGAATTTGTAGCAAGACACAACACGACATCCAAAATGAAAGACGTTAAGCTACAGTTTGATCAAGCCATTAAGGAAGTTACACCAGTGAACTGTCGAGAAGCAGTCCATCATGTCATTATAAAAGAGGAGAAAATGTGGGATCTTGATCACCTGACAGTTCCTCAGATGGCGAGGAATAATGATATTTTTTTAATGTTTAATAAAAAATAAGTATACCTAATACTATGTACATAATGCACGCCTTTGTCACATAATTTAATGAGCTTTTATTACTCTACACCTTTCTGACATAGACTATAAGATGTTTTCATATCAAAATTTATGGGTTGAAATATCAATTCCATAACATCCTGTATGCATGCTTAAAAAATAAATGTATATTACAAGAACTTTCTAGTTACAGTCTAAGGTAATTAATATCTCTTAAGTAGATAAAGATGGAGACAACCAGGTCCATTTACCCAGATAATCCTAACAATAATTCACCTGAAACCCGTTTTACTGAAGATCCGAAAATATTAAGTAGGGCACAGGAAGAATAATAGTCGTTAAGGAATATTAATGTGTTTTGACTGTGACTAAATTTATAACTTTGCTTTTCTACTAAATTTGGCATGGAATAAAATTATTTGGATTATTGTAGCGAAAAGGTGTATTTTCCAAGGTAATAAATAAAAAATAAACTTTTTCGAAAATCGATCGGAAATATTGACATTTCTGACAACATTTCCGAAAGAAAAAGTCAATATTTCCTTACACTTAGTCGTTGCTAGGCAACGGAACATAACTGTTAGGAAATATTTATTATTGTAGTGTAAGGAAATATTATTTGTGTACAGCTACTTGTAAACCAAAATTTGTTAAGCTTGACAATTCAATATTACCGTGTTTCCATAGTTACAACACAAATATTTAATGGCATCCTTTATTTGTGAACAAAGTAAATAATATTTATTTCAGAATTTTAAGAAGTTGATTGTAATCAGTTATGTCCTTTTAATAATTTTCGACTTACGAAACTATAGTATGTATACCATCGTAGAAAAAGTCACATTCCCGGACTCCGTATTGTTAGTCTCGGCTTGCTCCTCGACATACAATCTTTACGGTCGTCCGAGAATGTTCCTCTTTTTCTACTAGGTATACATTGTACTATTTTATTTGTTGTTAATTATTTGAAGTAAATGTCTACCCCAATGTTTATAAAATTCATATACTTAATGCTTTATCAAAATAAAATTTGTACTCACATGCCTTTGCTGGTTTTTTGCGATGTAAATAATTTTCCATATATATTAGGGTAACACTAAATAATAATGCTACATTTTAAAGTTTTTAATTAATATTGTGATTCGTTGCCAGGACCGGACTGACAAGAAGTGTAAAAAATATTAATTTAAAAAAATAAGCAAGGACAATTCACCATTATGAAAAAATAATATCGCCATTACATTTTGTGGGTAGGAGGGTTTAAAAAAAGGTTAAAAAAATCCAGGTCCGTATTTAAAAAAGTTAAGTTGGTGATGGCCGCTCGGAGACGAAACGGCGGATCTTAAGTTTAGTAACGTCATTTTGTAGAGGAGGGAAAGTGGCAACGACAAAGTCTTATTTTTTTTTAAATAGCTAGTTAAATGAGCTCAGGAAAAAATAAAAACGATTTTGCAAAATTTCGGTTTTTTTCGAATAAAATCGGAAGTATTCGTAATTTGAAAACTTTTAAAGCGGCATTATAATCAGCACCGAATTGCACAACTTTGCCTCTATTTAGCCGTCTCTCTAACTCTTATGGTTTCCGAGATTCCAATGCTGGTATGTCGAATTTGTAACACCCTGTATACTGTACAATTCGAATGGATTGTCCACATCTCGTTCAGAATTTTAGGAAGTTTTGAATTAGGAAAGAGATAATTAGAAAAAGTAATAATCCCCTTAATTATCAAACATTATTTTATAAATAAGTTAATATTAATAATATAAACATTTTAACAAAAATTATAGTGGAGGCTAATAACTATTTATTTTTATTTCTATTAAAATTGCCTTAGTAGGCCAACCAAGTAATTATTAATATAAATCGATGTAATACATAATTTATTAAGTATAGGGGAGAGTCGGCTAATCGTGCGCATGTCTTTATTTCCATAACCGGCGTATACAGGGTGTCCCGAAATTAGGTGACAATATTTTAAGGGGATAATGTACATCCAAAAATAGGACTAAAATCCTCTATTAATATACCTTCAAAAACGCTTCGTTATGGGGCTAGAGCCCCCCGAATGGAAGCTATGATGAACGGTTTTTTCACAATATCTCAGAAACTGATTGAAGTATCAAAACAAAATTTGTTACATGTTTTACCCATGACAAGACGCAACAAACGGTTTGTTTAGCTTAGGTGTATTTCTTCCAGTGGCGTCCCACTGGGTAGGTAGTGAGGAGAATATTGCCCTAACTTTTTTATTTGTAGGATTTTTTAACGCCAGGTGCAATTTTTAAAAGCACTAAAGTCTTCTATTGAAAAAAGATACTCTTGCTTCATTTCGGTAGGATTCACCATTTTTCAGTAAAATCGATTTAAAAATTTTCGGTTTTTTACAACCCGTTGAAAAGGCTAAGGTTTTTTTGCATATCTCAGCAAACACTTGATATTTAAACATGAAATTTATTAGAAGTTCTACTAGCGACAAGGCATATTTATTAAAGGATGTAACATTAAAATATTTTTCCAGTGGTGTCGCACGGATTGGAGCCTAAAGTAAATATTGCTATTTTTTTTTTTATTTGAGGGGCTTTCCTTTTATACCATATTTAAATTCTCCGTTCCTCACAAAACATAACACGCAGGTCTAGATTTTGCACCCAACAAAATGGAAATCATTTCGAACATTTGCTTAAGAATTAGTTTCCCTTGTGGTTTTACAATTAAATTTGATTTGCAATTTGTTATTCTTTTTTGTTTTATTTTAAGTCTCTTATACAAATAAATATTTAAAAAACAAGGTCTAAAAATCTGTTGAAAACCTTATATTCTGTCAAATTACAATAATGGAAGGTTTTATTAACAAAAAATTTTAAAAAATTACATTAAAAGTATGAAAGCCCCTCAAATTAAAAAAAAATGTAATATTTACTTTGGGCTCCATCCCGTGCGACGCCACTGGAAAAATATTTTAATGTTACATCCTTTAATAAATATGCCTTGTCGCTAGTAGAACTTCTAATAAATTTCATGTTTTTATATCAAGTGTTTGCTGAGATATGCAAAAAAACACATTAGCTTGTAAAAAACCGAAAATTTGTAAATCGATTTTACTGAAAAATGGTGGATACTACCGAAATGAAGCAAGAGTATCTTTTTTTAATAGAATACTTTAGTGCTTTTAAAAATTGCACCTGGCGTTAAAAAATCCTACAAATAAAAAAGTTAGGGCAATATTCTCCTCACTACCTACCCAGTGGGACGCCACTGGAAGAAATACACCTAAGCTGAACAAACCGTTTATTGCGTCTTGTCATGGGTAAAACATGTATCAAATTTTGTTTTGATACTTCAATCAGTTTCTGAGATATTGTGAAAAAACCGCTTATCATTCAGGGGGCTCTAGCCTCATAACGAAGCGTTTTTGAAGGTATATTAATAGAGGATTTTAGTCCTATTTTTGGATGTACTTTATCCCCTTTAAATATTGTCACCTAATTTCGGGACACCCTGTATAATTCGATACATTCGAATATGGGTCAGGTGGATCGCTTTACTTTAGTTATCCAAAATGGTCGCTTCGTTGTTTACGTATATCGTGTAGTAGTAAATGCTTCGAAAAAAATAGGTCGTAAGTATTTCCATTTTTACATTTTTTGATAATCGTGTGCGCTAGTACATTGCTTAATGAGTCCTTTTGACACTGATATATATATAATTTTGGCAAAAAAATGTGTTATATTGTTTTAAAGAATTTAAAACCGAATCTGTCACTTTCGGTTAATCGGGCACAGTGCACACGATTAGCCGCCATGTATTTAGCATTGTTAAGAATGCATTTAAATAACACAGCCATACAAAAAAAGGGTCAGGCCACGTTTACTATATGTTTCCAGGTCCAAAAAAGTCACCACGTCAGAGTTCCGGCATAACCTCAAAAGAACCCATAATTACAGTCCTAAATATCTTAGATTATAATATTTTGATTTTCGGGTAATTGTGCGCAGTGTCACTTTTTGAAATTTTAAATTTTAAGGTCACAATGTGCATTTTTATTTAAAATTAATTACAGAATATTAAAGCCAAATCGTTAAAGAATCTTGATAGCGAACCTAGAAGTCCAATCTTTTATCCTTTCGGAAATATTACAATTTGGGCTTAGGTGCGCACCAATACCCGACTCTCCCCTACACTTACGAATATAAAGTTTTAGAGTACCCGTTTTCTTTGATAGTTAGTAATTTGAGAGTATTGGTAAGTTTCTTTTAGGCAAGAGAGGTTATATACCGGGTGATGCAAGAAGTGCTACCATCTAAATTATTTTCTTAATTTTAGCAGTAAAGATTTAAAAATATACTTTAATAAGTATGTAAATTTAGACTCAACAGATACTGGACTGTCTGAAAATAATTTTTATTAAAAAAAATATTTTAACTATTTTTTACAATTAACTTTAGTAATTAATATTTTAAGGGTTTTCTTTGGCTTATACTGCTGATATATTTTTTTAAATTATCAGTGGCGTAGCTAGCATGGGTGACACCCGGGGCGGAATTCGTGGTGTTACCCCAAAAATGAAAACTGATTATTATTTTTTTTTAATTAAAATATAAATGAGTAAACAAAAATATGTAAGTACCTTAAAAGCTCTTTTTTCTAGATTTAACAGCTGCAAACTCACTAATCAAAATTTATTTTTTGCGTTGCGTCGTGTTCTATTGTTAACATGCTTAGACTGTTGAGTCTTCTTTCGCTCATTGTGGCCCTCAAATAGTTTTTTATTAATTTGAGTTTGCTGAAACTTCTTTCACACGAGGCTACCGATACGTAAATTGTTACAAATAGTTTGAGAGCCAATTAGACACTGATATATTGGCCGCTTGAATATGTCGGCGGAGTCTTGGTATCTCCAAGAGGAGTTCGGCTTCCGATACTTCATCGTCATAAAAATTACAAAATTTTGATACAGCCAATTTCAATTCATCAGTATTTGCAGAAAGCAAAGTATTTGGCTGTACAACCTCAAACAATGAAGCTACTTCTCGAACAGACTGCAATCTTGTTTGAAGTTCTACGCTGAATCGATCAATGCATTCAAACATATCTTTTTGCACTTCAGCTCTCAGGGTGAGTCCTGCATTGGTGGCCAACTCACCGGCCATTCGTTTTTTACGACGAATTCGTCTTTCGATTGGAATGTCGTACTTCTCCGATTTTTTAAAAGCAAAATCTATGGCGTTTTTTACAACTTTATTTTATAACCAATTGATCAATACTCAACCCTTTACTTTGTTATGCAATCTGAGTACAATTTATTTCCTTCAGTACGTCATTCCAAAAGAAAAGATAGCAAAGAAAGGTGAAATCATACACAGAAGGCCGAAGGTTTTGTGCAGCACCTCTGGTGTCAACATTTTCTTGTTGATCACATAGCTCTTCAATTGCAGCCACAATCCCATCAAAATTTTCAGCCAATACTTTAACTGAAGCATAATGAGCACTCCAACGCGTTGTTGAGAGTCTTTTAACGGATGCTTTGCTGTGTTTAAGAAGCACTTCCCAGCGACCAGTGAAAGCAGAAAAAAATGTAAAAATTGTCTCCACTGTTCCAAAAAATGTTACACAAGATACATTTTGTGCAAATGAGTGCTGGCCACATAAATTTAATGAGTGATCTATACATCCAACAAAAATGGCTTTAATATTTCGTGCTTTAATAATAGCTTGCACTCCGCCGTGTATGCCGCTCATAACAGCAGCATTATCGTAACCTTGGGAACGACACAGAAGTAAGAAGATATAGAAATACTTAGATCTTGAAATATAAAAGCAATTTTTGTGTTTATTTTTATAAAATAAAATTGTGATTTGTAAAGTAAAATGGGCCGCATATAAGTAAATAACACTTTTTGTATGTATGTTAATAACCACTGAATGATCTTAAAAAAAAATAAAAGTGGCTTTACTCAGTGATTATTATTGTTGATAAAAATTGTCATAATTATGATTTGTGTATTTTTTTCATCACTGTCGGGTTGTCGGGTGGGTCGGGTGTCACCCCTAAAAGGGTGACACCCGGGGCGGTCCGCCCCCGCCCCACCCTAGCTACGCCACTGTAAATTATTGTTCTGCATGAAAACAACTTTGCCAAACCACAGATGTGTGATAATTAAAGACTAAAACCAATAAAACTTTTTTAAACTTAATATATTTATTTTGGACAAAATCTCGAAAGCAATTTTATTTTTTGAATATCTATAGCCGCCTTATACCCAATTCTCACTGACCAATCTCTTTAAATTATTTAACAACATTATTAGTTTTGGTAAAATACCGGGTCCGCCAACGTGACGGGGATGGAAGATTAAATCATTATCGAGGAGCTTATCAAAAATACTAAACCAGTATAAGGTATCGACTTAAAAGCGGCATATTTTAAAAATATTTTACATTATACAGGGTGGCTCAAAAAAGTGTGGCGGACTAAACTTGCATTTTTTTAAATGGAACACCCTATATGTTATATTATTTTCTAATTCCCTATACAATTCCACGTATATTTTGTATTAAATGTCATATGTCTAAATTCAATTGTTTTTGAGTAATTGACGTTTAAAATATGGCATGTTTTGACTTTGACAGGCTGTAACATTGGAACGGTTTATCTTAGAGAAAATGGTTTGCACCTCCCTATCTTAGTTTTTCATTCTCTATCCAAAAGGAAACCAACCTCCGATTTACTATGTTAAACCGTTAAAACCGTTTTTTTTTGTTTAACATGGTAAATCGGAGGTTGGTTTCCTTGGATAGAGAATGAAAAACTAAGATAGGGAGGGCAAAACCATTGTTACAGCCTGTCAAAGTCAAAAAATGCCATATTTTAAACGTCAATTACTCAAAAACAATTGAATTTAGACATATGACATTTTATACAAAATATACGTGGAATTGTATAGGGAATTAGAAAATAATATAATATATAGGGTGTTCCATTTAAAAAAATGCAAGTTTAGTCCGCCACACTTTTTTGAGCCAGACTGTATAATGTAAAATATTTTTAAAATATGCCGCTTTTAAGTCGATACCTTATGCTGGTTTAGTATTTTTGATAAGCTCCTCGATAATGATCTAATCTTCCAATCCCGTCACGTTGGCGGACCCGATATAAAATTTTAGAGTACCCGTTTTCTTTGATAGTTAGTAATTTGAGTGTTGGTAAGTTTATTTTAGGCAAGAGAGGTTATATACCGGGTGATGCAAGAAGTGCTACCATCTAAATTATTTCCTTAATTTTAGCAGTAAAGATTTAAAAATACACTTTATGTGAATTTAGACTCAACAGATACTGGACTGTCTAAAAATAATTTTTATTAAAAAATTTTTTTACAATTAACTTTAGCAATTAATATTTTTAGGGTTTTCTTTGGCCCTTACTGCTGATATATTGTTTAAAATTATTGTTCTGCATGAAAACAACTTTGCCAAACCACAGATGTGTGATAATTAAAGACTAAAACCAATAAAACTTTTTTAAATTTAATATTTTTATTTTGGACAAAATCTCGAAAGCAATTTTATTTTTTGAATATCTATAGCCGCCCTATGCCCAATTCTCACTGACCAATTTCTTTAAATTATTTAACAACATTATTAGTTTTGGTAAAATATATAGGTCAAACCCAATAGCCAATTTGCAACAAATCAAGCTTGATAGCTCTAAAACCAAAATAATGGTCCTCATTGACCAATCAACCAAATATCTGCCATTATTGGAATATGGTAACTGGACGTTTTAAAATTTCCGACATGGAAACATCGACATCGACCTCAATATAAACAGATAATACGTTGTTATTTATAGGCCCGTGAACATTATATTAAAATTCTATGTGGCTTTATAGTCTATTTCAGGAAGGTGTAGAGTAATAAAATGGAAAATTCCGTCCAGTTCGGCTCAATTTCGGTGTCGGCCATAGACGCAGGTAATCTTTATGCATTAAATGATTTATGATAACTAACCAAAAACAAATATAGAAGATAATTTGATAAAGAAGGAACTATTAGCTATAGCAAATTTACACAAACGTCGTTTAATGAAATATGCCGTGGAAGATATAGCTGAAAAACATAGTGACACACACACAGCTTCATACATTTTTTAGCATTTGATTGTTTTTCAACGCCGTCATAGCCAACTAATAGTAACTGAACTTAAAATCTGCAGCAAAATCGCCTTATAAAAATACTAAATTGGCAATATTTCGAAAACTAAAAATTTTTGGGATATACAACTTTACACAAACTTACCTTTATTTTTAATGCTTAATAAGAAGTAATTATAAAATTTGGGTGTTTCCAGACTTTTAGCAGTTTTTTCAATTTCATTTTTAATCTTATCTTTTAAACACCCTGTATTAATAGTTATCAAAATATTATAAAAAATCTATTAAAGCAGGTCCTTTATAACAAGGAATCCCACTTAAATTAAATAAATAAGGCTTCTTTATAGAAAAAATTGATAATTATTTTAAGGCCTGCAAACGTCATTTTTAACAAAAATTCAACTATGTGTAGTGTATTACATAAATTGAATAGTAAACAGGTATAAATAAATAAAGATGACGAAGACACTGTTTCCCTGCGTTGCATAACGACTGAACGAGATAGTCAGTCAATATACGACCGAGAACCAGTGAGCATCGTCTGCATAAGAACGTTGTTATTATTATATTAAAAGTGATCCAAATAGTGATAGTGATATATATACGGATACTACACTATGTCAAAAATGTTTAGACATACGTATAGGACATGGTATACAAAATCTGCCTAGAATCTTGCGTAGACTGCAAAAATGTAATAATATATAGGGTGTCCCATTTAAAAAAGCTGCATATCGCCGATCATCAACTGGCGTTGACTCTAAAGGTAAAAGTTATTACATAAAAGAATAACAAAAATTTGAATTCTTAATTTTTTTTTCATTTTTTATAATTTTTTTTTAAATATTCTGTTCTACTATATTATTTACTTTTGTATCACACTCCTTCGGACTGTGATGTGAAAACATATCGCCTAATTTGTCGATATAAAACCTGTCAAAAATTATTTACAAATATTTCATTTGATATTTTAGTATTTCAATCTTAATATGAGAAACTACACTAAAACAACAAAATATTTTTTTATAAACGGCGCATTATTTTTTAACGTTTGTGCCGCAGCGCCGAAATTATTTGCGCCTACGGCGCATTTTGTCTTAACGTTTGTGCGCAGCGCTGAAAGTATTTGTTTTTTAACGTTTATGCCGCAGCGCCAAAAGTATTTGCGCCTACGGCGCATTATTTTCTAACGTTTGCCAAATTTTGTTCAGACCAGATATGTAGTTTTCAATTTATGCTTTTACTTCTTCGGATATATTCGTTTTTCTAAGGCATTAATAGCAATCCATTTTAAATTTCACAACTATCATATTTTTCCGAATATAAAAATTGAAGATGTTTTATAGGTTCGAAACGTTGATATTTGGTTACAGCAATATTGCACAAAGACGTTAGAAGAAGCAAGATTTAAGTTTATATTTAAAAATAAAAACCTGATGATGGTATCTCAATGACGAAACGTTTTACTCGAAATCTGATGACATCATATGATAGGAAACAAAATACGGCAATGTAAAAGTTAAATAATTTTTTTTTCTCTCGACAAATAAAGTCATAATGAATTAAAACTCGAAAAAAATCTAGTCGCAATTTTCGGCTGTTCAGAATATCTTTCAGCATTGAATATTGATAAAGTTTAAGGTATGCAGACCGATATTGAAATGAAAAATGCACCTATTAATATTCTATTTGGAGCTATCTGTTTTGTAACACTGTATTGTAGAAGTTTCGAGCTATCTCTGATCCCAAATTTTAAAACGCAAAATGCTAACAAAATTTTCAAAACTTGCGATGTAATATGGCATTTTCGGTCTTTTTTGACATTTTTTTTTTATATTTTTAATTTCCACGATAACGCTTTATGCATCCAAGGCAATCTATTCGAAAAATAATAATTCTGTTAAAATGAAACTTTTACGGAAATTGCAGAGTATTTTTAAAATTGAAATATCGGTAATTATTCGGACATATGAAGCTTTAATTTTGGTCTCATTAAATTGTAAAAGTCCCAAATAATCCAAAACATTTAATTTTTACCTTTAAAACAATAAAACAACTTTACAATTTGAAGCCAAAAATACTAATTTTAGGCTACTTTTGACAGCTGTATTTAATTTCAATAGATATTGACTTGAAACAAAATATTTCAAAGCACTCTATTCGTAGTTCGAGTTAGTTTGAGATTTGAAAATTTTTCCTATCCCCGCAATCAAAATGTTTATTTTTCTCAAATAAAAAAAATAATTGATAAATTGAGATAGGGATACACCTTGAGAAAAGGTTGGAGAATAAAATAAGCCTCAAAGGACCTGTGTAAGTATATTATTGTAAAAAATATAGTCGATTAAGTAAAACTTTTGATACAAATAAATCTTTAAAAAATCAAAAAATATTTTTTTTTAAGTATGAAATGTATTGCTGGAGGACGCGCATAGTGTGAAATTTAAAGTCTACTTATCCCTTTAGATATTAGAATAAAAAAATTTTTAAAAGAGTTAAATATAGGTTATCAGTGGCGGGCTTGAGCGTACCAGTAAGTTAACGAAAAAAATTCAAAATTTTACGTTCGGTCGTTTATTGCTCTTTTAGTAAAAAAGATTAAGTATCCAAATAATTTATTTCCGCTGTATTTCGACGAGCTCTTTCGGATAAGGGATATGCCATTTAAATAAAAAATTTACTTTAACACGAAAAAACTTAAAAACCGTAAAAAATTTTGGTCTAAAATCGTAATTTCCAATTTTTCTCAAATTTTAACGATTTAAAAAAATATTAGGTATAGAAACATGTATTGTGAAAAAAAGTATTTGAGATGGCCTATCAGGCTGTCTACGCGAAAGGTCTGTCCGATCATTCTGAATATACCCTTCAAAGTGACCCAAAATGACCCTATATAGAGCATTTTTCGATTTTTTAAGATACAAAAAAAATACTACACATTTTCTAATCTTCTTTAAAAACAATAGGGTTCGGAAGCTGCTGGTCCTCTCGAACCTCCAGAAGTAAAAATCGAAAAAAATAATTTTTGCGACCTGAAATGGAAGACACCGAATTTTGCATATTTTTCGACTTTGGCGTTTAATAACTTTTTTCCGTCACACCCTGTATATTTGAATTTTTTTACTGAAGATACTCCTATTATTTCGCTATAAATCCAGAAAGTTTGACTATTTCAACTTTATCCGTTTTCTAGAAAAGAAATCGGGAACATGAAAATGTCAAATGTGACACAAATTTCCAAGATAGAATACAATAGGAATCCTAAGATAGGGGATATAAACATATCGCTCGTTCGCGATATGTAATAAGCAAGTTGATACTTACTTCCGGTATAACCGGAAGTGCCACATTATGAAAATATTTTAGCCCGGTAGCCCCCATCAGCATCAGCATACTGTCAAATTTTCAAAATTTTCCTATGTTTAATTTTCTATATATAGATCGATTCGGTTCCCGGTGGGACACCCTGTATATATATAGATATAATTTCGGGTGGAGCTGGTAACTTTTGAAAAGAATTTAGAAATATTAGTAAATTGCTGCAAAATAGGCTCAACCCAAGTTTGAGTTATTTACGCAATATATTATATTGTTTTCTATAACATTGGATAACTAGATCAGTTACAACCGATTTTCAAAACCATTCAATATTACATATTTTAAAAATGTAATAAAACTTTTCAAAAAATATGCCACTTGTTAGGGATTTCCTTCTTCCAATTCGAATGCTAGTCTGGGACTACTAACCAGACAACTTTGGATGTAATTAGTTCTGACAATGCATCAATGTCATAGGGATTAATGTTGTCCGGTTATTTACTTAATATATTTTAGAAAAAATCCACTTAATTGTTGTTTTAAATCTTTGTGTTAGTCGATTTTAATATGGCTCAATACCATGTCTAGTAAGATTACAGTGCTACAACGCGAACAGGGGAAAGCTCTTTAGGGCAATCTATCCCGCCCTTGCTGTTAATTAACCGATTCATCCCTTGGTGGCTTTGCTCCAACCCCCCAACGAAGCAATAATTTTGTCAAAAATAGGTTGTGCAAACACACACACACATACACCCTCTCACACACAAGTCTTTAATAGAAAAAGCCAAGTCAAAATAGGCTAAACATAAAATTTTAAAAAAGCTCAAAATAAAATGTGATAAAATACAAATTATAGCTACCTGTATCTTATTTAGCGTCAAATATCAGTATTTCTAATAAACCAACTATCAGTGTTTTAGAGTTATAGTCTTTTTCAGAAAGGTGTAAAGTAATAAAAGTTCATTAGTTATGCAAAGGGACTACAGAGTGACCCAACGAATATTTAAGCCACTTTCATAATTTGGCATTGATTTCATTGTAAAATTGTTTATTTTAATTAAGTACAGGTAGTACCACCGGGGTTTAGGTCAATTTATGGGTTTTGCCTATTATTATCCATTGATAAACACTGAAAAGGGTGTGACAAAGGCGTGCATTGTGTACATAGTATTGGGTACACTTATTTTTTTTTAAACATAAAAAAAATACAAAATACAAAAAATACATTATACAGAAATTAAATTATAAGAAATCATAATATTCTTCGTCATCTCAGGAAGTGTCATCTCCACTTAACGTTACAATTAACGGGTCGACGGTCCGATCGATTAGGTGGTCAAGATCCCACATTTTCTCCTCTTCTTTAATGGCACGATGGACTGCTTTTCGCCAGTTCTCTGGTGTCACTTCCTTAATGGCTTGATCAAACAGTAGCTTAACGTCTTTTATTTTGAATGTCGTGTTGTGTCTTGCTACAAATCCTTTCACTTGCGCCCATATAAGTTCAATAAGATTTAGTTCGCAATGATATGGCGGTATGCGCAACACAGTTACACTATGTTACATCTTCCACGGCATATTTCAATACTTTTGGTGGTTAACCAGTCGATAATTTCTTGTTTTCTCCAAGATAAAGTCGGAATCTTCTCTGTGCATCGTAAATAATAGCTTGCGTTATCCATAACTACTACTGAATTAGCTGGTAGATATTTTATCATTTCACCAAAATAGTCTTTAAAAACATTCGAATTTATGTCCTCGTGGTAATCTCCCATATTGAACGACTGAAAGGTTAGCAAACCTTCTTTTAAAAATCTCTCTTCGTTTCCATGTGCTCCTATGGCCGACACCGAAATTGAGCCGAACTGGACGGAATTTCCCATTTTATCACTCTACACCTTTCTGAAATGGACTATAACTAATGCCAAGTTATTAGCGTTGGAAACTTTGATTAGCGGAACTTCACTTTGCAAAAACTAGCTATTATCTATACGGTATACATACAACTTCAGTGCTGGAAGTGAAACTGGCGTTATTTATTGCAGAAATCTAGTTTTAATTTAAATAACTTTCATGGTTATGTTTTCCCCAGCAGCTGAGTTATTTTTAATGAACTTATTCTTGATAATTATCTAATTAAATATTATCTCTTGGTGAAGTTTATTCATTTATTTTAATAGGATTATAACATGTATTTTTATTTGCTGGGGACGCCTGAAATAAATTATTTTGCGTGCTATAAAACCTGTCAATGCAGTTGCGCAGTGTGTAATACCGGTAGAAAAGCATTTTATAAATCTTATGCCGAAAGAGTGAAATTATCTCAGTATAATAAATTTGATTTTACTGTATAACTAAAGGTTCATACATTGTTTATCATCAAATTAAACCACTTTAACCTTCAATTTCGAACCAGTTTCTCCTAATAAGAGCGCAAAACATACAGAGAATTCTAATAACAATAAAAATAATTATTAAAATGAAGCTAAAACGTCAATACTATTTTCCAGGCTAAAATTTCGTGCAGATGTTATCTTTGACAAAATTAATGCCTTGCTTGGCTAAAACTGTCAAACCATGGATCGAATAATTAACTTTAATAGAAAGGTTGGGATAATAATAAGGGTTCGGGGCAAATAGAGTTTTACCTATTTTTTTTTAGGATAATTCCAAAAATAGGTAATTTTTTTCAGCTTGGAGTTTATTATGTCTAAAAGTAATGTTGAATATTCATTGGTTTTCGAATTTTGTTTTCCTTGTATTAGGGTAGTCGACTTTAGGTGAATACTGATTTACACATGACATGATCAGAGGTTCATGCCATGTGAACCGGAGAGTTCAAGTTTTGGTTGCTCAAGTATGTGCTGCCTTGTCCAATCTAGTGTCTCGCAATGGCAAATCTTAACCGCGAACTAGTAAGTGCTTCGTCAGAATACCTGGATTCTCAGCTGATTCTTTCGCATCGGAAGTATCTGTCTAATTATATTCGGGTCTGTATCCCCCAAAAAATATTTCCTCTGGTTCAATCCCTGTCCAATGGATTCCTGGTCACTCGGGGATAGTGGGCAACTAAAAAGCTGATGAACTGGCTAAAGCTGGATCTTCCCAAAAACTCAGGGGCCCTGATACCGCCCTTGGCATATCATAACAGGCAACCAAAGTAACATCAGACAGGTGGGCGCAACAACAACACTTATCCCGATGGAACAGGATACCTGGTCAAACCCAAGGGAGGACCACAATTGGGAACTCTCAAAAAAAGCTATTAGCTGGAATATTTCTTTTAACGCGAACCCAACTAATACAAGTGGTTGGCCTACTAAGAGGCCATTGCCACTTAAGAAAATACCTATGTCGAATAGAAATTTACAATGGTCCCATTGAATGCACATTTTGTGGCGAAGAGGACGAAACCTCCTTACATATTATATATATACAACTGCGAAGCACTGACCCGAAGAAGACTTAAAATCTTCGGAGGAATTCAACATGGTGACATCTTTCGCATGACAAACTTGGTAGAAATTTACTGGACCTTATAAAAGGAATAAATCTTTTCTAGCAAGACAGGGTGCCTTAAACCAACCAACCATCCCTGTCTACTGCTCCAGTAGATTGTGTATTTTCTTTTAATCCATCGTTTTAAGACATCTTGTACTACACCCCTTCGGAATCCGAGTGCCGGTTCTGGACCTTCCGAACCCTTTTTTATTCGGCAGATTTTTCATTTCCTGTAATATCATCGTGTCCTGATACCCACTGCAGCGTTACTTTGTTATCTTTCACCAGAGCCATTAATTCCTCTTGGCATTCACATACCAGTCTATATCTTTCAGAGGATTATTTTTTTTAACGAAAACTTTTTTGTATCCATAATTTTGTACATGTCACTAATGTTACTTTTCGGCCCAGGTCTGCCCAGTTATTAAAAGTATGCAAATTAGACTTCAGAAAAGCGTATTTTTTAAGAAGGATTTCAAGCATCAAACTTCGGTACACCATTTTCTACAATAAACCACTATAATTAAGCATTTTAATACAAAGTTCCTATTTTTGCCCCGAACACTCCAATAGCTCCAAAAAGCTTTCCTGTGTTCCCTATAACACCACTTATTCGGTGGAAGTAAGCTGTAACATCAGGATTTTGGGGATTGAATGACTACTCTGGCCCTGAAATCGTACGGGACCATCCTGGATTACCCAGATAAATGTTAGTTGTAACAAGTTTCGAGGATGGGCTGTTTAGAGGATAAGTTTTTTTTTGTTTTAATCTAGTTCAATAAAAATCTTATTTCAATAAGCTAAGCAACCTTTTGAACAAAACAAAGCCAGAATACAGAATATTTCCCTTTTACTTCGTAAGATATATCCCTAGACGCGTTTCGCCATATCATGATTCATCAGTAATGTTAGGATCCGCCGATAACTTTACTGGTCTATTGTTTGTACAGTATGTTGTTAGACCCTTTTTAATCATACGAGCACCTCCAACTGGTGGACATAAATAAAGCGTTAGGAGGAAATCACCTGAAAGAAATTCGTCACAATTACAATACTATTGATGATGTTTTAATAAATGTTTTTTTTTACATTAAAATTCCCTGCATCTAGTGAAATAGGTAGTTAAATTATTCAGCATTCCCGCTGGAAATCTTTTCAAAAGGGAGTGAAGAGATGTGGTAGTTAATAGTATAAAAGAACTTTGTTTATCTACATCATCAAAAAGAATGGTTTTGCCGTCTGCATGACATTTGTAAAGGATTTTTGTTTGGAATTTTTATAACTTCTACGGTCTGGTCTGTTTAAAATGTTTACAACGAGAAACGGGTATGTACGTAAAAACTCTTTAAAAAAAGAAATAATAATTAAATCATTTCTTATTGTGAAAAAATGTTCTACTTGTCGTTACGTTTCGAACTCGCGTCTATATCCCAACTTAATGACAGGCATACTGCGCATGTCAGGCGGATAGAGGGATGACGGGAATTTAAAATATAGGTAGAACCAGATTTAATTATTTTTTTACGTCACGGTGTTGAGTCCTAGTCGAGGTATTAAGTTTTCTTACAAGAACAGTTTGCCAGTTAATTTGTGGCCGTGTGGGGCATAATTAAAATGCAGGGGCAGGTTATTAATCAGTAAGTTTTGTTATGGCTGCGGCTGTCAAAAAATATTAAATATTTTGTGGCGGCTGTCAAGCACCTGTAAAGTAAAAATCTAAGCGACATTTTTTAAATTATAGAGCAGTTTATATGTGCACAGACTGTGGAAAGATATGCAGTACGAAAACAAATATAAAATATAATATAAAGGAAAGCACAAAGTCTTCAAACGATCACCTTTAAAGACCATTACATGCCATGCATTTCTGGTATTTATGAACTGAAAACAACAATACGCCCTATGATTTCTTCTAACTATGACCCTCATAACAAAAAGTAGGAATTACAAAATCGTAGACTGTCAACACCGGTAACCACATTTTTGAATTCCTTGAAACGTAAAAGAAAAAAAGAGAATAAAGTGATTGATTTAAAAATATAAATAGAATACCGTAATATTAAAAATGTAATTAATTAATCACTATATCAATCATATTTTACATGTAATAATTGAACTCATTTCTAATTTCAATAACCCGCCATCACGTTATCCGCCTAACATGCGCAGTGTGCCTGCCCTTAGGTTGGGATATAGACGCGAGTCGCTTCGATCCGTTACCAGGTTTTAATCAAGTAAAATTAACTGAAAACTATTTACACAAATACAAAAAAGTTATTTTAGTTTTTGATTTGCCATTGAATCACCCTCTATTTACTATGAAAATTATATTATGGAAACACTTGTTTCGAGCTAGATTTGACTTAAGGTACAATAAAATACAATATGAGCAATAAAAAATTAATTTGATTTCTGTACATCAAGCGTGGATATAAAATAAACTTTATGACAGTTGACATCTGCCCTTACCGAATGTACTTCCAATTTTAAAGCAATGTCCTTAATGCATTTCTAAAAAAAATTTCGATATTATATCGCATATTCGTATGTTCTTTCAAATTATTCGGTGTAACGTTAGAATATGCATTTGTCCGTCCACACAAACGTGTGTTGTCCTCCGTTCAACTTTTAAAGGCCTGTTTTTCTTAATTTTGGATTTTCCATTTTTTCTCTTTAGTCACCAGTGGCGTAGCCAGAAGTTTATTTCGGGGGGGGGGGGGGGGGGGGGGGCGCAAATGGGTAAGGAAATCGACGAGCCAGCGCCGCAGGCAAATCGAAGGCGAAAAATTTTTTGGGTGCCACGCCCAAAAAACCCTTTTTTTGGAAAATCAAAAAAATTTCAAAATAAAAAACTTGTAGTGAATTATACAAATACACGAATATAGGTAATATAAAACAGATAATATATACTTGTTAAAGAAAAAATTCTTCATGTAATAAGCATAATTCAGCAAAAAAATATTATATAAATTATTATTATATTAATATATTATATAAATTATTATAATTATTTAAATTATATAAATTTTATTTATTGAAAAAACAATAATTAACCATAAACTAAAAGTACAACATATTTAACTAAACTTAAAACTAAACCGTGATTCGTCGCCTTTTTTAACAAAATATATTGATTATTTCATATATCAATGTGGATTTTTTTTTGAATACTTATTAAAGCTGAACTTGTTGTACGCTCTTCAACTTAATGATTTCTCAGATATGTTTTTAAGCTTTTTAAAGTGGAAAAACGTCTTTCTGCTGAAGCTTTAGTTACTGGGAGGATGATTTGTTATTTTATTTGGCGCGTTATTGATAACGTTGCCGTCAAAGATTTTATATGTTGCCCAATTATAGTTTATATCTTTTTTTTTTTGATTTCGGGGGGCCCGGGCCCCCTGGCCCACCCCCTGGCTACGCCACTGATAGTCACCCTATGTACAAATATGATAGCTGCTAACTTGCAATGTGATTATTTTCAATAAGTTTAGTAAAAATGCAGCCGACCGTTTTGAAAAACAATTTTATAAGTTCTGACTCTCACTTAATGAACAACACTTACAATAATATAATACATGACTTGCATTTCTATAGGTTTGAAAACAGGATTGTTATTTCTTATACCTTTATTTATAGCGTAGCGTAAATAAATGGTTTTACCATCCAGCCACATCAACCTGTTTATTTTCCAAACATGATTATTTTCCGAAAGTATTGGCCAAGCATAAATAAAGAAAAAATACTTCGCTATTATATAATGATTTTCAATAGAACCAGCTATTGCTATAATTGAGCAAAAGTTTGTTTCAATAAACTACCAAGCAACCATTATTTTGCCTCATTTTTTTTTGAAGGTCCATAAACCATTTTGCGTAAAATTGTTGAAAGTTACCAAATGCCTTTGTGGCAACTATAATCTATTTCAGAAAGGTGTAGAGTAATAAAATGGGAAATTCCGTCCAGTTCGGCTCAATGTCGGTATCGGCCATAGGCGTACATGGAAGCGAAGAGGGATTTTTAAAAGAAGGCTTGCCAACCTTTCAGTCGTTAAATACGGGAGATTACCACGAGGACATGAATTCGAATGTTTTTGAGGACTATTTTGGTGAAATGATGAAATATTTTCGAGCTGATTCAGTAGTAGTTATGGATAACGTAAGCTATCATTTACGACGCACACAGAAGATTCCGACTTTATCTTGGAGAAAACAAGAAATTATCGACTGGTTAACCATCAAAAGTATTGAATTTAAAGAGAATTTGATAAAGAAGCAACTATTAGCTATAGCAAATTTACACAAACACCGTTTTATGAAATATGCCGTGGAAGATATAGCTGAAAAACATAGTGTAACTGTGCTGCGCACACCGCAATATCATTGCAAACTAAATACTATAAAACTTATATGGGCGCAAGTGAAAGGATTTGTAGCAAGACAGAACACGACATTCAAAATGAAAGACGTTAAGCTACTGTTTGATCAAGCCATTAAAGAAGTGACACTAGAGAAAAGAAGAGGAGAAAATGTGGGATGTTGACCACCTGATACATCAAACCGTCGACTCGTTAATTATAACGTCAAGAGGAGATTACAGTTCCTCAGATGACAAAAAATATTATGATTTTTTATAATTTAATTCCTGTATAATGTATTTTTTGTATTTCGTATTTATTTTATAATGTTAAATAAAAAATAAGTGCACTTAATACTGTGTACATAATGCACTCCTTTTCACACCATTTTCAGAGTTTGTGAATGGATAACAATAGGCAAAACCCATAAATTGACCCAAACCCGGGTGGAACTACCTGCACTTGATGAAAATAAAGAATTATACAATGAAATCAATGCCAAGATATGAAAGTGGCTTCGTTGGGTGACTCTGTAGTCCTTTTGCATACCTAATGAGCTTTTATTACTCTACACCTTTCTGAAATAGACTATAGAAGTTTACATATCCCGATGTCTAACCACAACAACAGCTGTGAGAACAAAACAATACAATTTCGAATTAGTAATAAGCATAAACGATGGTTACTGAATCACGTCTGCTGATTTATAGTTAAAACGCATCATTTTGGGACACAGCTATTGATATTTGCGGTGCGGCGAGCGTAAGTGTGGGTTTTATGGAAGCAAATTAGGAGGGAAACTGATTTTATCAAAACCAGCTAAAATATTAAAAGACACGATTTTTTTTAATGTAGAATATTTATATTTTCCTTGGATCCAGGTCGACTTACAGTGTATCTATAATTTGAATTTTCTGTATTTATGGGATGGTTTTTAAGATAAATTTTTGAAGTTCTGCATTGCGAGTCCTTCAGTTTTTCTTTATCAAAAACACTATTCGAACATCCAGTACATTCTAATATCTAACCAGATGTGGCCACAAAACAAATAAAATGTGAAACTAGCAATAAACTTCCTGCTTACAATGTTTGATTTATGGTCATAACGCATGTATATATTTCGTGCCTCATAAACAAACATATAACCAAGTTATTTCTGATAGATGCGGTTGATTCTGAACTGTAAAATATGTGCTGGAATGTAAAAAATTACAATAAATTATTCTGTTTTGTAATGAAGCATTTCGCATTAAAGTTTGAAAACAATTAACTTTTTTTCTACTCCCACATGGAAATTTGTGGTTTCCTTTACAAAATGTCATTGTTACTGTTCAGTGCTTTAATTTCATGTAACTTTCATATACTGTCCAACTCGAGTGGGTTGTCCATATCACACTCGGAAATTTGAACACTCCGCCTACGGCGTCATTCTCAATTTACTTTCTCGTAAGATATAGACATCATATACACTCTTGTTGTACAAAGTACCTTTATAAGGGTTATTTATTTAGGATCGAAAAATATCCAGGGATAGTATAAATTATAAAAAGTTTCTTTAGTTCTATGATTTCCCTTGTCTTCGAGTTGAATTCCACAGATGGCGATGCGGTATTTTACTACTTATTTTCTTCTTAAGTTAGTCTTGGGTTTTCAAGTCAACTTAATGGGTCAATTTTATCAAACAATTTGACGTAAAAAAAGGGGACATGCCACTATAATCAATTATAGTAACAGGATATTTTACAATTAGTTCAACATGTAAATCGCCAATATTCTGGACGTTTGTTATAGTTGAATTTTGCCGTGTTAACATTTGCTTGTGCAACAAATATTGTGGAATACATATATAATACATGAAATTGGTTACGACCTTTCTTCCATTCTATCAATATTAGCTATTCAGACCCTTTTAAGTGGTTTTCAAGACGTGGCGAACCATCAAACCCACACGCCGAGCAAATAAATCGATCAATGACAAAAACGGCTTAGTGCCCTAGTAAAATAGAAATGATAAAATAATTGCTATTTGAGAAGTGTTTATTTCTGTCTGTCTAGAGAAATACATTTATTTTTATATTTAAATTGTCCATAGTAGAGATGTCCATCTGTCCATGATCAAACTAGTTACATATCGTTGTCTATCGACTCGGGTTTTTATCACACTCGTACATTTTTGTTAAACTAATGTTTTTTGCAGCATAACTTTCGCACACCAACATAGACACTACCAATGTATTTGTTTTCTTGTCTGTCACCTATCACATATTTAAGCCTTCCATTTATATAACCACTTTATTTTCTCACGCCTCCGCTTTTGTCCTATTTGATTTCGAGTGGAAGTGACCCGAACGTTTGAAAATATCCAATTTTAGAAGCATGGCGTTTGTGTCATATTTTAAATAAAACACGGATACCTTTTTATAAAATAGATGTTATATTATTCGCACCATCAAATCTTTGATATGGTGTTTTTACAGTTATGTTTAAAAGGCTCCGAGAATTCAAACATATTCTGTGTAGATAATTTATTTATAAATGTAGAGTTGGTTCTGTAATATTTGGTTATTTAACCTAAGTTTATTTGTTATTATTATACAATACAGTATGAAAGAATCTCGTTTAGTTCCATTTCCCTTATTATCCTTTTCAGCGCCTTAAAATTTGCTGAGCTGTAGAAAACTATTAATCCTGAACTTCGTGCAACAGATCGATTAAAAGCAAGCAAGTGGCTTTGCTGTCTCTTTTTAAGATTTATTTCTTTGGTCAGAAATTACAGTGTTCAGTGGCGTCGCCAGAAAATATGCTGGGGGGGGGAGGGTCAGTAAGCGTAAGTAGGACATTTTTTTGGTGAGAAAGGGACAGTCGGAATAACATGTATTTCATGATATTGTACCTAGTGAAGAAGGCGGAAAAGCGCCGCAGGCGAAACATTTTTGGGACCACGATCAAAGTTCGTTAAAAATTCACCTGACTACTATCAAATTTCGAAAATTAAATTATTACCTCTCCCCCTCTGCATGGTTGGATTATATTTGTTTTTGTAAATGTTTTTTTTATCTTCCTAGCTGGTTCTTTATTAAAAAAAAAACATTTTTTATATTTGTGAAAAATATGAATATTGGTGTCATCTAAAATTTTAACATAAGACGTATGTATGACTCTAACCCGCGTTTTTCGTGCTCGATTTTTCATGATTAAAAATAAAGTAAATATCGCTCACTACGCCAAAATTGATAATTTTTTCAGAAATCATGTCTTTTAGGAGCGTAGATCTAAGAACAGTTTTTGGTGCAAATGTTTAGTTTTTCAAATACTCCTTTTTAAGTGCCGTTTTGTATATTTATAATAAAGCATTCTTGTTTTTTCTCGCACCATTTTCTTTATTATAAATTATCACACTTCTTCCATATAAAAGGTTTCATTTAAAATTTGTACTTTAATTTTTCTCTTTAAAAATAAATACTTAATTGTAAAGGCTCAAGGGAACAGAATAGCATTTTCCCTTAACATGATATTTTCAGAGAATTTTCGAAACGTTTTTAGAGAATCTGAGCTTTCCCTTATTCTCCAGAAAAACTTTACCACAGCTGTTACAAATCGCTGATCGCTGATACAGTGCGCTTTTTGTTGGAGAGAAATGAGAGTCATATTTATTAACTCAAACTAGGTTAAAGTTTCATATGAGAAATATTATTTGTGTTTATGTAAGCGAAATTTGGGGAAATAAATTTAGAAAACTAATATGCCGTATTATTGTTTGACATTTCTGTTACGTACTGGCGTATAAAAATACCAGGTGGCCACAAAAATTAGAAACGGACTTGTTGTACAGTGTAAACATGAGGATGTCTTCTTCAAAGGAATCGTATATATTTTATTCGAACTGATGTACCACATCTATTTTTTACAAAATTTCTGGGGTGAAATATGGACGATTACTTTACGGCTTTGTAATCGATAGTCACACTACACCTTCAGTTTTCGAAAAAATTGCCCATTTTCTCAAAGAGACCAGAGTAACAATATAAATAGGAAGACAAAAATCACAAAGTCATGGTCCCAATCATATAATAAAATAAACTATGGTGACATGTTTCGCTCTTTACGGAGCATCATCAGACTTTCATTTCTACATCTGTATAAAAGTACATTTACACCATTTTCTGGTACATTTTCATTCTCGTGCCGCCCCCTATCATTTAATAGCTAAAACTCACAGAAAGACAGTTTTGCAGTAAAGTTTTTAATATTTCATCCCCCTATCGCCATCTATATATTGAAGGCAAATCTCAAAAATTTAGCAGATCACTGCGGTATGTGACGGAACTGTAACTTGGAAATCTTTGACGAATTATGGCGCAAATCCGAATCATATAGTTCGGGGAACTGTCAAAATTCTTCTTTTGGTACGAGGTTAAAAAATAAGTAATTTTTGATGGCTGTACAAAAGTTCAAAATCTGGTACATTTTATGTTTGTGATTTGTACAATTTCTTGATACCCTCTGGCAACACTGGACCATACACGTTGAGTTTTAACAACTGACAATCGCCGGCTGGTATAGGAATCGGCCGGCCGGCCATTACCTATCCGGCAAATTTCGGCCGGCCGACTGAACGTGAGTAGGCTACTTTAGGGTTTGTCAACTTTCATCTGACACTCCTAAATTAAAATTGTGACCGCACTTTTCACTCAAAAATTATAAATCCACATTTTTATTTAAAATAAAAGACCAAGCCACGTTATTTTTAATTTTTAAAGGTCTTTTGACGAGACGGAAAGAAGAAGCGACGCTTGATTTTTAATTTTCAGCTTAGATTAATTAAATATTAACTTCATCGTATTAATTCGCTCAGTTAGCTCCGTCTCTTCCGGTAAAATGATACGAGATAACTCCGAGTGATCCATGTTCCAAATACCGACCGCCAAACAGATGCAGCCGAGGTCCTGTGGTTATTTTTGAAATAAGAAGAGAGAGTCAACAGGTTAAACCTTTTTTCAATAAAATCACGTTATTTGATAAGTAGAAGGTCTAGTTTCCGATAAATTTTGGGTATATATGAATAAAAGCCTGATTTCATTCATGCAGAGTCAAAAAATGGAACCGGATAGAGACCCCGAAAAGTTTTATCTGACATTTTGGGGTAGCTACGTAAGGCATTGCTAACAAAAGGTAGTAAAAGGATTTCTGAATATATTTGGTTTTATTTATTTATCATTATTTGTTAAATAATAATTTTAAATATCCAAAAAAGAAAGAAATTTTCAGTTTTGGTTCCAAAAGTTTTACAAATTAAATCTTGACTTGAGAAATAGTAGTTTGTACAACAAGAGTGGATATGATGTCCATATCGCACGAGGAAGTAAATTCAACTTTTAAACTTCCGAGGGCAATATGGACAATTCACTCGAGTTGAACAGTATATTTTTTCTACGACCTTGTGCTAAAAAATGTAAAAAAAAGTTTGTAGGTTGCCGGGCTCGAACTCACGACCATTGGTTCCATAGTCCAACGCTCTAACGCCTGGACTATCGAAGCGTTTAGTTAATTATCGGAAAACTAACTGATAAATAATGCTACATGAAATTAATTTTCTATGCACATTCAGCAGGTTGCATTATTGATAAATCTATTATAAATGCGTCTAGATTTTATTGTATTGAACAAATTAATAACAAATTTTACCATATGCATTTAAATTATATAATTTAGTGTCTTGAAAAAGAAGGCGGAGCCTCAGTAAAATAATATACTGTGATTGGTCAGTACAACAATGGCTTCTCTGTAATTGACTTCTGTAATTGGTCAGTTTCATTACCTATCCAGGATGGATATGAGATTTTCCCGCACAGTTAACTGGAATAGCCTACTTTACTCGCCACCTAAGTGTAAAGGAAACAGCAAATTTCCATGTGGAAGTAGAAAAAATTATTTTTCTACGCCTACATGGTAAAATTTCATAACAGTGCTGCACAGTGTTGCCACCTTTAAAAATAAAATTTCCCATTTTTATGGAAAAATTCCATGAATGCATCCAATACGGAAAAAGTATTTTTTTAGCAGATCACAACCACAAGTGATCCTAAAGAATATCCTACGAATATAACACTGTGCGTAAAAATGTTCCTTTTTCTTTTGGAGACAGCGCTTACCTATCATTCCTCTGTGCTTTGTTCTTACGAATCCAAAAATTTCCCATTAGTTGACAACATTGTTATAAAAATTATATTTCTCTGTGGCATTCTTAAACGTACCGACCAATCACAGTTTATTATATTCACTGAGGCTCCGCCCTCTTTTTCAAGACACTAAATTATATAATTTATAAGTATGATTAAATCTTTAAAAGTAAATAATGACAACTTGATATTAATTAAAGTAGTAGACGTTTAGTGTCCGCTTGTCGCTACTATATATGGTACAATATGTTATTAATTTATAATAGATTTATCAATAATTCAAGCTGCTGAATGTACATAGAAAATTAATTTCATGTAGCATTATTATTGAATTAGTTGTACCATGTTTTCTTAAATGATTCTGTAGTGGAGACGGTAGAGCATTGAACTTTGGATCCAATGGTCGTGAGTTCGAGCCCGGCAGCCTTCAAACTTTTATTTAAATTTTTTAACCAAAGGTTCGTAAGTTTGGTCGTAGAAAAAATATACTGTTCAACTCGAGTGGATTGTCTATATCGCACTCGAAAGTTTTCAATTTACTTCCTCATGAGATATAGACATCATATCCACTCGTGTTGTACAAACTACTATTATACACTCTGACGTTAATGTAATTTTGATATTTAATTCCAAACATAATTGCCGGCGTAACGGTAAAAATTATATGATTATCATATGTCGATATAACTTGTGTACGTCATAAAACATATTTCCAACTTGATGTGATATCATCAGACCCATCTTTCCGTAATACGGTATTCAGCACCGAAGCGAGTCAGGCAGCTGAGCTGTGGAAAACTATTTATCTCGCACCTCGGCTAAAAGATCGATTAGCAGAGCGCTCATGACTCCGGTCTGATTATATATTACACCAGTCGCCGTTGTAATTTCGAAATTTAGATCAAAATTGTGGTCTGTAATATGGATTTTAAAAAATTGTAATTATATCGGGTGACACAAGAAAGTGCTATAGTCTATTTCGGAAAGGTGTAGAGTAATAAAAGCTCATTAGGTATGCAAAGGAACTACAGAGTAACCTAATAAATATTTAAGCTACTTTTATAATTTGGTATTGATTTCATTGCAAAATTCTTTATTTTCATTAAGTGCAGATAGTACCTACCACCCAGGCTTGGGTCAATTTATGGGTTTTGCCCATTGTTATCCATTCACAAACCCTAAAAATGGTGTGGCAAAGGCGTGCATTATGTACCTACATAGTATTAGGTACACTTTTTTTTTTAAACATAATAAAAAATTACATTATACAGAAATTAAATTATGAAAAATCATAATATTCTTCGTCATCTGAGGAACTGTCATCTGAGGAACTGTCATCTCCTCTTGACGTTATAATTAACGGGTCGACGGTCTGATCGATCAGATGGTCAAGATCCCACATTTTATCCTCTTCTTTTATGACAATGGACTGATTTTCGCCAGTTCTCTGGTGTCACTTCCATAATGGCTTGATCAAACAGTAGCTTAACGTCTTTCATTTTGAATGTCGTGTTGTGTCTTGCTACAAATCCTTCCACTTGCGCCAATATAAGTTCTACAGGATTTAGTTCGCAATGATGTGGCGGTGTGCGCAGCACAGTTACACTATATTTGTCAGCTTCATCTTTCACGGAATATTTCATAAAACGATGTTTGAATAAATTTGCTGTAGCTAATAGTTCCTTCTGTATCAAATTATCTTCAAATTAAATACTTTTGGGGGTTAGCCAGTCGATAATTTCTTGTTTTCTCGAAGATGAAGTTGAAGTATTTTCTGTGCTCCGTGAATGATAGCTTGCGTTATCCGTAACTACTACTGAGTCAGCTGGAAGATATTTTATCATTTCACCAAAATAGTCCTCAAAAACATTCGAATTCATGTCCTCGTGGTAATCTTCCGAATTGAATTACGCAATTACTTGAAATTTTAATATTACAAACAATACTATTTTATTTTGACCTTAAACTAATTCTCTAAAATTTTTGGTTAGTTATCTTATATTTTATTGCACAAAATTTACGTGCGCCTATGGCCGATACCGAAATTGAGCCGAACTGGACAGAATTTTCCATTTTATTACTCTACACCTTTCTGAAATAGGCTATAATATTGCGTTAAAAAACCGACCCAATATTCCTGTATGGTCAGATACTTGATATGTTTAAAGGGTTGTCTAACCTATTTTCCTTCATTTACTTTTTATATTTATTCATAAAATTTCCCTTTTGCATTTTTATGATTTTTATACCGTATAGTAACTGTGTGTTTTTGTAAGTAGACATTGCACAGAGTTGTGTTTTTTATTGCGTTCTTCTTTCGTCTGGCAATAAACTTAATCGAAGCCTTCAACTTTTATAAAAAATTACATTTTTCCTCGCCTGTTTGTTTGGCTTGTTCAAAAGGTTCGAATTACTGGTTAATATGGGCAGTAAATCATTTTTTGATCATATAAACCCTTGACTGCTTCATATTAAAAATGTATTATAGAAATATTGTATCGAAGGAAATAAATTACATTTTATTAACATCAACGTCTGAGCTAATGAAATTTATATATTTTATTAGGAGATTGTATTGTAGTAATTTGATATTGATATTAAAATAATGCACATCATATTGGCCATTTCTATACAGGGTGCTACAAATTCGTGTGCAGCGTACAAGGGGATCTCGAAAACGATAATAGATACGAACATGGTTAAGTTGAGGCAACGTTGAGTACAGTGGCGCAATCAGAAAATATGCTCGGGGGGGGGGGGCTTAGTGGGCGTAAGTAGGACATTTCTTTTCTAGAGAAAGGTAATATTGTACCTGGTGAAGAAGGCAGACAATTTTCGGGGCCACGTCCAAAGTTCGTTTAAACTTTACCTAACTACTATCAAATTTCGAAAATTAAATTATTACATTTCCCCCTTTGCCTGATTGGATTAAATGTGTTTTTTTAATTTTTTTTTTGATATTCCTGGCTGGCTCTTTATTTAAAAAAAAAACACATTTTTTATATTTGCTTATGAATATTGGTGTCAATACAAAATTTTAACATAAGACGTATGTATGACTCTAACCAGCGTTTTTTGAGCTCAATTTTTTATGATAAAAATAAAGTAAATACCACGCCGATGATTTTTTCAGAAATCATATATTTTAGGAGCGTAGATCTAAGAGCAGTATTTGGTGCAAATGCTTAGGCTTTTAAATACTCCCTTTTACGTGCCGTTTAGTATATTCATAATAAAGCATTCTCGTTTCTTCCCGCACTATTTTTTTTTACTATAAATTATCACATTTTTTCCATAAAAAATGTCAGTTAAAATATTTACTTTAATTTTTTTTAAATAATTGTTTTTCGTTTTTGTTGTAAAAATATTTTATTGCATTGCATATTTTTGTTGATTTAAAATAGCTCTAAAAGAGGGAAAACGGAACAGACAAGAATATAATAGAAAAGTACTATAAAATATTGTTCTTTTTACTCGTTTTTTTTTAATTGCATTATAAATTAATAACTAAAACGATATGCGTCTGAAATCTTAATTTCTATATAAAACAGGACTTTTAGAAGAAAAAGTTTAAAAACTAAACATTTCCTACAAGACCTTTGTAATCTAAGCCAAGAATACATTAATTAAAAATTTAAATTAAGAGTCCACGCGTGAGACAAAAAATAAGGCTGCAATTAGACTTTTAGATCCGAGCTTCGAAGCTCCGGGCTGCAGCCCCCCCCCCCCCTAAATACGCCACTGGTTGAGTATTTTGGGGCTTAATAATCATTAACCAGCACTTCTTCAATAATTCTTTAACACTCCATCAAGCGCGGATCCGGGGGGGAGGACAGTCCTCCAACCCCCCCTGAGCCTTACGAAATAGATGTTTTTTACTTTGAAAAAAAATTATTAGAAGTATTTTTTTAGTCGCCCACCCCCTCAACAAAATCCTGGATCCGCCACTGCACTACATCTTAAAATGGAATATCGGAAACATTTTTCATAGAATAATTTTATAAAAGTTAACGCCATTTAATTTTAGCTATAAAATTCTTAAAGTGCTGCTCGACCCCGGGAGATGTTCAATTCGAAGCTTAAAGCTGCAACTTACAAGATTTTATTTCGTGCATTTTCAAATGAAAAATTACGCCCAACCTTTCATTGGACTTTTCTTAAAGGACATTTTAAAAAGACTCTTATTTAGTTATATAGCGAAAGACTTTCTTTCATTCTCTATTATTTAATTTGGGTTGGATTCTTCCTTAAAAAGAAGCTGTTTGAATAGATTTTTTTAAGTATTTTGATAACCATTAATATCGGGTGGTAACCTTAAGACTCGTATGGGAATGTCAAGGGGAACTGGATGCCCTGGCAAAAGAAAACAAAGTAATACTGCAGTTGGTACCAGGACACGCAGAAATTACAGGAAATGAAAAATCCGATAAACTTGCAAGGAAAGGCTCAGAAAATACATTCATTGGCCCAGAACCGACACTCGATGTACAAAGATGCACAGTACGAAATGCCATAAAGCGATGGATCAGGAGTGAACGAAATCCACTGGATCAACAGACAGGGACTACACCACAGTAAAAGGTTTATTTGTGATCCAGACTTACAAAACAGCTGCTTTAAATGAAAATGAACCAGCTGAAAACCATTACAGGAATTCTGACAGATCATATGGCTGTCAAGAACCATCTGCACAGAATGTGGAAACGGAATAGGAAAACGGTACAGCACATAGTTTGCCATTGCGAGTCACTAGATTGGACGAGGCGACAAATACTCGGGCAACCAAAACTGAAACCAGAGGACATCCTTACTCTCTCCTCACCCAATTGACCTTTACAAACTAGACCCACGAAGTGGGTGTAACAACTAAACAGGGGGAGCACAATGGGTCAAACCTGGCCTAAGTGCATCCGAGGCACGGACGGGCCCTCGGGGAAAAATGGAAACCTCGTACATTTATATTTATTTATTATTTAGAATTAAAAACAAGGGTAATTAAGTTTGTGTGGGGTTATCTATTTGGAAAATTTTTACTTTTCGAAATAATGCCAATTTAATATATTTATATGGCGATTTTGCTGCGTATTTTAAGCTCAGTTACTCCTAGTTGGCTTTGGCTATGACAGCGTTGAAAAACGCATTAAAATAAACAACATTTTCAAATGTGTTTTTTCAAAAAACGTAAAAATAGGCGAGATACAGAAGTAAAAAATCTAAGTGCGGGCCTGGTCATCAAAACGTAGCCTACTATACTTTTTGTTGGTTGTCTTATCTCTTATTAGTCATGCAATTTACAAGTCGGTGGTGATTTATTTGGCTAACGCTGCGGTGTGTTTTTCTGAAGCAAGTTAATTTTAAATTGGTGACACGTGAAAATGGTAAAATTTGAGAACAATGAACTAGTAGATATAGTGCTAATTTACGGTGAGTGTCGTCAAAGTGCGGCTGCTGCTTTAAGATTAAAAGCAGAACGCTTTCCCTTGCGGGCTCATCCTACCACAAAAATTGTCTTAATGTTATTCAACGGGCAAGTTAGGCAGGACCGTATTTGAGCCATAGAGTAATAAATGAAAAGTATTTTATTTTTAAGTTAAAAAAAAAAGTCTTTGAAAATGTTGTTTATTTTAATGCCTTCTATACATGGCTAAAAAAGAAGTATCAACTTAGGAATCACCCTGTATATTTTTTTATTGGTTTAACCTATTTTTTTTGTTTTAAGTGTATGTACCATCTAATTAAACAATTCATGATTAATGCTAGGTTTCTAAGCCTAATATAGCAACTAATGAGATGTGGTATATTTTAATTAACTTTTGTTACGACCAATTAATATTAAAATACCCACTAAATATCCCTCATTCCCCAAAAATTATTTTTTTTATTGTAATCATCACGCAGAGCTCGCGTGTCGGATTTTAGCCCTTTAATAAAATTATTTGTCCGAAAAATGGAAGGTAATTTAGAAACGCTAGCCTTCCAGTTTAATAAAGGAAACCTAGATATTGTTTTGGGTTTATTTAGGAAGCGTATTAGTTCAGATTGGTATCGTTTCCGTGGTTAGTGGTTCGTTAGCCTTTTTTTTATCTAAGATGTTATAACTATGTTGTAAGTCCATTTGACCTTATACGGGATGCTAGAAATCCGTGTGTATTAATAAAAATCTGAAAATCCACCAAAGATACCAAGAATATAAATAAAAAGATAAAAAATTAAAATCTGATTGATGACCTAGAATTTTCATAGCTTTAAATTAATAACTCTTAGTCAGTTTCGAAGCGATTCCGACTTAGCATGAAATAAGACCCAGGCGGTAACAGACAAAGATACAGATAATTGTAGACGGCCACAAAATCGAATATATGAAGTAGGTGAACACAACACAAAAAAATATAAAACTAGGAGGAAAGTTTTTTTTTGACAAAATCAAATATTAATGTATGTACCAATACAGCTACCATTTTAGCCCTTAAAAAATAATTATGTTCGAATTAATATCATTAATTTCATGCGAATGTAGCATGTGCATAATAGGGCCATGGTTAACTCCGATGGACAATAATTATAAACATTCGTGCATATTGGCGCGCCCCAGTCGATCGTGTCCGTTAGCTCAAAGCAAGTGAAGACTCAAAGCCCAAAATGGCTTTGATATTCACCGTCGCTATGGTTACGTGACGTTAGTCACGCAAACAGCATGTAACAATTTGCATTAAGATGATGGCCAATTTAAAAATAGATCAGTCGTATGCACCATTGTTTTAGCATTGGTTCGCCTAACCTTAAGGTATTTATTTTGAGGCTTGGCGAAACTTACGGTTATAGATATCGTTTTTACGTGATTTACTGTGTGATTAAAAAGTTTTGTTTTTATTTTTCAGGTAACTCAGTAGTGTTATAGTCTTAGTGAGTTTTTTTTGTAGGGTCCTTTTCCTTACGTGGCGTTTTTTCCAATTATTGTAGTACTTTGTATTGGTTTTTTAAATAAATAGCTCGGTAAGCATTTAATAGACTTGACTATAGCCTGATATCTCAATTTTGGAGATATTAAAAATAACTGAACTTACTTGTTCTAGCAACGAGAAACCTGAAATTACATTTTTGAAGCTTCAACACAATATTTTAAATTATGTTTTTTTTTCGTTCCCATAAACCTTGGAATTGCTTATAGTTTATTTCAGAAAGGTGTAGAGTAATAAAATGGAAAATTCCGTCCACTTCGGCACAATTTCGGTGTTTCTATGACCGATAGACGCGGCAAATTTTGTGCATTATAGTAGTTTGTACAACAAGAGTGGATATTGAGCACGACATCGTAGGCGGAGTGCTCAAACTTCCGAGGGCAATATGGACAATCCACTCGAGTTGAACAGTATATTTTTCTACGACTTTATGCTAAAAAATGTAAAAAAAAAAGTTTGTAGGTTGCCGGGCTCGAACTCACGACCATTGGTTCCATAGTCCAACGCTCTAACGTCTGGACTATCGAAGCATTTAGTTAATTATCGGAAAACCAACTGATAAATGATGCTACATAAAATTAATTTTCTATGCACATTCAGCAGGTTGCATTATTGTTAAAAATCTATTATAAATGCGACTAGATTTTATTATATTGAATAAATTAATAACAAATTGTACCATATGCATTTAAAGTATATAATTTAATGTCTTGAAAAGGTAAAAATAATATACTGTGATTGGTCAGTACTTTTATTAACAACAATAGCTTCTCTGTAATTGACTACTGTGATTGGTCAGTTTCATTACCTATCTAGGATGGATATGATATATTCCCGCACAGTTAACTGGAATAGCCTACTTTACTCGCCACTTAAGTGTAAAGAAAACAACAAATTCCCATGTGGGAGTAGAAAAAATTATTTATGATAATTAAGCTATAGCAAATTTACACAAACATCGCTTTATGAAATATTCCGTGGACGATATAGCCGAAAAACATAGTGTAACTGTGATGCGCACACCGACATATCATTGCGAACTAAATCCTATAGAACTTATATGGGCGCAAGTGAAAGGATTTGTAGCAAGACAAAACAAGACATTCAAAATGAAAGACGTTAAGCTACTGTTTGATCAAGCCATTTAAAGAGTGACACCAGGGAACTGGCAAAAAGCAGTCCATCATGTCATTAAAGAAGAGGATCAAGTCTCTTACCATGTTCGAGATTCCCATGTACGCATACTAATTAATAGCACCCTATCTTGTTGGGATCAGAAAGAAACATTAACCTATTTATATTTATCTAATCGAAAATAATAATACTAAATTATAAATAAAATGGCATAAAAAATTACAGTCTACCATGTTCGTGGGCAATAGACTTTGCCGCTTAAATCAACCATTTATAGCTCTAGTCGCTAATAATACACGCACCAGCACATAATAAGAAAAGTCATGTGTACCCTGGGGTATTTGAGTTTTAGCTTAATCGATCTTGAGTCTTAACCAGATTTGCAATGTTTTTATGCTCGGAATATTATGCAGAAATGAAATGAAAAAATTACTCATAAGATTTAAATGAGAGGGCTTAATAACTAAAACGTTAACTACTAAATTATAGTCTATTTCAGAAAAGTGTAGAGTAATAAAATGGGTAATTCCGTCCAGTTTGGCTCAATTTCGGTGTCGACCATAGGCGTAGGTAAATTTTATGCAATAAATTATTTATGATATCCAACCTTAGAAAAAAAAGAATATAATTTGATAAAAGGAACTATTAGCTATCGCAAATTTACACAAACATCGTTTAATGAAATATGCCGTGGAAGATTCAGCTGAAAAACATAGTGTAACTGTGCTCCGCGCACCACCATATCATTGCGAACTAAATCCCATAGAAATATGAAAGAATTAGTAGCAAGACACAACACGACATTCAAAATGAAAGACGTTAAGCTACTGTTTGATTAAGCCATTAAGGAAGTGACACAAGAGCACTGGCGAAAAGCAGTCCATCATGTCATTAAAGAAGAGGAGAAAATGTGGGATCTTGACCACCTGATCGATCGGACCGTCGACCCGTTAATTATAATGTCAAGGGAAGATGACAGTTCCTCAGATGACGAAGAATATTATGATTTTTTTAAATGTAATTTGTGTATAATGTATTTTTTGTGTTTTGTATTTTTTTATAATGTTTAATAAAAAATAAGTGTACCTAATACTATGTACATAATGCACGCTTTTGTTACACCATTTTCAGTGTTTGTGAATTGATAACAATAGGCAAAACCCATAAATTGACCCAAACCCGGGTGGTACTACCTGCAATTGATGAAAAGAAAGAATTTTGCAATTGAAATAAATGCCAAATTATGAAAGTGGCTTAAATATTCGTTGGGTCACTTTGCATACCAAATGAGCTTTTATTAGTCTACACCTTCCTGAAATAGACTATAATAAGAATTTCATTGAAAAGTGAACAAAACTGAAGAAAAAATAAACAAAAGTGATTTTCATACTCATGGATGAAAGTCCACAACTACCGCAACCAACCTTATTACAAGAAATATGCTATTTTAGGGTGAAAATGTTGTGTAATTCTTGTGAACAAACTATAATAGATATAAATTTTAAGTTATAATAGCGTCTTTCTCTGTCCAAGTACGAAAACGAAACTAAACTCGTATTCGTTATACTTATCAAATTTCCGAATCTATTTTAAGCACATTACGTTCCATAACCGAATAAATAACGTTTCTCTACGGAAATCCAAGTTACTAAGTACATGATAAACGCTCTAACTCTACTTGTACTCTATGAGATTAGAAATTTAGTGAATACAAGAAAATTAATTATTAACTAACAGCTGTGAAACATAAATTACAACCTAAATTTATATTTATAGGCGACAAAGATCTAAATTGTATTTAATTAATGGGACTAAGGCCTACACCTACTACACCTACACCTACACCTACATCTACACCTTCATAAAGTAATGATTATTATGGTTGTATGTAAGAAAAAGATTTACTTTGTTTCTTAGTGAAAGTAATGTTTTAATGTCCTCAAATATCCTTATCGACAAAGCTTTTTCAAATTCTAACTTACAATAAAATATAGTTTAGTAAAAATTAATTTTAATAGAAAAAATATTTACAAGGCATTTTTTTTTTTTTTTTTTTTTATGATAAAACACCTGCACTGTAGGAAACATCCTTTAAGGCGCTCTGGGAGCGGTGCGAGTGCGAAAAAAGCGATTAACGTTGGTCTTGAAACGTTGAAGATTGTATTCATTGGAAAACACGACCTCAGGAAGATCATTCCAAAAAGATGACGTTCTCCAGATGAAAGAATTCTTGAACAATGAAGTTCGAGGAGTACTAAGCTGAACAACATATGGATGAGCGGCAGTGGTTCGCCGTGTATTTCTGTTTTGCATTGCTCTAGGTGGAATCAAGTGGGCAATGTCAGTCGAACACCTGCCATAGAAATATCTGTAAAAGAGAGCCAAATCACCAACCTGTCTTCGATGCTCCAGGCTATCGAGGGTCTTGGTCAGCTCGGGGTCGCCGATCAGACGAACGGCTCTCCTTTGAATGGAATCCAGTAGCCGAAGGGTGTGCTTGAGTGCAGAGCTCCAGACATGAGAGCAATATTCTAATGATGGTCGAATCTGGGCTTTGTAGAGTGTCAAAAGTTGATGAGGTGTGTACAACCTTTTGGTGCGGAAAAGTACACCAAGTTTCTGTGCAGCTGCCTTGGCAATTGAGGCAACGTGATCATGCCAAGACATATTACCTCCCAGATTGACCTCCAGCAAATTAATAGACGGTGCCAGGGGAATTGCGTGTCCTGCCATGACTATATCCGGTTCTGCAATGTTAACCTTTTTGGAGAAGACTGCTGCCTGGGTTTTCTTAGCATTAAATTCGACTTGGTTACTGTCACCCCAAGCCAAGATTTCTTCCAGGTCATTGTTGAGGCGCAATACTTCATGCTGCCTGCGAAGATGTGCGTCGGCAGCGGATGTTTGGGGGGGCAAGGTAAAAGATGAGACAAGTGTGTTTTGTACAACAAGAGTGGAATGATGTCTATATATATCTCAAAAGAAAGTAAATTGAGCATGACGCCATAGGCGGAGTGCTCAAACTTCCGAGTATATTTTTTCTACAACCAAATTTACGAGCCTTATGTTAAAAAAAATTTAAAAATTTTGCAGGCTGCCGGGTTTGAACTCACGACCATTGGATCCAAAGTTCGACGCTCCACTGTCTCGGCCAAATAATCATGTTAGAAATTATGGCAAAATCAACTTAATTATAATGCTACATGATATTAATTTTCTAGGCACATTTAGCAGGTTGCATTATTGATAAAACTATTATAGATACGTGTATATTTTCTTATATTGAACAAATTAATATAACATATTGTACCACATAAATATAATAATAATAATAACTTAACAACAACAGAACTGTTTGAAATAAAGAAAGGTGTTAGGCAGCGCTGCATCCTATCGCCCATGTTGTTCAAGAAAGAGTGTTTACTGAATCAGTTCTAGATAATCCTATAGGCATTAAAATCAATGGAATTTCCATCAACAATATAAGATATGCAGACGACACGGCAATACTTGCAGACAACGCAAACGACCTCCAGACACTGCTAGACCAGGTCAGTGAAACCAGTAGAAGAATGGGTTTAAAAATTAATATCAACAAAACTAAGTTTATGGTTGTCAGCAGAAACAATGTTCAGTATCCACGGATGCATGTAGATGGAGAAGACGTTGAGCGAGTCACGAAATTTAAATACTTGGGGTGTATGCTGAACGAAGATTGGGACCCAGAGCAAGAGATAAAATGCATGATAGAATTTAAGCTTTAGCATTGGGTACAGAATGGTAAAGTGCTATGTTTGGTCAGTTCTCTTGTACGGGGTGGAAGCATGGACCTTGAAAACTGCTTCAATAAACAAAATTGAAGCCTTCGAAAGGGGGGGGGGGGGACTCTGCGCAGGATGCTAAGGATATCATGGATCGATCATATAAGTAACGAAGAAGTACTCCAAAGAGCAGAATTGATAGATCGTGAACTTTTCGAAAACATAAAAAGAAGAAAAATAGCTTACTTAGGACACATTATGCGTGGAGAACGTTATGAGTTTCAACGTCTTATCCTGCAGGGTAAAATAAATTGTCCTGGTTGAGAAATATTCGAAAGTGGACGGGGATACATGATTTTCAAACACTCTAAAACGCTGCCATAAACAGGAATATAAGGACGAAAGGACGGACGCCTACGCAGGAATCTGCATGGCACCCTAAGAAGAAGAAGAAATATAATAAAATTTAGTATCTTGAAAAACAAGCTCCACCTTCTTTCAGTAAATAAAATAAACTGTGATTTGTCAGTACTTTATAAAGACGCCACAGAGGTATCTAATTTTTATAACAATATTATCAACTAATGGGAAATTTCCGGAATTGTGAGAAATAAAAATTTAAAGCACAGAGGAATGATAGGTCGGCTCTGTCTCCAAAGGAAAAAGGAAAATTTTTACGCACAGTGCTATATTCGCAGAATATTCTTTAGGATCACTTGTGGTTGTGATCTGATAAAAAAAATACTTTTCCAGTATTGTGTGTATTCCCGGAATTTCTCCTTAAGAATGGAATATTTTATTTTTAAAGGTTTCAACACTTTGCAGAACTGATCGTAATGAATATAAAATTTTGCCGTACAGTTAACTGGAATAGCCTACTTTTTTCGCCGATTGAGTGTAAAGGAAACAACAAATAACCACGTAGGGGTACAAAAAAGATAAAATAAGTATATTACCGGACAAATCCATATAAAATTTACATTATTATCTAACAATATCAAAAATATCTGAAAACAACTTCGACTGCTTTAGAAGTAATTCCGTTGGTATGCTTTTTCATTAATTTTTTTCGTTAAACTATCCTTTTAACACTTTTGAACAAAAAAAACCCACAAAGTGTTGTTAAGTATTACTTTTCGGTCTTATAGCGTAACAAATTATTTCTCAGACTTAAACAATTATGTGTATTAGAATATGCCGCACGAAACAAAAGGAAAAAAGAAACTCCTTAATAAATATTTTAATAAAAATGGAACTCAATTAATATTAGCCATTTCTCTTTAAACCTATTTAAGCTAAAATATGGCGAAGTTTTAAAGTAATAACGTGTTGAGGTGGAAGTAAAAAATAGATGAATGTAACCGTTTACATGTAATTAATTTTAAAGGTCTGTATAATCGTCTAGAATTCCTCTCGGGAGAAAAGGTATTTGTTTTTCTCCGTTTCCGTAAGACCCTGTTCAACCCCTTTGTAATTAAAGATTTTTATCTTTCTAAATGATTTTCAAAGTATTAATGGCGTTTCTTTGATTAAAAAAATATTACTGATGCGACTGAAACATTATTAAGGACTGTTTGTTAAAGAGAACCCCAAAAGAGGGCTTTAAAAAGCATTTAAAAAAAATAAGTGTAGGAAATCTGTAAGCGCCACTGTATAATTTAGTTGTCCTTGTATGGCAACATGATCGTCATTTAAATTTCGCCACCTTTTTTAAAATATCCCTGAGGCTGATTCCCAGCATCGCACATTCCATGACTCTCTGAGTTGTTTTGAGCTTTTCTGCTCTACTGTTTGTTAGAGAAATAACCACTAGATCGTATGTTGCGATTGATAGGTCGCAACTTCCATACACTTGGTCTTAAACGGTCTTAAGATATCAGGATATAACCAAGTTTATCAAATGCTGACCAGGCTAGTTTTGTTTTTGGAATATTGTGTAATTTGGTTTGATTTTTTCAGTCTGTCTCTCTGTCGGTCTTAAAAAATGGTGAAAGTGCGGGAACTTAAACAAATAATGACTAAAAACCCGTGTAACAGAACGTCTCTCTTATCCTCATCTGTCCAACGACTGGATGGAGTTTCCAACAAATTACAAACTGTGTCATTAATTGGGTTCATTTTTAAAACACACAACTACGTAGTTACGTACACTACTGAATTAACTGAAAAATAAAAACAAAACTTTTAAATCACACATTAAATCACGTAAAAATGATATCTATAACCGTAAGTTTCGCGAAGCCTTAAAATAAATACCTTAAGGTTAGGCGAACTAATGCTAAAACAATGATGCATACGACTGATCTATTTTTTAATTGCCCTTCATCACAATACAAATTGTTGCATGCTGTTTGCGTGACTAACGTCACGTAACCATAGCAACGGTGAATATCAAAGCCATGTTGGGCGTTGGGTCTTCACTTGCTTTGAGCTAACGGACACGGTCGGCTGGGGCGCGCCAAAATGCACGAGTGTTTATAATTATTGACCATCGGAGATAACCGTGGCCCTATTATGCATAACTACATTCGGATTAAATTAATATTATTAATTCGAACATAATTATTTGTTAAGGGCTAAAATGGCAGCTGCATTGGTACATTATTATTTAATATTGTCGAAAAACTTTCCTCCTGGTTTTAATTTATTAAATTTTTTGGTGAAAGCCCCTTCACCTACTTGTGGCGAGCAAGAGTCTACAACTATCCGTCTCTTTGCCTGTTGCCGCCCGGGTCTTATTTATATTCAAGTCTGAATCGTTCGGAAACTGGCTATGGGTTATTAATTGAACACATTATTGATAATTGTAATATAAAACGCCACGAAAATTCTAGGCCATTTGAAAATAAATAATTTTTAAAATTTAATTTTAAACTTTTTTTTTTAAATCTTGCTTTTAGGTTAAAAAAAATACTTTGCCTTAGAGTTTTGTTATATAAAAAAAGTATTTTATTTAATGACCCTCAATCCTTCTAAATTTGTAGCGCCAGTTTTATTACACTCAGTCTAAACCACAAGAAGATTTAAGGCTTAAAGTTATTTTCTTGGTTGTCATTTTATTGCTGTAAATAATTTAAAAGCGCTGATTCTGTAGCAATTTCCAAGCGACAGAGAAAACTTGGACGGTTTCGTGAAAGACCATAAAACTTGATACCTTGATATAAATTACTGTCTTCTAAACTGCCACCGACTGTTAAGAAGTATTATTTTTATAGGGTTCTGTGTACAAATCAGGAACTTTGAGGTTAAGAAATTTCGTCCACACGTCCGTATACCCGCAGATGGTCACTACAGTGTTATAATAAATCACGACGTATTATTCTTTCTATTGCTTATATAATTTTAGAATTACCGGGAATACCGGGTGGACAAATAAGCGAAGACGCCGGCTTTGTTCCGGGAACCAAAAATCGCTGAAAATTATTTATTAAGTTTCTGAAGTGGCCGCTGGAGGGCGTGATATTAATGCTTGACTAAAAAAAAAACAAAGGTTTCTCCTTAATATACCTAATTAAATCTTATAGAAAACGTATGTATTATAATATTGAAAAACTTATAAGCAACATTGGGTTTGCTTAAAACTTATGCAATTGTTTTATTATTTACATTATAAAATATGTGATCTTGTATTCGGTGGTGGTTGCTAGAGGGCGCTGTTTGAAACATCATTGAAATTTTAGGTTTTTCTTAAAAATTTTAAATGAAACCATATATCAGATTGTATATGATCAATAGTAGAACCAGAAATGAAACAAGTAAAGTATTTGTTATTATACAATAATTCTTTATATTTCTGTCACTCTCGAAATAATTATAATTGTTAATTATTAGTACTATGACAGAGTTAAATAATTTTAACTATTGATTTACTACTATGGTCAATAAATAGTAAAGGGACTACAAGCAAAAAATTATTGTAAAACAAACAAATAGGCTTTAAAACAAAGCTTTGATTATCACCCAGTACGACACTTATTTTGTGAAAGTATAACCTATAATATACATAATTCATGAATATACGACACATAATTTGAATGGTTATAATCTTGTGAATATATAATCCACCCCTTTGCTACTGTTTCCACAATTCAAAAAAGTACGACATACATTTTGTTGATTGTACACAATTTGTGAATATATGACCCACAAATTGTTACAGCTACCACAAATAGCGAAAGTATGATACACATCTTGTTGATTGAACAAAATTTGTGAATATAATATAACCCAGAACTGGTTACTGCTACCACAATTAGCGAGAGTATGATACACATATTGTTGAATATACAAAATTTGTGAATATATGACCCACAAATTGTTACAGCTACCACAATTTGTGAGAGTATGATATACAGCTTGTTAATAGTGACATAATTAGTGAATGTGCTACACAAGCATTATCTATTTTCAGCTTAACCTCAGGGATGTCATTTCTAAAGGAGACAAATTTTAGTAAAGTCATTTTAAACTACAAAGTCTGAAATTTCAACTAATTTTAACAACAAAGTTACAAACGGGAAGTTACTTCTCAACTGAATACTTAATTATAACGACATGATAACTTGCCGGTAAGTTTATTCCTCTGAAGTTACTTTCACTGAAATCGAATTTAGAACTAGGTAAGTCCGTATCAGATACTTAATAGGATTATGTACGATACGACAAAGCTGGAATAATGTGAGTACTTTCTAGTATGGGATGCTTGTACCGGGTGATTCAATAAGAAAAGTAGCCGGCTATATCTCGGAAACTACTGGGCATAGAAACTCGGGAAAAAAAAAATTATAACTAAAGTGGCCATGAGAAAATCCTGGAAATAATTTTTAAGTTCCGCATTTTGCCGCAAGAGGGCGTACTTGAAAAGTAAATTTTAAAATTGTAGATATCTCTGAAAATTCCACATTAAGGTATATCTTTGGTAACATCATTAAAAAGCTTGGACAATTATGCATAATGGTCTTATGCTCATTGGCGTATCTACTTTAATAAGAGGGGGGGGGGGAAGCTGTTGAAAGTGTAATCATTTAAATCGCTGTAACTTATAAACGACTTATCCGATTTTAGCAAACTAAAGACTGTTTGGAAGAGAAATGTATGCACTTTCAACAATCGTATTTAGTTGTCTATAATAGTTCTAAAAAAAAATGCTAGAGGGCGCAATTTGTAATAATAACACATTTTTTAATTTTACTCCGAAAAAATAAACCATACGGTATAATTATGATACCATAATCGAAAAGTAGATGAAATTTGCTAGAAAAAATATTTAAACCGCAGCTCGATATCTCCGTCCGTTTCAGCGTTATCGCCAATAGACTAATTCTTAAAACTTTAAATGAAAAAGCGGTTATATATTTTTTAGAAAGAAAGTGGGACACCACTGATTTTTTTCCATGTGGATATTATTTCGGATTAGGCTGGTCAATTCTGCATATTTGTCGATTTCCACTCTTTCCATCCGTTCTAAAGTCGGTCGTAACATGGAATATTTCGGCCATAAGGATGAAGCAGAGTATTCCTCAGAGAGTTTTGCGAAATACGCCAGCAAACCATTTCTTCTGCACCTTGAACATGTACTTTGTTTCGCCACTCACAAAACTGCCGATATTCTTTTTCATAATGGATTTTAGAATTGTCCGGAAGCAAGTTCAATCTTATAATGTTGGCTGCAGCTAATATATCGTCAGGAATATCAAAATCTTGCATGATTTTAATGATGACTTTTTGAAATGCCAAAATAAAATGACATAAAACCTTGTTTTCGCATCGCCGTTGTCAATGATACGATAAAGCTTTGAATACAACTCGATTATTAGCGATTGAACACCGTCTCGGACATTGCGGGTGACTCGGCTGTTGCCTCGTCACCTAGTAATGTCCTCGACTATTATAAATCGCATAATAATATCGTTATATTAATAGCTATAAATCGAAAAACTGTCAAAAATGATCATTTTATAATGTAGGATTGACATCAAAGTTCAAGTTATAAGCAACTTACCTGGTTATAACTTAATATAAGGTAACATAACATAACATGTTATGACCAGGTTGATTACTCTTAAATTGAACTTTAGAAGTATTCTTTGGTTTAAGAGAACCTTATAAAATTGGGCCTAAGAATATGTCTTATTTACCAACAAGCGACGATTACCTGATTTACTTAAGAGTGAACTCTAGTGATGCATTCGCCATTTCATTCTTTGATCAATATTTCTTATCCTTTTCGCTTTATTTAAAAAGCGACCGAATAGCCGTCCTTGAGTAGCAATTACCTACAATTTAGAACTAAAGAAATTTTAATTGATGAATTATTAAAAGAAAAAAACGAACATTTGTAAAATTTGTCCATTTTTCTTTTTCTGCTTTTATTACTTTATAAATTCAAACTTGTTTAACTTTAAATTGTAGGTAATTATACTTCAAATGTCGGTATTTTTTTTTTTTAAGATAAAACACCTGCACTGTAGGAAAAATCCTTTAAGGCGCTCTGGGAGCGGTGCGAGTGCGAAAAAAGCGATTAACGTTGGTCTTGAAACGTTGAAGATTGTATTCATTGGGAAACACCTCAGGAAGATCATTCCACAAAGATGACGTTCTCCAGATGAAAGAATTCTTGAACAATGAAGTTCGAGGAGTACTAAGCTGAACAACATATGGATGAGCGGCAGTGGTTCGCCGTATATTTCTGTTTAGCATTGCTCTAGGTGGAATCAAGTGGGCAATGTCAGTCGAACACCTGCCATGGAAATATCTGTAAAAGAGAGCCAAATCACCAACCTGTCTTCGATGCTCTAGGCTATCGAGGATCTTGGTCAGCTCGGGGTCGCCGATCAGACGAACGGCTCTCCTTTGAATGGAATCCAGTAGCCGAAGTGTGTGCTTGGGTGCAGAGCTCCAGACACGAGAGCAATATTCTAATGATGGTCGAATCTGGGCTTTGTAGAGTGTCAAAAGTTGATGAGGTGTGTACAACCTTTTAGTGCGGAAAAGTACACCAAGTTTCTGTGCAGCTGTCTTGGCAATTGCGGCAACGTGATCATGCCAAGGCATATTACCTCCCAGATTGACCCCCAGCAAATTAATAGACGGTGCCAGGGGAATTGCGTGTCCTGCCATGACTATATCCGGTTCTGATTTTTGGATAAAAGGAAAAATTAACGAAATATTAATCAAAAAACGAAAGGGCGAATGCATCACTTGACCTCACTCTTAATACAATATTATTATTTCTTCGTCACAAACATGTTATGTCACAAAATAGGGCCCAAAATTGGTAGCTTTTTTCAATTAAGGAAATTAAAGGCGAAAAAAAATAACATATTTTCCTATAACGTGGACCTGTCCTCGATATGTTTTTTCTGGGAAAATTTTCGGTAAATAATCATATACGTAAATATTCAAACTGTACAAACGCCTGTATTGATCGGATATTTCATCATTAATATTTCATAGCCGAAAATAATAATTTTTTGAAGATGTCAATAAGCGATAAATTATTTTGGTAATAACCCTACAATATCAATACCAATTTTATAAAAAAAAATTATTAAAAGCAACCAATAATCATTTTTCTGTTTTAGTGGTTTCAAGCCATATTTAAAACCAAACGCTGCGACGTCTGTCGGTTTGTCAGATTTCATTTTCTAGAGGCAGATATAGAGAGATAAATTGTATGATGTGTTCAAGCCTGTGAGGTATTAAATAAAAATGTAATTGGGAAATAAAAAAACTAAAAAAAAAACTTTCGTTTTTCTCAAAAATTTTTTTTTTCAAAAAATTTTTGATTTGAAAATAGCGGTCAATTTTTTAGTCTATTTCAAAAAAGTGAAGAGTAATAAAATGGAAAATTCCGTCCATTTCGGTTCAATTTCGGCGTCGGCCATAGGTACAGGTAAATTGTGTGCATTAAATTATTTATGATAACTAACCAAAGAAAGAAGATAATTTGAGAAAGAAGGAACTATTAGCTATAACAAATTTACACAAACATCATTTTATGAAATATGCCGTAGGAGATATAGCTGAAAAACATGGTGTAACTGTGCGGCGCACACCGCCATATCATTGCGAACTAAATCCTATAAAACTTATATTTACGCAAGTGAAAAGATTTGTAGCAAGACACAACACGACATTTAAAATGAAAGACGTTAAGCTACTGTTTGATCAAGCCATTAAGGAAGTGACACCAGAGAACTGGCGAAGAGCGGTCCATCATGTCATTAAAGAAGAGAAGAAAATGTGGAATCTTGACCACTTAATCGATCGGATTGTGGACCCGTTAATTATAACGTCAAGAGGAGAAGACAGTTCCTCAGATGACGAAGAATATTATGATTTTTTATAATTTAATTTCTGTAGGTATAATGTGTTTTTTGTATTGTGCATTTTTACAATACATAATAATAGGCAAAACCCATAAATTGACCCAAACTGCACTTGATGAAAATAAAGAATTTTGTAATGAAATCAATACCAAATTATAAAAGTGGCTTAAATATTCGTTGGGTCACTCTGTAGTCACTTTGCATACCTAATGAGCTTTTATTACTCTACACCTTTCTGAAAAAGACTATAGGTATATAGAAGTAATGATTCTCTTGGATTAAGGTAATATTCTTTGAATTAAGAGAATAAATTTTTCTGTGTAAATGGGTCTCAAAAATAGCATTAGCAGCAGGTCATTTAATGTGTAATATATTCCTGATTCCTGAATCAGGGATGAATTCAGTCTTCTTAAAAAAATGTTACCTCATGACTTTATTCTACTATGTCGCTAAAGGATGAACTACTAATTTTATTTTAATTAAAAGGCTATTTCTCATAAGATAACTCTTTTAGAAAAATATACTACAGTAATATTCCTGCAATAGAAAACAGAAATAAAAAAAAATATTTCGATATAACCTTACTCCAGTAACAAGAATAATAAAACTAATATCAAACATTCGTTATGCTTAATAAAACATTAACAACAACAACCTCGTCGATTAACACCACAACGTTTGTTAACAACAATTGACCGTGTGCAAAAATAAAAACAAAGACGCATCGACGTCTGTATTTTGTCGCGTGAACTGCCGCGCCGCCACGTATTCCGATTCGCAACTGTCTAGGGCACCATGGCCAACTAACACTTGTGGCGCGATTTTCCTGGGCCAGAGGGGTGGAGCGGGGTGGAGGAAGCGTGCAACACGCACCCTTTTGGGGAAGAAGGAAGACGCGGGGGAGAATGGCTCGGCGAAAGGCTTTTTAGTTTTTTTAGCGTTTTAAAAGGATTAAGAAAAAAGCTTGTGTAGAAGAGATTATTTCGTTGAGGAAATAATTATTTGGAGATTGTGGAATTATATATTATAATATACCTGTAGTGCGATATAAAAAACTAAAAAATAAGATAAAATTTACCTTATCTAGGGGTGAGTACTTTCCAATATAAAACAATCGTGAACAATTGTGAGGTACTCATAAACCATAGACATATAGGTGTTTATAAGTACGCCACTGTACATCATAATATTAAGGTACAACTATTGTTACTAAACATAATCAAGCTTTTCATAAGGTATAATAATCACTGGCAAGGTTTGCACGATACAACGCACAGTGAGATCTAGCTACCAATAAGTTAAAATAAAGCAAGGTTTTCCAAAAAAATCGGTATTTCTTAAAGTATAGCAGATATCAAAAATTTGACAAATTACTTTCTTTGCTATGAACCAGTGATTCAATTGACGTAGAGTGATAAGATTTAAAAATATTATTGTGAAAGTTACACTATATTAAAATTGGAGCAAAATCATCGTCTTCTATAACACCCTGTATATAAAATTTTCTAATAGTTAAAGAAAATCCAACATTGACAATCGTTTCCCAAGGGATAAATCTATCAATCATTCAAAACCGTAGGTCGATATCATATCTGGTTAAGAAAATGTCAACTGTTAAATTTAAGCGAAATTTTTCTTGCTCGAAAGCAATTGTCCAGCAGTTTAGATGCCAAATAAGTACGTATCCATGATAACGATACCAAAAAGGGAATATACAGTGAAATAAGTTAAAAATTCAATCTTGTTATGTTTATTAAAAATTCATTTTCTTTTATTTAATTTATAATATGATGCACGTTTAAAGAAAAAATAGTATATGATATTCGGAAAATGAGATACTTTCCGTGCTTCGCATGGATTCCACGCTCAGCACATAAAGTATCTCTTATTCTCCTAATATCATAATGTACTATTCTAGTTTGTTTTTGCTTAATTGGAAACCAAAACATAGTCCTAAATATCTCGCGTCTATTTCCCAACACTATTACAGACACACTGCGCATGTCAGGCGAATAACCCGTGGCGGATATTTAAAATATATGTAGAAATGGGTTTAATTATTTTTTATTTTTCTATTACGTCACGGTGTAAGTCATCGTTTAGGTTTTAGTCTCTATTAAATTTTTTTGCAAGAATATTGTTGTTATTCGTAGCTTGCCAGTTTGTTAATTTATGGGCCCTAATTAAAATGGAGAGGCAGGCTATTCATTAAATGTTTTTATCGTTGAGGCCGTAAAGCACCTATAAAGTAAAAACTTAAATAGATGCTAAGTCTAAATATTTGACATATCGCATTGGCTTCAATTAGGGAATCCAAACCACGTGATTCAATATGGCGGTTGGGTGGCAAAAAGTATTGAATCACCCGTTAAATGCCACCAGCAATATTATTTTTATGGTCACGTGTACCAATTAGAAATCAGTATTTGCCATCCAGCCACCATTTTGACACATCGTTGGATTGCCTAATAAGTAAATAAATGTCATTTACAATTTTCAAACGTCAAAAATGACATTATTTAATGAAATATTAACAAATGTCATAAAAAAAGGTATTTACATTTACATGGACATTCTAAATCCAAAGTTTGGTGCAATATTTTAAAATTTTATTTTTTTCCCATATTCTGGCCTATAAAACAACATATATTTTTTCAATGTACATTTCTCCCGGGTTATGTACAAAGTACACCAACAAATATTACTATAGACTATCAGATAATACGATTTATTATATCAGCCAAAGAATTTCTAATGAAAAGTAAATATCTGAAAAGCTTTTAACTTATTAAACAAATAAATTGCCAGGGCAACACGGGGCACTGTTTAAGTGTTTAACTCCATGCTTTTGTTTGCTTTTCATTTAAGTTTTATTTTTTCGTAGGGGCTTCGAATTTTGATTTAAAAAAAATGAAATAAAATTAACCTTAAAACCTTACTATAACACAACAGAAGGTCGCATAAAGAAATATAGTTCTCGATTAGCTTAACAACTTATACAAAAAAACAAAACTTAATCAGAATCTGGCAAGGCCAACTTCGTAATTGTTCGATATAACTATATATTTTACAAGATCTGGTATCTGACAGCACTCACAGCGGCCATCTTTTGCAAAATCACGCAGTAGGCCTTGTAAGCCTCTGATTAAATTTTGTCTTTTTAAAGCGCGGTTTAAAATGGGAAATTTTTTATGGCTTCGCGCTTATAAACCAGATCTCGTGGATTCGAGAGCACGATAATATGTTTATTTTCCTATTTGAAAAGATGGACAGGACCGGACTTATTTGTTTACCTCCTGTTAATTATTCACTTACTTTAGAAAATATAAAAACCCGGGATTTGTATACTCTTATTTGGTCAAAATGGAAGCATACAATTTTCTGCCTTGATCAGAATTTAAAAAAAACATTGTCTTAAAAAATATTTGTCGCTTGAAGTATTTTCTGTTGCGTGACATTACAAAAGTATATATAGATATTTTTCTACTTACTTCCACAACCCAACTGCTTTTAGTAGGTACTTACCTAGAACAAAAAAAAAATTATAAAAATCATTCAAAACATATGCATTAAAACAATTATTTTATTATCGTCAATAATAAAACTAAATTAATTCTGTTAAGATAAGTGACTATTATAACAATTCTGTAATTGTTTGCATGCTTAACTCATTCTTGTTTTATAATAACGATTTTCATTTATTTAACTATAAGATCTTATTGGTTTATACGAAAATGCCATAGGATTTCAATGTAAGTATATATTTGGCATAAAAGCATTTATATTTAAATACCATTGACTTTTAATAACAAGCTATGATTGTGGCAAAACAAGCTACAATGCGTTCAAATATTTATTATATTGTAGGATTACTTTTATGGTTTCAGTTCTTGAAATCCCCAACAGGACCTCAACTCTTGGTTCATGGAAGTAGGGAGATATGAAATTTCTCTTATGAAAATGGCGACCTTGTATTCTTGAACACATTTCGTAGGGAAAGTTTCCTATAAGACCACTGGACATCCAGTTTAACTCCTTGGGGACATTGCGATCGAATTATTTCCCCTAGGGAATAAATTCCACCGCTTGAAGAATTGATACCCATCAGAAAAGTAAATCTTCCATAACACAATGCACTAATATAGAACTTGCTTATTCTTACAAAATAAACAAAGCAATTAACAACGCATAGAAAAATACTATGGGAGGCGAGGTGACGACGCGACGGCAGCTAAAAGAGAAATATATCCTTCATCCCCGCTACGCAGGCGAAGAAGTGTTGCCTATCTTTTCTATAGTTAAATTAAACATTAGTACCATTAAAATAAAGAAATTAAATTTATTTTAATATTTCCTTAATACTGATTGGATAACATATAATCATTTGCTTATAACAATATGTAATTTATGTAAAATTACAGTACTATTATATAAATTAGTTATGCTCTTGATACAATTGTTTTTTGGTTTTACAGACAATCTTAAAATTTATCGGCTTTTAATATACTCTGTAATTGAAAAAAACACCTGTCTTAATTGATTAAATAACATTTTCTTAAACAGGTCAATATGAAATGTATAACTGATCAAAATATTTTAATTTTATTGATTTAAATATAATTTATTATTTAAAGCTTATATTTTATTGAAACAATTTAAAGGCAGTCAATAACAATACTATTATTGGTATAACTATAATTTTTTTTTGTGCGCTAATACTTTCTCGTCTTTCATACATCGCAGAATCCCGGGGAAAGACATTACGTTCAGACGACGACATAACCCGGCCATTTGTTGAATAGGCTAGCTACAAAGCCAGTGGCGGTCGCGCTTTTCTCAAAGAAGGGGTGGGCTTAGTTTAAAATCGCTCCTCCCTCCTAGGACCGTCACTGTACGTAGCGGTATGAAACAGGTAACGGGAATCATCTGCTTGAAGCTCTTGCACCGTCGCCGCGCGTTACTACATAATAATATGCTTTTCAATTAAATCATGACATGAGGGCCAACCGTCAGTGGCTCTTGTGTTGCGTGCTGACACCAAAAACAGTGTTGCCGGCTGTTTAATTTTTTATTTGAGGACCGGTTGTTATTTTTAAATGTGTCTGAACGAATTATTTGTTTTAAGCTGTGGCGTAGCCAGAAAATATGCGTAAGTACGACATTCTTTTTCTGGAAAGAGGGACAGTCGGGACTACATGTATTTCATGATATTATACCTAGTGAAGAAGGCGGAAAAACGCCGTAAGCTAAAAATTTTCGTGGCCACGCGCAAAGTTCGTTTAAAATTCACCTAACTACTATAAAAATTCGAAAATTAAATTATTACCTCCCCCCCTCTGCATGTTTGGATTAAATTTGTTTTTGTAAATGTTTTTTTTTTACTTTTTTTTTATATTCCTAGCTGGCTCTTTATTTAAAGAAACATTTTTATATTTGTGAAAATATTGGTGACAATCCAAAATTTTAACATAAGACGTATGTATGACTGCAACCAGCGTTTTTCGGGCTTGGTTTTTCATAATTAAAAATAAAGTAAATATCGCTCACCACGCCAAAATTGATGGTTTTTTTCGGAAATAATGTATTTTAGGAGCGTAGATCTAAGAGCAGTTTTTGGTGCAAATGCTTAGGTTTTGAAATGCTTCTTCTTAAGTGCCGTTTTGTATATTCATAATAAATCATTCTCGTTTCTTCACGCACTATTTTTTTTATTATAAATTATCACACTTCCTTCATAAAAATTGTATCAATTAATTGTTTTTTGGTTTGTTGTGCAAATATTTTATTGCATTGGGTTACACTTTTGTTGATTTAAAATAGCTCTAAAAAAGAGAGAACGGAAGAGACAAGTACATAATGGAAAAATACTATAAAATAATATTCTTTTTACTCGTTTCCCTAAAAAAATTGCATCAAAAATCAATAACTAAACCGATATGCTTTTGAAACTCTAATCTCCATATAAAATAAGACTTTTAGAAGGAAAAATTTAAAATTCAAACGTTTCCTACAAAACCATTGTAGTCTAGGCCAAGAATACATTATTTAAAGATATAAGTGTCCAAGCGTTCAAAAATTAGGTTGTATTTAGATTTTTCTGCAGCCTCAACCCCTCCCCCCTCCCCCCCTAAATACGCCACTGGCTATAACGAGAGTATTAAATTATGAGCTGAGTAGCTCAGGTAGGGCCACTGCATGAAATACAACTGATCGTCTAAAGAAACTTATTTTTATAGTAGATCAACGTCACAACCTTTTAATTAATTAAGGGAAAAAATGTTTTTTGGTCCTTATAAATTAGATCTTAAAAACAATTTTTTTTTGTGTTAAGATTAATTTTCTTGTCAGCATAGAAAGTTTTAAATTAGAAACACGCGATGCATTTTAAAAGGAATTTTACAAGAATTTCAAATACGCTCATCAACAGTAACGACATATAAAAGAAGTTTTAAATTGTTTGTACACAGTAGACGGACAAAAGAACTTTCAAACTTAAAAAGCGGAAGTTTTAGCATTTCGTATTTTTATTAAAACTTTTGTTTGTCTTAAAAAGACGTTCTAATGTTAAATTGTAATAAAAAAAGTTTTTTCATAAAATTGTGTCAAAATGAAAAGCTCTTGATGTACTCTGCCCACTGTGAACGTTTTTTCACGCTATGACTATTTAGTATAGTAATTCCACAACCAATAAAAATATTTTATTTTTGCTAAAACCAAATATAATAAGACCACATATACTCTTGATGTAAACATTTGACAGGACCGACTTTCAAAATATTTACGCGTTAGTTAGGGTGTATACATTGTACAGTTTATGGTCAAATAAAACTTAGTAACTAATATTTTACATACCTGAAATACCTTATTCCTGGTATTGAACCGCGATTCGTGCAAAAAAGGGTCATACACTTTTTTCTATCCATCGCTAACAATAACAAAATGTCTGGTAAAGTTTCATACCTAAATTCGCACCAAAAACTCAAAAATAATATCTACAATCACACACGGAACATCCGAACGAATACAACGTAAAAAAAGATGGTAACGACTAACAACTTACAAACTAACAAAAAAAAATGTCTAAAGTAAAGTTTTATAAATATTAACACACAAAACTTGGAAATTATAACCACACACGAACGAACGAACCAAAAGATGGCGACGAATAAGAATACAAACAACGGCGAGCCGGTTGTGTTTTCGATCGGTTAGAGATCATGTCGGTTGCCTAATTTTTTCCCTACTGCGCAAACGCAACGAGCCCAAGTTCGGGTTATCTTGAATCGCACGATGGGTATCTTCTTGCTTCGTGCGGCTGCTTGTATTGGCAATATAGTGTATGTTATATATGTAAATAAGACTGGCAACATTCTTCATGTAATTTTAGTACTGTGACGCGAAACGCTGTATGCGCCGGCTGACATTTTGGAAGGGAAGTTGGTATAAGCCGTCGAGATAAACAGAGATTTTTTAACTGTTTACAAGGTCCGATGATGCCAGTTTGAGACGAAACATGTCACAACAAAAATAAACAGACCGTAAAAAATTTTGAGGCCGATACTTTGTGTCTTTTTTCTTACAAAATTAATCTTAAGTGATTTGGTGAGTTATAAGAAAGTTTAGGTATAGTAATTAAAATTTTAAATTAATTTCTCTATCAAAAAATTTGTAATAGAAAATTTAAATGGCGTTTCGTAACAAATTATGAAAATTTAAAATGTACTTATCAGCTTACTGAACTAAAAGAAGAAATTAAAATTGGCTAATTAATTAAAAATATAAATTAAATTGACCTAATTGATATAGGCTAGAATTAATATACAGGGTTAAATTTTTGTTATTCAAGGATAGAAATAGCTAGGAAATGGTCAGTAAAAGAGCTCTGAAGTTTGTATTTAGCCTACGTTTTGACCTGTATGAGGTCATCCTCAGGGCGATACAGTTATGAACTTCTTTATTATAAATAAAAAATTTTTAGGTATATTGTTGTATTGTTGTTGGAGGGCTGCTTCTTTATTAAAATAATTTTTTATTTAAAAGCAGTGGCCACTAGCAAAGGATGTCTTGCGAATATCTGAATGAACTGAAATAAATTCAATATTAGGAAGTCTCTATATTTGCTGAAAAAAAAACAGAACTACGGCTGCCTTTATTTTTAGTTTGGCACACTTTTATTGTGCTATGAAATTTAGCCCTCTTTTTGGGGTAGAAACCGCCCCCAACCTTTTTTTCAAGCATAATATTTATTGTGTTCGTCAGAAAGGGCATAAAAAGGGAATACGACCCACTATTTACTTTTGCATTGCGGTAAACTAGAAAGCCAGGAGAAAAAAACTGACCATTTTTGCAATAACTATTTAATAAAAAAGAAAATCGGATCGGTAATCTCGTGGGGTGCGGAAGAAGTAGAAGAAGAGAACACTCCCCAATCAGGTCATGCAATGGCAAGAAACCAAGGGTTGATAGTCCTTGGGGGGTGTCGCATGACTAAGAATCGTGGTTCGGAACCCACATTAAGCCGTAGACCCCCCTCGGGAATGGCCCTGGCAGCGAACGAAGAGAAAAAAATTACACAACAAAAAACAAAACTGATTCTTAGGCTATACAAGACAGAATGAAAAAAATAATTTCATTTTTGTGACACAAATATCTATTAGGTACAGCTTCTCCAAAAAGGTTAACATTGCAGAACCGGATATAGTCATGGCAGGACACGCAATTCCCCTGGCACCGTCTATTAATTTGCTGGGGGTCAATCTGGGAGGTAATATGTCTTGGCATGATCACGTTGCCGCAATTGCCAAGGCAGCTGCACAGAAACTTGGTGTACTTTTCCGCACCAAAAGGTTGTACACACCTCATCAACTTTTGACACTCTACAAAGCCCAGCTTCGACCATCATTAGAATATTGCTCTCATGTCTGGAGCTCTGCACCCAAGCACATCCTTCGGCTCCTGGATTCCATTCAAAGGAGAGCCGTTCGTCTGATCGGCGACCCCGAGCTGACCAAGACCCTCGATAGCCTGGAGCATCGAAGACAGGTTGGTGATTTGGCTCTCTTTTACAGATATTTCCATGGCAGGTGTTCGACTGACATTGCCCACTTGATTCCACCTAGAGCAATGCAAAACAGAAATACACGGCGAACCACTGCCGCTCATCCATATGTTGTTCAGCTTAGTACTCCTCGAACTTCATTGTTCAAGAATTCTTTCATCTGGAGAACGTCATCTTTGTGGAATGATCTTCCTGAGATCGTGTTTCCCAATGAATACAATCTTCAACGTTTCAAGACCAACGTTAATCGCTTTCTTCGCACACGCACCGCTCCCAGAGCGCCTTAAAGGATTTTTCCTACAGTGCAGGTGTTTTATCATTAAAAAAAAAAAGCTAAATATTTAATTTTATATAAAATAGTACAGTATTGGTTTTATAAGTATGTTATATTTATTTTTTATGTTAATTCCCATTTATTTATCCAGTAAATAATGCCAAACCCCTTAATAATAATTAATTATTTTTTAAGCAACCCATCTATAAGAATAAGTGCTTTCTTTCTTAAAAAACCAGCTAATGAACCGGTCCAGTTTCAAGAAACCATTAAAGCATTAAACAAATTAATGCTTCTTTGACACATATTAATTGACTTTATTCTGTGGTCGTTGCGTAATTAATTTCAGTGGTATTTTTCGAGAAAATACCGCAGCAAAATATAGGAATTTAATTAGGTTATAATTTGTTTAGAAACATTTTAAATTACACTGAATATAGCTAATTAAAAAAATATGAACCAATGAAATTGATAGATCTGGAATTAATTAGAGCCAGTGGAATACAAATTTACTAAAAAAATATTTATTTAATCCGAAATTCGGAAGAAATGTACACTGAAAAATATTAAGGGTTTTTTTTACTGGGCAAAATTAAAAAAAAAATTAAATATTAAAATTATACATCAAACTTGGGATTAAGAATGTCCACGTAAATGCAAATGTAGTTTAATAGCTATATTTATGTACCAAGGGCGTTAAGTCGACTATAATAATAATAATTATTATTATTACAAAGAAGAGTTGAGGTTGAAAACCTATAAACTCTATTATACTTAAACTAATAGTCTGCAAAAAGAGTCATGTCAATTCTATTTTTAAAAATGTTTTATGATTCCGCACCAATAGCCTCATCAGGCAAGATGTTCCAGAGATTAAAAACTCTGTTGGAAAAGAAGAACTCCCGGACTCGTGTGAAAAAATGTTCACGTCGAAGCTTTAATCGATGACCTCGCAAGCGATTGCCCGGAAGGCGAAAACAACTGGCCCGAGGGCCTTTGGCCCAAGGGATAGTTTTTGCCTGGAGGGAATTATAATCTAGTAACGCCTGTGGTATGTACAATATTTTATTTTTCATTAATTTTAAAACATAAATAGTTAAACTCCTGCATTCTTTAAACTATTTTCGCCAATTTGTAGTATTTAGTGATCGGTTGTCATAGAATAAGTTTGACGGTTGCTAAGGGTTGTTAATTTTAAGCGTCTTTTATGTTTTATAAAAAAAATACATATATAAATTCCACATAATATTTTAGAAAATGCTGGAAAAGCCAAGAAAAACTTATTACCGACAAAGTCTAAGGCCCTGTACGACAAGGAGTATGAAACTTTTCTACAATGAAGAGTAAAAACCAAATTGCAAAAAAAAAAACAGAACAATATTATTTAAAAAAATTGTTAAAAATCAATACAAATCAATATTTTCATTAATTATAATTACCAGGCATTAAACTTGCCTCTAGCATATCTAAACAGGCAACCAAAGCAACATCAGACATGTGGCCGCAACAACAACAGCTATTCCGATGGAACAGGATACCTAATCAAACCAAACCGAGGGCCACAATTGGGAAACCCTCCAAAAAGCTATCAACTGGAATGTTGCTTCCAACGCGCACCCAGCTAAAACAAGTGGTCGGCCTACTAACAGGCCACTGCCACTTAAGAAAACACCTACGCCGAGTAGGAATTTACAATGGTCCCATTGAATGCGGACTTTGCGGCGAAGAAGACGAAACCGCCTCACATATTATATATAATTGCGAAGCACTGACCCGAAGAAGATTTAAAATCTTCGGAGGAATCCAATGTGGGGATAATCTCCCGCATGACAAACTTAGGTAGGAATTTACTGGGCCTTATAAAAGGAACAAATCTTTTCTGGCAAGATAGTGGCACACAATAAGCCACTAGGCTGCAGTGCAGAACGCCCGTCCTCCGCCTTAAGTCAACCAACCAACATGGCATTATAAAAATCACTGGGCATTATAAATTTTATCGCCCACTAATATTACCGTTTCTAAGATTTTATTAATAAATAATTGATAGATGAAAAATAAAAAAATTGTATGTAGAAATGTATCAGCTTCAATACCAAGATTAATACTCTTATTAAAAATATAAATGACTTTGATAAAGCGACACCGATGACACGCGATGAGGACGATATCCATCGGTTTCCTAATGGGACCCATACACGTTTAGGCTTTTACTACGGCCTGACTGAATGATATAATATTTCTACAAAATAATATTAGTGATGAATATTTTATTTCAATTGTCATAAAAAACAAACATCTTATTTTATTGCCTTTATATGGTCCATTTCCTGCAGTCTTACCCAAAATAAGGATCGGATTTACGGTTTAACTTTCCCTGAATAAAAAGTAGATTATTTAATATGTATTATTCTGGAAACCAGTCAAAAATACGTCAATAAAAATAAGATACATATTTTCTAAATTCAAGCATTTCCGTCAATACTTTTTGGGATAAAAGGTACAAAGGATATTAATTTTTAAAAAGCTGCAGAATTTTATTCGTGAAAAAAAATTATAAAATTCAAAACCAAAGCTTTTTATATTTTTTTGGTGAAAAAAATTAATATTATGTACGTTGGTTACTACTAGAAATGCTTCGTAACATGCAATATTGAAAAACTGTTAAAAGCAAAATTGATATAAACAATAAATAAAACTTTTCAGTGATAACATTATTTGTTGTCAGTGGCCAGTATCAGGTAAATTTTTTTAAATGGTTAAAAAAATGTACAAAAACAGTATTACCAAACAGTGGCCGTTAAGATAATCGGACTTGACCCTGCAGGATTATTTTCTTTGAGCACATAAAAAGTACCCATCTTGTGCTCTTTCAGAAGAACCCGTTTAAACACTACAACTAAAAAGGTATTAAGAAACTTTGACGCCTGTATAAAAGTCGAATAAAGGCGAGTTCGACAGAATGCACCTACCAAAAGCTTTCGACATCCATTAATTATCCCATCTCATCATTTTGAATATATTATAAGCGTTGTAAATTTTAGGTGAAATACCCTGTACTTGTACAAAGTGATTTCTAAGGTTATACTTCTTTTTTAGTGGCATTAAAATAAACAACGTTTTCAAAAAACTTAAAAATAGGCAAGATACAGAAGTAAAAAATCTAAGTGCGGGCCTGGTCATCAAAACGTAGCCTGCTATACTTTATGTTGTTTGTCTTATCTTTTATTACTCATGCAAATTACGGGTCGGTGGTCAGTTATTTATTTGGCAATCCGCGGCGGTGTGTTTTTCTAAAGCAAGTTAATTTTAAATTGGTGACGTGAAAATGGTAAAATTTGAAAACAATGAATAAGTACTTAGATTTAGCTAATTTACAGTGAGTGTCGTCAAAGTGCGGCTGCTGCTTTGAGATTATACGCAGAACGCTTTCCCTTGCGGGTTCATCCTACACCGAGAAGTTTTCTTAATATTATTCAACGGCCAAGTTAGGCAGAACTGTATTTGATCCATAGTGTAATAAATAAATGTAAGTACCGTATTTTTGAGTTTTTTGAAAAAATATATTTGAATATGTTGCTTATTTTAATGGCTTCTATATAATGCTAAAAAAAAGTATCAACTTAGGAATCACCGTTTATATCCAAATTTGCCTATAGAATTGATTAATTCTATGTTTAATGGCACACATAGGACGTTAAGAACAGAATCAGCACCGAATACAGTAAATCTCTAAATCATGTTTAACATGATTTTACGCTTAACTACAAATCCCTTTACTGGATTGCCGTTTGCACAATTTCTAATTCCGTTGCCGTTAGGTTAGATCTTCCTCTGGTGTTAATTTTAATTTAAGTGATAAAACAGCATCTAAGTTAAATAACAAATAACGCCAGTCAGAATTATGTGGGATCACCCGGCTACATTCGCGATCTCCAAAAGACGATTCGCTCCGATAGAGATGGGAATAACTTTACGGCTCTTTCCAATCATGTTTCTTGCTCTTCTAAATAAGATGTATATTTCTGTTTCATTCTAATGTGGTTTTTATGTTATGTTTTTTACTTTGGTTATATCATGAATATTTGATTAATAAAGGCCGACACACAATTAAAAATTATGCAATAAGAAACAAGTAATAAGAAATATATTAATTTTATTTCTATTGCTTATTGCTTAAAACTTAATATCGTAATTATTGATTATTTGTACGTAGCAAAATTTCTGTTACTTATATCGCTTTTTTTTTTTTATGATAACACACCTACACTGTAGAAAATCCTTTAAGGCGCTCTGGGAGCGGTGCGTGTGCAAAGAAAACAATTAACGTTGGTCTTGAAACGTTGAAGATTGTATTCATTGGGAAACATGACCTCAGGAAGATCATTCCACAAAGATGACATTCTCCAGATGAAAGAATTCTTGAACAATGAAGTCCGAGGAGTACTAAGCTGAACAACATATGGATGAGCGGCAGTGGTTCGCCGTGTATTTCTGTTTTGCATTGCTTTAGGTGGAATCAAGTGGGCAATGTCAGTCGAACACCTGCCATGGAAATATCTGTAAAAGAAAGCCAAATCACCAACCTGTCTTCAATGCTCCAGGCTATCGAGGGTCTTGGTCAGCTCGGGGTCGCCGATCAGACGAACGGCTCTCCTTTGAATGGAATCCAGTAGCCGAAGGGTGTGCTTGGGTGCAGAGCTCCAGACATGAGAGCAATATTCTAATGATGGTCGAATCTGGGCTTTGTAGAGTGTCAAAAGTTGATGAGGTGTGTACAACCTTTTGGTGCGGAAAAGTACACCAAGTTTCTGTGCAGCTGTGCAGCTATATCCGGTTCTGAAATGTTAACCTTTTTGGAGAAGACTGCTGCCTGGGTTTTCTTAGCACTAAATTCGACTTGGTTACTGTCACCCCAAGCCAAAACTTCTTCCAGGTCATTGTTGAGGCGCAATACTTCATGCTGCCTGCGAAGATGTGCGTCGGCAGCGGATGTTTGGGGAGTCAAGGTAAAAGATGAGACAAGTGTGTTGTCATCAGCAAAGCTATAAATTGGATTTTGGGTTTTCACTAGAAGGTCGTTAATATACAGTTAAAAGAGGGTAGGCGACAATATGGACCCTTGAGGAACACCGGCATTGATGGTGAAGGTGTCTGAGAGAAACCCGTCAATCGCCACTTGCAGAGAACGGTTCTTAAGGAAGCTGGTTAACCATAAACAAAATCCATTAGGCATACCGTAGGATCGCAATTTACTTAGAAGCCCATCGTGCCAAACACGATCAAAAGCCCTAGAGATGTCCAGTGTAACAGCCCGGGATTCTCCATGATGTTCGATGGTGTTGCTCCAAAGATGGGTGACATATGCCAGAAGGTCGCCTGTTGATCTGGACTTACGAAAACCGTATTGATGGTCGCTGATAATGTTAATCTATCTTATCGCCTAATGCCAATTTTTTGTCTCTGCCTTAAGATAACTCAAAAACAGAAATTATAAAAATATAACAAACCACGGCAGTGGCTAAGAGGTGAGTTACTGGCATTCTACTGTGGCGGTCCGAGTTCGATCCTCGGAGTGGGCATACGTACAATAAAAAAAGTTTGTCCCAAATTTAGCAGATTTAATAAAGCAGGGAATAGTGTAAAATGTCATCTATCATCTTCCAATGCACCCCATTTACGCCAATATTCAGGACGGAGAAGATCGGACATCTCGTAAGGTGCGGAAGAAGGTACACACTCCCCAATCGGTAGGTCATGCAATGGCAAGGGTTGATAGCCCTTGGGGGATGTCGCATGACTTAGGATCGTGGTTCGAAACCCACGTTAAGCTGTAGGTACAAGGGCAAGCTGGCTAAATGTTCGAAAGGACAAGTAGCAATCAGTAACCCAGAATAAACAACAAACAATAAAAACATAACAGTACTTTTTCTTTTAGAATTGTTCTACTGGTGTTAACCGCAAAACGATATGTTTTCAGTTCATATAGTATAAGTTTTTCCGGGTCCGAAATTTAACGATCAAACACAGAAAATCCTCCGCTGCAGGTATCGAGGATGACAAAACGGCACCCACATTATATATTTATACCTCCGTCTATTATGTTAACTTGGTTATCGAAAGAAACACACATCGAAGTTGGAAACTAATAACGCTATCTTATAAAAGAGTGTTTATTGTTTTTTCAGGAGTCAAAAATTAAAGCACAAAAAATTAAAAATCAAAATTGAAATTATTATTCGCAATATTGGCAATTTTTCACCATTAAAATATGCAACTTTGCCTGAATTAACCATCCTCGTATCTTTTACCGTTTTCGAGATCGTGCTCACACAATAATTTGTAGCGCCCTGTATCCATATAAATTTAAACCAATCTAAAAATCTCTAATATGCTATCAAGCATCCTCTTTAAAAATTTTTTATTTCATTTGTTCCTTCCAACAATCCCAATAACTCAAGAAACCACTTAGAAAAGCTTCTCAAAAATAATTATGAATTCCTAGGAGCGTGCATCTGGCTTTAAATTGAAGCTATTAAGCCTGTTTGCATGCTGCCTCTTCTAGGTCAAAGCACATTCGTTAAAGAATCTGCGGAAATATTAAACAAACAGATCGCCTAACGATATGAAATATAGAGTATTTAAAATAAATAATTTAATTTTGACTAATCGTACATGGACTTCTAGGTTCTCCCACTTCTCCCCCTCCCCTACCATGCTCTCCTGGAGTCGGTTCGGGTTTCTTTGGGTTTTCTCGGGTTTGTTGACTTAGCAACGTCCCTTTTCAGGCGAAATACAGATATGTTGGGAAATAGTCAAGGAAATTGGTGTTCATTACTTTAAAAGAGCCTAAGAGTGTAATGAGAAAACTTTCTTTAAAGAATATTGCCACATGATCCCATTAAAAGATTTGAAGGGGTACAGAAGAAAGAATAAAATTAGTTTGTAAATTTGAAGTAAAGTATAAAATATTTGGGATAAACATGATAACCTATTAAATTAATCAATAAAAGTTTTAATTGGAACTAGCTACGTTAAATTCCATTTTTTCTTGAACCGAATTTTAAAAAAATAAGCAAGATGTTGAATCTCTGTGTTGACCAATAGAAAGGTGGTATCTATGTGAGTGTGAGAAGGTTATTTCCATGAAGAAAAAAGAATCGCGAAAATAGATATAAGCCAGTGAAAATCCTAAAAAAAATTACTAAAGTATGTATAAGTATTGTAATAAAATTACAGATAATTATTTTTTTTACTAAAAATAATTTTCTTACATTCTCCAACAGCTGTAGAGTGCAAATTTTAAAAGTTTCCAATAATAAACATGTACAGACTTTGGTTCAAGAGAATGCAATGTTTTTAATATATACAGATATAATTTCGCTTAAATAATCCCTGAAACTATGGTGTTTTTTGGTTAACTTTTACAGAAATGCCAAAAGATCCTTTAGCAGCAAGGGACCGTGGCGCTTTATCGCCTCGTACCCCTTAAACATCTCGAAATATTCCTGACATGAATACTCCACAACACACCACTGGGTATAAGAGTAAAAATATGTAAAATAACCCTTTGAAATACCTACCCAACTAGAAATATCAATGCACCGTTTAAAGCGGTATGCATCTCGATCTAAATTGCTGTTATTAGCTGACATTTCGCTTCTTCTAGGTCAATGCACAATAGTCTAAGAAATTGCCTAGAGATGACATAGCCGGAACATTACAAGTAGGATAAATGATAGAGAATTACCTCTTAAGGGTGTTATATATTCAGTTATGAATAAACCTCACCTCTTAAGGGTGTTATATATTCAGTTATGGATAGACGTGGTTTATCTTTTTAGCTTATCAGAAGAGTCATCAAATTTGGTATTACTGGAAAGCTAAAGGTTCAAAAGTCATGTAATTCTAATTTAGTGCTTTCATTGGGAAAAATAAACATATATTATGTTATATAAACACCAATTTAAATAACTGCAAATGTAGAAAATAAAAAGTTGTGCAACGTTAATATGGCATCTTAAAATCCAGTGCACAGTACGATACGCCATAAAGCGATGGACCAGGAGTGAACACAATATCCACTGGAGTAACAGACAGGGATTATACCACAGCAAAAGCTTTATTGGGGATCCAGACCCAAGACTTACGAAACAGTTGCTTTAAATGAATAGAAATCAACTGAGAACGATTACAGGAATACTAAAAGGACACATGGCTGTCAAGAACCATCTGCCCAGAATGGAACTGTACAATGGAGACGTTGACTGCAGATTATGCGGACAAGACAGGGAAACTGTACAGCACATAGTTTGCCACTGCGAGTCACTAGATCGGAAGGGGCAACAAATACTCGGGTCGCCAAAACTAAAACCAGAGGACATCCTTACCCTTTCCCCAGTTAACCTACAAAAACTAGTGCAAGGAACTGGGATCACGGAGTAGGTGTAACAAATCTTGGCTGGTTGAACATGGGTAATAGGCGTTTACTGCATGCAGCTTGTCTGTTTCATCGAATAGTTCTAACTAAATCCCCTTCGTATTTAAGCAAAAAAATTAAATTTAGGTCAGATGTTCATGCCTTAAATACTAGATTTAGGGATCGTCTAACACCTCCCGCTCACAGAACCGAACAATTTAAAAAATCATTTTCTTACCAAATAACTAAAATTTATAACGAAATTCCCGAAAATTTCAAGTCTAAAAGTCCCACGTCATTTAAGTTTGCATATAAAAAGCTTTTATTAAGTCAACAATAAATTTTTTTGAATTTGCCACTTGTACGGAAAAATACTAGTTTATCTGAACTTCAATGGTTTATCCCCATATAATCTTTATTCAATAATTATAATATTAATTTTATTCATGCCCCACGGTTATTTGCTCCTGAACAAGTAACTGTTTTTTTCCCTATATTATAGTTCTTCTATTTTTTTTTCTCTTGCCATAGCCTGTCTATTGTATATGCTTAAGGTAAAGAACAGGGGGAGTGTATTGCCTCCAGGTTTTTACACTCCTATCTGACCTTCGGCATTTTCCATTAGGTACCTACACTTTAGTACTATTAAATGTATTATAATTATAATGGAAATAAAGACCTCATTTATTTATTTATTTATTTATAACAACCAAACAGAGTGAGCACAATGGGCCAAACCTGGCCTAAGTGTATACGGCACACGGACGGGCCCTCGAAAAAAAAATCTTAAAAACCAAAAGTTGTATCTAAAATGTAAAATATTTTCTTAAGAAGCATAAAAATTGTTTTAAGATAGTGCTCTTACAATTAAGTGAGTTATCATTAGTCTGGAAAGGTCAGAAGCTACAAAAAAAAAGGAAAATTAGGTTGATGAGAGTATCTAAACAATAAAACGACGTATCTGAAAAATAATATAATTTTCTTGAAAATAATAAAATTGTGCTTTAAAAAAGTGGTCCTGGATTTTTAACATATTCCGTATGTTAGTGTCTGTTTAAAGGTTGTAGACAATGACGTTTCTTGAACGGCAGTAGAGTTTTGGACTTGCATTGTCTTTATTTGTTTTGAATTACAACGCTTCAAATGGTAAGTATCTCCAGTCGTCTTCAAATGAATACTGAATTATTATTCATTAGTATTTAACCTAGTATTTGTTACCGAGATAGCGATGCTAATGCATCGAATTTGTAACACCCTGTATACAGGGTATTCCTTAATGACGTGCTAATATTTTAGGGTGTGTTGGTCATTTTTTAAAGAAAAGTTCATATAAACGTATGTCCTAAACGGCTTACATTTTTTGCTACAGGGTGTTGAATTTTTTTTTAATCCGTTTTTTGTAATATCTCCGAAAGTGTTTTAGATAATATTTTAAATTTTGGCAGGTGCTAATCGAACATAAAACCACATGTTTTAGTTATAAAAGTTATTTTTTGTCCCACCAGTGGCGTCCCTGCCAACATGTCCTCTGATATTTTTTAGAAAAAAAAGTGGTACGCCACTGACATTTTTCCATGCGGATATTATTTCTGATTAGCCAGGTCAATTCTGCATAAAAATGATCCCTTGCGTTTTTATCCTCGGGCACACCGTTCTTAATTAAAATAATTAAATTAAATTAGCTTCGTTTTGCATACCTGTTAAGTGAAGGTTTTCATTTCCTACAATTTTTATAAAACAAAATTTTGCATTATCAATGTTAATAATAAATAGTAGAGCTAATTTAATTATTTTAATTAAGAACGGTGTGCCTGAGGAGAAACACGCAAGACATCATTTTTATGCAGAATTGACCAGGCTAGTTAGAAATAATATCCACATGGAAAAATATCAGTGGCGTACCACTTTTTTTCTAAAAAATATCAGAGGACATGTTTGCAGGGACGCCACTGGTGAGACAAAAAAATAACTTTTATAACTAAAAACATGTGATTTTATGTCCGATTAGCACATGCCTAAATTGAAAATATTATCTAAAGATATTACAAAAAGCAAATTAAAGAAAAAAAATTTAAGCCGTTTAGGACATAATATATGTTTATATAAACTTTTCCTCATAAAATGACTTGAGGAATCACATCTTAAAATATTAGCACGTCATTAAGTAACACCCTCTATAGGAAACTTTAATAGATATTCTATAATTTTACGGTTCTTACGTGGACTTATGACCAACGTAAAATAACTCAATTTTACCAAGTTTTTTTTTCTGTAGTGCATGCGACGGTGAACTTAATACGTTTTTACAACATCCGATAATGTAGTAACCTTACTTACTTTACAATTTATTAGCGACTTCTACTAAACCTAAACGAACTTACCATTACTAAACTAAACTAGGAGCTTGTATCTATTATACTTGCAAATTACTTTGATATAGTGGACGGCAGATTTCAATTAAGTTGTGAATTGAAGGTAAATTTTGTCAAATTACCGGAATATGCTAAAACACGAAACCATTTGTTTTATGCACGTACACTTTAATTAGAAGACATTTTCATTTGAATGTTTATAAATACCCCAAGAGAATTTTAATTCATCCTAAAATAAAGAAGCGATTATATTGGAATTAAATACCCAATTATCTCAAAAATATATTAGAAGCCATCAGGTTGTAAAATTCGTTATAAATATTGGCTAGAAGTAATGGTACTTAGCCGAATTGTTAGGATATTTCGGCTCGGATCTAGGTGAGACACTAAATTGTATATTATATAACAAGTGATGAAAGTGACACTTTTCAAACGAGGAGATATTTAGCACGAGGCGTCAGCCGAGTGCGGAAATTCTCGGAGTTTTAGAATAATCACCGTCACACGAGTAATGTACACTATTTTTCCTACCACCACACAGAATTATTAAAAAAGCCTTTGATTTGTGAAAAAACTATTTCAACACTATAGTGTTGGAAAAAAATATATCAACACTTGTGTTGAAGGTAAAAATAAGAACACAAAGTCTTCCTCCACTGTTATATTATAGAATCGTTGTGTGCACTATATTGTTGTGGTTCATTTTATCACCATTTTTTATAGTACCTTTTCATTTCTTAAGACAAGTTTAGGCTCCCACATTCTGTTTTAGGTTATGCAACTAGATATCTTTTGTAAACCCTGACTGAGCAATTAAAATTCTAGAAAATTCCATTAATCCCACATTTTGCTCTGTGACAATAACCCTAAAATTTTTTTTCTCTGTTGTAGCCTTCCGCTTATTCAGAGTAATACCATAACTAATCCAAGTTTTTTTCTGTGGTCTCCATACGCCCCTCTTATTTTTCAATGAACTGTCTAATTTCACTAACTTCACCTAATAATCTGTCTTTTTGGAAAAGCACGCGGTAGCGGTCGAGCTGAAATAAATTTTATTTCTAAAAAGTCTTTAAAATGAAAGATTTTTTTAAAATTCAATTTTTCTATTTTTATTTTCACTATGTTTATTCGTAAACCAATGAGGTAAGATTTTTCTATATTTGGTCACTTGATGTATCCTAAAAAGATGTCTTTTTCTTTTTCAGGTTTACATCCTCACACTTACATCCACTTCTTCTCCATATTGTTTCCCTAATGGCCTAATGACTAGCTAACAGCTTTTTTTTGCTTAAATGTTCATTCCCTTTCACTTCAATCTCATCTTTCGACAGTTTTTTTACACAAAGATGTTAAATCTTTCATTCTACCTTTAAAGTTTCCACAGTGCCTTAAGCCTCAAACCCATATACTTTTCTTATTCACAATGCAATGTGTGTATCGGTTTCCTCACCGTTCCACTCATTTTATACCGAACCTATAATTGTGTTGGTCAGTTAGGGTGATATCTACTGGTCTTTTCTTCCTTTAATTTTTCTCCTGAAGATAAATGCTTCTGCATTCGAAACATGTAGAGAAGTTGATTAAAATATTTCTATAATATAACAGTGGAGGAAGACTTTGTGTTCTTATTTTTACCTTCTAAATTCCCACTCCACTTTAAGTATGGACTATTTCTTCAACTTGTGTTGAAATTAGCATACTTAGGATTATGTTTCACTTAACATCTGGTTTAATAGTTTGTCAAGAGGCTTTTCCTTTATTTGTAGTTTAACTTTTTCATTTTTTCATATTTTATCTATCATAGGAAGAACTAATCCTGGATTGACTTCTAGATTAACCAGAATGAAAATTTTTTAATTTAATCAAGGAATGATGCATTAAACATAAATTTAAAAAATTCACCCAACAAGGAAGATTTCAATTCAAAATAGTTCTATAACATGTTTGTTATGTTTTTAAAAAAAAAAGTCAAATACTCCTGATGGGATTTGAAACTGTGACCTTGCGATCTGTAGGCTAGAACTCTAGTCTCTATGCCACGGCTACCTAGAAATATTTGTTGTTTAATATATGACATTTTCTTCAGCGCGGTTTGTTTTTTCTGGTAATATATTTTCCAGTTTACTATTAACATTTTCTATAATTTCAGATGGTGTATTTTCCCACTCTAGTTCTGAATCACTTGACAAATACATGATAAATAAGTTAAACACTTTATAATTACTGCTTTCTAAAATTTGTTCTTTTTAATAAATAGGGGTTGTCTGTCAAATTGGACTAGGATCTTCATTGATTAAAATTTTAAGCCAGGCTAGGCCTATAACTCCTCTTAATTATTGATAAAACATTAGCTTAAAACTAGTACATTAAGTTCGTGTTGTGTGAGGGGTTTCTAGCCAAATTAACCGTGCTTTTTTCTCATCGATGGCCGTAGAAAAAAATATTATCATAATAAATATATTTGATGTTATAAAAACATTAATTATTTAGGGTCACTCACATTGTATTCCCGATGGAGTTCAATTTGTAGCAAATAACTTGATGTATACTAAGTTGGGCTTAGTGATATAAATTGAGGTTAAGCACAGGGTCCTCTGGAGAGTGCTTAGCTATTGCAGAAATAATTGTCGGTATGTTTGTAGCAATATTCTTGATAGTGGTACTTCGTAAAGTTTATACACAAGTATCGAATGTCCTTGCGTATCACTGTCATTTTTGTATATACGTTTAATAACGTATTAATATTTTTTATTGTTTTTTTATTTCGATAATTCTTGTTGAATTTTATGATCTTCATAGAAATTTAACTTGGTATTCGGTTACTACTGTTTTCTAAGGAAATTTCAAATACCTATCTATAAAATTCTGATTAGTTATTCGTCTCTCTACAACCATTCATCTCTTGGATTATACATTTTATTGCAGATTATAAATCTAGCTTTATATGCATTCAACTTATGAATGCAATATGAACCAAAGTATTTAAATCTTCTATATTATAATAACTATAAAGTGTAGGGAAACGAGACCTGCAAATTAAAGTGTAAAAATGGAATAATAATAATAATAATAATAATAATAATAATAATAATAATAATAATAATAATAATAATAATAATAATAATAATAATAATAAAAGAAGCAGGTGGACGTAATGAGTATTGACTATTGTAAAAAATATAAAATTTTATACAGGGAGCTCACTAAGTTATTATTTTGATATTTTGCAGACTTTACCTGTGTCCTAGGGCGCATTTTAGAAAAATATTTTTGTTTATACATGGTGTTCCAAAAAAGTGTATCGACATAAGGATCTATTTTTTTAAACTACTTGCCATAAATTTAATATTCTTACTTATTTGGATGCCTCTTATAGTAACCTACATACCCTAAAAATTTTAATGAAATCGGTTCAGTATTATAGACGAAAAAAACACTAAGAAAAATCAGTTTTGCACCACTGTTTTAAAAATTAATAAAAAATAACAATAATGCCTCGATATCAAAATTTTACAAAGGTACCGAATAAATAAGGTCAAACAGTCTCGTTAACTAAGTACGGCTTGTCCAAAGTTTAGTTCCAAACTTTGCAAACTTTAAATCAATTTATTTTTCTTATTTCAAATTTGAACCCCTTTATATTATGATGTCATTCGATACAGCAACAGCATTAAAAATCAAACATTTGTCCTAATAACAACCCCATTTCAATTTCTAACGCATCAAAACCTATTTGCAGAAAACTCATTTTTTTAACTATTCCACCAGTCATTATTATAAATAAATATCGAAGGAAAACAATGTATTGGTAGGTATTAACGTTTACTAAAGGGATTTAAAGTTGCAAAGTTTGACACTACACTTTGGACACCCTGTACAATTCGCATTAATCCTTGGTATAATTTTAATAACAAGGCATTATTTTAATTTTTTATTAATTTTTAAAACCAGTGGTGCAAAACTGATTTTTTTTAGTTTTTATTTATTTCTGCCTATAATACTGAACCGATATAATTAAAATTTTAGGAGTATGTAGGCAACTACAAGATGCATCCAAATAAGTAAGAAAATATATGGCATGTTGTCTAAAAAAACATATCCTTATGACGTCACACTTTTTTGGAACACCCTGTATAAACAAAAATATTTTCCTGAAATGCGCCCTAGGATACAGATAAAGTCTGCAAAATATCAAAATCCTAACTTAATTAATAAGTGAGCTAGAGAAGACGGGAGGTGAGGCGCAGGACCCTGTATATATTATTTTATGTGACCTTGCGACTCTTGCGAGAGCTTGGCAAATTATCTTGTATAAAAAGCATGTCATTCCACTATAAGAATAAATAAAAACCAACAGGGATCATTTACATTTCGTGACGACTTTCGCCACATCCCCTAAGCGACGTCTAATTACGATTAGTGTGGCAGGTATGACATAAATTTGTAAAATGAAGCGTTAAAAAGGAAATAGAAGCGTGAGTACTACGTTGCCATGGTAACATCGACCCTTGCCTGGGCCTCGTGGCGGGAGCGCTAGATACTCCTGCAAGCGATCCTGAGCTTCACGGGAATGTCCAGTGACTTTCTAACATATGGACTAAGACGAGAAGAAAAAGTTTTCTGCAAATAAGTTTTGATGCGTTAGAAATTGCGATAGGGTTGTAATTAGGACAAATGTTTGATTTATTATTCTGCATCGAATAACATAATAATATACAAGGGTTCCAATTTGAAATAAGAAAAATAAATTGATTTAAAGTTTGACACTAAAGTCTGGACACCCTGCACAATTCGTATTAATCAAACTTGATTAACAAGACTGGTGGACCTTATTTATTAAGTGCCTTTGTATATTTTAAAAATAAGGCATTATTTTTATTTTTTAATAATTTTTAAAACCAGTGGTGCAAAACTGATTTTGCTTAGTATTTTTATTTTTTTTCGCCTATACTACTAAACCGATTTCATTAAAATTTTGATGGTATGGAGGCAACTATAAGAGGCATCCAAATAAGTAAGAACATTATTGCATGTAATTTTAAAAAATTGGTCGTTATGACGTCACTCTCTTTTGGAACACTGTATAAACAAAAATATGTTCCTGAAATGTGCCCTAGGATACAGGTAAAGTCTGCAAAATATCAAAATCCTAACTTAATTAATATGTGCGCTAGAGATGACAGGAGGTGAGGTGCAGGACCCTGTATATGGACAGTTAGAGCAAAAAGGGCACAAATTTCATACAGATAATCCTATAAGGTGTATTTGTAAGTCTTACAGATATATTTGGATAACCTGGTTGATTTTTAACACTAATAGAGCAAATAAAAAAAACTTTTAGGATTTCCCTATGTCTTAGAGTAACAATGTCTACCCTATATCTTATAACAGATATTCCTTACTAAAATAAATATAGTAAAGAAGAAGATTTTCCTTTTCATTTCGCCAGATCCATCTCTAGACGCGTTTCGTCATATCATGACTCATCAGTAGAGCTAGGATCCGACGAAAAGAAAAGGAAATAAATATGTTTTTCTTTAAACGTCATATAAGTGATAACTTACGTGACGTATCTCAATGACATTAAATTTCATTCATATGACTAGGAGTATAAGTACTTTTACTCATAGGCGTATAAATACATTATATTGAAATATTTGTTTTGATAGATGCCCAATAAGTACGTATCCATGATAACGATACCAAAAAGGGAATATACCGTGAAATAAGTTAAAATTCAATCTTGCTATCTTCATTAAAAATTCGTTTTTTTTATTTAATTTAAAATATGATGCACGTTTGAAGAAAAAATAGTACATGATATTTGGAGAATAAGATACTTTATGTGCTTCGCATGAATTGTCTGAAGAACGTAGCTTTCCACGCTCAGCACATAAAGTAACTTTTATTCTCCTAATATCATAATGTACTATTATAAAATAAATCAATTATTCTTAAACTTTCCTAATATTTTTTCCGCAAGACAATGCATTTTTTTGACTTTTCAGTCTATCTATAAAACTAGAAAGTCCTTGGTGTCATTTGATACGCAGCGTCCTTTTAAAAACCATTACGAGACGACACGCGTTTTGAATTTTTCTGTTTGCAGATGTCCGTCTCTTTGGTGTCACGGATTGCCCTGGGATAGTATTTTGTTCCCGTTACAAGTAAAATGAATTAAAAAACTTTTTGAAAGTAAAAAATAGGTTGAAAAATATAATTAACCAGAATTAACGTTTTAAAATATATGCAAAATTCTAATGGACGTTCGGTGTTATAAAAAGGACTTTTATAAATGCTAAATGCCCCTTTGGTGTTATGTATACCGAGTGAACGCTTCATTTCAGAAACATAAGAAACGCTAATGCTTAAAATACATTTTTATGGCTAATTAAAGTTTTCTCGTACATAAGATGTTACGCAACATTTTACGTTTGTTGAAATATGTTTTTTCTGAGGGCCCGTTCTTGTGACGAATGAACTTAGGCCAGGTTTGGCTCATTGGCTATGTTAATATGTTTTTTTGGCTTTGAATCTAAAGGGCACACTCCAAAAGTTTAAAACTATGATATCTTTAAAAATGTTATCCATATACGCTGAATTTTAAATGTTTACCCGGTATACATTGTACCCTCCGGTCCCCCTAAACTTTTTTAATTAAGTTTAAAAGGATTAGCACGTAGGGTTGTAATTAACCTAAAATTTTACTTAAGTTTTATTAGGAGGGTAAACTTGACCAAGTTAGTTTGGAAGGGAGACTACTTGGTTTACGAGAGAGACCCTTATAACAACATTAAGCACACTTTTTCGAGCCCTATGAATACATCGTCGAGACAATGGATAAAATATAAGTCAGGTCAAGGTCTTTAGGAACCTTTTACATTTAAAAGCGTTAGTTTGTATCCAAAAATAGAATGTGTAAGAATTTAAAAGTTATTATAGAAACACTGCTTATACAGGGTGTTACTTAATGATATGCCTTAATTTCAATATTGTTTTTATTAATATCTCGAAGCTTCTTGTGCCGATTTTGTTGAAATTTGGCACTATTGTTTATTGTAATAAGGTGCTAAGTTAGCACTAACTAAAAGATAATTATGAGTTCCAGTGGCGTCCCGGGGGGCAGTCTCACGATTAATATTGACAAAGAAAATGTACGCTACAGAGTTTTGAAAATTTTTATATTTTTTTCAGATTAAGCAGCTAAAAATACAACTTTTTGTCTCTTGATATGTTTTTGTATCTTACTTCGTTTTCGAGAAAAAAAATAAAAACAATTGTATTGCAGTCGAAAATTTATTAAAATGAAATCAAATTAACGTTGATCGTTGCTTGTCAATGTTCTTTGGTTATTATTGCCCATTTTAGCATATTAGCTCGTCAGTATTTAAATTATTACTTAAATCGTTGGATAAGTCGTGGAGGACCACCAAAATTATTCTGGCCACGTAGATCGTCTGACTTGAACACCCTAAATTTTTATTTGTGGGGGCACCTAAAATCATTATTTTATGTAACACCAATTAGCTCAGTAGAACAACTAAGGAATACAATTGTTGAGGGATGTGGCGCCTTCATTTTTGACTTGAGGAAAAAACAAAAACATTATATTTAAATTAACTGAATATTATCCATAAAACTACCTTTTACTTACCTTGAATCGGCATTGTTTTTTTTTCATAAAATTATTCAAATATTTTAGATGATTGACGAGAAAAACGAGAGGTGTCTGTTAGCAAAATATTATAAATAGCACGGCTGGCAATAGGTCTTCCATTAAATCGATAAAAAGTTGTCACATGCTCGACACACATATTCTTTTTAATTAACTAAAACAATTTATTACATAAAATAGGGTGCTGAATGAGGTACAGGGTGTGTCAACGATAGCGGAAAGTTAATTTTCTCCTTTATCTTAAGAATAAGATAAAAATTTGAAATACAAAAGTTGTAGAGACCATTGAGGTGTGCACATTTTAAAATAATACTTGAGTATACGGGTTGGGTCAAAAAAACGTGGCGAATATAACTTATTTAAACGAAACATCCTATACAGGGTGTTACAAATTCGACATGCCAGCATTGGAATCTCGAAAACCATAAGAGTTAGAGAAATGGTTAAATGGGGGCAAAGTTGTGCAATTCGGTGCTGATTATAATGCCGCTTTAAAAGTTTTCAAATTCCTAATACTTCCGATTTTATTCGAAAAAAACCGAAATTTTGCAAAATCGTTTTTATTTTTTCCTAAGCTCAATTGACTAGCTATTTAAAAATAAATGACACTTTGTCATTGCCACTTTTTCTCCTCTATTAAATAACGTTACTAAACTAAAGATCCGCCGTTTCGTCTCTGAGCGGCCACCACCAACTTTACTTTTTTAAATACGGACCTGGATTTTTTGTAACCGATTTTTAAACTCTCCTACCCTCAAAATATAATGGCTATATTACTTTCTTATAATGATGAGTTGTAATTGCTTATTTTTTAAAATTCATATTTTTCACAATTCTTGTCAGTCCGGTGCTGGCAACGAATTACAATATTAATTGAAAACTTTATGTATGTATGTTTGACATAATGTTATATGTCTAAATTTAATAGTTTTTGAGATATTGACGTTTAAAATATGGCATTTTCGGACTTTGACAGGCTGTAACATTGTAACGGTTCATCTTCGAGAAAAGTGGGTTCCACCTTCCTATCTTAATGCTTATTTTCTATCTAAAAATTATAACTTCCGGTTTAATATGTTAAACTGTAAAACCGAGGGTAAAACCGTTTTTTTGGTTTAACATGGTTAATCGGAAGTTGGCTTTTTTGGATAGAAAATAAATAACTATGATAGGGAAGTGAAAATAATTTTTGTCTAAGACTAACCGTTCCAATGTTGCAGCCTGTAATTTCTGAAAATACCATTGTAATATGAGGGTAAAACACTCTGTATTAGTATATTGTATTAGTGTTCTAATTAGTTATTATGATTAGCTAGTATAACAATACTGTCGATATAACAAATATGTAATATAAACATTTAGCGTAAGTGGAACAACTATGTATGTGGCGACATGGACTAAGATTCAGAATATAGTTTGATGTTGAATATGAAACACCGTTTTCTTTGAACCCTTTGCTGCCACCTATCTGAACATCAAATTATTACATGGCGATCCTGCCAGCCAAAAAACCTTAAGAAGAAAAGCACTTATATGGAATAAAATGGGTAGTGCCAAGTCTAAAGAGAAAATAACCAGGCCTCGAATGGAGACAGAGTACATTTTGATAACACTTGTAATAGCCGTTATCCTTTGTATCATATATAGTTAGAATTACCAAGAACGAGTTGAAGAAAATCAAGGGATGAATTGGTGACGAAGCAAGCAGTATACTATTTTTTAGGTTCTTTTTAGGATTATAAAGATGGAGTTTTGGAGCTTAAAATTGTTACATGGTTTTATTATACTTATGGTTTATTACACTTATGGAAAAAGAAGACGGAAAATGGACATAAGAAACAAGGAAATTTGTAAAAAATAGAAGAAAAAAAAATATAGACTCGGTTATAATTACCAAATTAGTGATTAAAAAGAAACATTTACTAAGTAAGTTATAGAATTAAGTAAATTGTATTGAAATAGGGACCTATTTAACAAGTACTTTGCTATTAAATAATTAGATTAGAGAGTATTCTAAGAGTGCTATAGAGTGCTGTATAAATTTTAATAAACAAATCGCGGAAGGTTTAAGTAGTGATAACCAAAATGAAGTATAAACCGGGATAACCACGCGAAAAATATACATTCAAATATGTCGGCTTTTGACCTGAAAGTGGCCACGAGCCTCTTGCCTGTAATGGATGACTCGGAAGCTATTACACATAAACTAATCGACGCGGCAGAATTTTATCATTCTATGCTTAACGATGATGGCAAGCCTATTTTAATTAAATTCATTCTGAAAACACGAATTTCAAATAATGCGAAATTGAGATTAAAGTCTAGTTACGATTCTATGGATTCATTATTAGGAGACATCAAAAAACATCTTTTAACGAAACAGTCAGATACCGCCCTTCAGGCAAAATTGTTTTCCGCCAAGCAAGGCCATAGTACTGTTTCTGAGTTTGGTAAAAATCTTGAAGATATCTTAGTAAATCTGACAATTTCTCAAGCAGACGGTGATTCAAGAGCTTTTGATATTTTAAGACCAATAAACGAAAAAATCGCTATAAAAAGGTTTACAGGTGGCCTTAGAAATCATAAACTCAGCACAATCATATCTGCTAGAAATTTTGAATTTTTAAAGGATGCAATTAGAGCGGCGCAAGATGAAGAAATTTCCTCTCAAAGCAGTAATCAACAAATTTTCAATATGTTTAGAGGAAGAGGAAACAACAGAAATTTTTCTGCAGGTTTTAACAAAGCTAGAAACTCTGGAAGACATTTTAATAACAATTTCAATAGAAACGTAACTAATAGAAATAACAATTATGTTTCTAATTATCAACAAAATAATTCTCGCTTTGGTAATGGTAATAGCAATCCGCAAAGTCAGCGTTTTCAGGGGGGACACCGAGGACGTTCGTTTACTCGCGGTTATTATGGAAATTCGCGGAGACAAATAAATTTTGCTGATCAAAACTTTAATGCAGGTCAGGAAACGTTACCGTATGATGATTCTAGAGAGAAAACAATTTTTGTCCCTAAAGTAGAAAATAGTTGTAATAATATTTTTACTTACTCCGAAAATTGCTCAAATTCAGTTTCTTTTAGAGTAAACAACAAAAGTTTAGGATTCTTAGTAGATACGGGAGCGTCATTGTGTGCGCTTAAGTTAGAGCATTTAGACGCAAGTATACCTTTACATAAGGAAAATCTTGAAATTAATGGCATAGGTGGTAGAGTATGTTCCGTAGGTTATGTATACTTAAATCTCGCTATAGGAAACATAGAATTTAGGGAAAAGTTTTATGTATTTGATTCGTTGGAATGTCATACCGATGGTATAATTGGAAGAAATTTTTTAGGGAAATATAAAGCTAAATTAAACTACGAGGAAAATACTTTAGATCTTTTCAATGAGGGAAAGAATGTAATTTTAGACTTAAATGCTTGTTGTAGTCATATATTAGTGTTACCTGCAAGGTGTGAAAGTATTCAGTACCTTGAGACAGGGTTAAATGAGGAATGTGTTGTTATGCCAAGTGAGTTATGCCAGGGTGTGTTTGTAGCAGGAGTGATTGCACAACCAGTGAATGGGAAAGTTCCGGTTAAAATTTTGAATACACGGGAAAGTGAAGTACGCTTGAGAAATTGCTTACCTAAAACTGAGAAGCTCAGCAGTTATGATTGTTGTCAGTTTACTTCTCAAAATATTTCAGTTAATCGAGTAAAACAGTTATTTGACATGCTTAAACTTACCTACTTGAATAAAGAAGAGAAAGATTCAATAGATCAATTATGTGCTAAATTTGCAGACATATTTCATATGCCTGGGGATAAATTATCTGTAACAAATATTTATAAACAGTCAATTCAAGTCAAACCGAACACTCAACCAGTTTATATAAAACCTTATAGACTGCCTCAATCCCAGAGGGAGGAAATAAATAAGCAAATTTCCCAAATGTGCGATAATGATATAATTGAGAGTGCGCAGAGTGAGTGGTCGTCGCCTGTTTTACTGGTACCGAAAAAGAGTGAGACATCAGGAGAGAAACGTAGCAGATTGGTTTTAGATTACAGATTTTTAAACCGTAGTTTAGTAGATATCAAGTGGCCTATTGCAAATGTGGTTGATATTTTGGATTCTCTTGCGGGAGCTCTTTATTTTTCGCATTTAGATCTAAGTCAGGGGTATTATCAAGTGGAACTAGATGAACAAAGTAGAAAATTGACAGCCTTTACAACTGATCGGGGGCAATGGCAAATGAAAAGATTGCCCATGGGGCTAAAACTTAGCCCCAGTGCCTTTTCTAGGATAATGACAGTTGCAATGGCAGGTCTAAACTACGAAAAATGTTTTGTTTACCTTGACGATCTAATAGTATTCGGGAGAAATCTTAAGGAACACAACAAAAACCTTATGGACGTTTTTACTAGACTTCGTAAAGTAAATTTAAAACTAAATCCTTTAAAATGCGAATTTTTAAGGAAAGAAATTCTTTATTTAGGTCACATTATTAGTGATAAAGGAATATCTCCTGATCCTGAAAAAATTAAAGCTTTAGACGAATATCCCGTTCCAAAAAATTCAGACGAAGTTAAACGTTTCGTGGCTTTTGCAAATTACTACAGAAAGTTTATTCCGAAATTTGCGGAGCTATCTGTACCCCTAAACAAATTGTGCAGAAAGTATGCAAGGTTTGAATGGACGGATGAATGTAACAACTCATTTAAAATCCTAAAGAACGCACTAAGTCAATATCCAGTATTACAGTATCCTGATTTTGCAGAGAAAAATGAATTTATACTTCAAACTGATGCGTCAAAGTCAGCTATTGGAGCAGTACTCTCAAATAAAAATAATAGACCAGTGGCGTACGCCAGTAGAAGTTTAAATAAAGCGGAAATAAATTACCCTATTATTCACAAAGAACTTTTAGCTATCTACTGGGCTGTAAAGCATTTTCGGCCTTATTTATATGGACGCAGATTTAAAATAGTAACTGACCATAAACCTTTATTATACTTATTTAGCCTTACTGACCCATCCAGCCGGTTAACAAAATTTCGATTAGGCCTTGAGGAATATGATTTTTACGTTGAGTATGTGAAAGGAAGTGAAAATGTCACCGCGGATGCATTATCAAGAATTATCTTGACATCTGAGGAATTGAAAAGCATGAATAATGACATGATTGCTGTTTTGACCAGAGGACAGTGTAAGAGTATGAAAGAGCAAGATTGTGTGTTGGACAAGGATAACCTTAATGTTTGGCCTGATCAACCAGATATTGTGGAAGTTCTTAAACAACCTAAAAATTGCACTGAGTTAGTTTTAACGACATCGTCCAAAATAAAAACATTGTCAAAAGATATAACTGAACACTTGGGGAGTTTTTATTATGTTCCATTGCAACTTAGTTTGTACTTTAGTCAAAATACTCGATCGGCATTGGCGCGAGACGAAATGCTGAGAGATTTGGCCAAAATAACTAAGAAAGCAAATATAAATGAATTATATATTTTAAAAAATGAGAAAAATAAAATGTTTATTAAATGGATAGGTAAGGAAATAAATAGTAATCCTAATTGGGGGGGCCCCCGTATAAATATTGTACAAGGAGCTAGCAAAATAATAGATAATGATGAGAAACGAATTATTTTGAATGATTTTCATTTACTTCCCACAAGTGGACATGCAGGCATAAATAGAATGACAAATAATATAAAAAAGTATTACTTTTGGCCAGGTCTAGATAACGATGTTGCAGACTTTGTAAGAAAATGTGACACTTGTCAAAAACAAAAGCATTGCAATCGTTATACTAGACAGCCCATGGTTATTACGTCGACAGCCAATTATTCTTTTCAAAAAGTATATTTAGATATTGTAGGACCACTACCAACAGATGTAAATGAATTTGCATACATCCTGACTTTACAGTGTGAGTTAACAAAATTTGTGGAAGCATATCCTATAAAAAATAAAGACACCGTATCTGTGGCAAAATCATTTGTGGAAAATTTTATCTTACGATATGGAATTCCACAGGAAATTGCAACGGATAGGGGTTCTGAATTTATTTCTTCCACTATGAGTGAGGTTTGTAAGCTTTTAAAAATAAATCAAATTTATTCCACGGCATACCATCATGAAAGTATTGGTTCTTTGGAAAATTCACATAAGGTATTGGGTGCCTATTTAAGAATTCAATCCGAAAATAATGATGCAGCGTGGAGTACATGGATTCCTTATTGGTGTTTCTCTTATAATACTACAGTCCATACTGAAACTAAATATACTCCTTTTGAACTGGTCTTTGGAAAGAAATGTCAGATTCCTAATAATCTAAATAATATGTTAGAACCCATTTATAACTTTGAGAATTACCCTATTGAGTTAAAGTATCGGTTGCAAAAGGCTCATGAGGATGCAAGAGCTAACTTATTACATTCAAAATTTAAAAGAAAGCAAAGTTATGATGAAAAAATTAAACCCATTCAATACAAAAAAGGCGATTTAGTACTGGTAAAAAATGAAGTGGGAAACAAAATCGCAAGTCCTTGTTTTCTTGGTCCTTATTTAGTTATCGAGGATGAATCTCCAAATGTAAAACTAATGAAAGGTAATAAGGAGATTGTAATCCACAAAAATAGAACTAAGTTATATCATAGTTAAGTAATTTCTAGGTAATAATTTAGTAGTAAGGAATCGGCCGGCCCTACTTTCGTATTCTTCTCTATCTGCTATTTATTCTAGGTCTGACTACTCTAATTTTCTTCCTTTTCTTTCTTCATTTCTTGAATTCTTATTGACTAAGAAAATGTTTGTTATAAGTATAGTTATTATTTCACATGAGTTAATTACTTTCATATTATAATTAGCAGGAATTTCCATTTGAAAACAAAGTGTAAATTCCTTAAATTGCCCGGGGAGGTGTAATATGAGGGTAAAACACTCTGTATTAGTATATTGTATTAGTGTTCTAATTAGTTATTATGATTAGCTAGTATAACAATACTGTCGATATAACAAATATGTAATATAAACATTTAGCGTAAGTGGAACAACTATGTATGTGGCGACATGGACTAAGATTCAGAATATAGTTTGATGTTGAATATGAAACACCGTTTTCTTTGAACCCTTTGCTGCCACCTATCTGAACATCAAATTATTACACCATATTTTAAACATCAGTATCTCAAAAACTATTGAATTTAGACACACATGAAATTTAGAAAATAAGCGTAGAATTTAGTGGGTAATCAGAAAATAATACATTTTATAGGGTGTTCCATTTAAAAAAAAATAGTTTTATTCGCTACGTTTTTTTGGGCCAACCCATTTACTCCAATATAATTGCGATCCTACGGTATGCCTTCCTTAAGAACCGTTCTCTGCAAGTGGCGATTGACGGGTTTCTCTCAGACACCTTCACCATCAATGCCGGTGTTCCTCCAGGGTCAATATTGTCGCCTATCCTCTTTTTACTGTATATTAACGACCTTCTAGTGAAAACCCAAAATCCAATTTATAGCTTTGCTGATGACAGCACACTTGTCTCATCTTTTACCTTGACTCCCCAAACATCCGCTGCCGATGCACATCTTCGCAGGCAGCATGAAGTATTGCGCCTCAACAATGACCTGGAAGAAATTTTGGCTTGGGGTGACCGTAACCAAGTCGAATTTAATGCTAAGAAAACCCAGGCAGCAGTATTCTCCAAAAAGGTTAACATTACAGAACCGGATATAGTCATGGCAGGACACGCAATTCCCCTTGCACCGTCAATTAATTTGCTGGGGCTCAATCTGGGAGGTAATATGTCTTGGCATGATCACGTTGCCGCAATTGCCAAGACAGCTGCACAGAAACTTGGTGTACTTTTCCGCACCAAAAGGTTGTACACACCTCATCAACTTTTGACACTCTACAAAGCCCAGATTCGACCATCATTAGAATATTGCTCTCATGTCTGGAGCTCTGCACCCAAGCACACCCTTCGGCTACTGGATTCCATTCAAAGGAGAGCGGTTCGTCTGATCGGCGACCCCGAGCTGACCAAGACCCTCGATAGCCTGGAGCATCGAAGACAGGTTGGTGATTTGGCTCTCTTTTATAGATATTTCCATGGCAGGTGTTCGACTGACATTGCCCACTTGATTCCACCTAGAGCAATGCAAAACAGAAATACACGGCGAACCACTGCCTCTCATCCATATGTTGTTCAGCTTGGTACTCCTCAAACTTCATTGTTCAAGAATTTTTTCATCTAGAGAACGTCATCTTTGTGGAATGATCTTCCTGAAGTCGTGTTTCCCAATGAATACAATCTTCAACGTTTCAAGACCAATTTTAATCGCTTTTTTCGCACTCGCACCGCTCCCAGAGCGCCTTAAAGGATTTTTCCTACAGTCCAGGTGTTTTATCATAAAAAAAAATTATCTAATTCTTAAGATAAGGGCGAAAATAAACTTTACTCTATCGTTGACTCACCCTGTACAAGGGACCCAAATAAAAATGGCGTGCCCAACGTAAGACGGCTTAGACATTTTCTTAATTTTTTTAATATGAAGCCCAAAATTTGAACTGGAGGATAAGGAGACGTGGGTTTCGGCTTTGAACAGTTAAACAATTTTTTTTATAAGCATTTAAATATCCAAACCCCAATAAACCTTTCAAAATATTTGCCAGCGAGACCTTATCTTAACAAATTCAGAAGAAACGTCATAAAATTTAATTACAACCCTTCCTTTTACCAAAGTAAAAGCTTATCTAATTAATAAATTCAAGGTGTATATTTTACCACTTACACCACCATACAAATTAGCAGCAATACAATATAGAGAATTAATGATTCCCCTGAGCCCAGAGTAGCAGGTAAAGTTCGAAGTTCAAAAGGAGTTGATTAAAGACGAACAACTCGGTGTCATATTTTAGCAAAAGTTTTAAGAACAAGGTATACGTAGAATGGGATGCTTTAGATATCGGTAATAGGGGGTACATCCTGATTTAAACAGTAATGAAAGTTATAAAATGTATATCATGTTTCAAACAGTGATGATGAAAATTATAAAATGTATATCATGTTTCAAGCAGTGATGGTAAAAGTTATAAAATGTAGATCATGTCTCAAGCAGTAATGACAAAATGTTCTATAATAACAGTAAAAATTGTAAACTTCCTGATTTTAAAACTTTAATACTATTTTTCTCCTGTACTATTTTAAGTTATTAAGTTTCATTTTTACAAAGTGAAATTTATGAAATATACTGTTTGCTGGCACAATTATTTTGCGATGTTCAATTCGAAAGCGTCTTTATGTGCGATCTATTGATTTTTGAGCATTGTTCTCGGTCCAATTTATTTTATAACAAAGGCAAAGTGTCAGGGATGTTGTTTTTGTTTTATCGATTACGAGAGAAACCTGTTGCTAGCAAAGCTATTTAAACACGTTAAATTCATTTCTAAAATCCTTTAAATATGCCTAAACAATTTTAAAACTTCTCATTTTTTGATCTTTTACATTATTTGATAAGGAAATAATATTTTTTATAGGTTTTGTTAGTCTATACCCTTGTCTGCACGTCGGCCTTGCTAAATTTATTTGGTTATATAGGGTCTCCCACCGGGAACCGAATCGATCTATATATAGAAAACTATACATAGGAAAATTTTGAAAATTTGACAGTATGCTGATGATGATGGGGGCGACCGGGCTAAAATATTTTCATAATGGTGGCACTTTCGGTTATACCGGAAGTAAGTGTCAACTTGCTTATTTTAAATAGGATACCCTATATATTATTACATTTTTGCATTCTACGCAAGATTCTAGGCAGATTTTCTATACCATGTCCTATACCTATGTCTAAACGTTTTTGACATATTTGAATTTTTATGTCAAAAATGACGTTTGCAAGCATTAGAATAACTATCAATTTTTTCTATAAAGAAGCCTTATTTATTTAATTAGAGTGGGATTCCTTGTTATAAAGGATCTGCTTTAATAGATTTTTTATAATATTTTGATAACTATTAATACAGGGTGTTTAAAAAATAAGATTAAAAATGAAAATGAAAAAACTGTCAAAAATCCAGATTTTCAAATGGAAACACCCAAATTTCATAATTATTTCTTATTTAGCATTAAAAATAATGGTAAGTTTGTATAAGGTTGTAAATCCCAAAAATTCATAGTTTTCGAAATATTGCCAATTTAATATTTTTATATGGGGATTTTGCTGCAGATTTTAAGTTCAGTTACTATTAGTTGGCTATGACGGCGTTGAAAAACAAAAACAAAATTTGGTTTCACATCAAAACCTTTCAATTGTAAGTATCTTCACTCGTCTTCAGGTGAATACTAAATAAGTAAAGTAACTACAGCTCTATTTATTCAAGTTAGATACACTGGAGCATAACTGAGATGGGTGCAGTCGTGGGTTCAGTTCGTATGCGGTATTTTACGCTTACATCTACTTAACAAAGGTTTCCAGATATTTCTTATATCTAATGTGGACTTACTAAAACAATCTGGGTTCTGGTATATGGTAGCATGATCTGCCTCTTCCTCCAATGTGGTTTTTATGCAGGATTTGAGCTTCTGTCCACTGACCGTGCGTCCAGGTATGGTCAGCTGTCCCTGATTTTTCGGTTTCTTCTTTAAACGTGTTGTTTCTGTGTTCCTTGATCCTAGTTTCAAGTGGCCTTAGAGTCTCACCAATGTAAGATCGGCCACATTCGCAGGGGATCTGGTAGACGCAGTTTTTCCTGTCTTTTTGACTTGTTGCGTCGTCCTCGTCAGGTGGCTTCTTAAAGTATCTTTCGAGCTGAATACCGTATTGATGTTGTATCGTTCTCCTAGTCTTCTAATTCTCTTAAATACTCCTTTGACATACGGAATGTTGAGGGTTGATTGTGACTCTATTTGGTTCTTTTGTGTATTTGGTCGATTCTTGTGATTTTTCAATTGTTTATCAACTAAATGCATGGGGCCATTTTTGTTGAGGTCGGGCTTGATGTAGTTAGTTTCTTCTTTGAGGGCTTTATGTGAGTTACAAATGGTAATTGCTCTATCCACAAGCGTTCTTACTATACCATGTTTTGGGCTGTTTGAGTGATTTGGAGTGTCACATTCAAGAAACATCATTGTCTCCAACCTTTAAACAGACACCAAAAACTGACATGTATAAAGTCCCAATAAATTTGATAATATTTTTTGAAATCGTATGTCAAAATTAAAATAAATTATTGCTTTTAATTAAAAATTATAAACTTGACTAAACCACAAATTAAATTAATCTATTTATAATTGAAAACATCCTGAGAACACCAAATATTAAATCAAATAAATCTGATTAACCATATTCAATTACATGATAATTACGTTTATGTAACCCTATATGCCTTGTTATATTTATGGTTACAAAGTTAAACACAAATAAAGGAGTACGTTTGAATTTCGATTTCTAAATATTTATGTTAGTGTGTCTATAACAGTCTTTTCGGGTTCGGCTATAATAAAATGTGATTAATAAAATTTAATTGAATAAGTATTATATTATAATCATCATTGAAGAACTAAAGGTTGTTATATATTTTTAATTTAGGACTTGTTGTTGTTTGGTAATAAATTCTTAAATATAAAATATTTCATTGGCTATAAATTGATAATATATATTTCGATAATTCATACTCGTCTCTATGAATAATTGGTAGAGGTTATTTAATATGTCGAACAGTATAATATTGGGAAAATTTAAAAATATCAAACTCGAAATTTCTAGATTCGTTAGGAAGAATAATCGAATCAACTGTTACGCTATTATTGGAGCAATCCCTCGAAATGTATCAATAATGAAGGAGAGCAAACAAGAAAGAAGTAAAAGCCCAACCAATTCATGATGGTAAAAAGGACTACAAGTCAAAATACGTGCGTAGTTTCCAAAACACATTTTATATAAAATTAACTGATTTGGATTTACGACTGTTTTTTGACCGACGGGATAAATTTATTCGACAGATACGTGTGACGAATATGAATGTTAAAAAGGCCAATTTCTTGATTTAAAGTTATGTTTGACACAAGAAACCTAAAGAAAATCAAAATGGGATTTACAACTATTTCATCTCTCTGGTGTTATTTTTTTTTAAATAAGCCTTCGAAGCAATAGTCCAACACTATTATCTGTTTATAATTTTTGGTATTTGCAATAAATTATATTGAAAAGTTAAAGACATTAAAATAGTAGAATTAGTGTCCGTTAAAATATATAAACAAAAGAAGCTTAGCGGCAATCGGACAGAGTAGTGCGTCTATCTTTTGCGTTAAAGTACACAGGGACTCCAAAGGTAATGGAATCCCTGGGGCACAGGTAGACAATGACAGGCTATTTCGTTCTTGTTAGAACTCATCAGAAAATCATAAGCCGTTCCGTGCTTGATTTATTTATATTTCTACGTTTTCACGTTAGATGGCTATATCTTTTGCATTGAGTTGATTCCTTATGATGGCGTTATTGGGTTTTCATCGCGTTTTTATTTCTTAAAAACGCCTTGAAAAAACAGGCTCGCTGTACTGGGGGTCGCTTACGGGTTATGACTTTCTGATGAGTTTTAACAAGAACGAAACAGCCTGTCATTGTCTACCTGTGCCCCAGGGATTCCATTACCTTTGGAGTCCCTGTGTACTTTAATGCAAAATATAGATGCACTACTCTGTCCGCTTGCCGCTAAGCTTCTTTTGTTTGGTTAAAGACATTGTTATTTAAGTCAGATCAGCAAGATTTATAATTATATAATAATATGTATATCATATTTCAATCAGTGATGACAAAAGTAATAAGATGTATATCATATTTACATCAGTGATGAAAAAAATTATAAAATGTATTAGGTGAAGTGGGGTAATTGGGGATTAAAAATATAAAAGGTCGCCTTTGAAACTATATAACTTTTTTTTTAAATCGAGTTACAGAGATGCGCTTTAGACAGAAAGTAATTAGTGATATTTACAATTACAACAAAATTTGTTTAATTATTTACCCAAGAATTTCATTTAAACAAAAAATTGTTATGAAAATGTACCCATAGAACGCACTTGCCCCAGGTACTGGGGTAAGTGGATTTTCAACTTATAAATCGCGTTTGAGTAATGTTATATTCAACTGGAGCAAATGGGTTAATCTATTGCGACTTCCCCAACAACAGGCTTTTTCAGATTTAAAATATTCCTAAAAATTAAAAAGTTTATGTGTTAGAGATTTCTTCTTTTATAACTTTTTTTTAAAACTACGTATTACGGTTTTTAAGTTTTCATTTACTTTATAGTTTTTGCAGATTACGCACAATCTCACTTTTCAGCTCCTTAAAACTTTTCACTTTGAATTTTATTAATATAAAAAATGTAAATGGGACAAGTGGGAACTAATCCCCATTTACCCCACTAACAAAAAAAGCGGGGCAAGTGGGAACTATGGATTTAAAAATGAAAAATTGAAATGTTAAAAAAATACAAGGGATAACGTTAGTGATTACCACTTTGAGGATGTAAAAACTTTGAACCTAAGTTTTAAATAAGTACAGATAAAAAATTTTAAACATTTTTTCCGTAACTTGTAACTATAGACGAAGTTTAGATACATTTGACATAAGCTGTGTTACTTTAAAAAAAAAATATTAAAATTTGTTTAACAATATGTTGGGGTCCATAAGAGTCCAAAAAATCATTTTACTGTAGTTTTAGGTTTTAAAAGTTATTTCTTTAAAAAAAAACCACATACCCCACTTCACCTTATCATATTTTAATCAGTAATGACAAATGTTATAAAATGTATATCATATTTCAATAAGTGAGAATAAATTCATAATTACCGATAATATGGGTATGGCAGGTTGAATTTACTTTATACCATACATACTTTAAAATTAAACAAATGTTTTTCGGCTACAACTTAATAATGGTACAGCAAAAACTGGCTGTATTTTTCATTGCCGTTTGAAAAATATTGTTTTGTTGCTGCCTGGTTGACTATCACAAAATGCTGATTTTATGTTATTGTTCCCATAGCGTTTCATAAAACTTTTATAAAAAGAACTTTGTAGTCGATAAAACAGATGGTAACGAGAATAATATTTGCTTCTCTAAAATTTAGGTCTTTGTTCAGCCGGGAAGTCTAGAATTGAAAAATAAACTACAACGAATAAAAAATGTTCAGTCTTTTACCTAATGTTATATTTAATAATAAATTTCGTTCAATACCATAAAAAAAGTAAGAGAGGCAATATGCCAAGTTAATGCGATACACGTGTAACAAAGTAACCCAGAAAGTTTTTCTGCAGACTTTTTATAATCTTTATAAAGGAACTTTTTCTAAATGCTTTACGATGAATGCCAGCTCTGTAGTAAAAGACAACAGTTGACACAGTCGAGATACATAATCATAAACGTAAACATGTCATAAAAAATACACTGTTATACAATTTACAAAAATATAAATTAAAGAATGTTCAATAGACAAGAAGTTAATTGAATTAAATAATTCTCAGATAAATGCTTTTTAGATCACATATTACATTTTTAATAAAAAAGATAAATAATAGCAAATAAGCTATATACACGGAAGCATGATATGTCATACACGTGAATAACAACTGGTCATAATTGTTGGGCATACCACGGTTTGATGTAAGGGCATAAGTAATTTTTTTTTTATGATAAAACACCTGCACTGTAGGAAAAATCCTTTAAGGCGCTCTGGAAGCGGTGCGAGTGCGAAAAAAGCGATTAACGTTGGTCTTGAAACGTTGAAGATTGTATTCATTGGGAAACACGACCTCAGGAAGATCATTCCACAAAGATGACGTTCTCCAGATGAAAGAATTCGTGAACAATGAAGTTCGAGGAGTACTAAGCTGAACAACATATGGATGAGCGGCAGTGGTTCGCCGTGTATTTCTGTTTTGCATTGCTCTAGGTGGAACCAAGTGGGCAATGTCAGTCGAACATCTGCCATGGAAATATCTGTAAAAGAGAGCCAAATCACCAACCTGTCTTCGATGCTCCAGGCTATTGAGGGTCTTGGTCTGCTCGGGGTCGCCGATCAGACGAACGGCTCTCCTTTGAATGGAATCCAGTAGCCGAAGGGTGTGCTTGGGTGCAGAGCTCCAGACATGAGAGCAATATTCTAATGATGGTCGAATCTGGGCTTTGTAGAGTGTCAAAAGTTGATGAGGTGTGTACAACCTTTTGGTGCGGAAAAGTACACCAAGTTTCTGTGCAGCTGCCTTGGCAATTGCGGCAACGTGATCGTGCCAAGACATATTACCTCCCAGATTGACCCCCAGCAAATTAATAGACGGTGCCAGGGGAATTGCGTAGGGAAATGGTACTAACCATGAATATACAGGCGTTTGTTGTTCCCTTTGCATTAATCATTTGCCTTTAATAATAACATAACTAATTGCAACCTATTTCATATACAGGGGATTTCTCTAAGGTTATCAGTTTCTGTGATTGACATAAATACATTTTTAAATTTCATTTACCTTTTTAATATGTGACTGGCACTGAACAAAGCAGGTTTCTTTACTTTATAAAAAATAATCAAACAGAAAGTATAATACTGACTGAAGAACTATAATCAGATTAGAAACGCTTCAATTGGAACTTTGGAAATTGAATCAATAATTATCAAGACATAACTTTGGGATGACGTATGCTAATTTTGTCTACCTTCATAAACATTACCAAATTTTATTTTTAACAATGGTCACCTTCAATAGTTAAGCATATAGTCAGATCTGGTGTTAACGTGCGGGTCCAAAGGTCACTGATCATATGCGTCAAATCAGACAACACAGAGGCTATCAAAATGTTGTAAGATTATTTACAAATATACCGAAGGAAGGAAAAATAGTTTCATTATTTTAGCTATCGCGAAGATAGCCACATAATATACCTAATATTATTAGTTTTGTAAAAATTATGTACAGGGGAGTTGAAAAAGTTACAAAAAAATTATATAATCGTTAATTATATACCTACTGTACCCTTTAATTAAAAACGACAATAATAAACAGTGCAATTTATTTTTACAATTTTACTACTAAAACCTAAAAATACAATGGCATTTTAGCCTGATAAACTATTTTGATAATATAATCCACGTTTCGTCTAAAAATACCACTTTTCTAAATTTCGATTTGTAATTGTCCGTATATTTTTTTAAAAACTGAACACGCTGACTCACTATCTGTGGCTGCTCACATAAAAATCTTCGGTTACAGTCTTTTTTATAGCGAAAACCTAAATTTTTTAATAATTTTGATAACGCTTCAAGTCCAATTTCCAAAACACCCCGAATTTTTAATGTTTTTTGTAAAACTGGAAGAGTTACATTGGTTTTTGATTTGTATAAATCGTAAATCACATTTCGAACTCCAATTTTAATATTTTCGCTTACATCCTCAGTGTTTTGCTTTCTTCGTTTACACTTTTTAGTATTCTTGGGTATTATGTTATGTTTTGTTTCATGCACAATTTTCTGCACAGTCCTTAAACTAATTCCCAGTGCTTTGGCTATACTGTTTCCTGAATATTGGTTGGCGAATTTCCACTTTTTCTTTCATTTTCGAAATAGTTTATCAGATTAAGTACCATTTTTTTTGATTGGGGATGCAAAAACCCAAAAAATTGTTTCATTTTGTCACAAACTGTCAAAGTCACAAAACTGGCATATTTAAAATAAAACGTAGCTGGTGCTATTATAAGCTTTTTTAGAATCGCTGGAAAGTAAATATATATCCTTTTTTTTTCATGTCAAAATGGAATAAGTCTGTCTCATTTATCTTACGTATTTATTTAGAGGGTAAAATTAAACGTAAGTAAAGAAAACAAAAACTGAGAGTATGTCTTTCTTGAATCGTATGACCGGCACGATAAGACCAGATCCGACTATACAAATAATTATATTGATAAGTTAAGTAACCGATAAAACGTATTTAAAAATATTATAAGTAATCCTATTATAAATCAATAAACATACAAGCAGGGTGGTATGGTGGACATTTATTACCAGGACTCAGCCCGGGTTAGCCCCCTCCTGGCTTTGAGCCCTATAACACCAGAGGGCACCACACCAGAAAATCTATCTTGAAAAATGGTTTGACCCACCATGTATTGTAAAACTATTTGTCATTACGACGCGAAATTGTTCACGTCACTAAATGCATTCTGGCAACCATATTAATTAACCACGTGACTATTGTTCATTTAGTGATAACACCCATTAACATGATTAGAGACTAATTGTTAGGGTGAATAATTTGTGTACCCTTTGAACAGCTTATCATATTAATGTCCAGTTGGAGGACTTAATGTCAAACAATAATTTATTAAACAATTTTGGACTTCCATTAAATATTTTTTACTCCCTCCCGTATAGCGAAGTTTCAGTCACAATCAGTATAAAAAAATAACAAATTATACTTATATAAGTAGTATTTTATTTTATATGAATTAGTTAATATTATTTCTAGCCAATCTCACTGCTAAAATTCTAATTAAGAATAAAAAAATCCAATTGAATACCTTGTTACTAACATTTTATTTAAAATGCCTTAGCAACGAAGCTTCATAATATAATTTAAAAATAAATATTGCTGATCGTTCCTAGTTCGATTTTTCTACTCATCTTTCAGCTCCCCCTAGCGGCAATTTAGATGAAACAAGTCAGTATCAGTTAACTCAAGTTTTAAATCAATCTAAAACTCGCAGACTTCCTTACAGGAAATTTGAAAAATCAATTTTAGTTAGCGCAGACTTCCTCGAGGTGGCGCTGACGGTATTTACGAAGCTAGCAGGCGAATCTTTGGTGAAAAATTTGCAATCTTCGTGTACATATTGCAGTTGTTGAATATTTATTTAAATTAGGTATACTTAGCGATAAAAGTTTTAAAATATATTTAAATTTATTTTAACCTTTGCATGTAAAACACGTGCGGTAAAATCAAGAAATCTTGTAATAATGCCAAAAAAAATCTGCAGTGCACGAAACAAGTTTTTTATGTAACACTACCGTAACCTTCTAGTAAGAAAATTGTTTCTGTAACAATGCTTTAATTAAAAAAAAATAAGTTATTTTTCATGGGTGATGGTAAAGTTTTCAATAATGAATTTTTTAGGTGAATGATCCATTTGAGCAGTCAACAATTTTGTTTTATTTTTTTAAACACGTGTGTGATATACGGTGCTTTCTAGCCAAATTAACTATACTTTTTTTTCTCATTTTCATAGGTTGTCGTAGTAAAAACTATTTCTTACAGCACTTGGTAAATACCTTATATATTATTTTACCTTATGTGCTAATAATGCCATTCAGACTGTACATTAGATCACCCTTTTTTGACCTTGTCTGTAATAAGTAAACAGTAATTTAAAAGTTATATTTTGCCTTATTTAATATTTAGGTCAAATTACTTGCGATGGACACCCAGTAATTTTTGCTGGAAATAATTAACTTAACAAGCATTATCTAAATTGCTCTTCCATAAATAATATGATTAATGATTCTGTATTAATACTGGTAGCTTTGAGCTAATGCACAGAGTAGTCAGGGGTAATTAGGTACAGTAAGATTAATCTATTAAGAATAATTATAATCTACACGTTTATAGTCTATTTTAGAAAGGTGCAGAGTAATAAAAGCTATGCAAAGTGGCTACAGAGTGACCCTCGGAGTGACCCAACGAATATTAAAGCCACTTTTATAATTTGACATTGATTTCATTGCAAAATTGTTTATTTTCATTAAGTGCAAGTAGCACCACCCGGGTTTGGGTCAATTTATGGGTTTTGCCCATTGTTATCCATTCACAAACACTGAAAATGGTGTGACAAAGGCGTGCATTATGTACATAGTATTAGGAATACTTATTTTTTTATTAAACATTATAAAAAAATACAAAAAATACATTATACAGAAATTAAATTATAAAAAATCATGATATTCTTCGTCATCTGAGAAATTGTTATCTCCTCTTGACGATATAATTAACGGGTCGACGGTCCGATCGATCAGGTAGTCAAAATCCCCCATTTTCTCCTCTTCTTTAATGACATGATGGACTGCTTTTTCCCAGTGTTCTGGTGTCACTTCCTTAATGGCTTGATCAAACAATAACTTAACGTCTTTCATGTCGTGTTGTGTCTTGCTACAAATCCTTTCACTTGTGTCCATATAAGTTCTATAGGATTTAGTTCGCAATGATATGGCGGTGTGCGCAGCACAGTTACACTATGTTATTCAGCTATATTTTTCACGACATATTTCATAAAACGATGTTTGTGTAAATTTGCTAAATAGGTCCTTCTTTATTAAATTATCTCCTTATTTTTTTCTTCCGTTAGTTATCATAAATAATTTACTGCACAAAATTTACCTACGCCTATGGCCAACACCGAAATTGAGCCGAACTCGACGGAATTTCCCATTTTATTACTCTACACCTTTCTGAAAGAGACTATAGTTACCTCGTACCACTCACCCTGCCCGAGTATACATAATTTTTAGTAAGGGGATAGTGGACGCATTCGCACCGGTTTGCTTTAACTTACACATCAGTTTAATATTATTTTCGTATTTTAAAAATCTGATTTTGTATTTATTAAGGATAGAATTTCCTATTCTACCCGCTTGCCTCAAATGACTTTACATTGTGAAATGCCTAAGGTCATTGCAATACAAATGTTATTAGTGATAGGCATAATATTGAGGATGAGATAAGCAAATATCAATATTCTCTCAGATGTAAAGTAATTAGGTTAGGTTAATAAGCAGAGAGGTCACCGTAAAATTACTGAATTATATACTAGTGGACATACCAATACATTCTGAGGAACATTTCTATTAAATAATGATTGGTATTTTATTGGTTAGTCCATAAGAAAATGTTAGTGATCAATTATATATTTTGTTTACTTATTTTAACAAAGTAAATTGCAATATCCTAAGCAGTTGCGCTGCAAATAACTTAAGATAAAAAGATATATCGTGGAATCGATTTATTAAATCCTATAATATAAACTAGCTAAAAGGTAACAGGAAATGAAGTTTTTATTTATAAGAAACTTACATTGACTTTTTCATTAAATAATACAAATTTAAAAAGAAGTCAGTACAATATGTAAAGTCCTGAATCTAACCTCACGTCTTCTATAGCTCACTTACTCACTCACTCACTTACAGAATTTACCTGTCTCCTAGGTGGCATTTCAGGAAAATATTTTTGTACATACAGGGTGTTTCAAAAAAGTGTGACGTCATAAAGATCTATTTTTTTAGATTACATGCTATATATTCTTACTTTTTTGGATGCCTCTTATAGTTGCCATCATACCCCTAAAATTTTAATGAAATCGGTTCAGTATTATAGGCGAAGAAATATAAAAACTAAGAAAAATCATTTTTGCACCACTGGTTTTAAGAATTAATAAAAAATATCGTTAATACAATTTTACAAAGGTACTAAATAAATAAGGTCGAACAGTGTCGTTAATTAAGTTTGATTAATACGACTTGTACACGGTGTCCAAAGTTTAGTGTCAAACCTTGCAAACTTTTAACCAATTTATTTTTCTTGTTTCAAATTGGAACCTCTGAATATTATTATGTTTTTCGATGCAGAATAAAAAATTAAACATATTTCAATTACACTACTATCGCAATTTCTATTGCAGCAAAACTTATTTGCAGAAAGCTCATATTATCAACTGTTCCAACAGTCATATATATAAATAAATATCGAAGGTGGCTTTGCAAAACAATTTATTGGTATTAAAGTTTATTAAAACAACAAAAGCCCATTTTGACTTTATTTATTATATAGTTTCAAATATTGTTAAATTGTTATTAATTATTTAAGCTATATTATTTTTTGTGATGGAATACAACCAAGAAGAGCTCGTAGATATGATTTTCATATTAGGAGCATGCGAAAAGAATTCTTTTTGTCACTTTAGTAAACGTTAATACCAATAAAATCATGAAACGAGGAGTTGTTAATCCCCGTTTATTTGTAATTCTGTAGTCGGTACCAGAGTTTTTAAGGGGTGGCCATAAAAAAAAGTCGCACGGAGTGAGATCCGAAAACCGTGGTGGTCACCTTACTGGCATATTATGACTAATAATTTGACCTTCGACAAATTCTTACAAAACATTGTAATTATCACGTGTTACGAGAAATGGTGTGCCAATTTTGTAAAATTTAATTAAAGCATTATACGCTGCAATGATTGCTATATTTAATGTTATGAAAAATAAAAGCTTTAAAACTTGACAGTACTATTTTTCATTCACCTTTACCTTTTACCTAGGTTACCTTTCAAGAGTATTAATTTAGGACATGCCGGATAAATTCCACGGCCTACTTTGAGTCCTTTTTTTGAACTTGAACGATACTTTAATTAACCAGAAAAAAATTAATTCTGTTGGACTCTGAATAAGCAACCAATATCAACTTTTAATTTAAAATTTTCTGCAAAATGACGTGCTTCATGATTGTTTCTAGTATTCTACTGCCCAATTCTCACCAAATCAATACTAGAAATTCCAACAAAAGTTGAACAAAAACAGAACGTTTATAGCCCCTACTTTTTGAGCTTCGCCACAACTAACAAGTATAAATAGGTAGCATGATTCAAGTAAATTAACGGTTGAAGCGCCTGAGAACTAAATTATTTAGGCTTCTAACAGTGGCACGCAGTTAATTGTGGTTCATTAGTATATTATCCTCGAAGATAATTAATATTATATTCCGTTACAAGACCGGAAAGTACTGTTTTACAGGACGAAGCGGGCAACTTCCAGGATGAGCCGTCGATATAAGAAGAAATTGCGAAAAAATCCTTTGGCGCCGAGGTAAGCCCTTATTATTGGCCGGCCAGTGAAAGTGTTAAACTATGCATAATAGGGCCACGGTTAACTCCGATGGACAATAATTATAAACACTCGTGCACTTTGGCGCCCTCAGCCGGCCGTGTCCGTTAGCTCAAAGCAAGTGAAGACCCAACGCCCAATATGGCTTTGATATTCACCGTTGCTATGGTTACCTGACATCAGTCACTCAAACAGCATGTAATAATTTGCATTATGATGAAGGGCAATTTAAAAATAGATCAGGAGTATGCACCATTGTTTTAGCATTGGTTCGCCTAACCTTAAGGTATTTATTTTGAAGCTTTGCGAAACTCACGGTTATAGATATTTTTTACGTGATTTACTGTGTGATTAAAAAGTTTCGTTTTTATTTTTCAGTTAATTCAGTAGTGTAGCGTAGTAGGTAGTGGATTTACTACAAACCTTTATTTAAAAAAAATTTCAAGAATATGTTACTTATGCCCGTATTCTCCATTTTCTCATAAAGCGGACTTAATTTAAGCTCCCTTAAATTTTAAAGCTGGCTTAAATTAAATTTGATAAGCACCGTAGACAGTTTTTGGTTACTTAACTAAGCCTTATTTTGAGCTGGCAACGATGCGGTTATTCTCTTCTTTTTTTAAGAGTTAATGGCTGCAGTAACGAACGACAATCTACGCCTACTTTGTGTATCGTTACTAACGTTGTGTTGTGGGTTTTTAATCTTAACATTTTCAAATTTTAACTGACATAAAATTTTCTGTCTTTCATAATTTTCCTTTTATTGCTAAAATGGAGGAAAAAAAGGTGCTGTAATTTTACATATTCAGAAAAATCATTCCTATTCAGATTACTCGTTGACAAATATGCGATAACTCTTGAGGACAAAAAAACAGACCGTGCATCCGTAAAAAAACGGAAAGAAGTGTGGAAATTCGTTGAAGAAACTTTAATGCGGTAAATCCTTTAAATAACTATCGGGATCAGCTAAAAAAAACTATACTGTAATGAGAAGAAAGAGCAACGTAAAAAAGTGGCAGAGGAGAAAAAGAACATTTTTTTGACTGGCGGTGGACCGCCCACAAAAACTACTTTTACAAGATGATGTTGATAATATACTTCTCGTTCGTACCTAGATTCTTTTGGAAAATCCAAGATCTATAACATCCAAAATATCTCCATCGTTCTCAATAAATAGTTTATCTTCTATTTCCATATATAACTTAACTTAAACGAAAAATACGAATATGTTTTACAAGACAGGAGCAAAGAAAAGTCAAATACGGCGCAGACGCGTGGTTAAGCCTGCAATATTTAGGGCTTAAAGTTAATTGAGCTTAAGTCTCCAAATAGCGACCGCGAATACGAAATCAGCAATTTAAGCTGTATTAAATTTTAAGCCGACTTGAAGCGTTACGGAGAATACGGGCATTAATTGTTAAAATAGTAGTTCAGTATTTACCTGAAGACAACTGGAGATACTTACCAGTTGAAACGTTGTAATTCAAAACAAGTCCAAAATTCTACTGGGGTTTAAGAGTAGTTTTATTACTAAGTATATTTAAGCCGTCTATGCCTATGACCTAACAATAAAAGCCCCCCCCCCCCTGCACAGCACAAATCTAATGAAAGATTATGATTAAACCACTAAATTCTCGGGAGATATTGTGGCTGTGGTTTGTGTTATTATATTAAATTTAAGACAATACCTAATTTAGGATGGCAAACAGGGACTTGGATTACATTAAACGTCTGAGGCGGGAAATATATATATATATATATATATATCAGTTTAGGAGAAACATATTTTACATCTTTTGTCTTGGTTTATTATGCTTTGAAACCTCGGAGAATAGGTATTATAGGTTTAATTTAAATATAAATTGTTTAGGGGAAGTAGTATAGGCTGGCTTAGTGTCAGACAAGTAGGCCAGTGATACTTCCTAGTAATATATGAACTAGATCTTGAGTCAGAAGATGCATCGCTAAAATTTTAAATTTGTTTTGCTCTCGACGTATCTACAGAATTTCATGGTTGGCAATTAATTTAAAAAATTTTTAACGTTATTTTTGTCCTAAAATTTAAATTTTAAATTTCGCCACCATCAATCTCTGGGGTTAGAGATAAAAAATATTATTTTTTTTAAGCCCCCTAAACTAATTTTTTAAATTCCCACAATTTTTCTGTAATAAATAAGAGAATTGGATGAACTCGTCCATTTCTTTACTCTAAGAGACCTGATGAATAAAAAATTATATCATTCGTTTTGCAAAACCTATGACACGCTGCTACTGGTGAATTATTTGTAAATAAAGCAACAAGTAAATACTTGAAAGGTATATAAATATTAAAACTACCTTAAAAACTCCCGATTGGTACAAAATGAACAGAGTCATCTAACCAAAACGTTATTTTAATATTTGTTATGTTATATTTAATCATAATAATGCTTCTTCCTATAAAAATATTATAATTTTCTTTTATGATTCTCATTACTGATATTTTTCATTAAGTTGCGTCATAAAACCGCTGCTTAAAGTAAATTAACTATTTTCCTTAATCAAAACTGAACGAGCGTGAAATGTAATGACTATAATCTACTTTTACCGCTTTACTAAAATATAGGATATTTCACATATTAAAACTGTTAATTTAAGAGGATTCCGCCTGAGTTTTTATGATTTTTAGTCCACGAAAGTCAGCGGTCAACCGAAGCGCGTCGCGTCTGCGAAGGTAGGGTTTGTCACAGATGTTAGAGAGAACGAGAAATATAGTGCGACTAAGATGAATTATAAGACGAATAATTTAACTTTCTGGTTTTACAAAATTATTTTATTTCAAGTTGTTTAGAATAAAATACAGAATAATGGAAAGTCATAATTGTGTTGCTAAATTAAAAAATAAATAATTTAAATAAACAGGGTGATTTCCAAGTTGATACTGCTTTTTTAGCTGTGTATAGAAGGCATGAAAATAAACAACATTTTCAAATACCCTTTTTCAAAAAACTTAAAAATAGGCGAGATACAGATGTAAACAATCTAAGTGCGGGCCTGGTCATAAAAACATAGCCTGATATACATGTCATTTAACAATTATTAGTCATGCAACAATCCGCTGCGGTGTGTGTTTTCTGAAGCAAATTAACTTTAAATTGGTGACACGTGAAAATGATAAAATTTGAAAATAATGACCTAGTAGATATTTTGCTAATTTACAGTGAGTGTCGTCAAAGTGAGGCTGCTGCTTCGAGATTACACTCAGAACGCTTTCCCTTGCGGGCTCATCCTACACCCAGAAGTTTTCTTAATGTTATTCAACGGGCAAGTTATACAGGACCGTAATTGATCTATAGTGTAATAAATGAATGTAAGTCCCTTATTTTTGAGTTTTTCGAAAAAAGGTACCTATTTGAAAATGTTGTTTATTTTAAAGCCTTCTCTACACAGCTAAAAAAGAAGTATCAACTTAGAAATCACCCTTTGTTGATTGGCTAAAAGAAAAATACTGCACATTAATTTGTCAAGTATTTAATTTCTGAGGGACAGGTTAACAGATAATTATATTTGTCCCTTAATTTTTATTATAGAGTTTGTGTCCATGGAGTCAAATACAGTAAAAATTAGGAATTCCAAAAAAATTGGTAAATACGTTTGAAAACAACCCTGCAAGAAAAATTACCCTTACTCTCTTATAATAGAGCTAAAGTTACGGAACATTTTAGTGAAACAATTGACCATCTAAAAGCCAATCGAACTGGATGTCTACATCGCCTCTTTGTTCGGTATCTGTCATCGTACGATAGAAACAATGGCCCTCTTGTGTCATTTTATGCCGATATTGTAAATCGAGTAGGTAAGTTAATACATTAGAAAGATCCTACAGAGTTCACTAGTAAAATAAATATAATTATTTTTAAATAATTTTGTTACTTTCTAGTTGAAATCTCCTATTTCAAAGAAAAGTTATGAACTATTTAGAATTCTCATGGAATATTGAAGGGCATGGAAGAATTATGAACGAGTAATTTTCGGTAATCAAAACGAATCTATCATAAATCAGTCTATTTCAGAAAGGTGTAGAGTAGAAAAATGGAAAATTCCGTCCAGTTCGGCTCAATTTCGATGTCAGCTATAGGAGTAGGTAAATTTTGTGCGTTAAATTATTTATGATAACTAACCAACGAAGATAATTTAAGAAGGAACTATTAGCTATAGCAAATTTACACAAACATCGTTTTATGAAATATGCCGTGGAAGATATAGCTGAAAAACATAGTGTAACTGTGCTGAGCACACAGTCATATCATTGCGAGCTAAATCCTATAGAACTTATATGGGCGCAAGTGAAAGGATTTGTAGCAAGACACAACACGACATTCAAAATGAAAGACGTTAAGCTACTGTTTGTTCAACCATTAAGGAAGTACGACTAGAGAACTGGCGAAAAGTCATTAATGAAGAGGATAAAATGTGAGATCTTGACCACCTGATCGATGGGACCATCAACCCGTTAATTATAACGTCAAGAGGAGATGACAGTTACTCAGATGACGAAGAATTTTATGATTTTTTATAATTTAATGACTGTATAATGTATTTTTTGTAATTTGTATTTTTTTATAATGTTTAATAAAAAATAAGTGTACCTAATACTATGTACATAATGCACTCCTTTGTCACACCATTGTCAGTGTTTGTGAATAGGCAATAGAACAATAGGCAAATCCATAAATTGACCCAAATCCGGGTGGTACTGCACTTGATGAAAATAAAGAATTTTGCAATGAAATCAATGGCAAATTATGAAATTGGGTTAAATTGTCGTTGGGTCACTCTGTAATCCCTTTGCATACCTAATGAGCTTTTATTCCTCTACATCTTTCGGAAATACACTATAGACTAGAATTTAAAAAAAAAGTGTACAGAAAAGAAAGTTGTCTTGACTTTATAAATGGAAACTTTATCACTGCTCTTAAAGAATAAAATATAGTACCAAACCCCAACCAATGAATAAATTATTGATAGAAATTAATAGATATAAGTATTCTATTTTTAGAAGTAATAAACTGGCTTTCCATTTAATATTATTTGTAAACAACTCTTCAAAACCATCTAAAAGCGCTGATGTTCATATTGCGTTGTCAGTGTATTTGATATTGTTTGTGGAAAGCGACAAACAGCTTTTGTTTTTACGTCAAAGAATGTGTACTGCCAATGTTGATTGAAAATAAATACTGAAAATGAAATATTTTTTGTTATTATCATGTTATAGAGGAAATTACTGGAATTACAGGACTGCTCCAGAATAGCCGGGATTTTTACCATCAGTTATTAAGGTTCCATCAATGTGGGATGTTTTTTTTTTCTCCATAGTTAATTTTTAAGTTGGGTTAAGCAAAATTTTATTATTTGATTGATAATGAACCCAGATTTGTTAAAGATTGGTCATTACTTAAATTTTAGCCGTCTTTGTCTTTCCAATTATTATAAAAATTAATTTAAAAAATCTAGTCTCTATACAGAGAGAGAGACTTCACTTCCAGTTAAACCGGAAATGGTTTAGAAGGTTTGAGTTGGTAGAAAAATGGCAACTTACACACTTATTAATATAATATTCCACATTTTAAAATTTTTACTGCTAAAATTACGGAATAATTGGGGAAGTAGCACTTTCTTCTGTCACCCGGTATTATATGAACATGAAAAAAAGTTTAAAAAAGAAATTCAGAAATAGGTTAAAGTCAACGAATATTAAATTATTTACAAATCATCTCCTGATTCGAGCAAATTCGCCTGAAATTGGCTTCTAAATTTTACAGAAAAAAAGTAAACGAAATGTAAAAATTTTATTGGAAATTTCATATACATTTTTTTTAAATTGCCATTGATTTTAAATGTTAAATTGAAAATGTATAATTTGTATTTGCAGTCCATTAGTACTGTTTTAAAAGTATCGGAGCGATAAAAAAAATGACCTATTAGGCCAGTTGACATATTTGACTAACTGATTTTTCGCTCAATTGACTTAGATCCGCCAAAAAACTTCTAAAAATCTTCTTACCCTCAAAAGTGATTTCAAAAAAAAAATCTGACCCTTTATACGACTCACAATTTTTAAGGCTCACCGTAAAAAAGCACTCATAAGGCTCAGAGAGGGGGCAAAACTACCTCCCTCCGGATCAGCGCCTAAAAGGAGGGCCCAGCTAGTCAAGGAGCCCTAGTAAGACCTGGCAGTTAAATAATTTTAAAAAAATTACGAAAATCCCGATTATCTATATGAAAAAGTTTAATTTAGAATTATAGTGTATTTCAGAAAGGTGTAGAGTAATGAAATGGGAAATTCCGTCCAGCCAGTTCGGCTCAATTTTGGTGTCGGCCATAGGCGCAGGTAAATTTAGTGCATTAAATTATTTATGATAACTAACCAAAGAAAAAAAAATAAGATAATTTGATAAAGAAGGAACTATTAGCTCTTGCAAATTTACACAAACATCGTTTAATGAAATATGCCGTGGAAGATATAGCTTGTAAACATAGTGTAACTGTGCTGCGCACACCGCTATATCATTGCGAACTAAATCCTATAGAACTTATATGGGCGCAAGAGAAAGGATTTGTAGCAAGACACAACACGACATTCAAAATAAAAGACGTTAAGCTACTGTCTGATACACCCATTAAGAAAGTGACGCCAGAGAACTGGCGTAAAGCAGTCCATCATTATCATTATACAAGATGAGAAATTGTGGGATCTTGACCACCTGATCGATTAGACTGTCGACCCGTTAATTATAACGTCAAGAGGAGATGACAGTTCCTCAGATGACGAAGAATATAATGATTTTTTATAATTTAATTTATGTATAATGTATTTTTTTTGTATAATGTTTAATAAAAAATAAGTGTACCTAATACACGCCTTTGTTACGCCATTTTCAGTGTTTGTGAATAGATAACAATAGACTAAACGCATAAATTGACCCAAACCCGGGTGGTACTACCTGAACTTGATGAAATTAAATAATTTTGCAATGAAATCAACGCCAAATTATGAAAATGGCTTAAATATTCGTTGGGTCACTCTGTAGTCCCTTTGCATACCTAATGAGCTTTTATTAATCTACACCTTTCTGAAATATACTATAACTACAACATGAATACTAAAAATCAAAATAATTTGGAAATATGAATAGTTCCAATTCATAAAATTTAGTTTCGACGGGCATTATTCAAATAAAAATTCGAATATTTTAGTCCACATAAGAAAGTTTAAAAGGCGTATCTGAAATGGGTTCTTTTTTAAGAGATACAATTTTTAAAAAATAGGCTAGCAATCCTGAGTGCTCCGGAAACCGTTCCAGCTCTCAACGATCCTGCAAGTTATAGCTGAGTTATTAAACATTTACCAATTATTGTTTACGTTTCGAAATATTAAATCAATGTTTACACCAAAGTTTAAACTTTACAACACTGGTAATTGAGTTTTGTTTAATGTGTAAAATAAATTTTTAATTGTTAAGAAAGCATAATTCGCTATGAACGTTTGTTTACAATGCATTACGGTTATTTACAGAGGATTAACAGCATTTAGGGCGGGGTAATTTGATTTAATACTTTGTTTAATGTTATAACTACACAACTGTTTGTTCATGGAGGTAAGGATGGGTGCGACGTTGACAGGATTTTGATTTTCTTGACTGGGCGAGGCTAGAAGTCGAATTTGGCATCGAAATACTGAAATTTGTTTAAAGTAGTTATGTTAGCGTCTGTAAGTAATTTTTAAATTAAAAAATGTGAGAGAATTTCAGGTCCCCTGTAGCGCAATTGGCAGCGCGCTTGACATGTAATCGAGAGATTCTGGGTTCGATTCCCAGCGGAGGCATACAACTTTTTTAATTTTAATCAAGTCTGTACGCCGGCTAAAACATTTTTCAATTTAAAAATTCTTTACACACGCTAACATAACTACTTTAAACTATTTATGGCTATATAGATGTCACTGTTCAGAGATCTCTTTTTGATTCCGGCTAATAACGCTATATGTCGTCGATGTACGGATAAAAGAAAAATAGATCTTAATGTTCAGTGGTAGTAAGTGAGTTCCCTTTCCCTTTATAACACCCTCACCGGCCTGTGAATCACAGGAGATTCCAGACTATTACTATTAACATAAAATTGAATAAGTTATATGACCGAAGTTGGTGAGAGAATTTCAGGTCCCCCGTAGCGCAATTGGCATGTAATCGAGAGGTTCTCGGTTCGATTCCCAGCGGAGGCATAAAACTTTTTTAATTTTAATCGAGTCTGTACGCCGGCTAAAACATTTTTCAACTGAAATTTGTGTTAATAATAAACGTTAACCTTTTGATAATTTAAAAACTAAAATATTAAGAATACCAACATGAAACTTGATCAAGAAATTATCAGTATCAAAAATAAAATCCCTTATTTATTCTTAGTGTTTAAAATAAAGGAGAAAAAATTACATTGGTTTATCCTGATCGAAGATAGCATACAGCATATTATTATGCGTAATGGATCTATCTATAAAATAGTAAAATAAATAAAAAAACACATTAAAAATGATAAAGTTAAAAGACCTCCAAAAATCCAGGTTGCAGGGATTTTCTTTCAGAGTGACTTCTAAAAAAAAAGGCCTTTACTAAAAAAAATGCCATTTTGTTCCTCTTCAACTAAATTACTACAGTGAACTTTTTTCCAAAAGGCGGGGGGATAAGCTATACCAAAAAGTACCAAGTACTGCGTATTCTTTAGAAAATCACCTAATATACTCGATCCTTGTCCTCGCTCTCATGACCGAAGAGGGGGTCGTTTCTTCCCCTGACCCCGCCGGGTCGCCTTAAGAGTGATGCTTTAATAACTCCAAAACAACGCACTCCGCCAATTTATCTATATCCGAAGCATATCGATCTAATGTCAAATTGTCGCCTAGGACTTATCTGTCACAAATTTGCTACACTATTAGCCAAGCAACGTTGCCACCTCTCCTACTGTAACATAATAGTATGTAAAGTCTAAAAATTTAGAAAATGAACTTGTTAAGACCTTATTTCAGGTGTGCGTTTAAGTGTCAATTTTTAAACGTTTATATAAAAAATATAAATCATTTTATTCTAAGGATAATTGATTCCAAATTATAGTTTATTTTAGAAAGATGTGGAGTAATAAAAGCTCATTAGGTACGCAAAGGAACTACAGAGTGATCCAACAGATGTTTAGGCCAGTTTCATAATTTGGCATTGATTTCATTGCAAAATTCTTTATTTTCATCAAGTGCAGGTAGTACCACCCGAGTTTGGGTCAATTTATGGGGTTTGCCTATTGTTATCTACTCATAAATACTGAAAATGGGGTGACAAGGGCGTGCATTATGTATACAGTATTAGGTAACTTATTTTTTATTAAATATTATATATATAAAGAAAAAAACAAAATACATTTTAAAGAAATTAAATTATAAAAAATCATAATATTCTTCGTTGTCTGAGGAACTATCATCTCCTCTTGACGTTATAATTAACAAGTCGACGGTCCGATCGATCGAACGGTCCAAATCCCCCCCCCCCCCCCCCATTTTCTTCCCTTCTTTAATGACATGATGGAGTGCTTTTCGCTAGTTCTCTGGTGTTACTTCCTTAATGGCTTGATCATACAGTAGCTTAACGTCTTTCATATTGAATGTCGTGTTGTGTCTTGCTACAAATTTTTTCACTTGCGCCCATATAAGTTCTATGGGATTTAGTTTGCAATGATATGGCGGTGTACGCTATGTTTTCAGCTGTTTTATTCAATGCTTACACCAAAATCCCTAAATAACTCATCTCTCTGTATTTTTAATAGATCTTGACAATGTGTAAAATTGTTACCGTTAGAACACAGGCGAGTAAACTTTCGAAGGTGAGTAAACCGCAGGTAATAAATACTGGTTGCCAATATGGCGTTAGTACGGCAGTAAAATATATTTTGTCTAAACTGGGGCTTTAATGCTTACTCCTTCAATGTAGCAGAATCTTTGCAATTCTCCCCTATGTTAATGTAATCAAATTTACTAAATTTGAATAGAGTAATGGTGATTTATTTAAGTCTATTGCTATTGATAATCCTATTAAATTATTATGGTAAATTATTATATTACTTACTGCGTAATGAACCTATTACCTAAGATATTTTACTTCTTGTTGCTATATATTGCTATACGTTTAAATAGAAGAGACACAGTAAATAAAGGTTATAGCTATTTCTATATCTATTCTTCATAGCAGAGCAGATAATATATTATAATAATTCCCAGTTCCTTCGAAATCCTACCTAATTTATTGGGAAACGACTTACGGTTTATGCTTTTATTAGTGCTTAGTCTTTGTCAATATATTTTATATACCTACTATACTTCCAATAGAAAAACTAGTTCTAAACATAAAAAAGCAATCAATTTTATGCTATATAAAAAAAGTTGTAAAACCTTATCATCATTTTTATCCTGCTGTAGATAAGAAAGCTTAAAAAATATATTTTTTAGTGTCCCATTTTTATAGCAGAACTTTTATTACATTATTTTCTCATTTACCAAAATTATTATCAGCCTAAAAGTTTTAAGGGACAATATTACTAAACCGAACTGGTTGCTTTTAAAACTTTTAAAAGCGAAGTGATTATCATGATTAATGTATGCATAAAATATGTATATTGTTATTGGGTAAGAAAACAGGGTCATATAAATTAAGTTTATTTAAAATTACCACGATATTCAGGGTGCAATGGAATTGACCTATTATTATTTAAATGGGTGAGTCCAGTGGTATCTTAAGGAAACTCTCTAGACTTTTTTTAAAATCGGTAGTCTAAAAGTTGGATAAGAACCTCTAACACCAAACCAAATACGCCAGTGGAAGAAAAATATCGATTTGAATCTTAACATTTGGTATGGCTACATTGCCAAACATTCTTGACTTTAGTCAGCAACATTTTAAACTTATTTTAGATTTTTGAAGTAGTTTGGCACGATGGGCTTCTAAGTAAATTGCAATCCTACGGTATGCCTAATGGATTTTGTTTATGGTTAACCAGCTTCCTTAAGAACCGTTCTCTGCAAGTGGCGATTGACGGGTTTCTCTCAGACAGCTTCACCATCAATGCCAGTGTTCCTCAAGGGTCCATATTGTCGCCTACCCTCTTTTTACTGTATATTAACGACCTTCTAGTGAAAACCCAAAATCCAATTTATAGCTTTGCTGATGACAGCACACTTGTCTCATCTTTTACCTTGACTCCCCAAACATCCGCTGCCGACGCACATCTTCGCAGGCAGCATGAAGTATTGCGCCTCAACAATGACCTGGAAAAAATCTTGGCTTGGGGTGACAGTAACCAAGTCGAATTTAATGCTAAGAAAACCCAGGCAGCAGTCTTCTCCAAAAAGGTTAACATTGCAGAACCGGATATAGTCATGGCAGGACATGCAATTCCCCTGGCACCGTCCATTAATTTGCTGGGGGTCAATCTGGGAGGTAATATGTCTTGGCATGATCACGTTGCCGCAATTGCCAAGGCAGCTGCACAGAAACTTGGTGTACTTTTCCGCACCAAAAGGTTGTACACACCTCATCAACTTTTGACACTCTACAAAGCCCAGATTCGACCATCATTAAAATATTGCTCTCATGTCTGGAGCTCTGCACCCAAGCACACCCTTCGGCTACTGGATTCCATTCAAAGGAGAGCCGTTCGCCTGATCGGCGACCCTGAGCTGACCAAGACCCTCGATAGCCTGGAGCATCGAAGACCGGTTGGTGATTTGGCTCTCTTTTACAGATATTTCCATGGCAGGTGTTCGACTGACATTGCCCACTTGATTCCACTTAGAGCAATGCAAAACAGAAATACACGGCGAACCACTGCCGCTCATCCATATTATGTTGTTCAGCTTAGTACTCCTCGAGCTTCATTGTTCAAGAATTCTTTAATCTGGAGAACGTCATCTTAATGGAATGATCTTCCTGAGGTCGTGTTTCCCAATGAATACAATCTTCAACGTTTCAAGACCAACGTTAATCGCTTTCTTCGCACACGCACCGCTCCCAGAGCGCCTTAAAGGATTTTTCCTACAGTGCAGGTGTTTTATCATAAAAAAAAAGTTTGGTAACAGACGCTAACAATCCTGATTTTAAAAATTAGAAAAAGAAATCATAATTAAAAAAAACTTGTGGGCATTAGCTACAACCTAACTTTCTACTTATAAAGTTATTAAAACTTTTTCCCTAAATAGAATAAAGAAGCCATTTGGTAAATGGACCATTACCTCTGTCAAACCCTACAATTTTCTGCTCATTTACCTCAAACGCTTGTCTTGATAATGGAAAACATTACCCAAATTCGTATTTCGGTGTTGGAGGGTAACATACTAAGTGACGAACTAATACGTCGTCATTTAAAGGTATGGATATCAGAAGCCGAATTTGCTAATAGGTTATTCGCATTATCAGCATTGTTAGTTAACGAGAACAGGCATGGATTAGCATTTTTTGACATAGAATAAATTCATTACAAGAAATTAGTTGTGAATTATGTGAAAAATATTTTGATTGGAACGAATACAATTAAGTTAACGAAAAGTTTCTTTATTTAATTTTAATTTTTACTTAAAAGTGTGGGTTTGTTGCATTTGAGTTGAATAAAACTTGCCAGTAGTATATCTAATGGGATTCTGTGAACATAATTTAGCCAAAATTATGTATGTATGTATTAGAAGTCATTGACTATAACGAAACACAATGAATCATTCCTGTTAATGAGATCTTTATAGATATCAATGAAAATTACATATACCTTGGATACGAGCAGCAAAACAATGAACATGATTGTAAAGTGGAAGCATGTGCTCTTATTTAGTTGGGGTCTGTTTATAGATTTAACAGGATCTATAAATAAATTCGTTAATGTATATGACGCCGATTTTAAAAATAGTTAAAACAAATCGTAATGACAGACGAAAAGGGGTGTTAAAAAGAACACTTACGTTAAGAATTGTAAAGTGGTGGATCCTTAACCCGGCTTCATAGGCCGGATATTTGTGAGTGGACCCGGTTCTTAAAAAAAGGTCTGGAACGACCATCTCCAATCGCGATTGCTAAGTTTTGATTGTTCGTAGTAGTATTACTAAAACTTGTATTTAGAATAAAAGTGCTTAACGGTGACTGTATATGCACTAAATTTTATATTAATTATACTTCACCGCCATATTGACAGCTTAATAGCCTGACAGTGGTAGAGCGTAGAATAACCTGTTAATAAAATATCATATACAACAAAGTAAATATTATAAAATAATTTATGACATGGATAAGTACCTTGACCCAATCCTAGACGACCGTTAAAACAATAACAAACTCAAGATACTCTTGAGTTTTGGTAAACTTTGGAGGGGAAAATAGAAAAATGGTTATCTAAGTAAAAATCTGCCAATACTTTCCACGTAATGGGCAATATAATTTTAATGGAATTCTTCTTTGACAATTTAAGCTCTGTTAGCAACAACTCAACTAATAATATAGTAAGGCTATTAACCAATTTGGTTTCCACCCTTCATAATATCAAATAACAACGCATTATGTCGTTAATCCTCGGAAACTTTCAAGGTCGAAGTTTATGTTTAAGCAAAGAATGTGCCGAGGGTAAATCACTGGAAAGTTTCAAACTTCAGTTAATTAGATTAAACCACAGATATAGAAGGGAAAGAAAAAATGTGAAAGCTTTGGGCACTTCTTCCCCCAAAAAATTGAAATGACAACTGTGAAAAACGAATACAAATATCATTTTATACAACAAAAAATGTATTTAAGATGAACGGATGATACTCAAGTTATTTTGCAGGTGCATTTAAAGAATACCTTAATTCAGTAACAGTCTAAAAAGTATACTACGCCAATGCATCTTTAGAAGGATAAGTAATATCGTGGAATGTAGGGCAGTTATTTACCAATAAAGATACCAACTTAATCATTGTCAGTCACATTTATGAAAACAAATGTTATTGTTTATATAAATTATTACTACTTACGTACAATTCAGTGGGCACTTATGATGAATGGTGTAGCACTTACCTGAAAATAAATAAAAAATAATTGGATTAAGGTTTCTTTAAAGAAAGTAATTTCAATTAATGAGACAATGATTCATAACGTCTTAGAAATATATTTGTGTTAATACAATTATTTTATAAAATTAACCAGAATTAATTTATTGTCATATTATATAACAGTTTCATAACAATTATCACTAAATAGGTCGTCGATATTTTTAACCTTTTGTTGCAAATATACAACTTTTAATAAAGAAATTCCTTTTATGCCAAACATGGTCAGATAAAATGTGAATACGGGACAGAAATACACATTTTTCTTTTCAAATATGGCCTAATTAAATTTTTATTGGTGAAGTTTCAAATATTAAACCTATAGAATTAGAAATAAACAATTCCAATCGGATTGTAAAGAATAAATAGGAAATTTAATTATCTCATATTTTTTAGGATAATCACATGTTCTTCTTACTACAACACATCGGTATAGGCAAAAGTCGGTGAATATACTTTACAAGATTTTCTATTTTATGTAGTGAACGTACTATTTTTAAGTCTCATGATCTCATTAATTTGCTTTTATTAATATTTTTGAATATGTCAAGGGCCATATTAATTATTTTCTCAATTAGGCCGCATTTCTTCGTTAACCTAACGAGATCTATTCAATATAAAAGGTCCTTTGAAGTTTCAGCATACGATGTATCAAACTAAGTTTACTAATAGCGTGAACCAACAGAACATAATAGTATTGATTATCTAAAGCTGCGTGAAGTGCTATGTGAATTTCCACTGTGGTATATTCAAGAGAATACTTCTATCATTTTAAAATTTTTAATACTCTGAGGTAGTACTGGTATAGTGAAGTAAAAGGAGTTGTAAGTCAGTCACAATTTATTAGCCACTCCGCTGCGATCAATCAATATTTTGGGGTTGAAAATGATTATAGTGTTGGGAAAGGCAGTTGTAGCTTTGCATCTAGTGCATATAATGTTTCAGTCCATTATAGCCAGTGAACAACCTACCAGCCCTTCAGGCGTTACCTGTATAATAGTTGGTCAGTTACCTCTGTATTCTTTAGGATATTTATTAATTAACCGTGACTATGTTTAGCTTGATAAATTAACCAGTGCCTCCACACTTGTCTTGTAAAATAGTACACATTTAACCATTACATAATATATATCCAGTACTGACTCTAATCCAGTGAATATTAATGATGTCCCTATCTAGGCGAGTAGTTTAACTACCTCGTGACCTGTTATTCTCAAAAGAAATCTAGAACCAAGAACCGTTAATGTTATCACAAATCTTAGCATTACTTTGGGAAATGTTTGATGAACCACATTGGGTAATAAAATACTTTGACCATCAGAGTTTTTCTAAATTAATTGTTTGCTTTTTTCCCTGTGTTGGTGTACAAATAGTATATCAACATGAACATGAACACTTGCTTTAGAAATTGTTTGGTTAAAAAGCAACAAGTGACAGGCTGAATAGCTGAACAGCTCAAGCCAAAAAAAAAACATTATTTATATTTCTAAAGGTCAAATTTTGAAAATAATATTTTCATCAATATGTCATAAATATTATATTTTAACTTAAGTATCCCTTGTTTCTTAGTTTTGATATCCAAAATTCAGTTCTTGTTAGGATATACGCCATTTGTCGACACTCCCTCACTAATAGCTTTAAGTTATACAGCTTTAGAACTTCGAAGAGAAAGTTTACAGCTTTAATGGCATCAGGTAAACATGAAAACTTTTTTTTGGTACAAATAGGTTAAAATTTGCATGAGCTTAGCATACTGTAATGTTCTTTTGTATAGTCTTAACATGTAAGAAAGAAAACAACTTTAGTTAAATAAATTTGCAAATAGGCACTTCATGTAATGAGAATGAGGCAATATTGTATGAAAGCTTTTTTTGTTCACGGTTAGAAGATTAGTTCTGCCTTAAGTATTTCCAAAAAATATGTCCATTATGAACAGATTAAAATTCGCGCTTGGCATTTATAATAAAATAACATGTAAAATGTTTATATAAACACATTATTGTTTACAATCGTAAGGTCCAATAGTAACTGTATTAGTTTTTGAGCAGGTTCAGCTCTATATACCTGAAGAATACTGTTTTACCTTTGGATATTTCGGACCAAACCCATGCAAATTACCTCTCTTCTACCCAAAGCATTTTCTTGTTAACCTGATACCCCTAAATTTTGTCTTATTAAGTTTGAGTGCCGGGACATTATTGGTCCTAATTGGGTATAACCTTAGTATAATATATAGGGTGGTTTCTAAGTAGTCTAGAGCACAGAATCATTTCTGATATAGATTTCTTTAATTAGTGCTGATTTACATTAAAGTCGATAGAGGCGCAAGGGGGTGGAAGGGTGGTTTAGGAGAAATAGGTAACTAAGAATGCATGGCAAGCAATTATTACAAAAAATCTGCCAACATTGCATCTACCAGTAAAATGTTTTATTGTTAATGATATATTTCTTAAATTATCGCTTAAGTTGATTTCAGTGTTAGAGATGGGGGAGGCTTAAATCTAAAAACATCTTCTGGGTACACCCCTGAGATACTTATCGTTGGCCTCTTTTGTTAACGAATCTTTTCAAAGGTTATTATGGACCCTGAAAAGAAATTCAGGACCCCATTTTTTCCCTAATTTTTTCTTAAATACGTCTTTATATAAAAAAATGTAATTTGTCTGTCTATTTTGCCACAAAATAAACATCTATATTATTGCTGAGGACTTAAATGAGATTAGAGCCATATTATAAACCCCTTTTTAAAACCCGAATATAATAATACATATTATATCACGTGCCTAAAATACTAGTGCTGTAAATTCAACAGTACTTATAGCTATTTTTTTACGTTACAGATTAATCAAACCGTAGACAACTGCCAGACAAATATTAATCAGTGCCGCAGTGCTTATTATATTTTTTTTAATCCAGAGAGATATTACAAATTACTGCTATAAAATATACAATTTTCTTTGTGTCCTGTATAGACATTTTTATGTGTGTAGTATGGCGGATTATGATTTTACAGTTCTAAAAGTAACTAACCATTACTCAATATAGCATTAAAGTACCTCTTTTTACTGGACTATTTGACCACATTTCAATATTGATACACAAACTAAAACATATTATGTAGTGTAAATCTGGTTATATTCTTCATTCGGCTTGAAAAGTTCAAGAGCTTTGATCTCGAAGCATCGCGAGTCTAGAACGGAAATTTCATGGAAAAGTAGGATGTAAGAAAGTGCATTTATCAGACTTCTGTTCCTTTAAGGTCGGATATATGCTGGAAATATGGCATGCCTTTTTGCATTCACTAGACAACTGTAAATATATGTATTAAAGAAAGATAGCTAACTAATAGAAAGGAGAGTTGTATTTCTCCACATTTTAATTTCAAATCGCTGCTGACAAAACACTGATTTATCCCTTGTCAAGGTTGTTTTGCAAACCATATCAACTTCCTTAAAGACATTTTTTTTATGATATAATGTTGTTTGCAATATTAGGACTGTAAGAATTCTTTAAATTTTTTTCCCCGCGTTAAAGCCAGCGCTTCTTAAAATCATCTATCCATCAATTTTGGTAAGATAACAATCTTACCGAGGACACAACGGCCGACCCAAGGCTAAATAATTTAAAAGCTAGGCAGGGGACAAGGATAGATTGTACAAAGAAAAAACCTTTTTTGTTCCTAAAAAGAATTAGCAATCTAGTTAGTATGCACCCGTTCACTCCAAACTTTTACTTGGTTTTCTGAATTCATGAATCAATAATAAGAAAGACCTCTAAAACTCGTTTTTATCATACTAAAGTTTTAGGTAATTGATCTTTTTTCAGTCCATTTTTTTTGTCTCCATAATTTTTTTATACCGGGTTAGTAAAAAGTACGGAACGCTTAAATATCTTTAAAATCGTCAAAGCTACGCTTACAAAATTCGGTCACTGTTGCCAGATTTTTTAGTTTTACGTTACACGTAGTCGTTTTGTTGCTTTAAATTAAATGCTTATTAAATTTTTACTGTAATGAATTGGGCGTCTCAAACTGTATCTCTGCTGGCCAATTGCTTTCGAGCAAGAAAAATTTCGCCTAAATTTAACAGTTAATATTTTCTGAACCAGATATAATATCGACCTACGGTTTTAAATGGTTGATAGATTTATCCCTTGGGAAACAATTGTCAATGTTGGATTTTCTTCAACTGTCAGAAAGTTTTATATACAGGGTGTTAAACATGATTTTTGCTCCAATTTTAATGGCGTGTAACTTTCACAATAATATTTATAAATTTTATCAATCTACGTCAATTGAATCACTGGTTCATAACAAAGAAAGTAATTTGTCAAATTTTTGATATCTGCTATATTTTAAGAAATACCGATTTTTTTGAAATATCTTGCTTTATTTCAACTTATTTCTAGCTAGATCTCACTGTGCGTTGTATCATGCAAACTTTGCGAGTGATTATTATACCTTATAAAAAGCTTGATTATGTTCAGTAACAATAGTTGTACCTAAATGTTATGATGTACAGTGGCGTACTTATAAACACTTATATTCGTATGTCTATGGTTTATGAGTAGGTATAGTGTTAGAAATTAATAAATTTCCAAAAATTAAATTAAAAAAATTATCTTTGTTAAAATTTTGTAAACACACTGTATAACAACCTGTAGTGCGATATGAAAAACTAAAAAATAAGAAAAAATTCTCCTAATCTAGGGGCTAGTACGTTCCAATATAAAACAATCGTGAAAAATTGTGAGATACTCATAAACCATAGACATATAAGTGATTATAGGTACGCCCATCATAACATTTAGGTACAACTATTGTTACTGAACATAATCAAGCTTTTCATAAGGTATAATAATCACTCGCAAAGTTTGCACGATACAACGCACAGTGAGATCTAGCTATCAATAAGTTAAAATAAAGCAAGGTTGTCCAAAAAAATCGGTATTTCTTAAAATATAGCAGATATCAAAAATTTTACAAATTACTTTCTTTGCTATGAACCAGTGATTTAATTGACGTAGAGTGATAAAATTTAAAAATATTATTGTGAAAGTTACACGCCATTAAAATTGGAGCAAAAATCATCGTCTTCTTTAACACCCTGTATATAAAATTGAAATCCAACATTGACAATTGTTTTCCAAGGGATAAATCTATCAACCATTTAAAACCGTAGGTCGATAACATATTTGGTTCAGAAAATATTAACTGTTAAATTTAGGCGAAATATTTTTTGCTCGAAAGCAATAGTCCAGCAGTTTATTTGCTGAAATATGACAATACAGCATAATATTGAAAAAAAATTAAATTAAATTTTATTATTTTAGAATAAGCATTAAACTTGTCGGAAATATGAATATCTTACGAACAGTAGGCGCTGTTTCATATTTTCATGTGTTTCCGATAGGTTTAATGCTTATTCTAGAATGGTGTAATTTTTTTTTGAAAATGCTGTGTTGTCATATATCACTAGTAGAGATAAAATTTTGAAAATTTGGGAACTTACTAAGCTTGAGACGTTTAATTGATTGTAGTAAAAATTTAAGGGAGTTGTATTTAGGATAACAAAATGACTACGTGTAGCGCAAAACTGGAAAATCTGGCAACAGTGCCGATATTATTATTTAATTCCGCATGCCCAGATACCCCCAAATGTCGAATTTTGTAATCGCAGCTTTAGCGATTTTAAAGACATATTTTAATATTACATTACACAATTTTAAAATATTTAACACATCATTTATTGCATGTAAATAATTTTTAAATTTACATGCCATTTTTTAAATTTTCCAAATTTATTATTACTTTACATTTACTACAAATTACTACTATATATTTGTATTTGTCTTTTAGAATTTTAATATTTGGATAAAAAAATGCAAACACTTATTTTTACGGCTTTTCAGATGTAAATGATTGTGAAAAAATGTACATTTATAAATTCCGCTTCCCGTATCCTCTCATTTGTAACCATCTTTTTCGGACTGGTCACGAGGGTCACTTTATGGTTGTAAATAGATGGCTTATTCAAGAAAACACATTAGGTCTATTTCAACCCTAATGAAATCTTTTAAACGGCTGCTATTTATCTAATGGTTAGACTCTGTTTGAAACCGAAAATTAACCCCTAGTTAAATGTCAATTAGCTACACACTGGTACAGCAAAAGTTAAAGGTATAACAACTTTACGATTAGTATTAACGTTGCAAATGATTCTAAAAAGGTCTCCAAGGTCTTAAATTTTGGCAAACCAGCTGCCTATGTGCCTTGTAAATTATTAAGGGGTTATATACATTTTGATATGACAACGAAATAAGGGACTTTTTAAATTTTTTATTCAAATAGATAAATAACTGTGTGATTAGTTGTAACTTTGCAAAGGTCTTGAATTTTGGTAAGCCCACTGTATATATATTAGAATTTATTTCATATAGTTTATAATTTTATGTAAAAATCGACAAGTACACAATTTACAATAATTTGTGAAAATATATTGACACAATGACTACAATATATTCTACTTGTATATTTATATCACCATGTAGTAATGATACTTTAAAATTCTATATTTATTATTGTGGGTTTAATGGGCTTTTCCCTGACTAACTAAACAAACTACAGATCAGCTTATTAAACCGATGATTAGTTAAACAATGAATCAGTTTAATGAATAGCAAATCAAAATGATCAGCTGTTAGCTCACCTGATAATCTGCAATAATAATGTATAATCCCTTCTTCATCGGTGAATTCAACCAGTGATTTAACTGATGAACTTATAAAGGAAAAAAGGAAAGACAACAAAGTCTCGGTCTCAGCAAGTTTGCTGAGACCGGTCTCTTTGAGAATTATGGACGATTTCTTCGATGATGAACTTATGATTGACACCTGGTGGAATAACGTCAACCACCGGTTGATTAATTACTTTAGAATCTCTCTCTCCCTTTCGTTGACGTTGATAGAAATCAACAGAAATACACATCGAATAAAAGAACATGGTTTATATCCAACCGGTAACACAATAGACAATTTTAAAATACAGTCCGGCTCAACCGGTGCCATCGATGGACTTACAATACACCTCTTCCTATATAGACTATAGTGACCGTAGCTTCCTGTCTTAGGTATTATGACGTTAGAAATATAGTACACGGGTGATGGTGAAATCCCTATCTACCACTACTTAGACTTTATCGAAGATCCTTGTTGTTAATAGAAATTTACAAAATAAAAAAATAAATTATTGACTATAAAACATTTTCTCTATATTAATTAGTCTATTACTTGAAATAAAAATTTACCAGTGGTGTGGTGTAACCCCTTAAAAGGGTATAGTATCATTCGTCAGCTAAATTGGACAGAGGGAAACGGATTGATATATTATTTTCTGACTGGAGGTCTCCAAAATCGTTCCCTCGAGAATACGAAAACCACAATTTTCAGGTTTATGCGTCTCTTATTTAAGCCCTAGGGCCAAATTTTTAGCAATCTTGTATACAAGGCGTTTTTATTCTACTTTTATGTAACTAAAGTTAGGAAATATCTTGTTTAGCGCCTATTATTTTTGCTAAACGTTTCTTATGTATGCAATGGCTACGCGCCTCGCCTTGTCGAAAATACTAAACATTTTATTTCATCCTGTTTAATTTACCGGGAGACAGTGGCGTAGCCAGAAAATATGCTCTGGGGGGGGGGGGGGGGGGGCTCAGTGGGCGTAAGTAGGACATTCTTTTTCTGTAGAAAGAACAGTCGGGATTACATGCATTTCATGATATTGAACCTAGTGAAGAAGGCGAAAAGCGCCGTAGGCGAAACATTTTCGGGCCACGCCCTAAGTTCGTTTAAAAATGACCTAACTACTATCAAATTTCGAAAATTAAATTATTACCTCACCCCCCTCTGCATGTTTAGATTACATTTGGTTTCATAAATGTTTTTTTTTACTTTTTTTCTGATATTTCTAGCTGGCTCTTTATTAAAAAAAAACATTTTTTATATTTGTGAAAAATATTGGTGTCAATCCAAAATTTTAACGTAAGACGTATGTATGACTCTAACCAGCGTTTTTCGGGCTCGGGTTTTCATGATTAAAAATAAAGTAAATATCGCTCACCACGCCAAAACTGATGATTTTTTCAGAAATCATGCATTTGAGTAGCGTAGATCCAAGAGCAGTTTTTGGTGCAAGTGCTTAGGTTTTAAAACACTCCTTCTTAGATTGCCTTTTGTATATTCATAATAAAGCATTCTCGTTTCTTCCTGCACTATTTTTTTTATTATAAATTATCACACTTTTTCCATAAAAAATGTTTCAATTAACATTTTTCCTTTAATTTTTCTCTTTAAAAATAAATAAGCACCTAATTGTTTTTTTTTTTTGTAAAAATATTTTGTTGCATTGGGCTATATTTTTGTTGATTTAAAATAGCTCTAAAAAAGGAAAAACGGAACAGAATAGTAGATATGTAATAGAAAAATACCATAAAATATTATTCTTGTTACTCGTTTTCCTATAAAATTGCATCATAAATCAATAACTAAAACGATATGCGTCCAAAACCTCAATCTTTATATCAAAACAGGGCTTTTAGAAGGAAAAGTTTAAAAACTAAACCATTCCTACAAGACCTTTGTAATCTAAGCCAAGAATACATTATTTAAAAATTTAAATTAAGAGTCCAAGCGTGATATGAAAAATTCGCTTGCAATTAGAATTTTAGAGGGGGGAAGGGGGGATGTTGCAGCCTTGCATCGAGAGGAGCACCACTGCCTCCTCCGGCTTTCTTGTCAACTCTCCTACGACCATATACGACTTTCTTGCTTTCATTTGATGATATCGTTTTTCTAGCTGACGATTATCCTTAACTAAATATTAAATACGATGTTCTCTACATCTTTTACAAACGTATACCTTAGCAATATTTACAAAATATATCGGCCAATGTTTGTTTAGGCCGAATATAATTATTTAATCCGGGTTTGTTTAGATTAAGCGATAAATAAATTAAAGCAAAATATTGCAAGGGAATATAGCCCACAGGTTTGTGTGAGATCTCTTTATTTTCATCTCATTTATTTAAAATTGTAATTTGGTTTGGAGGGATAGGCCGCGTGATTGTAACTTTTTACTTTATCTACCCTTTAATTCATTGGCTTACATATGATTTAAAGAAGCTTGGCCAATAAAAACTGTTTTAGTAGTCGTTTTTCGAAACTTTACAGAAGTGAGGTTAAGAATATCCCTTAAATAGATGCAAATCTGTCAGATCAAATTTGTAATTTTTTATATTTGAATCAAAACCTTTATCTCATCATGCATGCGCCAATTTTTACCAAAGAGTGCACGAAATGGTACGAAAATTAAAGATACAAAATATATTTTTACCTAACTATTCTTAATTTTTTTCCTCACCGAACTAAAGATTTGTATAAAAGGGGTACTTATATCAAATAATATAAGAAATGAAATTTGGTCCATGGATTTGCCAACGAAATGAATTTTTCTTTAATTGTTTTTATTATCTTTCTCAAAAGTTCATGGCCAACTAAAAAGACGAGTTATAATGCCTGATTTAAATATATTTCTTTTAAATTTTTAGTATGAGGTTCGAAAATTGAGCCGTAGAAGAAATATACAGTACAACTGTGGATTATCCATATGGCGCTGGGAAGTAGAAGCAATCCTCGTGTGATATGGACATCATATCCATTCTTGTTATACAATAGTAGTTTGTACAACAAGAGTGGATATGATGTCCATATTGTACGAGGAAGTAAATTGAGCACGACGCCGTAGGTGGAGTGCTCAAACTTCCGAGGGCAACCACACGAGTTGAACAGTATATTTTTAAAAAATGTAAAAAATAGTTTTCAGTTTGCCGGGCTCGAACTCACGACCATTGGTTCCATAGTCAAACGCTCTACCTCTCGACTATCGAAACGTTAAACTAATTATGGGAAAAACAACTAATAAATGATGCTACATGAAATTAATTTTCTATGCACATTCAGCAGGTTGCATTATTCATATATCGATTATAAATGCGCCCAGATTTTATTATATAGAACAAATTAATAACAAATTGTACCATATGCATTTAAATTATATAATTTAGTGTCTTGAAAAAGAAGACGGAGCCTCAGTAACAATAATATACTGTGATTGGTCGGTACTTTTAAGAACAACAATGGCATCTCTGTAATTGACCACTGTGATTGGTCAGTTTCATTACCTATCTAGGATTGTTATAAAATTTTGCCGCACAGTTAACTGGAATAGCCTACTTTACCCGCTACTTAAGTGTAAAGGAAACAGCAAATTTCCATGTGGGAGTAGAAAAACTACTATTATCACTGGCATTTAAACATATTTTGACTTTTACAGACGAGCTTAAAAATAAGTGTCGCAAAGTGTTAATTATAATAATATAATTAATTTTATATATTGAGGTTAAAACCCAATTCTGTTAGTCATCCCTGTATTCACCAGCGAGCGGCGCTATTTTTATAGTAGCTTTTGTTTGTTTTCATCCAATATTGTCGTTACACCCCCCCCCCCCCCCCCCATCCTTCACCCAATCATTGTGGTTCTATGAACCTATGATCAATTTTCCTTTTAAAATCGATAGAAAAAAAGTTACAATTTTTAACAAAACCAATAAAACATCTGAAGCAATTATTCTGTACCTTGCCTTGGACTAGGATCTTCATTGATTAAAATTTTAAGCGAGGCTAGGCCTATTTATAACTCCTCTTAATTATTGACAAAACATTAGATTAAAATTAGTACATTATGTTCGTGTTGTGTGAGGGGTTTGAACCTGGGTCCCTCATTGTCGTGGTAACCTGTATGGACCTGCCTGGTGTTGTGGTTGGTGGGAATGGCGGATTAACGGGTTCTGGCTTTGTTCTGCTGTGTTGAAGTAATTGTTGCTGGTGTTCGTGATGTAGTCTTGGATCGTTTTCATTTTAAGGTATCTGTGTAATGTGCTATTACGTACGAACCATGGTGCGTTAGTTATTATTCGTAGCAATTTGTTTTGATATGTTTGTATTTTGCTTTTCCCCGTCATGCAGAGTGTTGACCATGATGGGGCGACATACAGTAGTGCTGATCTTATGCATAGTTTGTAGATGGTAACTTTGTTGCGGGTGTTTAGCTTGCTATTTCTATGTATTAGTGGATAGTACTGGTATTATTTTCCTTTTTTTTTTAAATGAAACACGTTTTCAGTATAATTAATAGAGAATTTCCTTATTAACGTAAATGAAATACTTCAAAACGTATTTGCATCTAAATTATAGTAAAGCAGTTTAATCAAATGTGGTTGCGTGGGTGTCTCGTAACACCGAAACAAAATGGAACTCCCGACTCTCAAAGAACTGCAGTTTTATAATATGACTTTAATTAAGTTAATTTTAAACAGTTAATTATACAAGGGGATTCCTAAGTTGAGGAGCAACTGTGTAAAACGCATTGAATCCATAATATGTTGTTTTGAATAAAACTTAAAAAACTAGCAAAGTAAGTTAGAAAAAAAACTAAGATTTTCATGTGGCGCAGAATGATTTATGTAATAGGATTAAAAAGGAATATTACTTTTTTAATCTAAATTTTCGATATTCATGACAATATGGTACATTTTTTTAGTGGATTTACTGCATTTTGTTTAACCAGAATGTGGATTTATGCCATTTTGCTAGGTTAGAATGGATTTATTCCTTTTTGCTTACTTCTTGTTTGGATTTATTGCGTTTTGCTTGAAGTAATTAAGTTTACATTATTTTATAAGGCCAATAAAATTTAAAACTTCAGAGAAATAATTATTAATTATATCTATATATAAAATTATTGAAATAAAAGAATGCAAACGTTCTAAACAGAAATGAATATTCTTTTTTTGGATTCATTTTACTTTGCTTAAATGCGAATTGGATTTATTGCACTTTGCTTAAACGTGCATTGGAATTAATCCGTTTTGCTTAGCTGTTTTTAATATGGCTATTTTTAATTGATTTATCGCGCTTTGATCAAACTGGGTTGTTCTAATGATAGATTGACTAAAAAGCATCATATTATTCGTTATCTGAGGAACTGTTATCTCCAATTGGGGTTATAATTAACGGGTCGACCGTCCGACCGATCACGTGGTCAAGATCGCGTATTTTCTCCTCTTCTTTAGTGACATGATGGACTGCGTTTAAGCAAACAGTGATTCTATTGTATTTACTATAATTTTATGTAGCATGATAAAAAAATAGTCTGTATTTAAAAAAATTAAATGAATTATAGCAGGGTCATTAGGAATTTGTGGTTTTTGGTATGTGCTGTGGATTTGTTGAAATTTATAAAATACGTTTTAACTTGTGATGTAAAATTTTAATTAATTGAAATTTATTACTTTTTGTATTGATTTTCCTTTGAGGTTTGACCAACAATTATTTACTGTTATATACACATAGGGTGGCTCCATATTTGAGGAATATATTATACATTTCACGAGAATTAAGGGGCGCGGCGTCAGTGATGGTATGGAAGGCTCTTAAGCCAAATATTAATTATTTTTGCCGAACAAACATAAAAACATGTAGACACAACAGATCTAGGAAACTAAACTGCTGGACAATTGCTTTCGAGCAAGAAAAATTTCGCCTAAATTTAACAGTTAATATTTTCTGAACCAGATATGAGATCGACCTACGGTTTTGAATGGTTGATAGATTCATCTCTTGGGAAACAGTGGTCAATGTTGGATTTTCTTGAACTGTCAGAAAATTTTATATACAGGGTGTTAAAGAAGACGATGATTTTTGCTCCAATTTTAATGGCGTGTAACTTTCACAATAATATTTTTAAATTTTATCACTCTACGTCAATTGAATCACTGGTTCATAGCAAAGAATGTAATTTGTCAAATTTTTGATATCTGCTGTATTTTAAGAAATACCGATTTTTTTGAAAAACCTTGCTTTATTTCAACTTATTAGCAGTTTATTTGTATTAAGAGATAGTGTTAGTTGTTATTTATCAAAAAGCAGTTTAATAAATTATCAATATAATGCTTACCAAGCTTTGATTTATCACCTTGTACATAAATGCTTTAACAACATATAAAAAGCAGATGATCATAAATTAAATTTATAGTCTTCGAAATATGAGATTCGCGAACTACAATACATAGTATAACAAGGCCAACATCGCAGAATTTTGAAAATTTTCGAGGTAAATGAGCACTTGCTGAAACATCAGTGACGTAATAAAATTCTTTGGGGGGGGGGGGAGGGGGAGACAATAAAAAGGGCATTATGTGAAAATCGACGAAAAGTTAATAATAAACAAGCACACTATGTTTTTAGTAAAATGAGGGCTCCCCACTGGGCTACGTCACTTCTAAACAATGTAAACTATATTTTGAACGATCACATCTTTTTTTATGGTGGATAATGCCCTGCAGTTTCACATGGGTTCCGAACCACAGTTTTACCGGCAAAAACTACCTATAATATTTCCGTGGTATAACAGAACCTCATATTTATCGATATCAATTTATTCAAATTATTTTTTTTTTGCAATCAATTCGGCGGTACATAATTCTTCGTCTTCGCCATAAAAAAAAAACTTTTTTACAACGACGATAAAAAAAAAGACAATTCCGGCAGATTTGGGCATGTCAAATCTTTTATTTTAAATGAGATCGGAATTTGGATGAATTTTTTTCGGCTTGTAAATATTCCGGATTTTTAATTTAAATATTCTAATGATCAATTATTCTTTTGCAATTTAAAGACATTATGGAATTTCTCGGATCGTGGTTTGGTTGGCAAAGCCTAGAAAATAAATTATCATATTTAATGTTTCATTTCAATTTTTTAGATTTAATTACATAAAACTTATTTGAAGGATAATAAGAAATAAGGATGAATAAGTAAAATATAAAAATGCTTTTAAGAAATTGAATTTCATGTTTAAAATGACGGTAAACTCGTTTGAAAGTGGTAAGATAGACATAACATTCTCTTTATTATAATAATTCAAATAGATAGACAGAATACAAAAAGTGACTTCTAAAAAAAATCCATCTTTGTCAAAAGCCTTCTGCTTCCATCAACAGTGACTAAAAAAGACAGTACGCTGTTCCATAAAACTTCTATTTCCATTAATTATCACTCTATTTATCAAAATCATCGTTTCATCCTTCATGGCTCAGGAAGGGGGAGGCATCCTTCGCCCCTTAATTTTCACTGCTCACAGGGAAAATATAATTTGCCTCTTAATTTTTGGGGCTCAGGCGGAGGGGTCAATTTCATGAAGACTCGAAATGGGTAAGATAAATTAAAAATAAACGCAGCCCAGTGGCGGCTCGCGGTCTTAAAAAATGGTGAAGAGCTAGGTATAGTACGGGTACTCAAACAAACATTGACTAAAAACCCGCGTAACAAAATGTCTCTCTTATCCTCATCTGTCCAACGACCGAATAGAGTTTCCAACAAATCACAAAATATGTCATTAATTGGGTTCATTTTTAATACACACAACTAAGTAGGTACGTACACAAAAATAAAAACAAATATTTTTAATCACACAGTAAATCACGTAAAACTATATATATCCGTAAGTTTCGCGAAGCCTCAAAATAAATACCGCGAACCAATGCTAAAACAATGGTGCATGCGACTAATCTATTTTTAAATTGCCCTTCATTATAATGCAAATTGGGACATGCTCTTTGGGTGACTGACGTCATGTAACCATAGCGACAGTGAAAATCAAAGCCACTTGACTGTATGTTGGGCGTTGGGTCATCACTTGCTGCTTGAGCTCACGGACACGGTCGGTTGGGGCGCGCCAAAATGCACGAGTGTTAATAATTATTGTCCATCGGAGTTAACCGTGGCCATATTATGCATAGCTACATTCAGATTAAATTAATATTATTAATTCGAAAATAATTTTTTTTAAGGGCTAAAATGGTAGTTGTATTGGTACATTTATATTTAATATTGTCGAAAAACTTTCCTCCTGGTTTTATTTTTTTTTGGTAAAGAGCCCCTTCACCTACTTCACCTGACAAGCCGCCACCGACCCAGCCGTAGTTCTGTATTTTTTCAGCAAACAATGAGGTGTTATATTACTGAATTTATTCCAGTTAAAAATTTCACCCTGTAGGTATAAATGAGTAAAGCATAATGATTCCACCTCTATATTTACTAAAGTGTGACTTTTATCTGTTTCTTTTTAGCGAGAAAAGATTCCAGACTAATAAATGCTTGTGTATTGGTTGTCCCGTCTGTTTTATGTTGATTTGGTTGTAATTCTCCTTAAAGCATTCTCTGAACTCGATATTTCGATTCATTGGGTTTGTTTTAGATGTTCTTAGTCTTGCAGTTTCTTAGTTTTTCCAACTTGTCACACTTGCGCGAGATCTGACAAATACATCTTTGATGTTCACAATGTTTCTTACAGGCCGCTCATTTTTATGTCTTTAAAGGTAACTTTTCAAACTTTTAAAAAAATTATTATTCCAGAATTTGACGGTATCCTATATTTGGGTATGGGATTTCTGACCTCTTCTTTTCATTATCCTGCATGTTAAAGAAAAGTCGAGCCTTCAACCACAATAAGAGGATTGTGGGCTTCGGTAAAAAGATATAATGTACCATTATGTCGTTATAACAATTTGATTTTCTGAATATTTATGATAGATATTACAATAAAATTTGTAGATATAACTACATTTTGCTTCACAATATTTCATTGTTAACTGATAGCAATACATTTTTTAGATCTTATACTTTTTGGGTCACCCTGAATGACTATTAATATTATTTCCAAAGACATTTAAAGCGTTCATATTAATAAATTATGCTTTTTCCATTTATCTATCTTAAAGACATAATTAATGTAGCCTTTTGAAGCTCTCTAAGACAAAGTGCCCTTCACTTATAGGAAAGCGTCTTTAATTGATAAAAATCAAGAATCCTTAAACATAATTAATCAATATCAGTATTCCTTAGGGTCCTTTATTTTTAAGGGCAGGGATAAGTGCTTTATTTTTACAGGCAAGTACAAAGGAATTGCCCTAATTCATTTTTATTAAACTTCGATCTTCTTTTTTAATGTAATTGAGATGAATAAGGTATAGGAATTGATGGAGTAGACCTATTGATAAAAAAATATAAAAAATTTAGTAATTGATGTTTGTCATAGATATTTAAGAAAAGGAAATATCGTGTAGTTCACTCTTAAAAATAACATGGTATGTATTACTAAAATTTAATAATAATAATAAACGTCTTTTATTCAAAGAAAAAAAAAATAAAAAAAATTTACACAAAATCAAATCTTAACAAAGATATTCTTGATCGAGGCGATATTTAGCCGTAATGGCTAGTCTTACATAGAACCTCTAACTAAAATATATAAATATTATTAAGATATTTTATAAATAAACAAAAAGCTATACAATAATTAAATAACAATCTTTTTTTTTATTTGGTTCTGACAACTATTTATTTTTGTGAAATCGGACTCAACCCAAAAATGAGTTTGTACAACCAAAAAAAAATTGTCGTTATTAAACTGTTGAACTAATTAATAACATTAACCAACCCAACCTACAAATTTTAGTTGTCACAACGAAATTTTATATACGGATAACTAAATATTATATGGTACTCCCGCTTTTAAAATTAGTTGTCACAACTAATGTGTAAATATGGAAAATTGAAAATTTTTTTCAAGGAAATATTGTTTTTGGTAATAATGCAATCTACAAATATTGCCAAAGCAATCATTTATTTGGGGCAAACTTGAAATTTTTATAGAGTAACAATTACGTATGTAGTCACAACATTGTGTTTATTATCTTTTTTCTGTACTTTTTAATTGTAAAAAAAGAAGTTGAATCATAAATAAGTAAAAATTTTATATTTTTGTCATTGCAGTTGCACATTAGAAAGTTTGAATGAACTGCTTATAACGCAAGGCAAAATTAGCAAGTTGATTTGATAGAAATAAATTCAAAAAAAGTCTGTTTCATTTCTAAAAAAAATGTCATATGTAATTTATACTTAGTAACGAAAAATACTCCTTTCTAGAGTCCCCATTTAAATAAAAAAATGCCTTGGTATTACTACTTTATTAGGTATGGGTAAAAAAACTGCTATATGGCTAGAAGTGTGTGTACTAACCATGACCTGGCTGGTTCGAGTTCTTATCTCGGCATTTTATAGCCGTTAATGGCGTTTTGATTGGGTGAATGAGATGCGGTTATTAGTGGATTTGGGTTTCTGTGTGCTGATTCGAAATATTTTGATTTTAGGTCTTTTATGAATGTATCTAAGTTTTCAACTTTTAAGTCCCTGTGTATGGCATTTGTTATAATTCTTAGCATCTTGTTGTGAAATATTTGTAACTTAATTCTTCCTGTGTTGCATAATTTTGACCAGGGTGGTATTGCGTAAAGCAGTGCTGGACGTATGTAACAATTTGCATTAGGATGAAGGGCAATTTAAAAATAGATCAGTCGTATGCACCATTGTTTTAGCATTGGCTCGCCTAACCTTAAGGTATTTATTTTGAGGCTTTGTGAAACTTACGGTTATAGATATCGTTTATACGTGATTTACTGTGTGATTAAAAAGTTTTGTTTTTATTTTTCAGTTAATAGTTGTGTGTTTTAAAAATAAACCCAATTAATGACATAATTTGTAATTTGTTGGAAACTCCATTCAGTCGTTGGACAGATGAGGATAAGAGAGACGGTTTGTTACACGGATTTTTAGTCAATGTTTGTTTAAGTACCCGCACTACACCTAGCTCTTCACCATTTTTTAAGACCGCGAGCCGCCACTGTCTCTCTCTCTCTCTCTTAAAAGTTAAAACTTGATTGGTTAATTTTAATAATTAGTTCTACTAAAAAATCCTAAAAATCTTACACAAAAAATAGATTAAATAAAATCTCTGTTGTTGTCACGGTACTTTAAACGTTTTTAGTATAATTCCTTTTAATAAAGCTTGTTAATTCCTAATAAACGCGTTGGTTTACAAGCTTAAAGGCCTAATATAATTAATTAAATCGAAGGGGAAACTTGCTACCTTGAACAATAAATATTTTGTTTATAATTAAGTTTACAAAAGGAAATTTAATTTATTACAGTTTGCTTTGTTTCACGAGCCGTCGGTGTCGATTCCTCCAAAATTTCATAGTCTTTGCGTTTTTTTTAATTAGTGGGGTTTTTGTTTAATTTTTTTTTACCAAATGTCTTAAACCAGGTGTCCCATTATGGATGGCCACCGGCCGTATCACGGAAACTACTGGGCATAAAAATTAGTAACTAAAGTAGCTTAGAGAAAATCCTGGAAATAATTTTTAAAGTACTTACCTTTCTCTTCCAAACAAGCTTAAGTTTACTAAAATCGGATAAGTCGTTTAGAAGTTACAGCAAATTAAATGATTACACTTTCAATAGCTTCCCCACTCTTACTAAAGTCGGTACGCTAATGAGCCTTAAAAAAAAATGAAGCAGAATTGTCTAAGCTTTCTAATGATGTTACCAAAGGTATACCTTAATGTAGGAATGTTCGGAGAAATTTAGAATTTCAATATTTTTTAATTTTTAATTGTGCCCTCTTGCAGCAAAATGCGGAACTTAAAAATTATTTCCAGGATTTTTTCTTAGCCACTTTAAATACGATTTTTTCTATGTCCAGTAGTTTACGAGATACGACCGGTGGCCATCCATAATGGGACACCTGGTATATAAATAATTAACTATTATTGGCTTCTTTACTTAAATCGAATACAAAGAACCCTATAAAAATATATCTTAATGATAAAAATCCTCCTTCGTACAGAAGTAAGATATTATTTCTATATTATTTATGAAACCAATAAAACTAATAGTACATTGTATACCTAGTAGGAAAAGCTGAACATTCCCGGACGACCGTAAAGATTGTATGTCGAGGCGCAAGCCGAGACTGACAATACGGAGTCCGGGAATGGGGCATTTTCTACAAGGTAGACATACTATTTTTCCGTAAACCGAAAATTATTTAAAGGACATAAATTATTACAATCGACTTGTTAAAATTTTGAAATAAACATTATTAACTTTGTTCACAAATAAAGGATGTCAATTAATATTTGTGTTGTAACTATGGAAACTCAGTAATATTGAATTGTCAAGCTTAACAAATTTTAGTTTACAAGTAGCCGTACAGAAATAATATTTCCTTACAGTACAATAATAAATATTTCCTAACAGTTATTTTCCGTTGTCTAGCAACGACTAAGTGTAAGGAAATATTGACTTTTTCTTTTAGAAATGTTATCAAAAATGTCAATATTTCCGATCGGTTTTCGGAAAATAATATTTCTTGTACCGGGTGATTCATTAAGGGTGACGAGCGGCCATATCTCGGAAACTGCTGGGCAAAGAAATTAAGAAAAAAAAATTATAACTAAAGTGGCCATGAGAAAATTCTGGAAATAATTTTTAAGTTCCGCATTTTGCCGCAAGAGGACGTAATTGAAAAGTAAATTATAAAAGTTTACATATCTCCGAAAATTCCACATTAAGGTATATCTTTGATAACACCATTAAAAAGCTTGGACAATTATGCATCATTTTGGTCCTATGCTCATTGGCGTATCGACTTTAATAAGAGGGGGGGAAGCTGTTGAAAGTGTAATCAGTTAAATCGCTGTAACTTATAAACGACTTATCCGACTTTAGCAAACTAAAGACTGTTTGGAAGATAAATGTATGCACTTTCATCAATCGTATTTAGTTGTCCATAATAGTTCTCAAAAAAATGCTAGAGGGCGCAATTTGTAATAATAACACATTTTTTGATTTTACTTCGAAAAGATAAATCATACGGTATAATTATGATACCATAATTGAAAAGTAGATGAAATTTGCTAGAAAAAATATTAAAACCGCAGCTCGATATCTTCGTTCGTTTTGGCGTTATCGCGAATAGAATAATTTTTAATAATTTAAATAAAGAATATTTTTTAGGAAAAAAGTGGGACGCCACTGATATTTTTCCATGTGGATACTTTTTTGAATTAGCCTAGTCAATTCTGCATAAAAATGGTCTCTTGCGTTTTTCTCCTCAGGCACAGCGTTCTTTATTAAAATAATTAAAATAAATTAGCTCTACTATTTATTATTTTTATTAACATTGATTATAAAAATTGTTGGAAATGACCACCCACCCCGCCCGTCAAAAATACTCTCAAAGATAGATCCTATTTTAAAGCGGATATAATTTAGAAAACCTTAAGAAAAGATTGAGTTTTCCATAAGAAAATTGACCTCAATCAAATCAAATTAAGTCAGCTCATGAATACAAACAAGTTCGTTGATATGCAACTGGGAAGAAGAACTTCAATAAGGCGCGTAGTTGACCTATAATTCAATTGACAGTCCTAGCGGCTAGACTAGTAATGGCAGTTGCTTTATATTACAGCTTATTAATTTGCATATTTATATAAAATGATGCAAATGAAAATACAAAATAAGTCCATTAACATGAATTAAATTAATATTTTTATAATATAACTTATCATGATTATTTGAATTTTTTATTTATTAATATAGTCTATTTCAGAAAGGTGTAAAGTAATAAAATCTCACTAGACATGCAAAGGGACTACAGAGTGACCCAAATAATATTTAAGCCACTTTCATAATTTTGCATTGATTTCATTGCAAAATTCTTTATTTTCATCAAATACAGGTAGTACCACCCGGGCTTGGGTCAGTTTATGGGTTTTGCTCATTGTTATCCATTCATAAACATTAAAAATGGTGTGACAAAGGCGTGTATTATGTACACTTATTTTTTTATTAAACATTATACAGAAATTAAATTATAAAAAATCGTAATATTATTCGTCATCTGAGGAACTGTCATCTCCTCTTGACGTTATAATTAACAGGTCGGCCGTCAGATCGATCAGGTGGTCAAGATCCCACATTATCTCCTCTTCTTTAATGACATGATGGACTGCTTTTCGCCAGTTCTCTGGTGTCACTTCCTTAATGGTTAAATCAAACAGAAGTTTAACGTCTTTCATTTTTAATGTTGTGTTGTGTCTTGCTACAAATCCTTTCACTTGCGCCCATATAAGTTCTATAGGATTTAGTTCGCAATGATATGGAGGTGTGCGCAGCACAGTTACACTATGTTTTTCAGATATATCTTCCACAACATATTTCATAAAACGATGTTTGTGTAAACTTGATATAGCTAATAGTTCCTTCTTTATCAAATTATCTTCTTTTTATTTTCTTTGGTTAGTTATCATAATTAATTCAATGCACAAAATGTACCTGCGCCTATGGTCGACACCGAAATTGAGCGGAACTGGACGGAATTTCCCATTTTATTACTCCACACCTTTCTGAAATAGACTATAATATATTGCTTGTTAGTCAATAAAGATCGTTCGCTATCAGGGACGGCGGTAAAGCCTCAGATCAGGATTAAATTTATATTATTTATAAATTATTTGTAAATATTGTCACGATAGGGAATCATAAGATCATAACATTTCATAAATCAATATATTTCCCATTTTAATATTTTAATCATTATTCGCGTTTACCGCCGGCCATTCAAAGCAACATGAAACCGGCGACGAGTTTATCAAACAAATCTAAAAAGTTGCAATTATGAAATGCTATACGTACATCCCGATCTAGCGATTATGGTGGCGTCATCAAGTCGGTAAAACCAAGGTATACGACCTAAACCCGTGTCTTACTAAAGGGGGAAAAATCGCTGACTTGATGAAACTACACATCGCGCTAGAAAAATATCGGACGGCACTAGTGTTCGAGTCCGTGACGCATCCACGTCGAAATATGTGAATTTTTGTTGGTCCCAAATCTCAGCGATGAGTCCAAATTTAAGTAAGTATAATTTGTTGCCAACTGTTTTATAAAGGTCTAAATCCAAGTTTGTCATTTTGATTTTCTTATAAGCCCTTCAGGTGATTGTTATTTTTATCATTTCAATAAATTTGTTTTCAAAAACGTTTTGTTTTTCTGATAGCCGCCAAGGTCCCGTGCTACCTTACGTCCCTCGTCACCCCCTAAAACCTGGGCGTGACAATATAACAATAAATTTCCTAAAAAAAGTAATTCTTCTGCAGTGTAGGTATAAATTAAAAAGTAACCAACTTAGAACATTTACCATGAACATTTTGCTTCGGGTTTTTAGGGAGAAGAATTTATTCGCTTGTTCAACAAAATGGAACAAGTGAATTTCTACTTTTAGATAATTTTAGACCCGGTGAAATAAAACGACGCCCTTGAATACAAATGTCCGCCTTTCTCTGAAACAACGAAATCGTCGAGTTGGTGGGAAACTGGAAATTTTTCAGACAATTTGATCAACGACCCAAACTGTTTTCTTCTCCAAAATTTCGTTAATCTGAATTTATTAACTGTGGTAAAACAACCTTTTGCCGAAAGAGATTTCGCAGGAAGAGTGAATTCGTCGAGATTATTCTGCTGCAAGGAGACCCTAACCCCAAATTTAACTGTATTTATTCTGAAAGAGCTGACAAAGAAACTTTAACAGAAGAATAAACTCCTTGAAGAAAATTTAAACCTGCTATTGGAAAAAATAGGGCATTTAGAGGGGAATCTATATTTAGGTTATTAAAATTCAACAATATTTGACGAACGTGTGCGAATAGTTACAGTAAAAAAAAGCTTCTATCAGTGGCGTAGCCCAAAAATATGGTGGGGGGGGCTCAGTGGGCATAAGTAGGACATTTTTTTTTGGAGAAAGAGAGACAGTCGGAAGTCGGAACTACATATATTTTAAGATATTGCACCTAGTGAAGAAGGTGTATAAGCGCCGCAGGCGAAAAAATTTCGGGGCCACGCCCAAAGTTCGTTTAAAATGCACCTAACTACTATTAAATTTCGAAAATTAAATTAATACCTCTTCCCCTCGGCATAGTTGGATTAAATTTGTTTTTGTAAATGTTTTTTTTTCTTTTTTTTTTGATATTCTCAGCTGGCTCTTTATTAAAAAAAAAAACATTTTTTATATTTGTGAAAAATATGAATATTGGCGTCAATCCAAAATTTTAACATAAGACGTACGTATGACTCTAACCAGCGTTTTTTGGGCTCGGTTTTCAAGATTAAAAATAAAGTAAATATCGCTCACCACGCCAAAATTGATGATTTTTCTGGAAATAATGTAGTTTAGGAGCTTAGATCTAAAAGCAGTTTTTGGTGCAAATGCTTAAGTTTTGAAATACTCCTTCTTACGTGCCGTTTTGTATGTTCATAATAGAGCATTCTCGTTTCTTCCCGCACAATTTTTTGTATTATAATTATCACACTTCTTCCATAAAAAAATGTTTACTTTAATTTTTCTCTTTAAAAATAAATACCTAATTGTTTTTCTGAAAAAAATATTTTATTGCAATGGGTTATATTTTGTTGATTTAAAATAGCTCCAAAAAAAGGAAAACGGAACAGACACGTATATAATAGAAAAATACTATAAAATATAATTCTGATAAATACTATTCTTTTTACTCGTTTTCCTATAAAATTGCATCATAAATCAATAATTAAAACGATATGGGTCCGAAACCTTGATATCTATATAGAACAGGACATTTAGAAGGAAAGGTTTAAAAACTAAACGTTTCCTACAAGACCTTTGTAATGTAAGCCAGGAATACATTATTTAAAGATTTAAATTATTAGTACAAGCATAACACGAAAAATAAGGTTGTAATTAGACCTTTAGACCCGAGCCCCGAGGCCCGGCAGCCGCCCCTGTCCCCCTCTAAATATGTCACTGGCTTCTATGTAGGTCTTTCGTCACATCAACCTCTCCTTATCCAATTATTATCCTAAGCATAAATAATAAAATGTTACATAATATAGTTTGCTTCTCAACCTGTTTATTATATATAATATTCTATTATTACTGTAGCTACGTAATGGTCCTTTTACACGCCTTGAATTACAAGCAAAACTAGGTTAAATTTATATCTGTTTCTACTCCATTTCTTTGTAAGAAATTACTTACGTCTTGCTTACAATACATCATTACTCTTACATAAAATAGTCATTCTTGTGCAAATGTATACAGAGACTTACCTGAAGGATTTCTCTTATTCCGTAAGTTATGGGTTATGACGAGATGCGAAATTATACTAACGGCCGTAAATAGACTTCGCAAATAGTCTATATAATGGATAAGGTATACGAGTTTGAACAACAAAGTTGCGTCATGTATGTTCTTGTAGTAAAGTTATTATGTTTGTTAGATTGAAGATAAAGTAATGTGAATATTCGCCATTGTATTATATTATTTTAAAAACCCAAGAGCAGTTTTTTAAGGCACTTTTTATGCTCCTCAAGAAAGTAGATTTTTGTAGTTTGTTGTGACGTTTTCAAAATTTTTATTTTAACATCTTATCTATTGCTTATTTTGCTTACTCGTGACTTGATATATGTAACTACAGGACGGAAAGTTCTTTTCCACCGGTATCTCTGGATTATTGTGGTAAGGGGCTCACGTGCACCGGGAGCTTGTTATAGTGGAGAAAAATAAACCAGGCATTTAGCTAGACATTATGGGACTACCTATGGCTCGTTTTCAGCGTCTTAAAAAATACAGTTTTGGGAACATTTTCCATTGTTAAACAAATTATTTTACAGTTTGTTACAAATGTAGAATTGCAGTATTAAACTGCGGTAATATATCAGAGTGACAGACTTAACTAACAATGACGGTGCCAAAAGGATGAGATACGATATGATGAGATTAGGTGAGAACTTCCGGTATACACTATACACTATTTAGCACTTTACGGTGAAAAAATAAAAATTAATTTTTTCAGCTTTTTTTTGCATATCTCCGGAAGCCATCGGAATTTTTTTAATTTCTTTTTAACCAATTATTTAGCATCAACTTTGCCTTCATTTAAAAACCAATGCTAATGCATCGATTTGTAACGTCCCGTATAAGTATAAAGTTCAGTGACTTTTAGTAACGCAGACGCCCATTTTTTATTTTTCGTAAGGTCGGTTGTCTCTAAATCGCTTTTTTATCGAAAATCCGATATTCCACTTTATTTGACGTCTTTTTTTTATTTGTAAATGATTCGTACTTAAGGTATATCAATCACTGAAGGCAGAAAGTTAAAATACTCTTTTTCAGTTAATAACGATTTTTTTTAATGAAAATATAGCATATACAGAGTTGATCTGGCTGTTGAGATGGCTGTATCTCAGTGGTTTATAATATAGAGGGTGTTATGGAATAAAAAAGACTATAATATTGAATAAACTATTACTTTTTTTCATTAAAAACTTAATTTTTAGTTTGTGTAACAAAATATTTACAAAACTTTTGGCTCCAAATTTTATGTTATTTTGAGTTAATAGTGGGGTAGTTGAATGTAACATATGCTTTTTTAAATTTCGTGAACAAAACTCATTGTTTTCGTTGAATGACTTATTGAGGGTATACTTAAAGTTATTAAAATCTATAATATCAATTACTGACAGTACAACAAAGCAATTACTATGAAATTTGTATTTTTATCGTATTTAAACAACTTTTTAAGTAATATTTTTCTATATTTTTAAAGTGAATGGTATACTTTACCAGTTATTTATTTACTTTAAAAATGTTTGCTTCTACCCTGTATACGAAAGCAGATTTTAATTACTCATTTGATTTTAGGGCACGCAGAAGTTATTTAAATTAATTTTTTTTTTAATTTAACATTTTTTTTATTCTAAATTTATTATTTTTACCCATGAAGCCACATCTCTATCACATCACTCATCAATCCCATAGGAATCTGTATATACAGGGTAATTCCCAACTTGATACTTCTTTTTTAGCTGTGTATACAAGGAATTAAAATAAACAACATTTTTAAATAACTTTTTTCAAACAACTTTAAAATAGGCGAGATACAGAACTAAAAAATCTAAGTGCGGGCCTGGTCATTAAAACATAGCCTGTTTTACTCTTTATGTTATTTCTCTTATCTCTTATTAGTCATGCAATTTACGGGTAGGTGGTCAGTTATTTGGAAATCCGCTGCGTGTGTTTTTCTAAAGCAAGTTAATTTCAAATTGGTGACACGTGAAAATGATAAAATTTGAAAACAATGAACTAGTAGATATGGTGCTAATTTACGGTGAGTGTCGTCAAAGTGCGGCTGCTTCTTCGAGATTATACGAAGAACGCTTTTCCTTATGGGCTTATCCTACACCCAAAAGTTTTCTTAATGTTATTCAACGGGCAAGCTAGGCAGAACCGTATTTGATCCATGGTGTAATAAATGAATTTAAGTACCTTATTTTTGGGTTTAAAAAAAAGGTATTTGAAAATGTTGTTTATTTTAATACCTCCTATACACACCTAAAACAGAAGAGTCAACTTAAAAATCACCCTGTATATGGAAGTATTTAAAAATATCATAAAGTTTCATTTAATTTAAACTTATTCATACTTTTATCAGTTCCATCAATTAAAGTGATTTTTCTTCTTCAAAAACCCAGTTAAAAGTTACGATTGTTCAAAGTACTTCCGAGTTTTTTCAATCAGATTGACACTTAATGCAATGCATTAAAGCGGGTACACATTCCCTCGATTTCAATATAACTAGTTTCTTGATTTCATTGGAATGCCATCCGGCTTTTCAAGTTCACCCAGTTCGCTGCCGTGAATATATTAAAGAAAATTAATTTTAACGTACTTTTCCTACAGAAATCTAAGAAATTAAGAGGATTCGGCAGCGTTTAAAGTTGTCGGGTTAAATTGCCGTTCTTCTCCCGAATTACAACAAAACTAAACAAATTACTGAGGTTTTTTTTCATTAATAGAAAGGTAGCATCGATGCGGGTGTGGCAAAGTTAATTTTTTCCAGAACAAAAATTCGAAGAAAAAGATATAAGCCAATGAAAACCCTAAAAATAATTATTACTAAAGTTCATTGTGCTGTAGAAAATATTAAAAATAATTTTTTTTAAATGAAAATATCTATCACTTTCGAATATCTAAGTCCAAATAAAAAAAAAATATGTTTACAGAAATTTGCAATTGTTTAGAAAACGGCTGGAAATAACTTGTATACCATAGTTTAAAAAATGATTTTAGATTGTTTTTTTTTATTTTTTTTTTCGAAAATAGCAAAACTTTTTTAAGATTTAAATTTATTGCTCTTAAACTATCAAAGTAAATTAAATAAAATTTGTATGTTCATAAAGGCAACTAATACAACTCTAAATATCAAATTTAAAAAAATGGGTGTTTCATTAAAAAAATAAAACTTTTTTTTTATACATTTATCCGGAACGCCCTGTATATGGGAAAATATTGCTGTACAATACACCCTATGATACAATATAAGTCAGCATATGAACTAAATTCCTAACTTAATTCATATCGGAGCTATGTAAGCCCGACGCACTATGTCAGGACTCTGTACTGTATAATGAAAATATATATTTTTATTTAACTGGTCTGATGTAGCATTATAGTTATTTATGTACCAAGGCAGTAAAGTGATTCTTTATCGGACGAGTCTGAAGTTATGAGATGAGCGAGGCGAATAACAGGCAAGTCGAAAAAGATACTTTACTGACGTGGTGCATACAAAATTTTATCGCCAACCGTTCATCACCGTTTTATGTAAGGCAGACTGCTCTAAGAAAATAGATGTTTTTCCCCATGTTAAATTAATAGAAAAGACGAGCTGTAGACCTATTTTAGAATCGGGTCTGCGTAAAATATTTAATAGTTCTTGCCTTATATTTGGTCAAAATGTAAACTAGAAGTTTCATACCACCTATTCCATCCCATACTCAAGCTCGAAAGGTTAAAATAGCTTTACAATTCGACGACAAAAAAAAACATTTTGGCCTAAATTTGACACATCAGAAAATTTTGGCCGACCACGTGCGTATTCCAAATCACCCCTCAAAAAATTTTAGCTACTATGAGAAATGGCAGGGTAATACTTTATCTGCCGCATATGCGGCAGATAAAATAAAGTGTTCGTTAACTGCCGGAAATCACTCTGATAATGTATGGCTTTACTGTCGGTTGGCGATAAAAAATATCGCAGTATCGCATCGCTCTTATCGTACCTGTGTTTGGCAATGGCAATAAAATATATTTTTTTTTTATACAAAATATTATAAAAATGAATTTTTTTTTAATGGCAAATAAGATTAACATAAATATGCCTCCCTCTCCTCAAAGTAACGATCTAACTATGTCTAAAGCTTTATAACATCCAAAAAAAATTAAGCAAACAAAAGATATCAGCGAAGGTCAAAAACACCGAAAGTCAATCTTAAAACCTCCAGACGATAAATAACCCCTAAATGGCCTAAAAAGCCATAACAGGGAATGATTTGACAACCACAATAAAATACTCGTATCGCTGATGCATTAGAAAATTGATTTTTCCCATTTATCACTGTCAAATAACATTGGAAAAAAATTCCGGCCAAATGAAAATCTATAAATTTATAAATCGATAATCGAAATGATTTAGAAATTTATTATACAGGGAGTTAGGAAAATATATTTGGAAATTTGGGCAGGTAGTAAAAAATCTATGGTCTATTTCAGATAAGTGTAGAGTAATAAAATGGGAAATTCCATCCAGCTCCGCTCAATTTCAGTGTCGACCATAGGCGCAGGTAAGTTTTGTGCATTCAATTATTTATGATAACTAACCAAAAAAAAAACACGATAATTTGATAAAGAAGGAACTATTAGCTCACTGAGGGAAAAATTTGGCTGCCACAACTAAAATATGGGCTGCTCCAACAAAAATTATGCATTAAATAGAGGACAGCCTATGCCTCTAGTTGTGACAACCAAATTATATTTGTTGGACCGGCGCCATGACAGGTTGGTTGAGACAACTACACTTTTTAGTTACAGTAGCCAAGTAACAACAACAAATTCTTTGGTTGCCCTTACTAAACCCATTTGCTGCTAGAAACATTTTCTTTAGCTGTTGGAACTAAACGCAGTAGTTGTGATAACTACATTTTTAGTAATGGTAACCAAAATATTGGTTTGCTGCGACAAATGTAGACGACTGTGACAGCTAATATTTTGGGTTGAAAATTATTAACATTCTTGCGCCTTCGCCAATTGAAAGTACGTTTTTTTAAAGCGCTCTCGCCATTTATTCAAATTTTTTGTACTGGCAGTGAAAATACAGTGTGTCCACGGAGGGACTTAACTACCTATACTTACTTGGAAAAAAACTTTTTTTTCAATTTTTCGAAAAAAAGTCATTCTTCATCATTTCTTCTGCTTATTAAATAAATATAATTCACGTAAGAAAATTTTCATTTTTCTATACAGGGTGCACAAAAAATGTAATAATGTAGATTTGAAAAATTAAAAAATTTTTATCCAAATTTTTTGAATGATCAAAATAAAAAAATGGACATTTTCTTACGTGAATTATATTTATTTAATAAGCAGAAGAAATGATGAATGACTTTTTTTCGAAAAATTGAAAAAAGTTTTTTACAAGTATCTACCTATAGTTAAGTCCATCCGTGGACACACTATATATTTACCAAAATAGTTTATAATTAAACACTTTTACTTACATTAATTAAAATCTCTAATTATTATATTTAAAAAAAGAAATATTAGTCATGTGATTTTGTTAAAACTATTTTAATTAGGTATCTACGTACCTAGGTACTAATAATTAAAAATTCTAACTGCTGTAGGTATCTAAGTGTTTAATTTTCCTCCATTTTATTTTACAGTTTTATCACTGTGGTTACCGATATATCCCTAATTTGGGATGTCCTAAATCAAATTTAAGCATCTAATATGCAAGATAAAAAGCCGGAAATTCCGTAGGTGCCTATATTATGTTATTAGCGTCACGCTGTAGATATACACCTGGAAGTAACTTCTAGAGTTCGTTAACTTAGGTTATCTTTAGGAAATGAAAAAAAAGTTTTGTCACAAAAATATATATATTTTCGCTTATTCGTCATATAAACTACGGACAACTTCGTCACTTATATAATAGTGTGTTGCCAAACTTTTTAATGAAGAAAAAATAATTTACAAACCTATTATTAAAATATTATACAACAAAAATTTGCAAAAAAAAATACAAAATTGGTATCAAACTAAATTTAGCTACAAATTCAAAAATAGGTGTAGAGGGTGGTCCCCTATAAATGGACTGCTCCTTTAACTGTATTATCTGATGATATATGAAAAAATGGAAAATACAAAAGGTTTAGAGTACAATATGTTTTTTACGAAATTATTTTAGTAGGTATATATTTTATATAATTAGAAAATAGTAAACAAAAATGTATTTTTTGTTTACTATATATAGAATATACTTACTCAGGTCCATAAGCACCAATTAGTTCATTTATTACAATGTTCGCCAATTTTTGCCTTTGGTCATTTGTTAGCTTATTTTTATTTAGCAATATTATATTTCCTTCAGTATTTTTTTTTAATAGTGCTTCCAAACCCTACAAATAAGTATAAGTAGGTACCTACTTTTTAAATTATTTCTGAAAGAGACTAGTTAATCTATACTGTTAATGTATGTTGCTATAATAAATATACAAACACATTGAAGGGAAAACTAAAAGCTCGACTAAAAGTAACATACCGAGCCACATACCAAACATTAAGAATAAATGTTTGTGGAAAATAAAACATCAGAGCTACTAAAATAAATATCAAATTACCATTCTTACCTCATGAAAGACAGTGTCAATGTTAGTTATGTCAATATTTGCCTTTTTTGGCAAATTTGTATCTGTCTGAGTCTGATCTAATGGTCTTTTCCCTTTATATTCTTCAATTTGGAAAGTATAATTTTCCAAAGCTGATTCAAGGTCGGAGTCAGTAACACTAACTCTACCTGTAGATATAGTGTCTGTCGAAACGGTGGATTGTGTTTCTGCTACCTGAAATTGAATATTTTTTACCAAATTTATTTTATTTTAAATAAATAAAATAAATTTAAAGTAGTAAAATATTATCTTCTTTTTTAAATAAAAAAAAATTTCTATTTTTTTTTTTTGTTTTTTGTAATAGGTAGGTACCTATAATTTTTAATATTTGATACAAAAAACACTTTCAAAAAAATATTGTTTTAAAAAAGTTTTAAACAGTTTAAATCATATCTGTTTAAAACGCTATACCTATTATGCTGTTTTCAACATGTTTAAAACAATTGTTTAAAACATAACAACCCTGTTTTACGTAATCCTCGACATATTCCGAGAAAATTTCTAAGCTATGCAAAGATGCTTGAAAAAAAGCAATTTGGGTGATGTACTCGGTGATGTAAGACACTAATTCAGATACGCAAATTGCCCTAGTGCTAATCATACGTATACAAATAAAGTCAACACATCATCTAGCCCTTTAATATAGACCCTATTTTCAACATTCTACTGCTTATACCAGGCCTAAAGAACCCAAGGAATTCTTGCTATTTTTTTATGACTGTCGATCAGAGGTGCAGAAGATAGTGTATATTTTTTAACGAGTAGGTAATCGGTGAATCACTACCATGTCATTTTTTACAAAATTTCTACCCCTATACCAATAATGCTGCTAGTATCTTTGGAAACTAAAAATAATAAGGAAAAACTTACCAGTGTACTTGCTTCCTTGGAATTACTTTTCAAAAAGTATTCATAATATTTCTTAAATTTTAATCTGGGCCCAGACTTAACGAATATTTTTTTGACTGTTTCTTCATCTAGCAAATTAAAACTCTCGTCATCAATACCCTCCTCTACGGCAAAAAAATTAAGTGAGTTGAGTTGAGTAAATGATAGAAAAATATAAAAATTATGTAAGTAGCAACAAATGAGTTAGAGGTTAGGGTGTCTTTCTTCTCCATCATTCAGAGAAAACTTCTTTTTCGTTTACGACCATGAGGTCAACATTTTGAACGGTTTTACTTTCAATAAAACGAACAATAACTATACCAATGTGGGGCATTTGGGGACCCCCCCCCCCCCCCCATCCTTTCCAAAAGGGTATAATTTTTATTATTACTTGCAATTATTTTATTATTATTATACTTATACCTACATTATTATACTTATACCTACATAATACAACAGCATGCTACCTACAAAAACAAAACTAACAAAATTTTAGATTACCTACCTACTTACCATCAAAAGCATCCACGTAGTCTGCAAAATTCCACTCAAGTAACATAAGCTTGAACGCCATTTTGAAATTTGTGCGCGCACTAAACACTGAAACTCATCGACCGCAGGGAGATAACACCAAAGATGAAATGACGAAATTCAGAAAATGACGCCGTACTCGTAATGCGATGGCGCGAAATTGGTTTCGCGACCAAACGACTAGTCGCGGAACAACCCGAATGATTTTTTAATCAATCACGTTCGCTACGGCAACCAACCTGTCGGTTGCATTAACAAATTTTTGGTTGTATCAATTAGAGATTTTGTTGTATCAACTTACGGCACGCCTGGTAGAACCAGGAAAAGTTAGCCTCATGATCCTTCTGCACCAACTAGTTGGTGTAACTTAAATTTCTGGTTGGTGTCTACGTTTTAACCAAATTTTTAGTTGCTGGAATAGACATTTTGGCTGGAGCAGCCAGACAAGCCAGGAAAAATAAGTTGATTGTTGTAGCTATTCGTTAGTATTGCGGTAACAAAAAAATTGTTGCTAGAACCATAATTTTGAGTTACTGCAACCAAAAATCTTTAACTAATTTTCTTAGTAGCTCAATTTTCTCAGTGCTATAGCAAATTTACACAATCATCGTTTTATGAAATATGCCGTGGAAGATATAGCTGAAAAACATAATGTAACTGTGCTGCCCACACCGCCAAATCATTGTCAACTAAATCCTATAAAACTTATATGGGCGCAAGTGAAAGGATTTGTAGCAAGACACAACACGACATTCAAAATGAAATACTTTAAGCTACTGTTTGATCAAGCCATTAAGAAAATGACACCAGAGAACTGGTGAAAAGCAGTCCATCATGTCTTTAAAGAAGAGGAGAAAATGTGGCATCTTGACCACCTGATTGATCGGACCGTAGACCCGTTAATTATAACGTCAAGAGGGCGAGGGAAGATGACAATTCCTCAGATAATGAAGAATATTATGATTTTTTATAATTTAATTTCTGTATAATGTATTTTTTGTATCGTGTATTTTTTATAATGTTTAATAAAAAATAAGTGTACCTAATGCTATGTATATAATGCACGCGTTTGTTACACCATTTTCAGTGTTTGTGAATGGATAAGAATAGGCGAAACCCATATATTGACCCAAACCCGGGTGGTACTACCTGCACTTGACGAAAAGAAAGAATTTTGCAATGAAATCAATGCTAAATTATGAAAGTGGCTTAAATATTCACTCTGTAGTCCCTTTACATACCTAATGAGCTTTTATTACTTATTAAGGGTCTATTTGTTTTTCCTATTTTTAACATACCGGAATTACTTCCTTATAAATCAATCTGATGTATGGCACAGATATTTAACTTGGTAAATCTACCATTCATTTACAAAAACTTTGCTTCTCTATACCACCAGAGGGCACTTTACCTGCAAACCATATTTTATTTCTTGCCCTTCTTTTGAGTTAGGCTCATTACCTCTTCATTCGCTGCCAGAGCCATTCCCGGGGGGACCTACAGCTTATCGTGGGTTCCGAACCACGATCCTCAGTCATGCGGCACTCCCCCTAAGGGCTATTAACCCTCGGTTTCTTGCGCCATTACATGATCTACCTCTGGGGAGTGTGTACCTTCTTCCGCTCCCTACGAGATATCCGATCTCATCCGGCCTGGGTACCGGCGTGAATGGGGTGGGTTGGGAGATGATACATTTTACACTCTTCCCTGCATTCTTAAACCTACTAAAATTCGAACATACTTTTTTTATGGTGCGTATGCCCACTCCGAGGATCGAACTCGGAACGCCACGTCGCATGACGTACCGCTGAGCCACCCCCCCAATTAACAATGACTTCTTTTTATACTAATGCATAAGGGATGTTATTTCTAAAATTAAAACGTGTAAAAATTGACAAAAAACCCTAAAAGATATAAGTTAAGTCTTTTAAACAACCGATTTTGTTTTTAAAAACTTTTATTTTTATAAGCAGCAACTTATGTTTACAAATGAGAAGCAAAGAATGAATTTACAATGTTAAAAATGACAATATATAAGTTCGGTGTTATCTCTTTGCAAGCTCTGCATTCTAGGAATCTTGATACTCGCTCAGCTTGTCTATTCACATAACTTATAAATAAATAAGTTCTTATCGTCTAAAATTACCTTCCTTTTTTACTGAGGCAATTGACATTGATGTATGAAGATAAATTTTGTACGGTATAAGGTTATAGGATATTGTTTACCGTATGTATATTATTTTAAAGTGGACGTTAAGACGTTTAGTTAAAATTTTATACAAAATATTTAAAATAAATTGAAATTCGGTATTCGGTACTTTTAAAAATTTTATTTCCTTGCTGCAACAAATTATTTTTTTAACACAAAATTGTAACCATATTTCTAGTGGCAGCAGGTACACAGGGTGATTCACGTTGAGTGGCCTATTAGAAGATCTCGGAAACGAGTAACCCTATCTTTCTAAAAATTTGATAGCAGACATAATTGGTTTTGAGCTTTTAAAACATTATATTTTGACGTTTTTATTACTTCCGGTTATACCGGAAATTAATGCCAACTTTGCTATTTCAAATGGAACACTCTATATATTTTACCATTTTTGATTACCTTATTAAAATCTAAATAACTTTTGTTAATAATAATCTATTCTTATCTCTAACCGTTTTTGAGATATGAATTATAAAAGGATATTTTTGTGTAAAAACGCTCCGAGAAGAAAGTTTAGTAACTCTGAAACTAATAAAGGTAAACATTTAAAATTTTCTAAGCTTTTAAGTAATACATAGATCTTTAGTTTATATTACTTAGGTTTCACGTTTTCTATACAGAGAGTTCTTAAAATTATGCCAATGTTTCCATGTAAATAAATGTGCATAAGTCAATTTTTCCAAATGGAACACCCTATTTTTTAGCTTCCTAACGTGTAGAGAATTAAATTTCCTATCTAAAAGCCCAATATGTTACAATCCACATTTTTAGTCGTTTTGGAATTATGAGCAATTTAAATAAAAAATCTTAAAATTTCTTGTTGTGTTATGCGACATTATTTTTGAAAAGAAGGCTTCGACTGGGATTTTCGTTTGACTTTGAGCTTTGTTACCATTTGTTATTAACTGCCTATGTTCGTTGCTTAGCTATTTCTCATTCAAAGCCAAACGAAAGTCCCAGTCAAAGCTTTCTTTTTAAAAATAATGTCGCATTAACACAAACAGAAATTTTACGATTTGTTAATTAAATTGCTCATAATTTCAAAACCACTAAAAATGTGAATTGTAACATATTAGGCATTTAGATAGGAAATTTATTTCTCTACACGTTAGTACGCTACAAAATAGGGTGTTCCATTTGCAAAAACTGACTTATGCACAGTTATTTAAATGAAAACATTGGCACAATTTTAAGAACTCCCTGTATAAAAACGTGAAACCTAAGTAATTTAAACTAAAGATCTATGTATTACTTGAAAGCTTAGAAAATTTTAAATGTTTTCCTTTATTAGTTTCAGAGTTACTAGACTTTCTTCTCGGAGCGTTTTTACACAAAAAAATCCTTTTATAATTCATATCTCAAAAACGGTTAGAGATAGGAATAGATTATTATTAACAAAAGTTATTTAGATTTTAAGAAGGTAATCAAAAATGCTAAAATATACATTGTATTCTATTTGAAATAGCAAAGTTGGCATTAACTTCCGGTATAACCGGAAGGAATCAAAACGTCAAAATATAATGTTTTAAAAGCCCAAAACCAATTATGCCTGCTGTCAAATTTTTAGAAAGATAGGGTTACTCGTTTTCGAGATCTTCTAATAGGCCACTCAACGTGAATCACCCTGTATAGCTACTGATTCTCTTACACTATAAATAATATGATAAAAGTGCAGCTAATTAAATATTTTCGCTTGCGTCTATCATTATTAAAAATATTATTATATTTTAATATCTATCTATAGGCCTATATCATCATATATTTACAATTTAATATATTCTGATTGGCAGTTTAATTAATAAAATAATAAACTGAAATATGTGCAAAAAATGCAATGTCGGTTTTGATATGGGTTAGAATATTATCGGGTATTAACGTTTAAATAACTTTTTGAATTAAAAGTTTTAAACAGCTTAAGGGGAGGTGTGTATTTTTTTTACATGTAAGTTGTTTATCAATATCTTCCAAAACTGGTTACAGGGCAATTTTATTATTTGTGCATAAAAAATAAATATTTTTGATCCCAAAGTATAAATAACTATAGTCTATTTCAGAAAGGTGTGGAGTAATAAAAGCTCATTAAGTATGCAAAGTGACTACAGATTGACCCAATGAATATTTAAGCTACTTTCATAATTTGGCGTTGGTTTCATTGCAAAATTCCTTTTTCCATCAAGTGCAGGTAGTACCGTCCGGGTTTGGGTCAATTTATGGGGTTTGCCCATTGTTATCCGTTCAGAAACACTTAAAATGGCGTGACAAAGGCGTGTATTATGTACACAGTATTAGGTACACTTACTTTTTTATTAAACATCAATCATAATATTCTTCGTCATTTGAGGATCTGTAATAACGTTATAATTTACGGGTCGACGGTCCAAACGATCAGGTGATCAAGATCCTACATTTTCTACTCTTCTTTAATGACCTGACGAACTGCTTTTCGCCAGTTCTCTGGTGACACTTTATTAATGGCTTGATCAAACAGTAGCTTAACGTCTTTCATTTTGAATTTCGTGTTGTGTCTTGCTACAAATCTTTTCACTTGCGCCCATATAAGTTCTATAAGATTTAGTGCGCAATGATATGGCGGTGTACGCAGTACCGTTACACTATGTTTTCAGCTATATTTTCCATGGCATATTTCATGAAAGGATGTTTTTATAAATTTGCTATAGCTAATAGTTCCTTCTTTATCAAATTATCTTGTTCTAATTTTCTTTGGTAAGTTATCATAAATAATTTAATGCACAAAATTTTCCTGCACCTATGGCCGACATCGAAATTGAGCCGAACTGGACGGAATTTCCCATTTTATTACTCTACACCTTTCTGAAATAGACTATAAATAAATTTAATAAAAATCCGGAATATGACAACTAATTTTAAATAGTAATTCCAATTTTCATACAAAAACTAGGCAATTCAAATAGTATAAATTTTATAAGTTGATTTCAACTTAAGTGCAGACTCTACACGATTATTCGGACTGACAGTCCTAAATGATATCAATCCTTCGTTATTCTCGCAATATTGTTATGCAAGGCTACTTCGATGTAATTGTCCATGACCCCCTTGGCAATAAATGCAACATTTGAATTATTATTATACATTATTAAAAAAAAATAATAAGTTAAAGAAAGTTTTTAATTGTCTCTATTAAATATAACAGAAAAACATTAAGCGGTGTGGAGCCAAAGTTCTTAAAATTGAAAAAAAAATATTCCTACGCTGAGAATTGAACCCAGAACCTCTTGATAACCAGCCGAACGCTCTACTAATTACGCTACGGAGACCTTGAAGTCCTTTCACCATCTACGGTGATATAATTTAATCGATTTTCCATTAGTTGTATATGGTTTAGAATCTTTGGCGATTTTAAACTCGAAAGGGTGTTTTTAAGGGAAAGAAACTTACTTATGACCACTATATATTAATAAGTATATTATTTATGGTTTGTTTAAATACGTAAATGGGTATATTAAAATAGCTACTATGACGTCATTTTCACCGTATCCATCCAGCCCATTCCAAAGAAAGGTAAAAAGACCCTGCCAAGCAACTACCGACCTGTCGCATTGCTTTCAGTAATTTCAAAAGTAATGGAGAAAGCTATTAACCAACAACTCCTAAAGTATCTGGAAGGGCTTAACATTATCAGCGACCATCAATACGGTTTTCGAAAGTCCAGATCAACAGGTGACCTTCTGGCATATGTCACCCATCTTTGGAGCAACACCATCAAACATCATGGAGAATCCCGGGCTGTTACACTGGACATCTCTAGGGCTTTTGATCGTGTTTGGCACGATGGGCTTCTAAGTAAATTGCGATCCTACGGTATGCCTAATGGATTTTGTTTATGGTTAACCAGCTTCCTTAAGAACCGTTCTCTGCAAGTGGCGATTGACAGGTTTCTCTCAGACACCTTCACCATCAATGCCGGTGTTTCTCAAGGGTCCATATTGTCGCCTACCCTCTTTTTACTGTATATTAACGACCTTCTAGTGAAAACCCAAAATCCAATTTATAGCTTTGCTGATGACAGCACACTTGTCTCATCTTTTACCTTGACTCCCCAAACATCCGCTGCCGACGCACATCTTCGCAGGCAGCATGAAGTATTGCGCCTCAACAATGACCTGGAAGAAATTTGGCTTAGGGTGACAGTAACCAAGTCGAATTTAATGCTAAGAAAACCCAGGCAGCAGTCTTCTCCAAAAAGGTTAACATTGCAGAACCAGATATAGTCATGGCAGGACACGCAATTCCCCTGGCACCGTCTATTAATTTGCTGGGGGTCAATCTGGGAGGTAATATGTCTTGGCATCATCACGTTGCCGCAATTGCCAAGGCATCTGCACAGAAACTTGGTGTACTTTTCCGCACCAAAAGGTTGTACACACCTCATCAACTTTTGACACTCTACAAAGCATTAGAATATTGCTCTCATGTCTGGAGCTCTGCACCCAAGCACACCCTTCGGCTACTGGATTCCATTCAAAGGAGAGCCGTTCGTCTGATCGGCGACCCCGAGCTGACCAAGACCCTCGATAGCCTGGAGCATCGAAGACAGGTTGGTGATTTGGCTCTCTTTTACAGATATTTCCATGGCAGGTGTTCGACTGACATTGCCCACTTGATTCCACCTAGAGCAATGCAAAACAGAAATACACGGCGAAACACTGCCGCGCATCCGTATGTTATTCAGCTTAGTACTCCTCCAACTTCATTGTCAAGAATTCTTTCATCTGGAGAACGTCATCTTTGTGGAATGATCTTCCTGAGGTCGTGTTTCCCAATGAATACAATCTCCAACGTTTCAAGACCAACGTTAATCGCTTTCTTCGCACTCGCACCGCTCCCAGAGCGTATATTTAAACTATTTCCTTTCAGTCCTTTTATTCAAAGCAGAGCACAGATGTCGCTCCGTACAACATCTTGCTGGTGTGTCACACAAAATACTGTATAAACAGTTTTAAGGATTCCTTTTCTTTCGTCGGATCCTAGCTGTACTGCTGAACCATGATATGGCAAAACGCGTCTAGGCATGGATCTGACGAATTGAATGGAAAATATTTATTTGATTTAAAATAAACTTGATTTTGATGCATGCTACGCTCGTTTGTGCTATACTATTCTGTTATGGCCAAAATTAGAATGTTTTTTCCAGAAAATCCCTAATAATCGTGGCATTTTACCAATTTCAGATTTCCAGTTGTATTTAATGATGGATAAAGTAGCTCCTGGCAATTTTCCATATTCCCAAATTATAGCGCGCTGGAAATTTATCGCTTTAAATAGCTCGGTTTTTTGGCGAGAACGTCAAAATTATTTAAATTATGTTTTTATTAAAATTGGGCGTTATAGGGCAGTTTAATAATAATAATAATAATAATGCTGATTGAGATGTCTTGTGTGTTATGTGCTTCATACTCATACCAAAAATTTAGTTTTCAAGCCTCTTAAAGGGGTGAAACATAACCCAAATTATTATTTTTTTAATGAGAAGATATCACTTTAAAGATAAAATCGACTGTGTTATTGTTTTAATTTAAATTTATTTTTTATTGTAAAAAAATTAAGTTGGGTTATGGTTCACCCCTTTAAGAGGGTTGACAACACAAATTTTTATTATGAGTATGAAGCGCAATGGTTAGGTTAGGTTAGGTAAGAGTGGCAGACCCTTGGTTCTGACCAAACAGTCTCACGTAGTCCTGATTAGGTCCGTTGTGATACCACACGTGTTCCGTAGAACCCACCTTCATCAGATCACTGATGGTTAGTGCGACGTAACCGCGGAAGGATTTTAACAACTCATTCAAACCAGCCACTACTGTTCAGAAATCTGCTCAGCCGTCCAAGTTGTAAGTTGCTTAGTTCCTCCAGGCTATCGAAAGATGATTCACCCAGAGTAGTGAACCTCCTTCTTGCGAGGCCAGGGCATTCACACAGAAAATGTTGAATACTTTCTTTCTCTTCCTCATCTCTGCAACTTCTGCAGAAGTCGTTAGTGGGTATTTGCATACGTTCGGCATGTCTACCGAAGAGGCAATGTCCGGTAACAACCGCAGTAATATTTCTCACGTCCTTTCGACTGTGTCTCAATAGCTCTGCGGTTCTCTTTTTATCGAATGGGGGCCACAGTTGCCTGGATGTACTACAGGTTGTCAACCCTGTCTATCTGTTCTGTGCAAGCTGCTTGGCCGTGTAGTCAATCTCCTCTTTGACCAATCCCAGTGGTTTGTTCACTGTATTGTCTGCTAGATCAGCTGGCATGCCTGCTGCTCTTGAGAGCGCAACGGCAGCCTCGTTGCCATCTATTTTGGAGTGTCCAGGAACCCAGCACAGAATAACCCGATGTTGGTTGCCAAGTGTGCATAGCTTGTTGCGGCATCGCTTTGAAGCGCAATGAAATTATTGAACTTTACACTACTCTTGGGATATACTCAATATCCAAAATTTGATTTAAAGCTACAAAATACAAAAGAAAAGCCACTTATATATACGTAAACTGATAGTAGCTGAATTTTATATTTTTGTTTCGGTTAAAAAAAAACTACGGCAACTAAATTTTCCTGCCTCCGGGATATGTCAGCGAGAGACACCCTTAAAGGAAAAACAGGAAAATAAAAACAGTTATCATAAGATTACTCCCTAAAGAAATGTTGCGTAGGTGAAAGGTACAAGAAAAACGATGAACGAGGTAAAAAGTTAATTGAAAAATCCTTTGATAAGATTCTTAAAGACAAAAACCTAAACAAAAAATTATAAGTATTTTTAAATAATTAAAAACTGTTTATTTTTATTAAAGTAAAGCATTTTTTTAAATGAAATTTTGGTAATCGCTGTAAAAAGCTTACTAATATATATTAGGATTGAAAATGAATTCCCATTTTATTTTTTATTTAATATATTGTTGCTTGTGTCCCACCGGGAACCGAATCGATCTATATATAGAAAACTATACATTTTTTACAAAATTTTGAAAATTTGACAGTATGCTGATGCTGATGGGGGCGACCGGGCTAAAATATTTTCATAATTAAATATTACATACTACGTAAAAACACAGACAAATTTATTTTAAGTTCCCTCATACTTTACAACTAAAATTTGTTAAAAAGATTGGCCCTACAGAGTCATTGTAGGACTTAAATACTAAGTTTTATAGAACAAAAATTATGTCCTCACGTTCTGTGTTAATAGTCCGGCGCAAATTGTCAAACGTGCCTGGGAAACTTTGGAAAAAAAACTTTTGTCTTAAGCTGTACGATTCCTATAATAAAATAGTTATTAAATTTGTAAGTTCAGGTCAAAGTAAAGCGTACCGCAGGAAAAAAATGGTTTTTGCTCTCCGGCAAGGCTTGTAACGATATAATGTATTTAAATATTAACATTGGATTATTTAATGTTATTATTTAGAAAAATACAAACGTATTTACTACATAAAAGTTTGTAAACATGTTAAGATTCTTACTTTAAATTAAAAAATACTGATATTTTTCAGAAAATAATTGCCTCTTTTTGGCATAAATCCAGCTTTAAGAATTATGGCTGCCTGGCAATTTTAAACTTTTACAAGCTTTATTGTCAACATAAATATTTTATAATGTATAATATATAAGGCGTGTTGTCGTAAACAGATAAATCCAGGTAAGGGAGAATTGTAAATTTAATATTCCAAAGCCAGAAATCAGGTGATTAATATACATACCTTACTTGGTTTATACTGTTTTTGATAAAAAAACAATATTTTATGTAAATTTGAACCCACGCCGAATATTAAAATAAAATAAACATAATATTTTGATCAGAAGGCATATTTACTTACCTTTAGATAGAGTTTCTCAATATATCCCATGTTTTAGAATTTTATTATCATCGTTGTGCTCTTTTTACAAATATATTTTCGAAATTTAGATATATGAAAATTATTTTCTCCTACGACCACCTAAGAAAATAAGAAAAATAAGCACCGTTAACTTAGTTAGGATGTGCTTTATGTGGTTCATGGTGGATGGGACGTTAGACGTTTATAAAAAACGGGTGATACGCTTTCTTCAAAAATTGGTTGCTCATCAACTTCATCATAACTCATATGTTTCTATTTCGATAAAGTTAGTTCGGGAAACTAAACTTTAAACAGTAATAAAGCACAAAATGTTAGCGAATTTTGCAATGAGAGCTGTGACAAAGAAAATTATTTATTTTTTGTTCCGAAACAATCTTGACTGAATAGTTTAATTAGAACTTTCCTTTTTTACCCTGATTTAAGACAAGTCCTAAAATATTTCAAAAACTATGATATTCAGATATATGACATGTTTAACAAAAAAGTAAGGTTTTCGATAGATAAATTCTTTTGCCTAAAAAAATTAGGGGGGTCCCATTTAAAAAAATTGAAATAAAGCATAATTTTTAAAACTATTGAGTTGTCCAACTTGTAATAAACGCTCTGTATAAGAGATTTAAAAAAACATTAATATAGATCAATATATCGTACCTTAAAGTATTTACAACGTAAATTATATTTGCCTAGGGTTAATCCACAGGTTGCTATGATTTTTTAACGATACCCTTAAAATTACTAAAATTTCGGAAAAAAATTAATTACTTGTCAACGTTGCATCTCACTACAAAAATTTTAATAGGGCTGCAAAGTCCTTATTCCATTGAATCATATTCTAAAAAATTATACTGGGTGTTCCATTTAATTTTCTTTTTTATTATTCAGTACCACTTTTTAGGACCACCCTGTAGATTATAAAATATTTTTAGATTATGTATCCTAAAAAACCCTAGATGCTATCTTAGACAGACACCTTACTGACACACCCTGTATAATGTAACCAAATTCATGGTAAGTTTATTTTGATTATTGGGTTCTACAAATTCAGAATAATTCTTCCATGGTCAAAACATTACTAGAAACTAGAAACTTTTACAGGGGTCCGGATAATAACTCTAGTATCGGGTTGTACAAAGAATTTTAATAATGATTAACTAACCAGCAAGTTTGACTGTAAGATATATAACATTGCCAAAAATAATTTTCTCACAATCATACTGGCCCGATTACCTACATTTTTAATTTACTAATCAAGCACCTTTGATGGTGACTTCATAATGCATGTCGATGTCAGTTATGTCACAGTCAAACTGGATGGTTAGTTAATGGTGGTTAAAAATCTCTTTTCAACCCAACATAGGTCTAATTTAGTTTAATTGTTTTAAAAAGATCATTCCAAAAGCAAAATTTAATAATAAATAATTGTCTCTTTCAAATCAAATAAAAATAATTTGATGTTTTTTAGAAAAGATCCAACCCTCTAGCTTTTCCCTAATGGATTGCACGAGTACATTTCCTTTTATGACTCCAGTTCTTTCTCAATCTAATTAGCATTATGAGGGCAACCTCCATCAAAAACAAAAATAATTATCCTTCCGAAATAATTACGTAAACATGTTTTTTAAATTTATTAACTTTCCATTCCCCGTTTTAGTTTTTGGCACCACTTCAATTTGTAAATGTAACGTCCTGTTTGGAAGTTGTTACTTTCCAAAAGCTCTATTGAAACGGAAAAGACTTCACCCATTTAGAGCTTCTATTTTTGTAAATAAATATTTAAAATGTACTGACGAAAAAGCTCTAGTAGGCTAAAAATTAGAGAATATTTAATATTTGCTTTATAAGGTTTGTTAGTATGTCTCGTGTAATAGTATATTACATAACAAGTGATAAAAGTGATACTGTTCAAACGAGAAGATATTTAGCACGAGGCGTCAGCCGAGTGCGGAAATTCTTCGAGATTTAGAATAATCACTTTCACACGAGTAATGTACATTATTTTTCGTGCGACCACAAAGAATTATTAAAAAAGCTTTTGTTTTGCGAAAAAAAATATTTCAACACCAGTGTTGAAAGTAACATACTTAGGATTATGTTCCACTTAATATCTGGTTTCACAGTTTGTCAATAGGTTTTTCCTTTATTTGTAGTTTAACTTTTTAATTTTTTTATATTTTATATATCATAGGAAGAACTAATCCTGAATTGACTTCTAGATTAACGAGAATGAAAAATTTTAAATTTTAAGGAAAGACGCATTAAACATAAATTTAAAACATCCACCCAACAAGGAAAATTTCAATTCAAAATAATTCTATAAATTATTTAACTTTTTTATAAAAAAAAGTTAGATACTCCTGATGGGATTTGAACTTGTGACCTTGGAATCTGTAGGCTAGAGCTCAATTCTTTACGATATCGCTACCGATAAAGATTTGTTGTTTAATACATGTAAATCTTTTCAGCGCGATTTGTTTTTTCTGGTAATAGATTTTCCAGTATATTATTAAAAAAATTTTAAATTTCAGATGTCGTATTTTCATACTCTGATTCTGAATCACTCGACAAATACATGATAAATAAGTTAAACACTTTACAATTACTGCTTTCTAAAATTTGTTGTTTTTAAAAAATAGGGGTGGTCCGTCAAATTGGCACCATATTTTTAAATTAAGGTCGTAAGAAAAGATTTTTTACTTTTTCTTCATCGACTGGCAGATGTTCTACTTTCTGTGTATAGGCGCCACTGCTGTGAGTTCCAAAGTTAGCGAATTACCATTTTGATTAAGTTATTTATGTAGGAGCAGCTCTTAAAATTAACTTAGTAAACAAGGGTCGCCTCGAAAATTTACGGAACTAATTAGAAGAACGACAATTCTAAAATAACATTTCTACCCTTAACCCTTATTTATTATTTCTCTTTTCCGCTTTATCTGGTGCTAACTGAGAAATTTTCTATGCAATTAGTCCCATGCGTAAGACTGTGGTATTAAAATTGTACTATTTGACTCACACACTCTTGCGTTCGGTTAAGAGTGTTTTCCTATGACCACCTATGCAAATGAAAAAAAAAGCACAGTTAATTTGGCTAGAAGGCGCGGTACATCACATGCGTGTTGAAAAAAAATATTTCAACACTAGTAAAATAAATAAATATCAAGACACACTATTTAACTTAAACATATGGTGTCAATTTGACAGACAACCCCTATTTATTAAAACTAATAAATTTTAGAAAGCAGTAATTGTAAAGTGTTTATTATTTATCACGTATTTGTCGAGTGATCAGAATTAGAGTGAAAATACGCCGTCTGAAATTATAAAAAATGGTATTAATATACTGGAAAATCTTTTACCAGACAAAACAAATCGCGTTGAAGAGAGTGTCATGTATTAAACAATAAATCTTTATCTGTAGCGAAAGCGTAGGCGTAGAGAATAGAGCTGTAGCCTACAGATCGCAAGGTCACAGGTTCAAATCTCATCAGGAGTATTTGATTTTTTTAAATAAAACCATTAAATAATTTATAGAATTATTTTGAATTAAAATCTTCCTTGTTGGGTGGATTTTTTAAATTTATGTTTAATGCATCTTTTCTTGATTAAATTAAAAATTTTTCATTCTGGTTAATTTAAAGTCAATCCAGGATTAGTTCTTCCTATATGATATATTAAATATGAAAAAATTAAAAAGTTAAACTACAAATAAAGGAAAAGCTTATTGACAAACTTATAAACCAGATACTAAGTGAAACATATCCTATATATGCTAATTTCAACACTAGTGTTGATATATATATTTTTCAACACTAGTGTTGAAATATTTTTTTCCCAAATCAAAAGTTTTTTTAATAATTTATTTTGGGCGTAGGAAAAATAGTGTACATTACTCGTGTGAAAGTGAATATTCTAAAACTCGGAAAATTTTCACAATCGGTTGGAGCCTTGTACTAAAGATATCCTCGTTTGAAAACTACCACTTTCTTCACTTGTGTTGCACACGCAAAAGTTTAAATGGAATTTTAAAAATTTGAAAAGGTTAATTTACGTTTCTTGCTTGTAAAAAATGTCAGATTTAATAAAAAAATAAAGTATGTCCGAAATTTAGTAGGTTTAAGAATGCAGGGATAAGTGTAAAATGTATCATCTTCCAGGCCGGATAAAATCGGATATCTCGCGGATTGCGGAAGAAGGTACACACTCCTCAATCGGTAGGTCATGCAATGGCAAGAAACCAAGGGTTGATGGTCTTTGAGAGGTGTCCCATGAATGGGGATCGTGGTTCGTAATTCACGTTTTGCTGTAGGTTCCCTCGTAAATGGCCCTAACAGCAATCAAGCAACCCTGACAATACAAAAACGAGTTCAGAGAAAACAATAAAATTGAAAGGTATCATCAAAAAATTATGAAATAATAATCTTTTCTTTTTACATAAAACAATAAAACACAAATGCTGCTAGCATTAGCGTTGGGGGAAAAAGTATTTTCCTTCGCTCTTTTTTTGGAAATTATAATTTTCCACGCTTCAAAAGAGCGGACGGTGTTTGATATACATTTCCTGCAGGTAATAAGGAACAATGTTTTTCACCAAAATGGATATTTACAAGTTGTAAAAGCGACAAAAAACTGCTTGTTTCGTTTCTTTTTACTTTTTATTAGTTACATGTTCTTTATATTATATTGGAGTTTGTCCCCAGTGTACGCCATATGGATCCATAATATTGTCATGGATATCCCAATAAAAAGAATTTCCGCTCGTGTTTTTTACCTTTATTTGTAAGGCGAGTTTCATGACAAAAGAAATTAAATTCCCACTATGCTTTTCCGAACTAAATGGTTTTTTTTACTAAATCTGGAATTTAGTTGTAGTATACAGGGTGATTCCTAAGTTGATACTTCTGTTTTAGCTGTATATAGAAGGCATTAAAATAAACATTTCCAAATACCTTTTTTTAAAAAAACCTAAAAATAGGCGAGATATAGAATTAAAAAATCAGGCCTGGTTATCAAAACATACCCTGATATACTTTATGTTGTTTTTGTCTTATTAGTCATGCAGTTTACGAGTCGGTGGTCAGTTATTTATTTGGCGTCATGCTGCGGTGTGTTTTTCTAAAGAAAGTTAATTTTAAATTGGTGACACGTGAAAATGGTAAAATTTAAAAACAATGAACTAATAGATATGAGGTGCTAATTTACTGTGAGTATGGCAAAGTGCTTCGAGATTATACGCAGAACGCTTTCCCTTGCGGGCTCATCCTACACCCAGACTTTTTCTTAACGTTATTCAACGGGAAATTTAGGCAGAACCGTATTTGATCCATAGTGTAATAAATGAATGTAAGTACCTTATTTTTGAGTTTTTTAAAAAAGATATTTGAAAATATTGTTTATTTTAATGCCTTCTATTCACAGCTACAACGGAAGTAATAACTTAGGAATCACCCTGTATACAAAGTAGCCCAAATTCGATGCTCATCATGGGTATCTCGGAAACTATCTAAACTAAAAGATCGCAGCATCGGGCAAAGTTGCGAAATTTTTATAATATAATATTATAAAAAAATTGAGCTTTATTTTATACTTTTTTGAAAATTCGAAAAAAACTAAAATTTTGAGATTTTGTTTCTTTAGTTTATCGGACTTATTTTAATCGCTACAAAAAAAAAACCAATACAACAATATTAAAGCAACTTTTTAGATTTATACTAGCGTGTTTTTAGAATTTCAGTACAACGATTCGTTTTTGTGGAACTGTTATCAACTTTAATTTCTTAAATACGGTCACCCATTTTTTATTTTATTTTTCGAAATCTTTTTAAGCCCTTATTTCAACCATGTATTGTGCTTAATCATTTTTAGACGTCTCGATGTCATCTTTACATCATCAGGAATTTGATAATAATTACTTTTAAATAACTACGGCTCTGTGTCAGTTATTTAATAATTTTGACCAAATACCATATGCAAATTAATGCGGAATTCGATAGTTATAAATTTACCTCAAATAATGTAATATACTCTTCTTTATGTTCCACCATTTAAGGAATATTTACCAGTTATTTCTCTATATCTGTTGCTTATAATAAAAGTTTTAAGGTCGATTGGGGTTGGATCCCCGTTCAAAATATATCAGAAAATATCGCGGTGGATAAATATTTGCACAGCAAAAAACCAACCAAGGTTAGTAAAAAACGTTCCTTTTGTAGGTATATAGTACATTTTATGCATTACATCTTGTAGCGATTGCCTAGAAATGGGTGGAGAACTGGAGATTTTCAAATAACGAAAGTGTATCTGTGCAGAAATATTTAGTTGAGTCAGAAAATAACAATAGTTTAGTAGAAATATATTTATACCGTCAATATTCGCACCATTTCGTGCACTCTTTAGGAAAAAATTGTGTATGCATGGACTGTTGGATAATTGTTCTGATTTAAATTAAAAAAGAACACATTTTATCTGACAGATTTGCATCTTTTTAAGTATATTCTTAACCTCACTTCTGTCACTTGTCAGAAAACGCATAGTTAAATTTACAACATGTAAATTTGGTTTCTTTGTAATTGATCACTGTGATTGGTCAGTTTTATATCCTAACTAGGATGGATATGAAATCATATCCGTTCAGTTAACCGAAATAGTCCACTCTTCCAATCACTTTAGTGTCAAGGAAACAGCAAATTTCTATATGGGAGTGAAAAATAGTAGTTTGTACAACAAGAGTAGATATAGTGTAATAGTGAGATATAGACAATCCACTAGAGTTAAACAGTCTCTTTTTTGTAAGACCAAACTTACAAACCTTATGCTAAAAGATGTTAAAAACAAGTGTGCAGGCTGTCGGGCTCAAAGTCACGAACATTGGATTCAAAGTTCAAAGCTCTACCGTCTCGACTACAGAATCATTTATAAATTATGATAAAACCAACTTAATAAAGATGCTACATGAAATTAATTTTCTATGCACATTCAGCAGGTTGCATTATTGATAAAATTATTACATTTAATTTAGTGTCTTTAAAAAGAAGGCTGAGCCTCGGTAAATATAATAAACTGTGATTGGTCAGTACTTTTAAGAATGCCACAGAGAAATATAATTTTTATAACAATGTTGTCAACTAATGGGAAATTTCCGGATTCGTGAGAACAAGGCACAGAGGAATGATAAGTCGGAGCTGTCTCCAAAGGGAAAAGGGAAATTTTTACGCACAGTGTTATATTGGCAGGATATTAATTAGGATCACTGGTGGTTGTGATTTACTTAAAAAAATACTTTTTTCGTGTTGTGGACATTCGTGGAATTTTTCAATCAAAATGGGATATTTTATTTTTAAAGGTTGCAACATTGTTATGAAATTTCAACGTACAGTTAACTGGAATAGCCTACTTTTCTCGTCACTTTACCGTAAAGGAAACAGAAAATTCCAAATGTACCGGGTGTCCCATTATGGATGGCCGCCGGCCGTATCTCGGAAACTACTGGGCATAGAAATTAAATTGGACTGGCGGAAGCTTGCCTATTAAGGGAAGGTGGTCATTTCCAACAATTTTTATAAATAAAATTTTTCATTATCAATGTTAATAATAATAATAAATAGTAGAGCTAATTTAATTGAATTATTTTAATTAAGAACGGTGTGCCTGAGGAGAAAAACGCAAGAGACCATTTTTATGCTAATCCGAAATAATATTCACATGGAAAAATATCAGTTGCGTCCCACTTTTTTTCTAAAAAATATATAACCGCTTCTTCATTTAATGTTTTAAAAATTATTCTATTGTCTATAACGCCGAAACGAACGGAGATATCGAGCTGCGGTTTTAATATTTTTTCTAGCAAATTTCATCTACTTTTCGATTATGGTATCATAATTATACCGTATGATTTATTTTTTCAGAGTAAAATCAAACAATGTGTTATTATTACAAATTGCGCTCTCTAGCTTTTTTTTCTGAGAATTATTATGGATAACTAAATACGATTGGTGAAAGTGCATACATTTCTCTTTCAAACAGTATTTAGTTTGCTAAAATCGGATAAATCGTTTATAAGTTACAGCGATTTAAATGATTACACTTTCAACAGCTTCCCCCCCCCTCTTATTAAAGTCGGTACGCCAATGAGCATAAGACCAAAATGATGCATAATTGTTCAAGCTTTTTAATGATGTTACCAAAGATATACCTTAATTTGGAATTTTCGGAAATATGTAAAATTTTAAAATTTACTTGTCAATAACGCCCTCTTGCGGCAAAATGCGGAACTTAAAAATTATTTCCAGGATTTTCTCATAGCCCCTTTAGTTATAATATTTTTCGCCGAATTTCTATGCTCAGTAGTTTCCGAGATACGGCCGGTGGCCATCCATAATGGGACACCCGATATATTTCGTTGAATAATTTAAGTGTCTGGGATTTAATGGCACCTTGTTTTATACATCATTTTCATTTATTCATTCTCGATACCCTTTAAATCCCAGCAAACTCCCCCTTAACATTATTTTTATTATTTATCACCTAAAACGTCTAAATTTACTCTACGACTAAATTCTTACCCGTTTTTGTAACATCATTATTAATTGGCTCGTTAGACAGCTACGAAAGAAAATAACCCGAAGGGAGGCAAAAAATTTTATTGCCGTCTTTTATTCGAGGGGGAAATCGCGGACCGAAACAATTGCGTACTTTTCAAAAAACAAAAACGAGAAAGGAATTCCAAGATTTATTTTTAAATCCTTTTCTTCCTATAAATGAATTTTCTTTTTTAGACCGCCGCGGCGCATCTAAACGTTGAAATCGAAGTCAGGGTCGCCGAAGTTCAAGGTCAATATTTCGAATTTCCATTGTTAGACTTTAAGAAAATCTGAAGCCAAAGGAACACAATTTGTTGACAAACAAAGATAGAAGAATTCGTTAATGATTACTTGAAGAAAGATATGGAAAATAACTTGAAGAGTGGGATTTACGTCGCCGGATAGAAATAGCAGGGTTGGACGAACTTTTTGAAGTGGCCCGGAAAATTTCAGCCTAGCTGCCCACATATTAATGGATTTTTAGGGGGGCTCTAGCCTCCTTCCACATATGACCTAATCAGTGGCGTAACCAGAAAATATGCTCGGGGGGGCGCTCAGTAGGAAATTTTTTTTCGGGACAGAGGGACAGTCAGGACTACATATATTTTGTGAAATTGTACCTAAAGAAGAAGGCAGAAAAGCGCCGCAGGCGAAAAATTTTCGGGGCTACGCCCGAAGTTCGATTAAAATTCACCTAACTACTATGAAATTTCGAAAATTAAATTATCACCTTTTCCCCTCTGCATGGTTGGATAACATTTGTTTTTGTAAATATTTTTTTTTTATTTTTTTTACAAATACCTATTTCTCGCTGGCTCTTTATTTAAAAAAAAAAAACATTTTTTACATTTGTGAAAAATATGAATATTGCTGTCAATCCAAAATTTTAACATAGGACCTATGTATGACTCTAACCAGCGTCTCTCGGGCTCGGTTTTTCATGATTAAAAATAAAGTAATATCGCTCACCACGCCAAAATTGATGATTTTTTCAGAAATCATGTATTTTAGGAGCGTAGATCTAAGAGCAGTTTTTGGTGCAAATGCTTAGGTTTTGAAATACTCCTTCTTAAGTGCCGTTTTGCATATTCATGATAAAGCATTCTCGTTTCTTCCCGCACTATTTTTTTTATTATAAATTATCACACTTCTTCCATAAAAAATGTTTGAAATAAAATTTTTACTTTAATTTTTCTGTTTAAAAGTAAATACCTAATAATTGTTTTCTCTTTTTGTTATAAAAATATTTTATTGCATGGGGTTAAATTTTTGTTGATTTAAAATAGCTCTAAAAAGGGAAAACGGAACAGACAAGTATATAATAGAAAAATACTATAAAATATTATTCATTTTATTCGTTTTCCTTTAAAATTGCATCAAAAATAAATAATATATTGTTCAGCTTAGTCGCTGTCTCCTACCCAAGAAACACCACGTATATTTTGACCAAAAAAACAAACAAAATAGGGCCAAATCTCCTCTCAAATAGACAAAATATTTTTATAAAATTAACCGGCCAAATCGAAAATTTTGGTATTTTCATATCATTAGCTCGTCTAAAGGTTCTATTGACTTAAATCGCACAAAGCCAAGGGAGCTGATTGTAACAACAAAGCGGAATTGAAGTTATAAAGGATTCTCCTTCAATGTAAGATAAATAGTGGGTGTCCAAACCCCAAACGTGCTCGAATCAAACAAATGGTTGTCCCATTTAAAGACCCGATAATTATCGTAATGGTTTAAAGAATTTATAAAAACGGATTTGTATTATGGATATTTGAAATAAGCATATTTATAGTCTATTTAAGAAAGGCATAGAGTAATAAAATAGGAAATTTAGTCCAGATCGGCTCAATTTCGGTATCGGCCATAGACGCAAGTAAATTTGGTGCATTACATTATTTATGATAATTAACCAAAGAAAAAAAAGAAGATAATTTGATAAAAAAGGAACTATTAGTTATAGCAAATTTACACAAATATCGTTTTATGAAATATGCCGTGGAAGATATAGCTGAAAAAGATAGTGTAACTGTGCTGCGCACACCGCCATATCATTGCGAACTAAATCCTATAGAACTTATATGGGCGCAAGTGAAAAGATTTGTAGCAAGACACAACACGACATTTAAAATAAAAGATGTTAAGCTACTGTTTAATCAAGCCATTAAGGAAGTGACACCAGAGAACTGGCGAAAAGAAGAGGAGAAAATGTGGAATCTTGACCACCTGATCGATCGGACCGTCAACCCGTTAATTATAACGTCAAAAGGAGATGACAGTTCCTCAGATGACGAAGAATATTATGATTTTTTATAATTTAATTTTTGTATAGATAATGTTTTTTTTGTATTAATACTATGTACATAATGCACGCCTTTCTTACACCATTTTTAGTGTTTGTGAATGGATAACAATAGGCAAACCCCTTAAATTGACCCAAACCCGGGTGGTACTACGTGCACATTATGAAAATAAAGAATTTTGTAATGAAATCAATGCCAAAATTATTACTCTTCACCTTTCTGAAATCAGTTAACCGAACATGATATAAGTACCGGCATTATGCCAAGTTTTTTTTGTCCGAGGGCTCGACCGTGCGCCGGATGCACTTAGGCCAGGTTTAACCCATTCTGCTCACCCTGTTTGGTTGTTACACCCACTCTCAATGGCAAGTTGAGGAATACTTGTTATATTCCTCGTGTAAAGAAGCTTTAAGGAACGACTATAAATATGGGCAATAAAAAACTGAAAACCAACAAAAGTCCTAGAAAAAAAATAGGGCGTGAATGATGGGATATAAAATCGTGCAAGATAAATAGGGTCTGTCGTCTTAATTTACCCGGCACAGGGACAAAGCACTGTCCCAATTTTTTTTTACCCTTTGTTAAAGCCTTTTAAGTCTTTGGAAAGTTGTGGTTGTCCTTCGTGTGACTATATAAATAAATGCCAATGATTATTAAATAAAACAGTGTATTTTTTGTTTTAAATTAAATAATAATATAATAGCGAGTGACACAAGAAAGTGCTGCCCTAAATATTTTCCGTAATTTTTAAAGTAAAGATTTAAAAATTTGAAGAGTTAATAAGTGTATAAATCACCATTTTACGGCCAATTCAAACCTTTTAATCCACTTCCGGTTTAACCGGAAGTGAAGTAAACTTTGATATTTTAGATGGAAACCCTCATTTTTATTCGATAAAAATTGTAATATGTCATTTAAAAGAGATCTTTCTATAGAATTTAAATATGGAATAAAAATAAGGAGTTTTCATTTAAAGTTTAAAAGTTGTCTTCATTTCCGGTTAAACCGGAAGTGGTTTCAAGGTATAAATCGGCAGTAAATTGGCAATTTAATACTTATTAACGTCTCATGTTTTTAAATTTTTACTTCTAAAAATACGAAAAAAATTGTGCGGGGGGGGGGGGAGTCAATAGTTCTTGATCAAAGCAGTGACCGTTCTTATATCAAATAAATAAAACTTGTATTAAATGTTAAATTACAAGTGTTAGCTACACCGGACGTGGACCCTTAAATACAAGAGAGTGCCAAAAAATTGCAGGATTAATTGCATTGCATTTATTTGTTTGACACCTTGGTGATACCAATTTTCGAATATGGCAGCATAATTTGCTGTCCTCAGTGTAACATTAAGATAAAGATGATTAAGGGTGTGCAGAGAAAGTTCTTAAAATGCATGCATTACAGAAAGTTTGGATTTATCCTTTTCAGGGTTGTGATAATGAGTATCTTTTGGGAATTTTTAATAGATGGTCGGTAAGTAAAAGAGGGATAAGTATCTTCTTGTGTACAGTGTTTAAAATCCTTAAGGATGACATTGACTGTTCTGATATTCTTGAACAGCTTTCGTTTACCTTCAATCGTGTTAATTTTAGAAATCGTAATGTTTTTTATCTTACCTTTCCGCAAACGAATCTTTACAGAAGTTCCCCCCTGTATAGATTATGTCATTTATTTAATTTGTATGCTTCCGATATTGATATCGACCTTGTTAATCTGAGAAGCTTTAAAAAACTTATACAGGATAAATTACGTATAAACTAATTGTTGTATATTGTCGTATTTTATAATTTCTGTGTAATACATACTTTGCTTAGCTAATTGTTATTATTTTTTATGACTTTGTATTGTTGCCTGACTATTAGTTTAAATTGAGTCTCTGTAATTGGCTTTTTGCTGTTGATGCTTTGAAATAAATAAATAAATACAATAATCAGCTGAGTTTTCTTCGTGTAGTCACCCGTAAAAAGTCCAAATCACCCCAGGAAAATTTATGACTTTCACTCATAACAAGTCAACGTTGGAGACGTCCAAAAAAATAATGGTGCGTAAAAAGGTGTACACTTCAGTAAAGATAAATAGCCAGATGCCCTAATTTCCTCTACTGACATTAAGCTTCCTGTCCAAATGTTAAGCCTCTGTGTTAAGGTGGCTCGTTTTTTACACAATAAATTGAGGTCGTTAGAAGCCTATATAGAGGTCTATAAAGGAAAGCGTACACGGAAAGAAAGTTATACCAGAACGTATAAGAAATACAGGGTCGTGCTCCTCAACTCCCGTCTTCTGCAGCTCAATTATTAATTAGGATAGGATTTTAATATTTTGCAGACTTTACCTGTATCGTACGGCGCATTTTAGGAAAATATTTTTGTTTATACAGAGTGTAAATACATGAGCGCGTAATTGCTTTAGAACACGCAATACGTACTAAACTTTTTCTACGACTCTTACTAATAAATTAAAGATCGATTTATACACTCTTAAAAATGACTTGGTATTTGGTACTAATTTTTATTTGTTCTCGTGTTTACGTTACCAAAAATAACAATTTTTTGTTAGGAAAACAAAAAAGATTTTTTTCTTGGTTATATTTACCAAAAAATGATGCCATCAGAACAAAGAAAATATCTTGTTTTCATATTAGTTGGCAGAAATAAAATATTTTGTTTAGCTGAATTTTACTCTGTCTATATCCTATTTAAATGTTACATCAAGGTTCCTACAAACTTGTATTTATCAATTAAGCTTGTTGTAATAACACAATACATTATGAATTTGTAGTCCCTATCATTTTGTTAATTTTGATTAAGATACATTCTTAGTTACCAGAACTAATTTTTTTTTTCAAGAAATATTATTCTTCATATTTATAACTAACGGCATCAACAGAGACTTGACACCCTTGCCCGGTGGGTGACAGGTGACATCATTCTAGCCAGGACTGTCAGGAGGTTATGTTTGTGTGCTTTTGCGGTTCCGTGTCCATTTTTTCGTGTTTTTAAGGCAATAATTGGCCATTTTCATGGCCGTGCTCGTGTAGAAAATAGATGTAATAATATTTGGTGTAATTTATTTGTGTTTATATTCTTTCTTGTGTAGGTTCTTATTGGCAGAAGGAAGTTAAATCATAAGTAAGTAAACATTTTATTTTTTATCATTGGAGTTGTACATTAGAAAGTTTAAATGAGATTTTTATAAAGCATGGCAAGGTGACCCGATGAGAAATAACTTAAAAATATTTTTTTTTGTTTTGTTTTTGTTCTATGTTCCATTTCTATAAAAGAACGTCATATTAATGACTTTTTAATCTGACCAAGTACAACAAATTTCATATAGTTGTATATTTTAAATAAAAAGTCCAGGGGATATTTTTTGTTTTTTAATAATCGCAGTTGCAGATAAAAAAATTTAAATAAGGACAATTCAGTTCTATAAGCAATTGAACAACCCAAAAGGTTGAGTAAAGTAAGTTAAAAATATAGTGTTTCTGTTTTGTATTGCATAAGTATGTATTAAAGAACATGAGAGAACAAGGACATTGGAAATAATTTTTTTTATAGAAACCATAATATCTCTGATAATTTATTCCAATTAGTTTACGCATACCTAATAGAGTAGTAATACCAAGGCATTTTTTTATTTAAATGAGGACCTAGGAAGGAATATTTTTCGTTACTAAGTATAAATTACATATGATATTTTTTCTAGAAATGAAACAGACTTTTTTTAAAGTTATTTCTATCAAATCAACTTGCTAATTTTGCCATGCGTTATAAGTAGTTCATTCAAACTTTCCAACGTGCAACTGCAATGACAAAAATATAAAATTTTTACTTATTTATGATTCGACTTCTTTCTTACAATTAGAAAGTACAGAAAAAAAGATAATGAACACAAAGTTGTGACTACATACGTAATTGTTACTCTATAAAAAATGTCAAGCTTGGCCCAAATAAATTATTGCTTTGGCAATATTTGAAGATTGCATCATTAACAAAAACAATATTTCCTTGAAAATTTTTTTTTAATTTTCCATATTTACACATTAGTTGTGACAACTAATTTTAAAAGGGGAAGTACCATATAAATTTAGTTATCCGTATATAAAATTTCGTTATGACAACTAAAACTTGTAGGTTGGGTTGGTTAATGTTATTAATTAGTTCAACAGTTCAATAACGACAATATTTTTTGGTTGTACAAACTAATTTTTGGATTGAGTCCGATTTCACGAAAATAAATAGTTGTCAGAACCAAATTTTAGTAATCCATACCATGTTATTTTTAAGAGTGTAAAGTATCGCTTGAACTGAATATTATCATTACGGACACTAAACGTCTACTAATAAATTAAATCGATTTATGACCGGCCAATTCTCTTCAGTCCACCTAAAATGTTTGATTAGGTCATTACGGATTTGGCTTGAAAAATTTTTAATTCCGGAGTCCCGAATAAAACAAATAATGGTCCGTAAAAACCCGTATGCGTGTAATGAATAGCGGCTCAGTCTCGGTTAAAATTTTAGGGCATTATCCAACTGGAATAACAACCGAAAATTGTTAGGGTCTTAATGATCTTGATGGTATTTAGGTCGTGTATGTCATGAAATTTTAAAACCTCGACCGAAATAAAATTGTAAAAGATATGTTGGGTTGCAGAATTTTTTTTAAACTAAATATTTGGATGATTTTAATTGTAAATGATGAAGGCTTTATAATCATTTTAATGGCTAGAAACTCTCTGGTAATTAAGACAACGTCATCCCAGGACCGAATTAAGGTCGTTTGATGCCTTAGGCCACTGAGCCAAATTTTGGCGCCTATTTTTTTTTTATTTCGAATTGGATTTTAAAAAATTAAGCGAGTTATGATACGGATGATCAAATTTGTGCCTAAACGTAATCTCGTAAAAATATGTTTTGCAACTGGAAATTTGCACGTTTTGTTAAAAAAAAACTCATAGAGTAGGCAAAAGTATAGTAGAATTTAGTGTCCGTTAAAATATATAGAAACAAAACTTAGCGGCGAGCGGATATATACTATAGTAAAAATAAATATCATAAATAAGTTTCATACTGACCATTTTAGGTTTAAAAAGTTGGTTAAAATGTTTATCAAGAACACTGTGCGTTGGTATACAAAATTATCCAAGTGGTTTATCGGTAATTCTAAAACAACTTCACCTGTTATATTTCCACGGCAAAAAAATGTCTTGACCGATAATATAAAATATAATGTTTACTAAAACAAGAAAACAAATAAATAAATAATCTTTTCGGTGAAAACATGGTGTATGTTTGTTCTATAAAAATAAACGAAAAAACAGTTTTACTAAAAAAGCCACAGACACATCAAAGAAGCACGAGAACTTATATAAAATGTCGATACTGTGCCCAAGAGACACACGAACACTATAAAGGTACGCGGAATGTTAACGAAGGGTCCGGAATTTTTGGAACGTTGCTTATTCGATTGGGGTGAATTTGGACAACTGTTATTTATCTTACACAAGAGAACAGTTAAGTTTTTTTTTACCAGGTTTTGCCTTTACGTCATTAATTTAGACTTCAATTAGCAATTAATTTTTGATAGTATAGTCTATTTCAGAAAGGTGTAGAGTAATAAAATGGGAAATTCCGTCCAGTTCGGCTCAATTTCGGTGTCGGCCATAGGCACAGGTAAATTTTGCCCAATAAATTATTTATGATAACTAGCCGAAAAAAAAAATTGTTTGATTTTGATAAAAAAAAAGAACTGGTAGCTATAGCAAATTCACACAAACATCGTTTTATGAAATATGCCATGGAAGATAGCTGAAAAACATAGTGTAACTGTGCTGCGCACACCGCCATATCAATGCGAACTAATTTCTATGAACTTTTATGCAGGGTGCAAGTGAAAGGATTTGTAGCAAGACACAACACATCATTCAAAATGAAAGACATTTAGCTACTGTTTGATCAAGCCATTAAGGAAGTGACACCAAAGAACTGGTGAAAAGCAGTCCATCATGTCATTAAAGAAGAGAAGAAAATGTTGGATTTTGACCACCTGATCGATCGGACCGTCGACCCGTTAATTATAGCGTCAAGAGGAGATGACAGTTCCTCAGATGACGAAGATTGTCATTAGAATTAAAACTGATGCGAGAATGTCGAAGGATTGATATCATTCATGACTGTCAGTCAGAATGATCGCGTAGGACCTGTAAATGATTCATCTTTACTACGGTCTTTTTTTTTTCTATCCAAAGATGACCAACCAAATTTTTATTTAAGAAAAGAAATATCGTTTAAACACTGCATGTTTATTTCCATGGAAGTTTTAAAACGCTCAACGCGAATTCTATAAGAAAAAAACTCTAAACGTTAATAAATCACTCCCTTTCCCCCAATTCAGTAAATTGAAAGGGCTTGATGCCTTAAGAGTCTGTAAATGAAAAATATAAATCTGAACTCTACAAAAAAAAACAATTAATACATAACGAAATGGCCTGTTATGTTCGATACATTTTTTATTGTTCTTATTACGTTATATTTGAGAATTTTTATTATGGTTCAAATTTAATCCAATAATCTCCTTTAGTAGAATTACACGCTATCGTAATTGTTTCCTCTCACATCATACAACCCGCTGCTTTCTATATAAAATGGGTAAGCCACTGACAGAAGATTTGATGTTTGTGGTCGGTTGCATTTAATTTGACCATCTAGAAAGAATAAACAAGGAGGCGAAATAACGTAACTAAAAGTGATCCTACCTGCGCCATATTGGTACGACACTTATGTCATTCGTGTAGTCAGCTGTTCAATCTATCATAATCGAGGGGATTTTAGATTTTATAAGAAGTTTTTCAATTTTTGTGTAAAACTATGGCTACTGTGTGATAGATATTAATTATTTCTTGTGCCGTGCGAAGTTGTTCCAGCAGAAATGCTGTGGATAAGAAGAAAACGGCGAAAATTACGTTTCATAAGTTAGTATAAATAAAGGGCAGGTTCGTATTTATAAACTTTGGGTGCTAATTGTTGCCTATGGTTTGTTTAGTTGAAAATTTATTTTATTAAATAACAAAAAAAAATGTAAAAACAATACATCTACAATTAAGTTAAAGCAGCTTTCAACTTTTTACATGTAAGTCAAATTTTATGGGTTAAAGTTTATTTATTAAAACATTTACAACTTCTAAATAAAGTCATTTCCCATCCCATTGTGCACCTTTGCAATGGAACAATATTTAATTACAATACTATATTCTCAATTTTTTCTATGTCACCAATCAATTAAATTAATGAGCATAAACAGGTTTCACCAACATTTTTTTAACTACTAACAAGTACATAATATACAAACATGTGTAAAATACCATTATCCGTTATTTCCACTACAAAGCTGTTCATTGCTTAATGAAATTATATTATTCTAGTTGCCCCAAGCATTTTTAGAATTGTTCAAAATAAATTTAATCAGGCCCTTATGAATCGGCCATATTAGTATGGCACTTAGCCCCGCCCCCTGGTACCGTTTTTCGTAGACGAAATTAAACGGCAATAGTGCCTCTTTGTTCCTGATGAAAATGTAATATTTCCAATTTTACTATTTCTAAAAATATTATGCCAACAAATGCAATTTTCAATTCACATTTAAACAAATTCCAGGAAAACATTCGGAATCTTTCCAGACAATTTACAGTTTTCTTTAGGACAAACCCTCGAGCTAATCCTTCTGAATTGTTGCTTGTAGCTACAAGTCAAATTTCCTAGGAAAACAAGGGAGAAAATTTAACACATAGTGAAAAATACATTTGGTTGTTTCCTCTGAAATTCATAGTCGTACTTTTCAAATTTTTTAATAAATATAGTATATTGTATACCTAGTAGGAAAAGCTGAACATTTCCGGACGATCGTTAAGATTGTATGTCGAGGCGCAAGCCGAGACACACCATACGGAGTCTGGGAATGTGGCTTTTTCTACGAGGTATACATACTATTTTTCCGTAAATTGAAAATTATTAAAAGGGCATAACTTATTACAATCAATTTGTTAAAATTTTGAAATAAATATTATTAACTTTGTTTACAAATAAAGGATGCCATTAAATATTTGTGTTGTAACTATGGAAACACAGTATTATTGAATTGTCAAGCTTAACACATTTTAGTTTAAAAGTAACAGTACAGAAATAATATTTCTTTACAGTACAATAATAACTATTTCCTAACAGTTATTTTCCGTAGCCTAGCAACGACTAAGTGTAAGGAAATATTGACTTTTTCTATCAAAAATATTATCAAAAATGTCAATATTTTCCATCGATTTTCGGAAACATAATTTATTAAATATTGTAGGTAATATTTTGTGACAATACGTCAAATTCATAACACCCTGTCTGTATGTATTAAAATCGGAAGCTATCCAGTTTTTTGAGAAAAAGACCCTTAAAAAATTCTATGGCTTCAGCTTCGTATTACCAATTACCCGAGCTTCACTGATTATTCTAACTCACCCTAAGTCTAATCATAAATAATAATAAAATTTTTGTATAAAATAAAGATAAAAAGATACGGCAATAAAGAAAATACAACGGGCTGTTTTATTTTCCACCATTATAGGAAATCGATTTATTAGCTTCGGAAACTTCTGTAATAAATTTTTATTTCTACTGCCGTTATTAAGATAAGATAAACATGACAAGCGTAATCCCTAATTAAGAAAAAAAAGAGTAATTATTACTCTGGGTTGAAAAAATTTATGGACTGGTACAAAAATATATTTTATACAATTTCACATCAAAGAACAAAGCCAGATAAAAAAAAATGTCCACTTCTAACTTTAAATCACTTATTATTGACCGATTTTTAACTTTAGAAATCGTTTTTCTTTACCCCTTTCCAGAAGCCTCTATTATTGACCGTTGTCAATAACTCTATTATTGACCGTCGTTATTGACAACGGTCAATAATAGAAGCTTCTGGCAAAAATAATATAAAACAGGCAACTTGACTTTTTTTTATGAATCGACAAATACTGACAACTAAGAATGCCATCTGACAAGATAAAAAAATACTGCAAATTTCAAAGCAAAGGTAACCTGACTGAAAGAACAGTAGCAACCCTAAGAAGGTATGTTAACTTTAATTAATAATTTAATAAAGACGAAGATTTTCCTTTTCATTTCGCCAGATCCATCTCTAGACGCGTTTCGTCATATCATGACTCATCAGTAGAGCTAGGATCCGACGAAAAGAAAAGGGATCTCGAAGCTACTTAAGGCAGCACTTGGTGGGGCACACCAGTAAGATGTGGCACGGAGCGCCATCTGTGTCGTTGTTAGACACTCTTGAGCATACCAGCACTTCTAACAAACTTATAGAAATAAGTAAATGTTAAGAGGAAATCGCCTGTAAAGACATTCGTCACAATTACAGGAGCCCCGCTAGGCAGCGCTAACTCAAATCGATTTATTAACCGAAAACAATGAGTCAAGACGAAGATTTTCCTTTTCATTTCGCCATAATTTAATGTTGAAAGTATGTTAATAGTGAAAAAAATAATATATTTACCACTGTTTAGACAACTATTATTGCCCTCACGTCGCTCGGTCAATAATAGTATCTGTCTAAACCTTGGTCAATAATATACTATTATTTTGGAAAATATTGAAAAAAATATAATCGATCATTTTAAAAAAGTAAAATTTAACCGCTGCAGTGGCTCAGAGGTGAGTTACTGATATTCAACTGGGGCGGTCCGGGTTCGATCCCCGTAGTGGGCATACGTTTAATAAAAAAGTATGTCCGAAATTTAGTAGGTTTAAGAATGCAGGAAAGAGTGTAAAATGTATCATCTTCCAACCCACCTCATTCACGCCGGTAACCAGGCCGGATAAGATCGGACATTTCGTGGGGTGCGGAAGAAGATATACACTTCTCAATCGGTAGGTCATGCAATGGCAAAAAACCAAGGGTTGATAGCCCTTGGATGGTGTCGCATGATTGAGAATCGTGGTTCGGAACTCACGTTAAGCTGTATGTCCCCTCAAGAATCGACCTGGTTGCGAACGGAGAGGAAAAAATTACACAACAAAAAAAAGGAAAATATGAAACAATAGCTTTGTTCCTTATTATAAAAGTACAATCTAAAAATTTTATCGTTTTTTCTGGTAATTGGAATAACTGGAAAACTTTCATTGTCATTTTCTGTTTATTTTTATTAAATTTTCCGATTGGTATGAAACATTTTTTACCAAATATAATTAGCCTTTGACCAATTTTCGAAAATAGTTTCAATAACAGCATAACATGCATCAATCTAATTTCAACTGATATGAACCTGGATTTTCCAGATAATTGAACAAAATGAGCAAAAAGCTCTAGAACATGTCAGTTTTAATAAATTTTTTGGCATATTTTGAAATTTCCGAAAAAACACATGGTGCGTCAAGAAGACTAAACAGCTATCAACTTTTTATACAGGGTGATTCCTAAGTTGATACTTTTTTTTTAGCTGTGTATAGAAGGCATTAAAATAAACAACATTTACAAATACCTTTTTTCAAAAAACTTAAAAATATTCGAGATACAGAAATAAAAAATACAAGTGCGGACCTGGTCATCAAAACGTAGCCTGCTATACTTTATGTTGTTTGTCTTATCTCTTATTAGTCATGCAATTTACGGGTCGGTGGTGAGTTATTTTTCATTCCGCTGCGGTGTGTTTTTCTGAAGCAAGTTAATTTTAAATTGGTGACACGTGAAAATGGCAAAATTTTGAAAACAATGAACTAGTAGATAGGATGCTAATTTACGGTGAGTGTCGTTAAAGTGCCGATGCTGCTTCGAGATTATACGCAGAACGCTTTCCCTTGCGGGCTCATCCTACACCCAGAAGTTTTCTTAATGTTATTCAACGGGCAAGTTAGGCAGAACCGTATTTGATCCATAGTGTAATAAATGAATGTAACTACCTTATTTGTGAGTTTTTTTGAAAAAAGTTATTCGAAAATGTTTATTTTAATGCCTTCTATACACAGCTAAAATAGATGTATCAACTTAGGAATCACCCTGTATAGTTCATCCAATGGCTGGATGCATGTCACAACTCGCAAATACACAATCATAACATACACATACCTTAAAAAGCATATATTTTATACTGTACTATTATAAAAAAAGGTATGTTAAACTTTGATAACTTTTTTTATTCGTCCCTACAATTTATCACTTTTTGAAATATAGCGATGCCATATCCTTCAATTTAATAGATAAATTATGAGGAAACGTGTCGGATATCTCACAAAATGGCGTTTAAAGTTTATGGAATAATAATACGAGTAGTTCAATATACGACTTATAATCTGAATAAGAATATTTTCAAACCTCTCACAGGGTGTTTCTTATATTAATACTTTTCTTTAGCGGATCCAGCCGTGTACAAATTTACCGTGTTAAATTACAGTTCTTCTTGGTCCGAATTATAAAAAAATTATACAAATTATTAAGTTTTTTTTTTGACCAATGAAAAGGTGGTGTCTATGTGGGAGGGGAAAAGTTATATTCATGTACAATACAAAATACATTAATTAAAAATTAAATTTAAAAAAATCATCTTGACGTTATAGTTAACGGGTCGACAGTCCGATCGATCAGGTGGTCAAGATCCCACATTTTCTCCTTTTCTTTAATGACATGACGGACTGCTCTTCGCCAGTTTTCTGGTGTCACTTCCTTATTGGCTTGATCGAACAGTAGCTTAACGTCTTTCATTTTGAATGTCGTGTTGTGTCTTGCTACAAATCCTTTCACTTGCGCCCATATAAATTCTATAGGATTTAGTTCGCAACGATATGGCGGTATGCGCAGCACAGTTACACTATGTTTTCCATATCCTATATCTTCCACGGCATATTTCGTAAAACGATGTTTGTTTAAATTTGCTATAGTTAATAGTTCCTTCTTTATCAAATTATCTTCCTTTTTTTCTTTGGTTAGTTATCATAAATAATCGAATGCACAAAATTGACCTGCGCCTATGGTCGACACCGAAATTGAGCCGAACTGGACGGAATTGCCCATTTTCTTACCCTACACCTTTCTGAAATAGACTATAGTCCATTCAATTTTAAACAACAAAGAATTCTAATTAAAATACAATCCACCTGCGCTTTCAATGTTTGCAACTAATTGATGTTTTATTAAACTTTGTATCAAAGTAAACCGAATAAAGCTCAAACGGGACACCCACGTCTGTATTGACCAATTGTTCAACTGTTTAAATTAACAATTACCGATAAAAGAAATTGGAAGCCAATCAAAAGTAATTATTAACAGTAATAATACAACGGATCGTTTGATTTATCAAAATAATGTAATACGACAATTTTTCAGTAGCAATTATCCAAGATTGGTTTGGTAATTTATTAACTAGAGCCGACAGCTTGCTAGAGGGATGCAATTTTAAATTGCCGAATTGATCGAATGTAATTATGGCGAAATGGAGTATCATTTTTTTTTGAAGTGACATAAATAAGCTTGTGTTTGTTTTTTCCCTAAATGGATCGGAAATTTTGACATTTTTGATAACATTTCTGACAGAAAAAGTCAATATTTCCTTACACTTAGTCGTTGCTAAGCAACGGAAAATAACTGTTAGGAAATATTTATTATTGTACTGTAAGGAATAGTATATTACATAACAAGTGATGAAAGTGATACTTTTCAAACGAGGAGATATTTAGCACGAGGCGTCAGCCGAGTGCGGAAATTCTCCGAGTTTTAGAATAATCACTTTCACACGAGTAATGTACACTATTTTTCCTACGACCACAAAGAATTATTAAAAAAGCCTTTGATTTGTAAAAAAAATATTTCAACTCTAGAGTTGAAAAAAAATATTTCAACTCTAGAGTTGAAATTAGCATACCTAGGATTATGTTTCACTTAATATCTGGTTTCATATAGTTTGTCAATAGGCTTTTCCTTTATTTGTAGTTTAACATTTTCATTTTTTCATATTTTATATATCATAGGAAGACATAATCCTGGATTAACTTCTAGATTAACCAGAATAAAAAATTTTAAATTTCAAGGAAATATACATTAAACCAAAATTTAAAAAATCCACCCAACAAGGAAGATTTCAATTCAAAATAATTCTATAAATTATTTAATGTTTTTATAAAAAAAAGTCAAATACTCCTGATGGGATTTGAACCTGTGACCTCCCGTTTTGTAGACAAGAGCTTTAGTGTTTACGCTACGGCGTCCATGGCTAACAGTTAACATTTGTTGTTTAAATACATGATATTTTCTTCAGCGCGACTTGTTTTTTCTTTTATTAACATTTTTTATAATTTCACATGGCGTATTTTCACACTCTAATTCTAAATCACTCGACAAATAAATGAAAAATAAGTTAAAACACTTTACAATTACTGATTACTAAAATTTGTTCTTTTTAATAAATAGGGGTGGTCTGTCAAATTGACATCATATGTTTAAATTAAATAGTGTGCCTTGTATTACCACTCTAGAGTTGAAATATTTTCTTTCAACACGCGTGTGATATTCGGCGCTTTCGAGCCAAGTTAACCGTGTTTTTTTTCTCATTTTCATAGGTGGTCGTAGGAAAATATTATTTCTGTACGGCCGGCTTGTAAACTAAAATGTATCAAGCTTGACAACTCAATATTGCTGTGTTTCCATAGTTACAACACAAATTTTTAATGGCATCCTTTGTTTGTGAACAAAGTTAATAATATTTATTTCAAAATTTTAACAAGTTGCTTGTAATAAGTTATATCCTTTTAATAATTTTTGATTTACGGAAAAATAGTATGTATACCTCGTAGAAAAAGCCACATTCCCGGACTCCGTATTGTCAGTCTCGGCTTGCGCCTCGACATACAATCTTTACGGTCGTCCGTTTGATGCAGACTCCGTGACATGCTTCACGCATCCTTCCACAGCTTGAGTGTGATATGGAAAGTTTATAAAATACAAATAAATCAGAGTTTTATCTGCCAGAAACAAAGAAATAGTTTCGGCTCTTAAGCTTTCCAAAATGGGAGACGGTGACAGCTTTCATGGTCCAGTCTATTAACTCTTCGAGTGTATGGTTGTTAAACATAATTTTTCTGTCATCAGACAACTAAAACAAAATTCTTAGATGCAATTAGAAGCCAAAAAATGTACCTGTATATTTTGAGCGTAAATATAAAATTTGCTATTTTACCTAATTTTTTCAAACTTCAGACCAATTGCGCGAACTGATAATGCTACGCATCATTTTTTAAATTATTTTTTCCCTAATTAGCATACAAATATGCAACTTTTGCGTACTATTAGAATTCGATAATCGAAAAAATTATTTTTATGACCCACGCTTATACCCAAGTATATTATCAAGAAATGAAACATGCGCAACGCTTCAACAGGTCGTTAACACGACAAGTACAACGTTGAACCGCATCCCGCAGGATTTCACCTATTCTCTTGCAACGTCATTAGCGAATAATTCCCCGTGAAAAGTTTCCTTTAGTATCGACTTTCGCTGCATAAAATTTATTATGACTAAAGTTCTAGACTTTTGAGTAAATATTTTAACTTTACACTTACTTGAAACATAATGGACCAGAAGTTTTAATGCAATTTTTAGCAAGACGTCCAATAGGTTTGATCTACCGGTATATTCGTAAAATTTAAAAATGATTTTTTTTTATAAAAATAAGTTTCTGATACTCCAATGTCAGTAGAGTCCGATCGATCGGGTGTTTAAGATCCTACATTTTCTCCTCTTCTTTAATAACATGATAGACTGCTTGTCGCCAGTTCTCTGGCGTCACTTCCTTAATGGCTTGATCAAACAGTAGCTTAACGTCTTACATTTTGAATGTCGTGTTGTGTCTTGCTACAAATCCTTTCAGTTGCGCCCATATAAGCTCTATAGGAACCATTTTGTAATGATGGCGGTATGCGCAGCATAAATACACTAAGTTTTTCAGCTATATCTTCCACGGCATGTTTCATAAATCGATGTTCGTGTAAATTTGCTATAGCTAATAGTTCATTCTTTATCAAATTATCTTCTTTTTTTTTTCTTTGCTTAGTTATCATAAATAATTTAATGAACAAAATGTACCTGCGTCTATGGCCAACAACGAAATTGAGCCGAACTGGACGGAATTTTCCTTTTTATTACTCTATACCTTTCTGAAATAGACTATAGTGCTAGTTTAACATGCAAAATGACATGTCTCTATGGGGAATACAACCACTTTATGTATTTATTTTTCATTCCATATTCTGTTCCACAGGGACATTACAAAAAAAAACATGTAGCAGTTCAGCCAAGTAAATCTCGCTTAGCATAACAAAAGCAAACATTATCCCAGGAAATGGAAGAAAAGCGCAACAACCAGGTAAATAAATAAATATAGGCCAAAAGGTCATTGAACTCTGAACCGGTCATATCCCGGAAACCAAACAAACTGCCTACGTAATCATTACGTCAAATCTATCTCGGCGTTATTCGGATGAATATTTATCTGAACATGCATTTTCTCTCTATTGCATTTGGCAAATGAGGAAAATAATATTTAAATGTGAAAGATTTTTTTATGAGTGAATTGATTTGATCATGTCACCTGTCAAAGCAATATTCTTTTAAATTAAAATGTGAATCGTAAGGTGTGTTAATAAAGGGCTTGGTTTGGATATTATTTTTACCCCCTGATTAAATGCAAATTGATTGTGCCTAATTGTAAAATTATATATTCTCTTAAGTCTCATATGTTCCTCAAAATGCAGATCAGAATGCAGGTGGGGTGGGGGGGGGCAGTCCCCCCCCCTGAGCCTTACCAAATGGGTGTTTTTTTTACCGTGAGCCTTGAAAATTGTAAGGCGTGTAAAGGGTTAGAATTTTATTTAAAAGCCACTTTTGAGAGTAAGAAGATTTTTAGAGCCGGGATACGCTCTTTTTTTTTTGCACCCCCCCCTCAGCAAAATCCAGATCCGCCACTGATCAGGACTAGGTATGTTCCTGTATTCAAATAAAAACAAAATTGCTCAACTACTGAACCTACAAAGTGGTCGTTCGTTTTTTTTAGCTTGACTAAAGTCTCTGTCTCAATCAACCGTTTTATTTAGGAATATATTATACAAAACTGGGGATATCTATAAAGTCAGGAAATAAAATATAGAGAAAATGTTAAAAATGTAACGGTAATATCGATAAATCACTCCGAACAAAGATTTAAAATAAAATAACTTTAACCAAGTATAGGTACCTCAAAATATTCTCGCAATTCTGAACCACTCCCGTCATAAAGTAATACATCTTTCCCAGTTCCTAGGCCTTTCTCATCACATAAACACAAAAAATTTCGGAAACCTTAAATAATCCTTTAGAAAAAGCGAAAAAACTTCGGGGAAACTCCGAAAAATTCTCCGGAAACTTCAGGAAAATTCAATCGCGCGCTATTCGCGATGCGGTATGGACATCGGGTTCGAAATCACGCGTTGCGACTGATGCCATGTCTGCCAGTCACGCCGCCTATCTGCGAAGCGAGTTACGACCTACGTGCGAAGTTTATCTCCGAGAACCGGGTCAATTTCGGTGCGTGATGCGACGTAGGTCGGGGTTGAAGAAAGGAATTGTTTTCTGGCTGGAAGAATATTTATATGCAATGAATTTTTCCTACGACGACCTATGAAAATGAGAAAAAAAGCACGGTTAATTTGGCGAGAAAGTGCCGTATATTACACGCGTGTTGAAAAAAAATATTTCAACACTAGTGTTGAAATATCAAGGTTAACTATTTAATTTAAACATATGGTGCCAATTTGACAGACCACCCCTATTTATTAAAAAGAAGAATTTTAGAAAGCAGTCATTGTAAAGTGTTTAACTTATTTATCATGTATTTGTCGAGTGATTCAGAATTAGAGTGTGAATGTACGCCATCTAAAATTATAAAAAATGTTAATAATATACTGGAAAATCTATTACCAGAAAAAATAAATCGCGCTGAAAAGAGTGTCATGTATTAAACAACAAATGATGAATGAATGAATTAAAATCTTCCGTGTTGGGTGGATTTTATAAATTTATGTCTAATGCATATTTCATTGAAATTTAAAATTTTTCATTCTGGTTAATCTAGAAGTCAATCCCAATAGTTCTTCCCATGATATATAAAATATGAAAATATTAAAAAGTTAAAATATAAATAAAGGAAAAACCTATTAACAAACTACGAAACCAGATATTAAGTGGAATATAATCTTAAGGATGCTAATTTCAACACTAGTGTTGAAATATTTTTTTTCACAAATCAAAGGCTTTTTTAATAATTCTTTGTGGTCGTAGGAAAAATAGTGTACATTATTCGTGTAAAAGTGATTATTCTAATACTCGGAGAATTTCCGCACTCTGCTGACATCTCGTGCTAAAAATATCTCCTCGTTTGAAAAGTATCTCTTTCATCACTTGTTATGTAATATACTATTATACAGGGTATGTCTAGCCTAACACTTTTTTTATGTAATTTTTTTACCATTGCTTATTTCTTAAAGATGGATATACATTTTTTTTTTTTTGAGAAGATTAATTCTTCCCTTCGAAATTCAAAGTTGTGGATTTAGTCTATTAAGCATACTATGTTTATTTCAGGAAAATGTAAATGTACATTTTGGAACGTTGTTGGAGTTGTTGTTGATTAGCGTGAACCATAAAAAAAAAGTCCTGGTATACTGAAATGTATTATTGGTTGCCTGCTTTTGCAAAAACCATAACGCCGAGCGTTACGTAAAATAGCTCTAAAATTAGTTTAAAAAAATTGAAAATTACTTTTGTACAATAAGATTAACTTTCAATATTCACGATGATAAATTTTTTTGAAATAATCAGAATAAATGGCATTTACATAATAGCAACACTGTATGTACATTGAAAAGAGAAGTGGCAATACTGTAGCGACAAAACGACGACATAAGATAACCTTAAAAATTTGATTAAATTTTTTTCCACAAATGTTATAATTTCGTCTGTTTTATCCGGTTTTATGTTTTCATTTCATTTTCCAGCATTTAAGTTAGATTTACCAGTTATTTTTCTATCTTTGCTGCGTATAATAAAAGTTTTAGGGACGATTTTTTTTATGTCCCGTTGAAAATATCATAAAATGTAGAAAAACCGTGGTGCAAAATCATTGACATCGCAAGAAATTAATAAAAGCAAGTGCAAATGTTTAATAGAGCACTAAATAATAATACAGTATGAGTTAAAAAATAAAAAAAATTAATCTGTCATATTGGCATCTTTTTAAAATATATTCTTAAACTCACCCATGGCAAAGCAACTTTCAACAATATTTTTCTGAATTAGGATTTCCTGGTTTTAGTATATTTCCCCTTAATAAAAATATCATTTTTTTCGCACATTTTTTTGTTATTTAAACGTGATATATGCTTTTAAAATGCTTTCAGAAACAAGTTCTATTATTCAAAGTTCAAAGTTTATCCCACAAGTCCGCATTAATAAAAAAACTTTTAAAGTGGCAGATTTAAATAAATTTTAAAAACTTTGTTATTAATACTGGATTTTAGAAAATATTTCCAATCAGTTTTGTGTAAATTTTACTTAATTATAAATTTGTGTGGAGTGGGAGTGGAAAAATACATTTTTATAGGATAATGTTTAGTACCAAAATACATAGCCAATAAAATAAGAGTTATGATAATTTTATAACTCACAGTCATGCTGCCTTATTCTGAACTGAGCACCGACCTACTTCCATAGTAAATTAAGGTAAAAACGGGTCAATCCTCCGTAAGTGCATAGGTCAGTTCAGAGCATACGTTCGAGCAAACTGAGAGGAGCAGGTGAACTACAACTATTTTATAGTCTATTTTAGAGAGGTGTAAAGTAATAAAAGCTCATTATGTATGCAAGGGGACTACAGATTGACCCAACGAATATTTAAGCCTTTTTCATAATTTGACATTCATATCATTGCAAAATTCTTTATTTTCATCAAGTGCAGGTAGTACCACCCGGGTTTGGGTCAATTTATGGATTTTGCCTACTGTTATCCATTTACAAGAACTAAAAATGGTGTGACAAAGGCGTGCATTATGTACATAATATTAGGTACAGTTATATTTTATTAAACAATATAAAAAAAATACAAAATACAAAAAATAAATTATACAGATATTAAATTATAAAAATCATAATATTCTTCGTCATCTGTGGAACTGTCATCTTTTCTCGACGTTTTAATTAACGGGTCGACGGTCGGATCGATCAGGTGGTCAAGATCCCACATTTTCTCCTCTTTTTAATTGACATGATGGACTGCTTTTCGCCAGCTCTAGCGTCACTTCCTTAATGGCTTGATCAAACAGTAGCTTAACGTCTTTCATTTTAAATGTCTGTGTTGTGTCTTGCTACAAATCCTTTCACTTGCGCCCATATAAGTTCTATATGATTTAGTTCGCAATGATATAGCGGTATGTGCAGAACAGTTACACTTTGTTTTTCAGCTATATTTTCCAAAGCATATTTCATAAAACGATGTTTGTGTAAATTTGCTATAGCTAATAATAGTTCCTTCATTATCAAATAGCTTCTTTTTCTTTGGTTAGTTATTATAATTAATTTAATACACCTACGCCTATGGCCGACTGGACGGAATTTTCCATTTTATTAGTCTACACCATTCTGAAATAGACTTAGGTATTTAAACTTTTGTGGGAGAAATAAAAAGTTTGTAATTATTACGTAGAACTTAAAAAACTTATTTAAGGTGTAATAAAAAAGTTTCAAATTTTGAGTCTGCGTCTATGTCGACAATTTAGGGATCACATCATTATAAAACTTGAATGCCACTACTATTTACAGTATTTCTCGTACAGAATATTACTGAATAACGGATAAAATAAAATTGGTTACCAAAAACATCAATCGTTTTTTTATGCTTAAAAATCTAATTTATAGAACTTTATAAATTGGGGTTTAATTGTTTCCGAATTTTTCTTTGTTAACTTCGTTACCCCTAAAAGATTTTTTTTTAGAAAAATCGAATTTTTCTTTACCTAAAAGGTTCTTAGCGTCATTAGTGAACTTCAAGCTAATGTAATCTGATAATTGAGTATCGGTTTCCTAATCTCATTTTATTTTTACCAACTTTTAAAGGATTTTACCCGTTCCGGTGCGCGCTGGGTCAACAAAGCTCTAAAACTGACATTAAATACAATAATTTATGTTATATTTAATTTTTTTGGGCTTTATCGATACATTTTAATTTTTGTTGTGTTTAACAAAACATAAAATAAGTGTTTTTAATTTTTGAAATATTTGAGTCAATCCATCGTCACTTAATAAATAAATGAATTAATAGTTATTTACGATATAAGTGTTGTAAAGATTCATATTACAACACGAGATGTTAAAGTTGTCAAACGAGGCGTCAGCCGAGTTTAATAAAACATCGAGTGTAGTAATATGAATTTACAACAAGAATATTGTACAAAATTTTATCTACTTTCATCTATGAATAAAAATATTTGGCAAAAGGCATTTTTAAAAATAAAAATGCACCTGCTATTAAGTTTACTCATCAAGTTTTTTATGTTACCTTTCGCATAGTTACTGTTTCGCATAGTTACTGTTTCGCATAGTTACTGTTTCGCATGGTTACTGTCGAAACTTTGTCAAACAAATTCAAAAATATAAAAAGCGTTTTTCAAAATGAGCGATTCTGATGGAAGTTTACCCTCTGATATAGAAGCAGCGGCAAACGAAGCGATCTCAAGTTTAGTTTCCGTCAAAATCCAAGGCGCGGTATGACTTGGAGTATCAGAAGTTTGAAGATTGGTGCAAAGCTAACAAAATAAAGGAGGTGTCTGAGAAAATCCTTTTGGGTTATTTTTCCGTAAAGAAACACTCCCAGAAACCATCTACACTATGGACTTACTACTCAATATTGAGAACTATGATTTCAGTCAAGAAAAATCAAGATATAATAATTGTTAATAATAAATCATTCTTCTAAAAAGTGTGGTTTTATTTAACAGCAAAATTTAAAAAAAAAACAGTTTTTTTTCCATTACAGTACTAGTGCTTTGCCCTTACAAAACGATTTACAGAACTGTAAAATTAATATTACTAAATGAAAGTAGAAAAATATTTAAACAAAATCATGAACTTTATCAATGCTATATCATAAAAAGGGGGGATATACATATCGCCCGAAAGGAGCGATATGTAAAAACGGCCACTTGACAATGCTGCAAATGTTCTATAATTTGTTGATATTATAATAACCAGAAATAAAACGTGATATCTATATCTTCTCAAGAACAAAATGACCTATTTATCTTATAAAAATGTCTTCATGTGGCAATTCCTAAATTTTTCACAAATTTGATAAAAACCTAACCTATTTTATTTCTTGGCGTGTTTTTAAAAATTAATTGAAATTTAAATTATAATAATCAAAAATATTGAAGTGCCGTTTGGTTTAAAATACGCACTGTCAGTGTTTCCAATAAAATAATAATATAATTTCCAAGAAAAGATGAATTTCCCCCAAACACATTCTATATCTCAAAATAGATTCTATCCAAACAGAATAATCATTCTGAAGAACTGTATTATCTACTTACTAACTTACAATTAACCAATAAAGGTATAATCCTTGATAATAGCTTATTATTCAGGAACTTGTGAGGAACCTAGTAGACGTTTTATTTAGTTTGTATTGAAAGTTTACATGTGCCTTTTCATCAGATTGTTCTGATAAAAAAATGGTATATCTATCTTACCTATTCCTCAGAAGCTGTACTAACCTGAAGATTTTTGAGTAGGTGTCATATTACTTCCGACGTCCATACCCAACTAATTTAACTTTTTTAATGAATACAAGTCGTCGCCTTTTTATCGTTAATGGACTCCAGATAAAAGCTAAACATAAAGCATACCCTGAGAACAAACTTTTATCACGAAAACAAGCATGAAAGCTATGCGTGAAGGGCTTTTATATGATACTATCTAAGTTTCTGGAATGGGATACCCGACGAAAACCCCGGCTTTTATAAGACTGAGAATATAGGAAAAATATGGCAATAAAAGAAAAGTAGAAAGTGGAGCTGTTCTTGGGCACAAAAAAAAATGATTGGGTGATCGTATTTTTATATAACTTTTGTGTCATAATAAAATTGAAAAATTTATTGTATATAATTATTTTTGTTTCGAAATATGGACAAGATAAAGGTCTAACAAAGAGATCAACAGAGTCGCCAACGATTACTTCAAAATTTTATATGTAGGGTGCATATTTCAACAAGAATAGATTCGGTTAAAAGTACTATTGCTTTATAATTCTGTTATAAAATTCTTGTCCCTAATCACTCTGCAAATTAGATTCTAGGAGAATTATTCAAAAGTCTTGTTGTCATTCACGCTTTTGATATTAAATACCCAAACTAGGGGTTATTATGCAGAGTGGGGAGGAGACTAAAAAGGTATTAATAGTTATGCAACTCCATGTAATATCATTACATCCCGTATGAGTTGTTTTTAAAAAGCTATGCCACGCTCGTATAAGATTGTTTGTGAGAAAATTTATTATTTTTGTGTTTCGAAATTCATGGCGCGACTCTATTATTTTAACATAACTTTATCGGTGGCCAGGCGACCAGCAGCCCACTTGTGAATTGAATATAGGGGTCCTCACCCAACGTTATAGATAGTTGATATAAAAAAAAATGGTGGGACACCTAAGGAGTCACCCATTGAAATTGATGAAACCGTTTTTATAATGATTTGTATTAGAGAACATCCTTCACTTAAACTTTACGACACACGTTATTTAAAAAAAAACACCTTTCTCCTTGACCTATATGCCTAGAAGTGCTTACAGACCCTAAAAACCCATTTCATTAAAGTTAAATTCTGCACGTGATATGTTACTAACTTTACAACGATAAGGCGTGATTCACATTCAGAAACGTACCCCATAAGTAATTTCTTCCGAATATTTTATGCTTTATATTTTTAGGTATATGTATAGAAGCAACATTGGTTTTGGCTTTAGATGAATTTTGTTAAAAATTGGAATTATTATTAAAAAAAATTATTCTCGGCACATTTATTGTAACAGGAATTTGGCGATTACGTGTATACCATTTTTCAATAAAAGCAATCAACGTATAAAGCCATATTTTTTGAACTTAGGCAACAATTTTCGTTATTTTGTTTACTCTTAAAATGTCGTATAGGATGAGGTTATAACAAAGCCGTTACTAAAAAAAAGTTTTTCGAATTGGAAATGAAGTGTGTTAATTATTTAGTAGTGAGTTAAACAGTATTCCAGTTACCGAGCTCCGGTCAAAGTTGTAATAAAAATAAATATATGTTTCGACCATGGGAGAATAATTTATTCCATTTTGTCCAGTAAATCAACTTACCATGTACTCATTTGCGGCCGGTAAGTGGAACATTACAGTGTCAGGTACTGTAATGTATTGCCTAGCAACCATCTTTTGTTTTTAGAAATAATGACTTTTCACATTGGATATTTGACAAGTTGTCACTTAAAATTATAGGAAACAAAATGTTCAAGTACACATATTGTACCAACTACCAACTTTAGTAAATGAAAAATGTTACGCAACTACAGAATATGTTCTCTTTTACAATTTTTTTAATAGTTTACTTAACTAAAGTTAGTAATTTTTATTTTGTTTACAATATATATCTATCGATATCAAATAACTTTGTGTAGATGCTTTAAATTGTAAAAGTATTTTTTCTACCAATTTTAGTAAATGAAAAATATTACGCAACTATAGAATATACTCTCTTTTAGAATTTTTTAAATATTTTGTTTAACTAAAGTTAATAATTTTTATTTTGTTTTGAATATATATTTATCGATGCCAAGTAACTCTGTTAGTATAAAAACTGAAACTCTGCTTATAGCCGAGTTTTCCTTTATAAAACATAGGCGTGTAACACGACGATGGAAATGGAAATATACTTAGTTATATTTTTCATAATATCTACCTAAAAAGTCATATATAATGCTCCTAAGTTGGAAGATGTATAAAAAACGCTTTACCCAAAGGATTTTGGCAGGGATCAATCAAATGGGCTAGTTTTGTCATTCCGCCCTCATTTTGTCATGACAGACTCATCAAGTCCACGTACTCTTTCGACGAGGAGCCGTTAATAAGGATTATGATTTTTATTTTAATGCAAAGCCGTAGGAAATAAATCGTACAACAATTTCCTTGCTGTTAACACTGACTTCGTATAGACAATAATCCAAACGAATGTACTGTTAATGGAGGTGAGTTTGGTTCTTTAGATTTAGGCGAAGATTTGATTAAAACACATTTTAAATTATATAAAAAATAGACTGTTGTTAACTTAATAACAATATAACTTATAGCTAAAGAGGACTATTAGATAAGTTAAAAGAATTCCGAGAATTTAATCACGTATTGTATATTAAACATAGAAGTAAAACTGGCACATAAAATGTTTACTGATAAATGCATTATTTGAATTCAACTGAAAAAATGCAATTCACTGCACTGCTCGCATAAACTGCCTGTTATAAAGCGAAATTTACCTTCATTGCCATTTTACGGCACTTGTTTTTCCGGTTTTGCTTTAAACCATTTTTGAACAAGAGTTGTTATTTGTATAGTAATTTTATTTTTCTTTCTATGCCTTCCTGGATAATAACATAGCTTTAAGCATGTCATTATAATAGTATATTATACAACAAGCATATAATGGTGGCTATTATTCACGCGGATAAAGTTCATGACACGAGCCGTAGGCGAGTTTTATAATTTTATCCAAGTGAATAAAAGCCATTATATGCGAGTAGAATACTATACTTTGTCCACGACTATCCAATAATAATTGTAGCCAGAATTACTAAACATTTTTATTAATTTAGAAATATGAATAGTAATATTTGTATTCACACAATGTGCCAAGTTAATTGTAGGAATCTAATTTAATTCTACATTAACATCTTGGTTATTCGTTGTAGTAGATGTAGATATAGATACTGCCTCATTGCGTATATACGGCTGACCAAAAGGATTATTTTGGATCGCGTCTGATATTTTTTTAGCTGTTTCCATTTTATTTTTCATCAATATATCCTTCTGCTACCACCGTGGATTTCCATCAACCGTGTCTTTTCAATGCAGTTATATCCCCCCCTGCGTCTATAAGTATAGTGGCTGAAGATCTGCAAAAACTGTGACCAGAATATTTCTCTGGAGTGGGTAATTGCAGAAATGTTGCTAGTTGTCTCCCCATTTGCGTAAATTTATTAATTCCTATCCTTTGTGAGGTACATTTGCCATTTTGATAATTGAAAAAAAACATTAGATGTGACGAAAGATGAACGAAGGCTGATATACTTCTTGCAAATTAGGTAATAATCGTCTGATATTGTAAATTTGGGGGTAAATTCGATTTTTCTGGTAATAAACTTAAACTTGCTATTTTTGTTATTGTGTATAACATATCTCATCTTCACTAACTCTAATTTTGTAAGTTCTTTTAATACAATTCTCAACTTTAAAGTTGATAAGTTGAACTATATTTTGACGTTTCAAAATAAAATTACAAAGCGCTCGACTTGACATTTCATGGCATGCTTAAATTTTTCATCATACACACAAAAACGAGAAAACGACCAATGAAATTTTTTTTATTTTAAATTGCATTACCTGTCGATTTCATTATTCATTATTCACTAGTGAATAATGGGTATTATTATTGAGCAAACACATATATAATGAACATATTATACAATAGTCGTGGACAAAAATATATAACACAGGTAATCTTCCAACCCACCCCATTCACGCCGGTAACCAGGACGGATGAGATCTGATATTTCGTGGGGTGTAGAAGAAGGTAAACACTCCCCAATCGTTAGGTCATTTAATGGCGCAAGAAACCGAGGGTTAGCCCTTAGGGGGGGGAGTGTTGCATGACTGAGGATCATGGTTCGGAAGACAGGTTAACCTGTAGGTCGTAGTCGGGAATGGCCCTGGCAGCGAACGAAGCAGTAATAAATAAATTCGAAAGATTGGCAAGAAAAGACAAATGACAAAATAGGTAATAAAATATATAATTATTCGAATTTTTTTTTTTTGGCTTTCTGGCACATAATTAAAAATTATTAAACTCAAATTTTTACCCCTATTTATTATAATTGCTCTAGAATTAAATTTTATTTCGCTTTGAAAAGAATTTATTTTAATTTCAATTAGAATCTAAATATACAGCCCGGCTGAATAAAATAAATTCCGCTTTGACATCGTTAGGGAACTGGCGTTTAAGCTAAATGTACATTCTTTTTCACTTTTTAATGTAGGTGATAATGATGCTAAGAGTTGGCGTTTATAGGCTTTATATTACATAAATTGAAATATTGAATTAAAACTTTCATTTAAATAAAAAAGGCAACAATATATCACCAGAAAAACAAGGATATAATTATGTGGTAGGAAGAGCGTCCAATCTATATTTTTAAATTCTTCTCCAAAGTTATATCTATACTATATACAGGGTGAATCAACGATAGAGTAAAGTTTATTTCCTCTTTCATCTTCTTCCTCTTTGCACATTTCTAAATTATATTGGGGTATACGGGGTGGCCTAAAAAACGTGGCGAATATACCTTTTTTTTTAATTGAACATCCTATTTATTGCATTATTTTCTAATTCCCCACTAAATTCTACGCTTCTTTTGTATAAAATGTTATATGTCTAAATTTAATAGTTTTTGGGATATTACGTTTAAAATATGGCGTTTTCAGACTTTGACAGGCTAACATTGGAAAGGTTTATATGAGAGAAAAATGGTTTTCACCTTCCTATCTAAATTTTTTATTCTTTATCTAAAAGTCTTAACTTCCGGTTTAAGATGTTAAAACCGGTATTTTGGTTTAACATGTTAAACCGGAAGTTGGTATTTTAGATAGAGAATAAAAAACCAAGATAGGGAGGTGAAACCCATTGTTCTTTAAAATGAACCGTTCCAATGTTACAGCCTGTCAAAATCTGAATATGCCATATTTTAAACGTCAATATCTCAAAAACTATTTTGAACTTAGAGCTGTGTCGTTTACAAAATAAGCGTAGAAATTAGAATTAGAAAATAATACAATATATAGGATGTTTCATTTAAAAAAAATCAAAGTTATATTCGCCACGTTTTTTTGGGCCACCCCGTATAAATACTCCAGAATAATTTTAAAATGTGCACCGGAATGGTCTCTATAACTTTTGCATTTCGAATTTTAAATGAACTTTACTCTATCGTTGACTCTCTCTGTATAAATTACCAGACACGAGCCCAACCCCAGTAAAAAAATGTCAGCCGCAAAATTGTTTTAGTCAGGTCGCTTATATTAAAATAATTATTATTTTTCGACTAGTATTATTCTTGCATGTTCACAAGGGCTGAAAAAAAGTGTTTACTAATTTTATTGTTTACTTAAGCGGTCAGATAACCTGCATCTTATTTTATTATTAGAATTAACGGGTTTAAATAAAATGCTTTAATTTCACAACCCCATGTATAGTTTCCTTATACTAGCTGTCAGTACCCAACATAAAGTGTGCGGAGTCTTTGCACGTATATAATTCAGACAAGGGTGATAAAACGAAAATGAGGGGAGAATAAATATGACATACCTTAAGAAATGAATACAAATAAGGATGTTTTTAATATGATTTTTTTTGTAATAAATTTCAAAAGTAGAAAAGGATATATCACAGAAGTGGAAATTAAGGCTAAACTAAACGTACTCCAGAAATTAAATATTAAAGCATATATATATTATGTGTCCTACGACCAGCTATGAAAATGAGAAAAAAAGCACGGTTAATTTGGCTAGAAAGCGCCGTATATCACACTTGTGCTAAAATATCAAGGCACGCTATTTAATTTAAACATATGATGCCAATTACAATTACAGACCGATCAGCCTCCTGTCACACCTAGGAAAAATAGTTGAAAAATCATTCCTGCAAATCCTACAGGATAAAACCAACGAACTAGGCATACTCCCAGACGCCCAATTCGGCTTCAGAACAGACGATTCGACCATCCACCAGACAACAAGACTTGCAACTCACATAATATCAGGATTCAACAGGAAGAGACAGACGGGAGCACTCCTGCTAGACATCTCCAAAGCCTTCGACAAGATATGGCACGAAGCGATATTACTAAAAATGATAAGGGTAGGATATCCGACATACCTGATCAAAACGGTCAGGTCATTCCTAGCAGATAGAACCTTCATTGTAAAAGCAGACAATCACAAATGAGCCACCCAAAATATTCTAGCAGGAGTCCCCCAAGGTTCCCCTCTCTCGCCCCACCTATTCAACATCTACATGGCAGACATCCCACATGATCCCGAAAACCAACTGTTTCTGTTCGCCGACGATACAGCCATGGTTACAACAGCAATATATATGAACACCATTGCAGTAAGACTCCAAAGACACATAAACGAAATAGCCAAATGGATGACTAAATGGAAAATCACCCTAAACCCACAAAAAACACAGGCCATTATATTCACCAAATCTAGGAAACCGCTACCCAGGAAAATCATATTAAATAACACCCAACTGACATGGTCCAAAAAAGCCAAATATCTGGGTTTACACTTTGACTCCAAGCTTATCTGGAAGGAACACCTGGCCCAAACATTAACCTAAGCAAACAGGCTCCTACACCAGTACTATCCATTAATACATAGAAATAGCAAGCTAAACACCCGCAACAAAGTTACCATCTACAAACTATGCATAAGACCAGCACTACTGTATCCCGCCTCATCATGGTCAACACTCTGCATGACGGGGAAAAGCAAAATACAAACATATCAAAACAAATTGCTACGAATAATAACTTTGGTTTGTACGTAATACCACATTACACAGAGACGTTAAAATGGAAACGATCCAAGACTACATCACGAACACCAGCAACAATTACTTCAACATAGCAGAACAAAGCCAGAACCCGTTAATCCGCCATTCCCACCAACCACAACACCAGGCAGGTCCATACAGGCTACCACGACAATAAGGGAGCCAGGTTCAAACCCCTCACACAACACGAACTTAATGTACTAGTTTTTAGCTAATGTTTTATCAATAATTAAGGGGAGTTATAGGCCTAGCCTCGCTTAAAATTTTAATCAATGAAGATCCTAGTCCAATTTGACAGACAACCCCTATTTATTAAAAAGAACAAATTTTAGAAAGCAGTAATTGTAAAGTGTTTAACTTATTTATCGTGTATTTGTCTAGTGATTCAGAATTAGAGTGTACGCCATCTGAAATTATAAAAAATGTTAAAAATATACTGGAAAATCCATAACCAGAAAAAACAAATCGCGCTGAAGAGAGTGTCATATATTAAATAACAAATCTTTATCGATAGCTATGTGTTGAAAACAGAACTCTAGTCTACAGATCGCAAGGTCACATTTGAGTTTTTTTTTTAAAACATTGAAATCTTTCTTGTTGGGTGGATTTTTTAAAGTTATGATTAATGCATCTTTCCTTGATTAAATTTAAAATTTTTCATTCTGGTTAATCTGGACGTCAATCTAGGATTAGTTCTTCCTATGATATATATATATATATTTTTTTTACGGTTCGCCGACTACGTAGGCCATCTTGAATCGGTCATGGACCACAAATGTGATCTACCGACTGGGGAGTGTAAAACGGCACCTTCATCCTACGAGATATCCGATCTCATCCGGCCTGTCCGGCGTGAATAGGATGGCTAGGTGTCGATTCATTTTACACTCTTCCCTGAGGCAAGAGCACGCCGTGTTCCCAAGCGGACACCCGCCCAAGTACTAACTGCGCTCGACACAGCTTAACTTCGGTGATCTGCGGGAACCGGTGCTTAATATGTCAACAGGCCCTTGCCCTTATGATATAATTATAAAATATGAAAAAATTAAAAAGTTAAACTACAAATCAAGGAAAAGTCTATTGAAAAACTATGAAACCAGATATTAAGTGGAACATAATCCTAAGTATGCTAATTTCAACACTAATGTTGATATATATTTTTTCAACACTAGTGTTGAAATATTTTTTAAAATTTAAAATAGTGTACATTACTCGTGTAAAAGTGATGGCTGACGCCTCCTGCTAAATATCTCCTCGTTTGAAAAGTATCACTTTCATCACTTGTTATGTAATATAGTAATACGGGTCGCACTTGTGTATCGAACCGGTCGATTATTTCTTAAAGTAAGCAGATAGCTATCAAAGATTGTTAAGACTAAAGATTTAAAGGGTTTTTAAAAATCTTATAAACTTCAAAAATAAATTGGTATACAGGAGGAGTCAAAAAGCCAGGAAAGAACATATTTTCAAAATTTTAAAAAACATTTTAGGGGCACCACATACCCAAACTTCCATAATTTTTATATGTATGTATATAGGTACACAACCTACGCAAAAGGCAATGCATGACAAAACCCTATATTAAAAACGTATGTGGTGATCCCAACTACAGATGCCAAAAATACATTTATAAACTGAGTAAGACGTCTTTATTTCCATCTTTTTATTCAAAAGCTAATTTTAGAAATTGACAAACTATCTCTTCCATTTCAAGACCTATAAAAAAACGAACTTTATCGGTATTTTCCATAAACCTCTCACGCATTCCGGAAATACATGGGTAATCAGTAATCGCGTTCCCCCTCGAACATTACCAAGTTTCAGGGACGTAACCTTGTAATATTCAGAGGGATACATCAACTATGTAATTTATTTCTCCCCCAGTTCCCAGGTGGCTCCTTCGTCTTGTCCGGGTCTTACTTATGAAATATACCGTCTCACAGGCCAACTTCTCTGAAATGGATGTACATATTTGCTGCCTGAATGTATATCTCAGAGTGCGGCAATTTTAATTTTGAATCAAAAGCTTATTAGAGATGTGTGTAATTTTCATAAATTGTTTTTTATTTAATAAACCCCTTAAAATTACTAAAGTTCATGTATTGTAAAATATATTAAATATTATTAGTTTCTAATAAAAACTTTCCAGACATCATCCAGTGTTTGTAGAGTCCAAATTTAAAAATCTATTAAACACATGGCCATGATTAGGGCCAAGAGAACGTAACGTTTTTTTATATAATTTAATATACAGGGTGAGTAAACAATAGAGTAAAATTCATTTTCGCCTTTACCTTAAGAATTATATAAAAATTCGGAATACAAAAGTTGGAGAGACAGTTGAAATACACATTTTAAAATCGTGCGGGAGTATACGATAATTTAAATAAAAAAAGAACAATTTTCATCTGACATATTTTTATAGTTTTAAAGTATATTCTTACAGTGGCGGCTCGCGGTATTAAAATATAGTGAAGAGCTAGATATAGTGCGGGTACTTAAACAAACATTGACTAAAATCCCGTGTAACATAACGTCTCTTTTATCCTCATCTGTCCAATGACTGAATGGAGTTTCCAACTAATTACAAACTATGTCTTAATTGGCGTCATTTTTAAAACACACATATAAGTAAGTACGTACACTACTGAATTAACTGAAAAATAAAATCGAAATTTATTAATCACACAGTAAATCACGTAAAAACGATATCTATAACCGTAACTTTCGTTAAGCCTCAAAATAAATACCGCATACCAATGCTAAAACAATGGTGCATACTGGACTGACGTATTTTTAAATTGCCCTTCATCATAATGCAAATTCTTACATGATGGCGCGTGACTGACGTCACGTAACCATAGCGACGGTGAAATCAAAGCCGCTTGACTGTATGTTTGCTCTTCACTGCTGCTTTGAGCTCACCGATGCGGTCGGCTGGGGCGCACCAAAATGCACGAATGTTTATACATTATTGTCCATCGGAGTTAACCGTGACCCTATTATGCATAGCTACATTCGGATTAAATTAATATTATTAATTCGTACATAATTATTTTTTAAGGGCTAAAATGGTGGCTGTTTTGGTACTTTAATATTGTCGAAAAACTTTCCTCCGGGTTTTATTTTTTTTTTTTGGTGACGAGCCACTACTGTTTTCTTAACCTCATTTCTAACAAGCGTTAAAAAACGACTAGGGAAATTTACAACATGTAAATTTGGTTTCTTTGTATGACAACTGTGATTAGTCAGTTTCATATCCTAACTAGGATGAATATAGAATCATATCCGCCCAGTTAACCGGAATAGCCCACTTATTCAATCACTTTAGTGTAAAGGAACCAGCATATTTCCAAGTAAAAGTAGAAAAAAAATTATAGTTGGCGGGGACTATTGACTACTGCAAAAAAATTGTGTAGTGTGCGCGATCCTTTATTCACCATACCGACTCTTATGTAAATCAGATGAAATAAGACAATGTCTGCAACGTCAAGGAACGTATTAAATTTTCAAATTAGACCTGAGAAGGGAACTACGTGCTTAATTTATTTTTCCCGTACTTCATGGGGTGTGCGAAATTTTGTATCAGCTTCAACAATGTCATTTTTATGCCTCGTGTCGTGAAATTTGGTTATGGGTTGCCCTGAATTTTAACTACATTGTAGAAATAATATCAATAAACAGGGCGGTTTATAAGTATGCACTCTTTAAACCTTATTTTTGCAAGACAAAAAAATTTGCAATGAAATTTTGAGAGAACAAGAATGGGGACGAAATTTTTTTTTTGATGTATAGACTAAGCAGTGAGTGCTCATGCCTTACAAGTGCTCGGGTTGAATAAAAAGTTTCATTTTTCTGAGGGCCCGTCCATACGCCGGATGCCAGATTTGGCCCATTGTGCTCACCCTGTTTAGTTGTTACACCCACTTCGTGATCCCAGTTCCTTGCACTAGTTTGTGTAGGTCAATTGGGGAAAGGGTGAGGATGTTCTCTGGTTCCAGTTTTGGTTTCCCGTGTATTTGTTGCCTCTTCCGATCTAGTGACTCGCAATGGCAAGCTATGGGCTGTACAGTTTCCGTCACACGTCCGCATAATCTGAAGTCAATGTCTCCATTGTACAGTTGCATTCTGGCATATGTCACCCATCTTTGCAGCAACACCATCGAACATCATGGAGAATCCCGGGCTGTTGCACTGGACATCTCTAGGGCTTTTGATCGTGTTTGGCACGATGGGCTTCTAAGTAAATTGCGATCCTACGGTATGCCTAATGGATTTTGTTTATGGTTAACCAGCTTCCTTAAGAACCGTTCTCTGCAAGTGGCGATTGACGGGTTTCTCTCAGACACCTTCACCATCAATGCCGGTGTTCCTCAAGGGTCCATATTGTCGCCTACCCTCTTTTTACTGTATATTAACGACCTTCTAGTGAAAACCCAAAATCCAATTTATAGCTTTGCTGATGACAGCACACTTGTCTCATCTTTTACCTTGACTCCCCAAACATCCGCTGCCGACGCACATCTTCGCAGGCAGCATGAAGTATTGCGCCTCAACAATGACCTGGAAGAAATTTTGGCTTGGGGTGACAGTAACCAAGTCGAATTTAATGCTAAGAAAACCCAGGCAGCAGTCTTCTCCAAAAAGGTTAACATTTGTGCATCCGATTGTATATGAGTATAGTACAAATGGGGGTATGTTAAAACGGTGTGAGTCTGTATGTGATCTTGGTGTTGTGCTGGGCTCAAAGCTCTCTTTCCGTGATCATTATTCTAAAATTGTTGGAGAAAGTTTAAAATTGCTGGGCTTTATTATAAGAAACGCTGGAGATTTCACGAGTTGGGACACACTTAGGTTGTTATTTAATAGCTTTGTTAGGTCACGCCTTGAGTACTCCTCGGTTATTTGGTGCCCTTTCTATCAAACCCACATTAGTAGTCTGGAAAAAATTCAAAGACGCTTTTTAAAGTATACCAGTTTTAAGCTAGATGGAATCTACCCTGAAATAGTCGTCTCTTGGCAAGATTTTCAATGGAAAGCCTCGAAACACGGCGAACAAAATCTCAAATTATCTTTCTACATAACGTACTTTTCGTAAAAATTGATGCTGGGAATATTTTACAGTCCCTGCACTTTCAGGTGCCAAGGCCAACCTCGCGTAATTACCTGACTTTTACTCTACCAACTCCAAGGACAAATACACTAAAGTTTTCTCCATTATATCAAATATGTGAAAAATATAATAAAATTCAAAACCAGGTAGATATACATGCCTGCACTGTGGCCTCCGTTAAACGCCTGACTCTGTAATTATTTACATATTATATATCATTGTGTAATTATTTTTACTATATCTATGTTGTTCTTTTTTATAATGCTTTGTATTATGTTAAAACTTTTTTTTATATCCCATTCGATAATTGGATATCTGATTCTGTAGAATGTGGTAATATTAAATAAATAAACATTGCAGAACCGGATATAGTCATGGCAGGACACGCAATTCCCCTGGCACCGTCTATTAATTTGCTGGGGGTCAATCTGGGAGGTAATATGTCTTGGAATGATCACGTTGCCGCAATTGCCAAGGCAGCTGCACAGAAACTAGGTGTACTTTTCCGCACCAAAAGGTTGTACACACCTCATCAACTTTTGACACTCTACAAAGCTCAGATTCGACCATCATTAGAATATTGCTCTTATGTCTGGAGTTCTGCACCCAAGCACACCCTTCGGCTACTGGATTCCATTCAAAGGAGAGCCGTTCGTCTGATCGGCGACTCCGAGCTGACCAAGACCCTCGATAGCCTGGAGCATCGAAGACAGGTTGGTGATTTGGCTCTCTTTTACAGATATTTCCATGGCAGGTGTTCGACTGACATTGCCCACTTGATTCCACCTAGAGCAATGCAAAACAGAAATACACGGCGAACCACTCCCGCTCATCCATATGTTGTTCAGCTTAGTACTCCTCGAACTTCATTGTTCAAGAATTCTTTCATCTGGAGAACGTCATCTTTGTGGAATGATCTTCCTGAGGTCGTGTTTCCCAATGAATACAATCTTCAACGTTTCAAGACCAACGTTAATCGCTTTTTCCGCACTCGCACCGCTCCCAGAGCGCCTTAAAGAATTTTTCCTACAGTGCAGGTGTTTTATCATAAAAAAAAATAAAATTATGTGCAGATAGTTCTTGACAGCCATGTATTCTGTCAGAATTCTTGTAAGAGTTCTTATCTAATTAATATTTATTTGAAGCAGCTGTTTCGTTTGCCTCGGGTCTGGATCCCAATGAAGCATTAATTTGCTGTGGTGTAATCCCTGTCTGTTGTTCCAGTAGATTTTGTGTTCACTCCTGATTCATCGCTTTATGGATACCGTGTATCTTGGTATCCTGAGTGCCGGTTCTGGATACAAATATAATAGTTTTTTTTAATAATTAAACAAAATATTGGATGAACCATTTTATTTTTAAGTGGGAATTAAAATTGGTTAGAACTCAACAAAAAAAATTACGAGATACACCTTATGAAAACAAATTTACAACAATATCTTGCAAAGTGTAGTCTCTGAATATCTATAAGTGTGTTCTAGGGATGACGTAGCTGATACCATTCGAAAAATAAATGTAAAAATCTTAAATTTGTTTCAATTTTGATCACCCTGTATCTGGAAAACGATGCCATTGCGGACCCATAAGTATATAAACTTTTTGTCTTAAAATCAATCAAAGATTATTCCCTTATAGTTTCTGTACTTTAAACACTCTGTATATTACCGAACTGTCAAATAAGCCTAATGCTAATACCTTATCATTTTTAAAGCTCTTTTTAATAAAAATTGAAAAATTATTAAAGTTTAACCGAGGCTAAGACTAAATCGATAACTATAAGCGAAGGATTATTCTTTAGTTTTAATCCTATGAACTAAAAAGACGGCATGAACGAAAATGTAAAGTATTGAATCATTATTCTGTGCTATAATCTATTTCAGAAAGGTGTAGAATAATAAAAGCTCATTAGCTATGCAAAGGGACTACAGAGTGACCCAACGAATATTTAAGCTACTTTCATAATTTGACATTGCAAAATTATTTATTTTCATCAAGTGCAGGTAGTACCACCCGGATTTCGGTCAATTAATAGGTTTTGCCTATTGTAATTCATTCAACACTGGAAATGGTGTGACAAAGGCGTGCATTATGTACATATAATTAGGTACACTTATTTTTTATTATACATTGTAGAAAAATTATAAAATACATACAATATACAGAAATTAAATTATAAAAAATCATAATATTCTTCATCCTCTGAGAAAATGCCATGTCCGATCGATTAGGTGTTCAAGATCCCACATTTTCTTTGATGGCCTGCTTTTCGCCAGTTCTCTGGTGTCACTTTCATAATGGCTTGATCAAACAGTAGCTTAACGTCTTTCATTTTGAATGTCGTGTTATGTCTTGCTACAAATTCTTTCACTTGCGCCTATATAAGTTCTATAAGAATTAGTCCGCAATGATATGGCGGTGTCCGCAGCACAGTTACACTATGCTTTTCAGTTATATCTTCCACGGCATATTTCATAAAACGATGTTTATGTAAATTTGTTATAGCTAATAGTTTCTTCTTTATCAAATTATCTTCAAATTTAATACTTCTGGTGGTAAACTAGTCGATAATTTCTTGTTTTTTTCAAGATAAAGTTAAAGTCTTCTCTGTGCATCGTGAATGATAGCTTGCGTTATCCATAACTACTACTGATTCAGCTGGAAGATATTTTATTATTTCACCAAAATAGTTCTTATTAACATTCGAATTCATGGCCTCGTGATAATCTCTTATATTGAACGACTGAAAAGTTAGCAAACCTTCTTTTAAAAATCCCCCTTTGCTTCCATGTGCGCCTATGGCCGGCGCCGAATTTAAGCCGAACTGGACGGAATTTTCCATTTTATTACTCTACACCTTTCTTATACAGGGTGTCTCGAAATTAGGTGACAATATTTTAAGGGGTTAAAGTACATCCAAAAATAGAACTAAACCTCTCTATTAATATACCTTGAAAAACGCTTCGTTATGGGGCTAGAGCCCCCCGAATGGAAGCTATGATAAGCGGTTTTTTCAAATCATCTCAGAAACTGATTGAGGTATCAAAACAAAATTTGATAAGTACATGTTTTACCCATGACAAGACGCAATAAACGGTTTATTTAGCTTAGGTGTATTTCTTCCAGTGGCGTCCCACTGGGTAGGTAGTGAGGAGAATATTGCCCCAACTTTTTTATATTTATAGGATTTTTTAACGCCAGGTGCAATTTTTAAAAGCAATGAAGTCTTCTATTAATAAAAAGGTACTCCTGCTTCGTTTCGGTAGGATTTTTCATTAAAATCGATTTTAAAATTTTCGGTTTTTTACAAGCTGTTGAAAAGGCTAAGGTGTTTTTTTGCATATCTCAGCAAACACTTAATATTAAAACATGAAATTTATTAGAAATTCTACTAGCGACAAGGCATATTTATTTAAGGATGTGACATTAAAATATTTTTCCAGTGGCGTCGCACTAGGTGGAACTTAAAGTAAATATTACTATTTTTTTTTTAATTTGAGGGGCTTTCATACTTTTAATGTAATTTTTTAAAATTTTGAAATTTTTTGTTAATAAAACCTTCCATTATTGTAATTTGGCAGAATATAAGGTGTTCAACAGATTTTTAGACCTTGTTTTTTAAATATTTAATTTTATAAGAGACTTAAAATAAAACAAAAACGAATAACAAATTGCAAATCAAATTTAATTGTAAAACCACACGGGAAACTAATAATTAAGCAGATGTTCGAAATGATTTCCATTTTGTTAGAAGCAAAATCTAGACCAGCGTGTTATGTTTTGTGAGGCACAGAGAATTTGAAAAAATTATGAAAGGAAAGCCCCTCAATTTAAAAAAAGTTGTAATATTTACTTTATGCTCCACCCCGTGCGACGCCACTGGAAAAATATTTTAATGTTACATCCTTTAATAAATATGCTATGTCGCTAGTAGAACTTTTAATAAATTTTATGTTTTAATATCAAGTGTTTGCTGAGATATGCAAAAAACACCTTAGCCTTTTCAACGGCTTGTAAAAAACCGAAAATTTTAAAATCGATTTTACTGAAAAATGGTGAATCCTATCGAAATGAAGCAAAAGTATCTTTTTTCAATAGAAAACTTTAGTGCTTTTAAAAATTGCACCTGGCGTTAAAAAATCCTACAAATAAAAAAGTTAGGGCAATATTCTCCTCACTACCTACCCAGTGGGACGCCACTGGAAGAAATACACCTAAGCTAAATAAACCGTTTATTGCGTCTTGACATGGGTAAAACATGTATCAAATTTTGTTTTGATACTTCAATCAGTTTCTGAGATATTGTGAAAAAACCGCTTATCATAGCTTCCATTCGGGGGGCTCTAGCCCCATAACGAAGCGTTTTTGAAGGTATATTAATAGAGGATTTTAGTCCTATTTTTGGATGTACTTTATCCCCTTAAAATATTGTTACCTAATTTCGGGACACCCTGTATAGACTATAGTTTGTTAAACGGTTTCCACTTAAAGCTTTTTTATTTAATCGAGCTTTGTACTTTGGCCTGAATTACAATAAAATTAGGCAAATGATTGAGTTTTTTTTTTCACCAAAGGAAAGATCGTATTTATGTGAAAGTGACAAAGTTATTTTCATGCAAAATTTTTTTTTAAAGAATAAGACATAAACCAATGAAAACCTTTAAAATACTAAAGTTCATTGTAAAAAATATATAAAATATATTTTTTTAAAAATAATTTTCAGTCACCCTCCAATATCTGTAGAGTCCACATTTAAAAGGTTTTACAAATCCATTTATAAAAGAGGTCAGGATTCGGGCCAAGAGAACGCAATGTTTTTGGTAATTTAATATATAGATATAATTTCTCATGGAGATGGTAACCTTGGAGAAAACTTTATAGTCTATTTCAGAAAGGTGTAGAGTAATAAAATGGGAAATTCCGTACAGTTCGGTTCAATTTCGCTTTTGGCCAGGCGCAGGTAAATTTTGTGCATTATATTATTTATGATAACTAACCAAAGAAAAAAAAGAAGATAATTTGATAAAGAAGCTAATAATAAAAAAATTAGCTATAGCAAATGTAGACAAACATCGTTTTATAAAATATGCCGTGGAAGATATAGCTGAAAAACATAGTGTAACTGGGCTGCGCACATCGCCATATCGTTGCGAACTAAATCCTATAGAACTTATATGGGCGCAAGTGAAAGGATTTGTAGCAAGACCCAACACGACATTTAAAAAAAACGTTAAAACCTGTTTGATTAAGCCATTAAGAAAGTAACATCAGAGAACTGGCGAGAAGCAATCCATCATGTCATTAAAGAAGAGGAGAAAATATGGGATCTTGACCACCGGATCGATCGGACCAACCCGTTAATTATAACGTCAAAAGGAGATGACAGTTCCTTAAATGACGAGGAATATTATGATTTAGTAAAGCCAAAGCGATACTCGAAATAAACGAAAATAAAATATTATGTAGATTTAAGATGAATACAACACCTAAATACCTTTCACGGTCTTGTCGCTGGATAGTCGAAAAAAGAGAAAATTAAGTTTACCAAAGAGTTTATATCCATAAATTCTGTTTCATTACCATTTAAATTAACAAATTTTAATTTTCTTAAGCAAAGAAAAGCCTAAGAGAATCGTATAACATTTTTTTATAAAGTTTTGTTATTCAGAGCGACCTGGAATTCGCTCGGAATTTTACCACCGGTTTAGTGGTTAGATTTAGATTATGTCATAATATAAATTTCCAAGTTTTTTATCTAATTAAGTATCTCCAGTCGTCTTTAGGTGAATACTGTATACTCGTCTTCAGTATTCACCGAAAAACGACTAGAGATACTTACCAGTTGAAACGTAGTGATTCAAAACAAATAAAGACAATGCAAAACTTTACTGCTGTTCAAAAAATGTACTTATCTTAGCGTTATTGTTGTATTCCCCTCAACATATTTTAACAATAATTACTAGAACTACGATTTTATAACTAGATAGAGAAACTCATCCGAAACAATGGTGTATTATGGCAGCGATTTATCTCAATATAAAGTTTACCTTCATGTTTAGAGTTGCAAACAGAAGTTACGATTTAGTAAGTCCATACTAGGTTAAAGCTTACTTTTTATAAAAGCTGGTTTAGCATAAAACATTATTTTAATACAATGCATAAATAAAATTTTTACTTAAAAAAAATTAAAGCACAATTTAGAGCAAAACAATATTTTTTTTGCTGTAAAGGTAGAAAATATTTTTAGCGGAATGGCAAGAAACTCCATCGTTTAAGCCCAAGGTTAAAATTTGTAAGTTAATTTTTTTTAAGCCCTCCAAAAAATATGTTATAATGTAAAAAAACCCGTCCTTATCGACAAAGCTTTTAGAAATTTTGATTTACATTAAAATAAAATATAGTAAAAATTAAAGTATTAACGGTAAATTATTATAAAAATATTCATTAATGACATAACAAGCCTTTTTTAAGTAAGAAATGCTTACAGAAAATTTTATATAGTCTATTTCAGAAAGGTGTAGAGTAAATAAATGGGGACTTCCGTCCAGTTCAGCTCAATTTCGGTGTCGGCCATAGGCGTAGATAAATTTTGTGCAATAAATTATTTATGATAACTAACCAAAGAAAAAAAATAAGATAATTTGATAAAGAAAGAACTATTAGCTATATCGAATTTACACAAACATCGTTTTATGAAATATGACGTGGAAGATATAGCTGAATGTGCTGTGCACACTGCCATATCATTGCGAACTAAATCCTATAGAACTTATATGGGCGCAAGTGAAAGGATTTGTAGCAAGACACAACACGACATTCAAAATGAAAGACGTTAAGCTACTGTTTGATCAAGCCATTAAGAAAGTAAGACCAGAGATCTGGCGAAAAGCAGTCTATTGTGTCATTAAAGAAGAGAAGAATATGTGGAATTTTAACCACCTGATCGATCGGACCGTCGACCCGTTAATTATAACGTCCAAAGGAGATGACAGTTCCTCAGATGACGAAAAATATTATGATTTTTTATAATTTAATTTCTGTATATTGTATTTTTTGTATTTTGTATAAATGTATGTACCTAATACTATGTACGCCTTGTTACATCATTTTTAGTGTTTGTGAATGGATAACAATAGGTAAAACCTATAAATTGACCCAAACCTGGGTGGTACTAGCACTTGATGAAAATAAAGAATTTTCCAATGAAATCAATGCCAAATATTCCTTGGGTCACTCTGTAGTCTCTTTGCATATCTAATGAGCTTTTATTACTCTACACCTTTCGAAAATAGACTATAAAACCATTTAATTTTAAAAAGTTAAACATTTTAAATGTTTTTGCTTGGACTACAGCTGAACCAATGCAACTGTCTTAAAAACGCCCATTTGATGTTATTCCTTATCCTTCAGAACGCTGATGGAAACCTTTTGTTTTCTGGATTGCTTGAATCGGGCGGTTGCAAAGACGACTTTTTGTACTTTTTACATTTCCTAAATCGTGGGGTTTAAAATAAAATGAAAAGATTAAAGCTTCTGATTAAACTAAAACGTTTTTTGATTAAATGCTAAACTCGAAATTATCCACCACGATTTTTTTATTATTTGCTAATATTTTTTCGGGGGTCCCAATCCCAATCAACAAAGTTTTAATATATGCAAGAAAAATCGAAAAATAACTAATAATTCTACTTTAAATGTGGAAAAACAAAGCGTAAATAAAACCAGATAAAACAAACCAAATTATAAAATGTGTAAAAGAAAATAAACGAAAATTTATGTTTTGTCTTTGTCAATTTCGTAGACGGTAATGCCACTTCTTTTATCACGTTTACAGTGTTGCTTTTATGTGAATTATAAAATGCGATTTCTGATGCCTTGAAAGTGATTTTCTCTAAATAATATACGAAATGGTCCAAAACGACAAATATGTTGCAGTTTTTGGATTCTCCAACAAAATTAATTTTTCTTAATTGTTTTTTTATTATGTTTCTTTGTAACTGGAGACTGTGATTGGTCAGTTTCATATCCTAACTAGGAAAAATATGAAATCATATTCGTTCAGTTAATCGGAATAACCACCTTTGCCAATCACTTTGGTGTAAAGGAAATAACAAACTTACATGTGGAAGTAGAAAAACTATTATTATAATTGTGTATTTCAGATGGCGGTAATACATTGATACAATAATTTAAATCAAATAATAATGCTTTATTTCCAACTGTACATGATAGAGCCAGCCTTTGTATCGAGATAAACCACCACGCGCTGGCACCGCCTCTAAATCGTCGTGTTACACAATAAATTTCAAATAAGTTTCCACAATCTAGTTCTAAAATCGTTAGCCATTGTTAATTGTTAAACCGTGTTTACTAAAACCACTGACGTACGTCCAGTTAAATCACTTGAATTTTGTAAATGCACTCTTAAAAATGACTTGGTATTTGGTACTAATTTTTATTTGTTCTCGTGTTTACGTTACCAAAAATAACTATTTTTAGTTAGGAAAACAAAAAAGATTTATTTCTTGGTTATATTTACCAAAAAATGATGCCATCAGAACAAAGAAAATATCTTGTTTTCATATTAGTTGGCAGAAATAAAATATTTTGTTAAGCTGAATTTTACTCTCTATTTAAATGTTACATCAAGGTTCCTACAAACTTGTATTTATCAATTAAGCTTGTTGTAATAACACATTATGAATTTGTAATCTCTATCATTTTATTAATTTTCATTAAGATGCATTCTTAGTTACCAGAACTAACTTTTCTTTTCAAGTAATATTATTCTTCATATGTATAACTAACGGCATCGCTGTATTCACTTTACAACAGAGACTTGACGCCGTTGACGGTGGGTGACATATCATTTTAGCCAGGACTGTCAGGAGGTTATGTTTATGTTAAGGTGCTTTTCCGGTTCCTTGTCCATTTTCATGGCCATGTGGACAATGGATGTGACAATATTTGGTGTAATTTATTTGTGTTTATTGTCTTTCTTGTGTACGTTCTTATTGGCAAAAGAAAGTTTTATCATAAGTAAAAATTTTATTTATTATCATTGCAGTTGTACATTAGAAAGTTTAAAAGAGCTTTTTATAAAGCATTGCAAGGTGACCCGATGAGAAATAACTTTAAAATATTTTTTTTGTTTTGTTATTGTTCTATGTTCCATTACCATAAAAAACCGTCATATTGATTGATTGACTTTTTAATCTGACCAAGTATTACAAATTTCATATAGCTGAATATTTTGGAAGGACATTGGCAATAATTTTTTTTAAGAAACCATAATATCCCTGATAATTGATTCCAATTAGTTTACGCATACCTAATAGAGTAGTAATACCAAGGCATTTTTTTATTTAAATGGGGACTCTAGGATTGAGTATTTTTCGTTACTAAGTATAAATTAAATATGACATTTTTTTTAGAAATGAAACATACTTTTTTTAAAAGTTATTTCAATCAAATCAACTTGTTAATTTTGCCATGCGTTATAAGCAGTTCATTCAAACTTTCTAATGTGCAACTGCAATGACAAAAATATAAAATTTTTACTTATTTATGATTCAACTTCTTTCTTACAATAATAAAGTACAGAAAAAAGATAATAAACACAATATTGTGACTACATACGTAATTGTTACTCTATGAAAATTTCAAGTTTGGCCTAAATAAATTATTGCTTTGGCAATATTTGTAGATTGCATCATTAACAAAAACAATATTTCCTTGAAAAAAAATTTTCAATTTTCCATATTTACATATTAGTTGTGACAACTAATAGGTATGGTTAAAAAACAGGAGTACCATATAATATTTAGTTATCCGTATATAAAATTTCGTTGTGACAACTAAAATTTGTAGGTTGGGTTGGTTAATGTTATTAATTAGTTTAACAGTTCAATAACGACCATTTTTTTGGTTGTACAGACTAATTTATGGGTTGAGCCCGATTTCACGAAAATAAATAGTTGTCAGAACTAAATTTTAGTAATCCCTACTATGCTATTTTTAAGAATGTGGTAAATTTACTATCTTAACTGATGATACAACAATACTAAGCAGGGTCGTAGCTAGACGATAACCACGGAGGAGGATTTTTAGCAGGGGTGGATCCAAAGAGGAATGTAGGAGGGTAGTAAAAGAGCACCCGAAAAATTTTCGGGACCACACCGAAATTGAGCCGAACTGGACGGAATTCCCCATTTTATTACTCTACACCTTTTTGAAATAGACTATAAGTAAACTATTTCATGACATAAACTTGACTTTTTTTCCTGGGCCTGTGTAATTAACTAACCAGACAACTTTGACTGTGACATTCCCAAACAATATAGTTAATTATTGTTTAAAATCTAAAATCTAAAATTTTTTTATTAAGCGAACAATTAAGAGTTAATATTATGGTGTTGGTAACAAAAAAAAGTAGTTTAGAAATGGGTCACTCTTTAAAAATTATTTAAAACTTAATTGGAAACATACCGTGACCTAAAAGTAATAATCTTTTTAAATATGAAAGGTGATATGAAATGACATTTTTAAGGGCTCTATTGTTAGGGTAATTGTAAGTATTTTGTGCAGAGCTTTGATCGTTTCCAACAAAAGAATAAAAGCGAAAAGACTCTTACAGCGTAGTTTCAAAGAAGTGTAATAACAGACCTTTTGAAAAGTAAAAACTCAGTTTTATGTCTACACTGAAGGCATTTAGGGATTTGCTACATTTTCCTCTTAATAAAAGTGCTTTTGTTTATGCTACGAAATTAGAAATAACAAATTTTTAACTAAAACATCGTTTATGAAATATGCCGTGGAAGATAAAGCTGAAAAACATAGTGTAACTGTGCTGCGCACACAGTCATATCATTGCGAACTAAGTCCTATAGAACTTATATGGGCGCAAGTGAAGGGATTTGTAGCAAGACGCAACACGACATTTAAAATGAAAGACGTTAAGCTACTGGTCGATCAAGCCATTAAGGAAGTAACACCAGAGAACTGGCGAAAAGCAGTCCATCATGTCATTAAAGAAAAGGAGAAAATTTGGGATCTGGACCCTGATCGATCGGACCGTCGACCCGTTAATTATAACGTCAATAGGAGATGACAGTTGCTCAGATAACGAAGAATATTATGATTTTTATAATCTAATTTCTGTATAATGGATTTTTGTATTTTTTTTATAATGTTTTAGAAATAACAAATTTTTTACGAAAATACTTGTTTTTTTGTTAAATATTTCATCTCACCAAAATGCGTATTTTATTTAGACAACAAATCCGAATGATAAGATTAAACAAAAATATAAAGGGAAACGTAATTGACAAAGAAAAATCTCGGCCATATGTATTTCTTTCGTAGCCGTTTGGCGCAGTATTTTTCTTTTGACCCACATTTTATATGTTGTACGATTTATGTAGCCGTTTAGTAACTGTAGTTATATTTCATCACGTTCTCAATTATTTATTCTTTATTAAAATTCTTATTAAAACGCACTGTAACAAAATCTTTATGAAATTATGTATGTACGTGATTAAAAACCGTGGAGGTTATTATGCGGACATCACTTGTCTTGAAAATTAAAAAAAAACAGATTTCGGTAATAACCGTCTATATTTCAATTTAACAGTTAATATTTTCTGAACCAGATATGATATCAACCTACGGTTTTAAATGGTTGATAGACTCATCCCTTGCGAAACAATTGTCAATGTTGGATTTTCTTTAACTGTCAGAAAAGTTTATATACAGGGTGTTAAAGAAGACGATGATTTTTGCGTTGTATCGTGCAAACATTGCGAGTGATGAATCGCCATTAAAATTGGAGCAAAAATCATCGTCTCCTTTAACACCCTGTATATAAAATTTTCTGACAGTTAAAGAAAATCTAACATTGACAATTGTTTCCCAAGGGATAAGTTTATCAACCATTCAAAACCGTAGGTCGATATCATATCTGGTTCAGAAAATATTAACTGTTAAATTTAGGCGAAATTTTTCTTGCTCGAAAGCAATTGTCCAGCAGTTTACATTAAGTAGTTTTGAAAATATCAATATTCCAGACACTCTGTATAAAGATTAAGAAATACCTTTTATAAACTACTTCTAAAAAAGATGTGTATTTTTTTTGGTGCTATCTGTGATATAACCCGATAAATTATTTTTCTCGTTATTTTTTTGCTCAAGCCGGACCAAAGGCCTGAAAAGGGATATATCCCTTTCTCTAAGAAAAAATTCAGAGGGCCTCTTCAAACACAACCCGAAATTACTACCGTTTAGTTATTCTGTTGTGTAAATGGCTCGAAGGGGTTACGTAATAAAATTAACAGACTATCGTAATAGAAATGTCTCTAGGCTAAAGTTTACGTTTCCAAAATATATCGGGTTAGTTCTTACGTATTAGGTGTGGTAAAATAGTTATTTACGATATAAGTGTTGTAAAGATTCATATTACAATACGAGATGTTAAAGTTATCAAACGAGGCGTCAGCCGAGTTTAATAAAACATCGAGTGTAGTAATATGAATTTACAACAAGAATATTGTACACAATTTTATGTACTTTCATCTATGAATAAAAATATTTGGCAAAAGGCATCTAATCAAGTGTTTTATGTTACCTTTCGCATAGTTACTGTTTCGCATGGTTACTGTCGAAACTTTGTCAAATAAATTCAAAAATATAAAAAGCGTTTTTCAAAATGAGCGATTCTGATGGAAGTTTACCCTCTGATATAGAAGCAGCGGCAAATGAAGCGATCTCAAGTTTAGTTTCGACAAAATCCAAGGCGCGGTATGAGTTGGAGTATCAAAAGTTTGAAGATTGGTGCAAAGCTAACAACATTAAGGAGGTGGCTGAGAAAATCCTTTTGGGTTATGTTTCCGTAAAGCAACGCTCCCAGAAACCATCTACACTATGGACTCACTACTCAATGTTGAGAACTATGATTTCAGTCAAGAAAAATCAAGATATAAGCAGATTTTCTCAACTAATCGCATTTTTTAAAAGAAGTTCAGAGGGTTACAAGGCCAAAAAGTCCAAAGTTTTTACAAAGGAAGACGTATGTAAGTTTCTTAGTACTGCAGATGATGAAACATATTTACTTATGAAGGTTGTTATGATAATCGGCATTTTTGGGGCTTGTCGGCGCGAAGAACTAGCTAAGTTAATGTTGGATCATATTGAACACAATAATTTGCATATATAAAAATTGTGATTCCATTCTCGAAAATCAAAATTATGCGAGAATTTGTTATAACAGAAGGAAATGTGACAGGTGTCAACTGTTTAAGTATTTTTCGAAAGTATGCTAAATTTCGTCCTCTTAATGCAACTCACAGGCGGTTTTTTGTATTCTATGAAAAAGGAAAATGCACCTCCCAGCCTGTCGGAATTAATAGTTTTGGAAGTATACCAAAAAAGATTGCAACAAAACTTGGATTGAATAATCCCGAAGGATACAGTAGACATTGTTTTAGGAGGTCCTCAGCCACCATTCTAATTGATGGTGGTACAGATATGCAGATGTTAAAGCGTCATGGGGGCTGGAAATCCTCTTCTACGGCAGAAGGCTACGCTGAGAGTTCTTTAGAAAATAAGAAACAAATAGCAAAGAAGAGCATGGGGTCAGACACGGATTTAATGATTGGAAATTCGAACATAAAGGGCTCCATCACATCCACTTCTGGTATACAAATTTCTAACTGTAAAAAGTGTATTATTAATGTTTATAATAAACCTTAAGTGTTATATTTTAATTAATAATTGGTTATTAATTTTATAATTGGTAATAATAAATCGTTCTTGTAAAAAGTGTGGTTTTATTTAACAGCAAAATTTTAATAAAACCGTTTTTATCCATTACTGCCCTTACAAAACAAATTACAGAACTGTAAAATTCATATTACTAAATGAAAGTAGATAAAATATTTTTATTACATTGGCTCCTTGACCATAAATGGATATTTTGCCAACCGACAAAATCTTGATAATGGATTTTTTCAATTTTGAAAATAAAATAAATTTTCATTTAATTCAATTTCTTAAGGATTATGTTAAATAGCCTTAGAAAAATATCTACCCCAAAAAACATGTTTTTCTGTAATCAATATATTTTTATTTGTATTATTACAATTTTATTGATAACTAAGGCGGTGGCTCAGCAGTGAGTGTCAGATGGAGTGTCGTATGACTGAAGATCGGGGTTCGGAACCCACGTTAAGCTGTAGGTCTCCTCGGGAATAGCACTGACAGCGAGCAAAGAGGTAAAACGCCTAATTCAAAAGAAGGGCAAGAATTGACATGACAACCTAATTGATCTTGGTAATACAATACTTAGTTAAATTATAAAAAAATACGATATTATTATGAATAATAATATAATAAATAAATAAAACCCAGTGTTTACCTAGAAATACAAAGTGTGATAAATTTCCTACAAAAATATGTTTTATTTTACTTCAATTTTTATCGGAATATTGTAAATAACAATGTTTCGTTGATCTTAAGGCTTATTTCATTACAAATGTTAGTTTAATATATTTATTATTATATTGTTTACAAAGTTATATTCGAAAATACAAAAAATTCTTATTATTAGATTGGAGAGTTCTTACGAATGTTCACAGACTTCTTCTCACAACTACAATTAATTGGAGACAAAAAAGTACTGAATAAAACCCTTTTTCGAATATTAGTTTTCTTAATTATAAGTTATTGAATCATTTTTCGTGCTGATCTGAGTAGTTATAGTTGATTCCTTCAACGCCCACCATTTACACCAAAGCCTCTGCGCATGCCCAGGCAGTGCGCAGGCGTGCGTCATCTGTCATACGTCACCTGTCAGCTGTTTTTAAACAGGGCTGTTTTTAAACAGGGCTGTTTTTAAACAGGGCTGTTTTTAAACAGGGCTGTTTTTAAACAGGGCTGTTTTTAAACAGGGCTGTTTTAGCTGTTTTTAAACAGGGCTGTTTTTAAACAGGGCTGTTTTAGCTGTTTTTAAACAGGGCTGTTTTTAAAAACAGCTAAAATAGCCCTGTTTAAAAACAGCTAAAACAGCCCTGTTTAAAAACAGCCCTGTTTAAAAACAGCTGACAGGTGACGTATGACAGATGACGCACGCCTGCGCACTGCCTGGGCATGCGCAGAGGCTTTGGTGTAAATGGTGGGCGTAGAAGGAATCAACTATAACTACTGATCTGAAACACCAGTTTCAGTTGCTCATTCTAGGAAAAAAGGAAGATCTATTTTCTTTTTTTAGACGATTGAAACAACGAAACGATTACATATTTTTGGTGGTTAAGTAAAAGACAAGTTGACGAAACATCATTTGCTTGAATTGAATAAGTTATATGACCGAAGTTGGTGAGAGAATTTCAGGTCCCCCGTAGCGCAATTGGCAGCGCGATTGACATGTAATCGAGAGGTTCTGGGTTTGATTCCCAGCGGAGGCAAAACACTTTTTGAATTTTAATCGAGTCTTTACGCCGGAAAAAACATTTTTTAATTTAAAAATTATTTACAGACGCTAACATAACTACTTTAAACAAAAACTATTGTTAAGTCATAAAATGTCAGAACGTAAAACAATGAAGATTTCTTACCTTGAAAGGTAAAAAACATCAATGATTTATCATTTCCGCTTATTTAAATAGAGATTTTTTTAAAACTTTTAACAGTCGCCATTTTGAAATAGCCCAACAGAATCGCGCCAAATTGTATAAGCGTACTGTACAAGATATTAGCTTTTAAATGATGTATTACAAGCTGTATGTTTCCATTAAAAAAAAAAGATCGATATCGTTAAGGCTATATTAACTTTATTCTGGACTTCTGGGCAACCCTGTATAACGTCTTCTATAGGCGTCTAGAAGACTTGCCTTCTAGACTCCGAGAATAAAAAGCACTGCCTTACATAACGAATGTAAGAAAAAAGGAAGTAAATCCCTGACATTTAATTTGGTTTTATTTTATTGACATTTATTATAACCTTGAACTTATATTCATATTGTGTACAGAATTTGATTTATATTTAACTCTAGCCCCCAAATAAAAATCTCCTAAATAATTCATAACAAAAGATATATATTTATGGCAAATGAACCAAGTATAAAGATGTCGTTTGGTGGCAACTGCCTATTAATATTTTAATACAAATGTTTAATTTTTAAAGAGAAATAAAATGCTACAAGATGGCAGCTCGTGAGGTACCTGCTCTACCAATTAAAACTGATCATAATTTATATTTTTGTTGCAATTGCTTTAAAAATAAGAATAGAGCTGCCACCAGGTGAATAGGTATAGTCTATTTCGGAAAGGTGTGGAGCAATACAATGAAAAATTCTGCCCAGTTCGGCTCAATTTCGATGTCGGCCATAGGCGAGGGTAAATTTTGTGCACTAAACTATTTATGATAACTAACCGAACAAAAATAAACAAGATAATTTGATAAAGAAGGAACTATTAGCTATAGCACATTTACACAAACATCGTTTTATGAAATATGCCGTGGAAGATATAGCTTAAAAACATAGTGTAACTGTGCTGCGCACACCACCATATCATCATGAACTAAATCCTATAAAACTTATATGGACGCAAGTGAAAGAATTTGTAGCAAGACACAACACGACATTCAAAATGAAAGACTAGTTGAGCTACTGTTTGACCAAGCCATTAAGGAAGTGACACCAAAGAACTGGCAAAAAGCAGTCCATTATGTCATTAAAGAAAAGAAGCAAATGTGGGATCTTGACCACCTGGTCGATCAGACCATCGACAAGAATATTATGATTTTTTATAAATTCATTTCTGAATAATGTATTTTTGTATTTTGTATTTTTTTATAATGTTTAATAAAAAATAAGTGTACCTAATACTATGTACATAATGCACGCCTTTGTCACACCACTTTTAGTGTTTGTGAATAGATAACAATAGGCAAAATCCATAAATTAACCCAAACCCGGGTGGAACTACCTGCACTTGATGAAAATAAAGAATTTTGCAATGAAATCAAGCCAAATTGTGAAAGTGGCTTAAATATTGGTTAGGTAACTCTTTAGTTAATTTGCATACCTAATAAGCTTTTATTACTCTACACCTTTTTGAAATAGACTATAAACAAAATTAAAAAAAAATCCTTTGAACTTATTTTTCTTAAAGTTATATATTTTCACAAATGTCGTTGTATAATCATTTTTCAAGCAAGTTTTTTATGAAAGTCTGAAATTTGAATACAGATATTTTTTTGTGTATAGGAGACAATGGATCCTTATAAATAATTCTACCAGATGATATATTGTCTCCAAAGCCCAAAAAAACAGAACAATTGAAATTTAAATAAATTGCCATGAATTTCGAAACTGTGACATTGAATTTCCATAAGCTTCTGAATTTTTCAGTAACTGGCCGCAGATATACGAACACATTTCATGAATAATAAAAAAGGTATTTGATTCTAAAGTATTTAGATAAATTGGAGGATATTTACTACTGGCCAGGGTTGTTAAATCAACTGATCTTTTCAATTTTTATCGTGAATTAAATCAAATTTTAAATTGCTGTAAAAACAAGTCGCCGAAGCAAATAACTCATCAGGAAATTTAAAAAAATAAATAAATAGTTTATTTAAAACGAAGTGTTTAGATCCATTATGTAAAAGTAAAAACATAACTAATCGTCATCAGTCCAGCGTAAAAGTTATTCATAAATTACGCTGCCGAAAATTTCCATGTCAATATAAGTTATATTTTGTATGTCGCCGAGGAGATTTTCTAACTGTGAATCTAGACAACAAATATTTTTGGGCGAATAGAGACAAAATAATAAAAATAAGTGATTTTAAAGTTCATTGTTTTCCATATTTAAGGAAAAAATCAGTGTAAATTAATAAAAACAAAAAAATCATGATTTAATCGAAAAAATCATGTTTATTGATTTTTTCAAAAAATCGTGATTGATTGCAATCCTGCTATTGACAAAACTGAATAGGTAAAATGTTTAAGAAATGTAGTCCTTTCTCGCAGTAGTCAACGATTAAGTTGTGTATTATGAGTATTATAATATATATAATTGTGATTATACATTAGAATTCCAAATTACTGTTTACTAAAACGTATTTTCTTTCTTTTCTGATTCATTAGCAATCATTATAAAAAACTCGATATGTCGAAAATGGTTAAGCCTAAGTTTGTTTCAAACAATATTTCTAAATTCTCCTCTAAAGTTACCAGCCCCATGCAAAATTATATCTATACAGGTTGTCCCAAATAAGGATGCACTCTACAGGGATCTCGTAGAAGTGCAAATTTTTCTTATTTGAACCTATTTTATTGTCAATCTCCGTAACCTAATCTATCTTAAGTGTATAGTAGGTTATGACAGGTACTTGTTTAAATAAATTATAAATACTTGCCAAATGACAGATCAGGATAATGAAATCGTTTAGTGCTAATTAACTTTTATATAATTTATTTGAAATAAAACTTTTATATTTTTGAGGAGTTCTGTTTTTTTATAAAAATTATGGAACATTCTTCAAGCCAAAAAAAATTGGACTTGATTTGTAGTCGACGTCCGTAGTCAAATTATGTCTAGTCTAGTTGGCTTTGAAAACAAAAGGAAGTTGATAGATACACGATGAATTTGCACTTATTCTTATTGATAATGGGTTTTTAAGTGCGTGGCGTATTATTAATACTTGATGTGATACGTCGTTGAATTATAAAGAAGGAGGGAAATTTAAAAATAATAAAATAAAATTTCACGACTATTTAAAAAAGTAAATGTTGATGATGGTTTTGTAAAAACGAAACGTCGGATTAAAAATCTAATTAGACTAACTTGTAAAGGAGAAAAAGTGGTAATGAAAGTGTAAACTTTATTTTAACATATTTTTTAATAGGGTCAGGAAAAAAAATTGGTCTTGCCCAAATATCTTCGGAAGACTTCGGACTTTTTTTAATTTAAAAACATAATGTTGCAGAATTTAGTAGGGTGCAACTTTTTTCTAATATAACCATCTCCGTATTTTATATGGTTTACGAGATCTCTGTAGATTTCATCTTTATCTGGGACCCCCTGTATATTTTAAAAACATTGCATTTTCTTGAAACGAATCATTTCCATGTTTCTTGATGAATTTTTCAAACTTTTTATATTTGGACTTTACAGATATTTGAGAATGTAAGAAAGGTATTTTTATTAAAACCAAATATTCTCAAAAAAATTTGATATTAGAATGAACTTAAGTAATTTTTTTTTGGTTTTCATTGGCTTATATCTTTTTTCTAGACTTTTTTCTTCATTTTAATAACTTTCTCACACTCATCTAGATACCACTTTTCCATTGGTGAAAACAGAAATCTTGCATATTTTTTTTGTAATTCTGTCCAAAAAAAAAACCCAATTTAACATAGCTCAATATAATTTAGCATTACACAAATAAATGAAAATATAAAACATGGTGATCCATTTAAAATAGAGCAACTTTATTTTTCCATGATTTTGTGACTAATATAATTTATCTACCTTATTTTTATGCAATATAAATAGGTAAGTAAACTTTATATGTAAATGCAAGGTGTGGGTGGAAAATGAAAATTATCCCAAAACGGTAGTGGACTCTTAAATATCGTGATTTGTGAATGTTTATAAACTATAGAAAACTGTTTTTTTTCTTGTGAAAACCATGTAAGTAACTAATCAATATAAAACCTCTAACGACGAAATTGCTAGCTCCATCTGTGGGACAAAATACAAACAGAAAAATTGGAATAGCTATTAAAGATTTTTTAAAGTAGGTACAAAATATATGCTTTCAAGTATTATCTACGGAAAACACCAACAAATCAATATCACAGCCTACACTATACAGTTCACTGTTTTACCGAGAAACTGGTACAACGATTTGTATGTCATCGTATATCGACTTATAGTTAGACAGATATAAGCGCCATCTGTACAAAAACTTAGGAAATAGCATTTAGTGATTTTTGATAAAAATAGATTTTAAAAGGGCTGCTACGGCATGGTGTGTGAAACGGTAAAGAATTCGGTTTTATATAGAAAATGGATTGTAGGTATTAATATGGGTGTGAAAAAGGGTCATCTATAGTCTATTCCAGAAAGGTGTAGTGTAACAAAAGGGACAAAGGTACTACAGAGTGACCCAACGAATATTTAAGCGACTTTTATCATTTGGCATTAACTTCACAATTAAGTAGGTACGTACACTACTGAATGAACTGAAAAATAAAAACAAAACTTTTTAATCACACAGTAAATCACGTAAAAACGATATCTATAAGCCTCAAAATAAATACCGTAAGGTTAGGCGAACCAATGCTAAAACAATGATGCATACGACTGATCTATTTTTAAATTGCCCTTCATCATAATGCAAATTGTTACATACTGTTGCCATGTTGGGCATCGGGTCTTCACTTGCTTTGGGCTAACAGACACTGTCGGTAGGCTGGGGCAAGCCAAAATGCACAAGTGTTTATGTTTATAATTATTGTCCATCGGAGTTAACCGTGGCCCTATTATGCATAGCTACATTTGGATTAAATTAATATTATTAATTCGAACATAATTATTTTTTAAGAGCTAAAATAGTAGCTATATTGTTACATTAATATTTAATATTGTCGCAAAACTTTTCTCCTGGTTTTATTTTTTTTTTGTGAAGAGCCCCTTCAGTTACTTCACCTGATGAGCCGCCACTGGTTTACCAGAGTTTTTTTAATGTAAAATATCTGGTCCTATTTCAGATATTTTATTAAAATGTCACAACAGGCCATGCCAGACGTCCACAAAATAGAATATCTATTTATTATTAATATAACCAACTTTTAAAAAATAAAAAAAAACAATCTTATAAAAATTGTCCTCGAAAACCAATGTTAATAAACCGCTAGAGGGCAGTCGATTATGCTTACTAATTAAAACCATTCATTACGTGACATGGACACTAATTGATCGTTAGCCAGTACTAATGAGCGTGTATTGCCTAATTGGTATATGGATATGGCTAGGCCTAAAATAGGCAAAAACTAATTTAATCTGTATAGGTACGGAGTGGGTGTGCTGTCCAGAATTACAGGAGTAGCCTCTTATAGCAATGAAACTTAGATTCTGACAATTTATTTTATTTTTCAAACGATTTGCTTTGTTCGTGATTAATCAAAAAATATTATGTCGAGTTTCGCAATGAGGTGGTATGAAGTTTTTTGGAACCGTTTTATTAAGCTTGCTGTACAGGGTGTCCAAAATTCGATGCTCATCATGGGTATCTCGGAAACTATAAGAGATATACCGCATCGGTTAAAAATTATATTGAGCTTTATTTTTAACTTTTTGGAATATTCGAAAAAAACTTTTTTAATTTAATTTTTTTTTTAAATTTATCTTACTTATTTTAAACGTTCAACATTCCCTCCCATAAGTCCATGACGCCCTTCTCGGTTCCGATCTTACGAATGACTAGTAACATACTGCATTCTTAAATTCCCTGAATTTCGAACATACTTTTTTTATTGTACGTACACTCCAGAAATCGAACCCTGGTCGCCACGGTCGAATGCCAGCCACTACTGCGGTGAGCATCGAATTTGGGACACCATGTACTGTAAGAACCTTATTCAAGACAATTAAACTTGCCGAGGATGATCTTAATTTTTCACTGTTGCGCAAACTCGCACATTGTAAGGAGGTATCTTTAGTAACGCGAACCAAGACGCTCAAGTCCTGGTAACCTCCTGCTTGATGAGAAAAACATTGCTCCACCCTAGGCTGCCACCTCTTTCAAACCCTTAAAACCGCCATCTGTAAAAACAGGCTTCAGACAAATTCATTACCCTTATCACAAAAACTTGGCTGTCAGAGCGCGTTAGCTTGTTCGACAGACAAGATTAAACGATAATGACCTTTAGGGGTTACGGAAAATATCACAAAAACTGTTTAGACCCGAAATTGAAGTTTATTGGGGGTATGTTCTAAATCATTGTTGCGGATAGTGTGGACAGTTAGTAGTAGATGATTTAATAAACTTTGAATTTTGGTTTTTGTTTGTTAGGTTTGGGTCGTAGATGTTATCGCTGTTTTAGAACTTTAAATAACTGTCATTGTTATGTTGCTTCAATTAATAATTCGTTTATAAAAAATGGTTTATAAAGGGTGTCCCAAAATTAGCGTGCAATATTTCTAGGACATAAAGTACCATCGCGCCGATAAAAAACTGGGACAGGAAATTTTTCTATTTTCTCCTAGACTATTAAGAATAATTTTACATCAAGCCTGGTACCAGTAAAATGTCATGAAAATTTGCATGTCAATAAAGATTGTCACTTTATGATTGACTCGTCAAACATACAATCATATATTATTTGTAAATATGCCACAATTAACCCCCCAGCAAAAGGCAATTATTTATAGTCGGTTGCGAGATAGTGTTGCTATTAGGGATATTGCAGATGAACTGGGAGTAAGCAAGAATACCGTGCTATTGGCAAAACAAAAAATAGCAAGACATGGGACTATTATTAGGAATGCAGGTTCTGGTCCCCCTAAAATTTCTACTGATGATCATGATAGAAGACTGGTTAATTATCTAAGGGATCATCCCTTCGAAACTGCAATCAAGGCAAAAGAAGAGACGAATTTTCCAGGTTCTGCAAATACCGCTAGAGACAGGGTTCGAAATTCCGATATACGAAGCCGTTGTGCTGCCAATAAAAATTTTTTAACGGAAATAAATAAACAGGGCAGGTTAGAATTTGCACATGAATATATTAATCAAATAAATTTATGGGAAACAGTTATATTTTCTGACGAGAAAACTTTTCAGTCATGCAATAATGGGAGAATTCGGGTGTATAGGCCTTCCGGCATGCGGTATGATGAGAGATACACCCACAAAACCAACCAAAGTGGGCGTTTCTCCATAAATGTTTGGGGCTGGATTAGCGCTAGAGGACCAGGACTTTGCCAAATCGTCGAAGGAAGACTAACTGCAGCAGTATACGTTAATATACTAAACGAAGTGATGATACCATCGGTAAACGCTGTATACGGTCAAAATTACACATTTCAGCATGATAATGCTCCAATACACACAGCGCGCATTGTACAAAATTTTCTCCAAGAAAATAACATAGCAGTTCTTCCCTGGGCTTCGAAGAGTCCCGATTTGAACCCGATAGAAAACATTTGGGGTGCCATGGTCAAATCTATGTATAAACATGATTTTCAACCTAGAAACAGGGATGAATTACGTCATAGGATAAATCAAGCTTGGGATGAAATAACTGTCGAATTATGTAGAAACTTAGTTTTAAGTATGCCACAAAGGCTCCAAAAAGTAATAAACAGAAATGGTTCTATGACCAAATATTAATTTTGTGTTGTTTTGACAAACTTTGTGTTATATATAATATATAAAATATTTGACTTTAAAAAAATCTAATAAATTTACTTTATCCATATTATATGATGTCTCTCAAATTTAACCACCCCGTATCGAAAAATACAAAACATTCCATTATGTAACCTAGGTTACTTTTTAAATTTTGAATGTTTTTCCTTTTTAGCTCTAGACACCTTTTATAGTCTAGGGGATATTATGTATTTCTTACATTGTTTTTGTAAATCTCTTGTCCCAGTTTTTTATCGGCACAATAGTACATCCAAAAATAAGACAACACTCTCCCGTAAATATACCCCGAGAAATGCATCTTTAGGATGCTGGAGCCCCTCAAAGACTGTCGGGGAACAGTTTTTTTTTAAATAGCATGGAAACCGCCTAAGATAATTGGTAAAAAGCCTTACAACCGATAAGTTGTAAATTACAATGATTTTAAATTAAATATATTTTTTTCAGTGGCGTTGAACGAAGTGGGGTTTACGGTAAATATTATTTTACATTTTTTATTTCTGAGATTTTATATTTTTAATTTTCGAAAAAAGATACTCTTGTTTAATTTAGAGAGGAAGCACCGTATTCGATTAAAATTAATTTTAAAAATACAACACACAAATTTGGTCTCTACAGATATTGGAGAATGTGAGAAAGTTATTTTTATTAAAAAATAGTACATTGTATACCTAGTAGGAAAAGCTGAACATTCCCGGACCACCGTAAAGATTGTATGTCGAGGCGCAAGCCGAGACTGACAATACGGAGTCCGGGAATGTAACTTTTTCTACGAGGTATACATACTGTTTTTCCGTAAATCGAAAATTATTAAAATCAACTTGTTAAAATTATGAAATAAGTATTATTAACTTTGTTCACAAATAAAGAATGCCATTAAATATTTGTGTTGTAACTATGAAAACACAGCAATATTGAATTGTCAAGCTTAACACATTTTATCTACTTTCATTTAGTAATATGAATTTTACAGTTCTGTAGCTCGTTTTGTAAGGGCATCTATTACAGCACTAGTGCTGTAATAGATGCCTTTACAGCACTAGTGCTGTAATGGGAAAAACGGTTTTATTAAAATTTTGCTGTTAAATAAAACCACACTTTTTACAAGAATAATTTATTATTACCAATTATAAAATTAATTACCAATTATTAATTAAAATATAACACTTAAGGTTTATTATAAACATTAATAATACACTTTTTACAGTTAGAAATTTGTATACCAGAAGTGGATGTGATGGAGCCCTTACGTTCAAATTTCTAATCATTAAATCCGTGTCTGACCCCATGACCTTCTTTGCTTTTTGTTTCTTATTTTCTAAAGAATTCTCAACATAGCCTTCTGCCGTGGAAGAGGATTTCCACTTTCCAGCCCCCATGACTCTTTAACATCTGCATATCTGCACCACCATCAACTAGGATGGTGGCTGAGGACCTCCTAAAACAATGCCCACTGTATCCTTCGGGAAATCCAAGTTTTGTTGCAATCTTTTTTGGTATACTTCCAAAACTATGAATTCCGACAGGCTGGGAGGTGCATTTTCCTTTAACATAGAATACAAAAAACCGCCTGTGAGTTGCATTAAGAGGACGAAGTTTAGCTTACTTTCGAAAAATACTTGAACAGTTGACACCTGTCACAAGCCCCAAAAATGCCGATTATCATAACAACCTTTATAAATAAATATGTTTCATTATCTGCAGTACTAAGAAACTTACATACGTCTTCCTTTGTGAAAACTTTGGACTTTCTGGCCTTGTAACCCTCTGAACTTCTTTTCAAAAATGCGATTAGTTGAGAAAATCTGCTTATATCTTGATTTTTCTTCACTGAAATCATAGTTCTCAACATTGAGTAGTGAGTCCATAGTGTAGATGGTTTCTGGGAGCGTTGCTTTACGGAAAAATAACCCAAAAGGATTTTCTCAGACACCTCCTTTATTTTGTTAGCTTTGCACCAATCTTCAAACTTCTGATACTCTAACTCACACCGCGCCTTGGATTTTGTCGGAACTAAACTTAAGATCGCTTCGTTTGCCGCTGCTTCTATATCAGAGGGTAAATTTCCATCAGAATCGCTCATTTTGAAAACGCTTTTATATTATTGAATTTATTTGACAAAGTTTCGACAGTAACCATGCGAAACAGTAACCATGCGAAAGGTAACATAAAAAACTTGATAAGTAAACTTAATAGCAGGTGCACTTTTACAGGTGCATTTTTATTTAAAAAAATGCCTTTTGCCAAATATTTTTATTCATAGATGAAAGTAGATAAAATTCGTTGCCGAGCAACGACTAAGTGTAAGGAAATATTGAATTTTTCTCTCAGAAATGTTATCAAAAATGTCAATATTTTGGATCAATTTTCGAAAAAACATATTCTTCAATATTTTCTAGAATACAATATAATATCCTTGATTTTTTTCTCTGCATGAAAATAACTTTCTCGGACTAACCATTTTTGACAAAAAAATTCAATGATTTTTTTTGTGTAATTCACTTTAAAAAAAATCCGCAGTTCACACGTTGGGATCCACTTAAGTTGTTACAAAATTTTGAAATTTCAGTTTAGGTTAAATTTAAGAAGCCAATTCATTGCCTGAATGTAACGCTTTTTTTCATAAACGTTTTCTAAAAACGTTTCATGCTGCTCGTTTACTCTAAATTATTCTGTTAAAACTTCCTTAACTTTTTCAAATTTTAAATTCACATTCAAAATGCCATTTTTCTGCGATTGTAATAAATTTCACTGACCACATAATGTTGGAAACTTGAGAAAACGAGCACCGTGTTCCGACTTCCAAAGAAAAATTTTAATAGTAAAGTTAGACAAGAGGAATGGAAACAAATCTTTTTATGTGCAACGGTTGAACTAAGACTTAATTCCGGAGAAAGGGAATTCAGTTCGGCTATTACTTTCCTGTTCTTTTTAGAATTTCCTTTACTTTTTTTAGTTTAGATGGAATATTTTCAGTTTGGTCTGCTAAGCTAAAGCTGGCGACTTTTTACTTAGACTTCCCGAACTATAGTCTATTTCAGAAAGGTGTATAATAATAAAATGGGAAATACAGTCCAGTTCGGCCTAATTTCGGTGTCGGCCATAGGCGCAGGTAAATTTGATGCATTAAATTATTTATGATAACTAACCAAAGAAAAAAAAGAAGATAATTTGATAAAGAAGAAACTATTAGCTATAGCAAACTTACACAAACATTGTTTTATAAAATATGCCGTGGTGTAACTGTGCTACGTACACCGCCATATAATTGCGAACTAAATCCTATAGCACTTATACGGGCGCAAGTGAAAGGATTTGTAGCAAGATACAACACGACATTCAAAATGAAAGACGTTAAGCTACTGTGTGATCAAGACATTAAGGAAGTGACACCAGGGAACTGGCAAAAAGCAGTCCATATGTCATTAAAGAAAAGGAGAAAATCGGACCGTCGACCCGTTAATTATAACGTCAAGAGGAGATGATAGTTCCTCAGATGACAAAGAATATTATGATTTTTTATAATTTAATTTATGTATAATGTACTTTTTATTTTGTATTTTTTTAATAATGTTTAATAAAAAATAGGTGTACAAAATATTATTTACATAATGCACGCCTTTGTCACACCATTTTCAGTGGTTGTGAATGGATAACAATAGGCAAAACCCATAAATTGATCCAAACCCGGGTGGTACTACCTGGACTTGATGAAAATAAAGAATTTTGCAATCAAATCAATGCCAAATTATGAAAGTGGCTTAAATATTCGTTGGGTCACTCTGTAGTCCCTTTGCATACCTAATGAGCTTTTATTGCTCTACACCTTTCTGAAATAGACTATAGAACCGTACACGAGCCGAAATATCACGTTCCGATCCGGCCTGGGCCAAAATAGTGGGACTGCTCGGCCAATCAATCAATCCCGACTGACCCGAAATATCCGGCTATTCCGAAAAGCCCGGCCGCTCCATAAAGCCGGACAGATCCGAAAAAACTTTTTTGGACCCGAAAACTCGAACTTTATTGACTAAATCCCGACCCGACCGAAATCTGAGAGCCGGGCAGGGCCACGTAGAAGCTCGTGTAGGTCTTTACCAAGAACTTTAGTCGCACTCCGTCAGATTTCCTCTAAGAAGAAGCCAAATAATGTAATAATTATGCTTAAATTGTGCCTTTATTAACACAAAACCTTATAAGTAATAAAAAACGCAAATATTTGTATTCCGCCGCTTTCTAATTAATTCATAAAGTCCTATTTTAGGGCGAAAGGCACGTTTAAACCCAAATGTTCTTTTCAACTTGGTTAAAGTTTTTAAGATATGCTTTAAATAAATATATTTAAATATAAAACGAGGAGTATTTTAAAATGTTTGCTTAAAAGTTTTAAATTAACTTTTAAAACCTTCTAAATAAAGGAATTGTAAAACCTTAAAAAATTATTAACAGCGGGTTGCATAAGGAAATATAGTTCTCGATTAGTTTAACCGCGTATTAAAAAGACAAAATTTAATCTGAGGCTGGTAAAGCCAACTTCGTATTTGTGTGAAATAACCTTATATTTTACAACAACTGACATCTGACAGCACTGACAGCGGCCATCTCTTGCAAAGTCCTTGAAAATTTTGCGTAAACACGTGATTAAATTGTGTTTTTTTAATGCGCGTTTAGGCAAACCGAGAACGATTTTTCTTTATGCAACGCACTTAGATTGTCTAGGTGTTGTTTTGTATTAATATTTTTTTTTGTGTTTTTGGATTTCAATCATTTCTTTAAAAAGTATTTTTTTATAATTATTTTGCTTTGCAACAATAGACGTTTGGTCAAATTTTTAAATACATTTTATTTGTATATATATTTATACCTTAATGTACATAAAGCGTAACTATTCTGAAATTTTAATTATTAGTAAAAATTATATGTTAATAATATGAAAAAAAACATTACATTCCAAATAATTTCTTAATAAATGTAATCCTCTTTTAGCGCCCTGAGGATGACCTCCTAGAGGTCGAAACGTTGGCTAAATACACATTTTGAATGTCTGCAGCTGTTTTATTGACCATTTCCCAACCATTTCTACCCTCAAATAAAATATAAAGTTATATTTACCTTTAGTCCACTCTTTACATTTTATATAACGATGCTATTAAACTTTATAATGGTAATCTTTATGCGTGAATGCCGAATTTCAGATTATTCGGTCCAGTAGTTTTACCATACAAGAAAAGCATACATTTTTTATACGAAAAAGCTTGACGTCGCTTTCAAAAAGCTAAGAAAATTGATGGATCTGGATATTACGGTGTCACTAAAGCTTATGCTCCGACATTGTGAAACCGTTATCCAAATTTATTTGATAAAGACATATTTAAATATACCTATAAAATAAATATGGGCGTTAAAGACATTTTTACAGTGTAACGCCGTCTTAAGGAGATATATAACGTGCTGACTTAGCTTTTCGAAAACTGAAATCAGGACTTTAATTTATCGATACTTTGGCAAGCTCTACTTAAAACAGATTTATTCTAAAAACAGTTATCAATGAATCGCAGCAAATAAAAACATAAATAATTGTTCCTGGGAAATTCCATGTCATCACATTTCTTATTAAGAGTAAAATATACTCCCACTTTTTGCCATCCGCTGTGAAACTAGACATACTTTAATTTAAATATATCGAGAACCTTATTCTTTGACTCCTTGAACAGTTTTCCTATCTCAAAATACAAAATTCGTATATACAGGGTGCAGTACCGGCTCGCGGTCTTAAAAAATGGTGAAGAGCTAGGTATAGTGCGGGTACTTAAACAAACATTGACTAAAAACCCTTGTAACAAATCGTCTCTCTTATCCTCATCTGTCCAACGACTGAATGAAGTTTCCAACAAATTACAAAGTATGTCATTAATTGGGTTCATTTTTAAAACACACAACTAAGTAGGTACGTACACTACTGAATTAACTGAAAAATAAAAACAAAACTTTTTATTCACAGAGAATCACGTAAAAACGATATCTATAACCGTAAGTAATCTTAAGGTTAGGCGAACCAATGCTAAAACGATGGTGCATACGACTGATCTATTTTTAAATTGCCTTTCATCATAATGCTAATTGTTACATGCTACTTGCGTGACTGACGTCACGTAACCATAGCAACGGTGAATATCAAAGCCATGTCGGGCGTTGGGTCTTCACTTGCTTTGAGCTAACTGACACGGCCGGCTGGGGCGCGCCAAATGCACGAGTGTTTATAATTATTGTCCATCGGAGTTAACCATGGCCCTATTCTATATAGCTACATTTGAAGTAAATTAATATTATTAATTCAAACATAATTATTTTTTAAGGGCTAAAATGGTAGTTGTATTGGTACATTAATATTTAATATTGTCAAAAAACTTTCCTCCTGGCTTTATTGTTTATTTTTTTTTAGTGAAGAGCCCCTTCAACTACTTCACCTGACGAGCCGCCAATGACAGGGTGATTCCTAAATTCATGCTTCTTTTTGAGCTGTGTATAGAAGGCATTAAAATAAACAACATTTTTAAATACCTTTTTTCAAAAAACCTAAGAAATCTGTAGTGTAGGTCATCAAAACATAGCCTGCTATACTTTATGTTGTTTGTCTTATTTCTTATTAGTCATGCAATTTACGGGTCGGTGGTGAGTTATTTTGCATTCCGCTGCGGTTTGTTTTTCTCAAGCAAGTTGATTTTAAATTGATGACACGTGAAAATGGTAAAATTTTAAAACAATGAACTAGCAGATATGGTGCTAATTTACGGTGAGTGACGTCAAAGTGCGGCTGCTGCTTCGAGATTATACGCTGAAGGCTTTCCCTTGCGGGCTCATCCTACACCCAGAAGTTTTCTTAATGTTATTCAACGGGCAAGTTAGACGGAACCGTATTTGATCCATAGTATATTAAATGAATGTAAGTAGGTACCTTAATTTTGAGTTTTTTGAAAAAAGGTATTTAATAATATTGTTTATTTTAATGCCTAAGCTAAGAAAGAAGTATCAACTTAGGAATCACTCTGTATATTAAAAAAATGTAAACGATGTTATATTTGTGGTCCTTACTTTACTAATCTATGAAAATTTGGGTACAGAGAAGGAATCAAATGGCGCTTATTTTAAATGCCGTAATGAGCTTCTAAACAGCTTCCATGGTTGTCTTAAACTTTTATTTGTATTAAACCATTATCTTAAATGTTATCGTTTTCCCCAAGGCCCAAAAGAAGGCCTTATAATAACAGTAACAGTTCTTTTGTGCGTCACCTTGGTTTAATCTCATCGCTAATGATTTATAATTAAAAACTTTGCTGATTAGGCAAAGGCATTAAGGATCCTCCAGACCAACCTGGTACGGCGGTGACTGTAGCGGTGGCGGATTGGCTGCGATGTTACAGAACAGCGGTAAATGGTGTCATCCATACCGCTGCGGTGTTCGACCTCTCGTTTCCCGCTGTGACAGCGGTTTATTTTGACAGGGCCGTCTGTTCTATTTTCACCGCTTGTTAGGTAAATAGCTAGTTCAACACTAGTGTTGAAATATCTTTTTCACAAATCAAAGGCTTTTTTAATAATTCTTGTGGTCATAGGAAAAATAGTGTACATTGCCGTGTTTTTAAAATAAAGTAGTAGAGTTTAGTATCCGTATAAGTAAATAGAAAAGAAGGTTTTTTAGCGGCAGGTGGACAAAGTATTCGGGGTCGCTTACAGGTTATGTCTTTCTGATGAGTTCTAATAAGAACTAAACAGCCTGTCATTGTCTACCTGTGCCCCAGGGAACCCATTGCATTTGGCATCCCTGTGTACTTAATGCAAAAGATAGATGCACTACTTTGTCCGCCTGCCGCTAAAAAACCTTCTTTTCTTTAGTGTACATTTCTCGTGTGAAAGTAACTATTCTAAAACTCGAAGAATTTCCGCACTCGGTTGAAGCCTTGTGCTAAATATCTCCTTGTTTAAAAAATATCAATTTCATCACTTGTTATGTTATATACTATTTTTGGCACTGAGGAAGAGTTTGTGGAGCTACAGAACACATACACAAATAACCAACAAATATTACGATAAGAAAAAAAAAATATTTTATTGTTCTTATGGCATGTGGTGAGACTCTTAAAAAGTAGATTGTGGGTCAAGTAAATGCCTGGATACATCCCTGTTGATATTTATTGGCATTACCTTTTGCGCCATTTCATAGGATAATCTTCTTCCAATACTTCAGCCATCTTTAAATAAAGGAGCTCTTAAGGCAACTACGGGAGATTTAATATTTTCGTGTAAACAAATCGATTTTTTAAAAGGTCCCTTTTATTCTCATCACGTCGGATCTCTTATTTGTCATCAAGTTAGAATTACTGCTGAGATTGTCACGGAATTTTAAGTAAATAATTGGCTCTGCAATAAAAAGATTTCTAGTTTTTGGTTAAGAATGGGTGGAATTTTGCGCCAAAAGTTTTGACTGGATGTGTGGCTTTGTTTTTAGAAATAGAAACTGTGAAAGAACCTAAAGAGGAGACCTATAATTTGTACTGCACGAAAAGTAGCAGAAGTGAGGTAATTTGTTAATGTGACACCAACTAACCCATGTTCGGCGTTTAGGCCAGTACGTAAAAGTGAACTACGAAACCTGCAATATGAAACGTGACCTGCATAGCATGCTTATGGTCTAATTCAAGAATTGTTACAAAACAAACAGCTTTAGCGCAGTGGTGTGCATACAATATAGGCAAAAAAACATTGCCTACCCTGGGAACAATACCACAAACAGAAACAATTTTTTGTATACTTATATTAGTTTTTACTCTTGTAATCCAACATTGGCAATTTATCTCTACATTAATATAATAAATAATAATATAGGACCGAAAAATTAATCCTATGTCATTTCCACGAACGCATTCTTTGCTTATTATATCGTAAACTAGATCCCTGTATAAGCATTCCGTAGGACCGTTTTAAAAGCAAAGATCTCGCTGTACGTTAGCGTCTTATACAAAAGCAAAAGCACTGCTTTTGTACGAGTTGAAGGCGACCGAAAGTGCCGGTAGGCAGTAGTGTAGAAAGAGATGTAACAAATAAACCCGTCACAACCTTCGACTTTCCTTCATCTATCAGCCCGCACCAAGAAAGCACGCGTTTGGTAAGTTCATTGTGCCAATCTTCAAGTTTTACCGTAACTTGGAAAATACTTATAAGCGTATAAGCTATCGTAAAATAAGAAGCACTTTTGTGACAATTAAAATAATTTTTGCTGATAGGTTCATAATATTTAATAATCAGTAAGCTTATCATCATTCTTCACATAATAATTGACCTCGTTTTTGGCAAAATTGGTTCAATCAGGTGGATGATAGATTTTTAATTTATAATTAGCATTTTCGCCCTTTTGCTAGACTTCGCTCCGTCCAGTTTCGGGAAAAAAATAAATATGACGGCGTTAATTGGTACTATTCCGGCTAGCAGCGAATCTGCAGAATTATCATTTTCTGGATTAAAAATAATTCATACCTATTTCCGAAACACACAGGGAGAGACACGCTTATTAACAATAATCATTATCTCTCCGAAGAGCGACCTTTTGCAGGATTTAAAACGCAAAACCAATTTTTACGAAGATGTTTTAAAAAAATCTTTACTTAAAGACCGCCGGCGCCGTGTTGAACTAATTTACAAATAATGTCGTTTTATTCTTCTTCTGCCAGTATTCTTTCCACAAACTCAAAAACAAGACTTTTGTGACAAAATTTAAAATTTAGATGTGTGAATGCTACGGAAGGTAAATTTTTGTCTTAAATGTAATTCTTGCCTACCTTGGTTAAAACAGCATTGCACGCCACTGCTTTAGCGAATACTATTTTAAGATTGGTGATAATAATTAAAACTACTTTTTGTGGGGTTTTATCTGTTTGGATTTTAGGGTGAACAACTATATTAAATGAAAAGTGAAACTTATTAAAATAATTAATTTCTTACGCTCGTCTTTGTGTACAGTTTTCTCTTTATCTATTTAGTACAACTTTTATAGTCTTTGGTATTTAATAACACTAGATAATTCTTATAGTTTTATGTTATGTCCTGACATAACTTTTACGGCTTTTGATATAAAACGTGACAATATAAAATATTGTTATAGCCTCTAAGGTACTTTGTGGCCTGATTAGTTAAATGCGAAATAATTTTGTACAGATAAACAAAGCTGTAGGAAAAAAAAATATAAAATATCGATATAAAGTGTCATTAAAAAAATTTTCGAACCTAGTCATACGTTTATACTATGAGTCTTTTTTATTGAGTACACTCTTAAAAATAACATGGTATGGATTACTAAAATTTGGTTCTGACAACTATTTATTTTCGTGAAATCAGACTCAACCCAAAAATTAGTTTGTACAACCAAAAAAAATTGTCGTTATTAAACTGTTGAACTAATTAATAACATTAACCAACCCAACCTACAAATTTTAGTTGTCACAACTTATGTGTAAATATGGAAAACTGAAAATTTTTTTTCAAGGAAATATTGTTTTTATTAATGATGCAATCTACAAATATTTCCAAAGCAATAATTTATTTGGGCCAAACTTTAAATTTTCCTAGAATAACAATTACGTATGTAGTCACAACATTGTGTTTATTATCTTTTTTCTGTACTTTCTAATTGTAAGAAAGAAGTTGAATCATAAATAAGTAAAGATTTTATATTTTTGTCATTGCAGTTGCACATTAGAAAGTTTGAATGAACTGGTTATAACGCATGGCAAAATTAGCAAGTTGATTTGATAGAAATAACTTTAAAAAAAGTCTGTTTCATTTAAATAAAAAAATGCCTTGGTATTACTACTCTATTAGGTGTGCGTAAACTAATTAGAATAAATTATCAGGAATATTATGGTTTCTTTAAAAAAAATTATTTCCAATGTCCTTGTCTCTCATGTTCTTTATAATACATACTTATGCAATACAAAACAGAAACACTAGATTTTTAACTTATTCCACTCAACCTTTTGGGTTGTTCAATTGCTTATAGAACTGAATTATCCTTATTTAAATTTTCTTATCTGCAACTGCGATTATTAAAAAACAAAAAATATCCACTGGACTCTCTATTTAAAATATACAGCTATATGAAATTTGTTGTACTTGCTCAGATTAAAAAGTCATCAATATGACGTTCTTTTATAGAAATGGAACATGGAACAAAAACAAAACAAAAAATTATATTTTTAAGTTATTTCTCATCGGGTCACCTTGCCATGCTTTATAAAAATCTCATTTAAACTTTCTAATGTACAACTGCAATGTTAAAAAATAAAATGTTTACTTACTTATGATTTGACTTCCTTCTGCCAATAAGAACGTACACAAGAAAGACAATAAACACAAATAAATTACACCAAATATTGTCACATCCATTTTCCACACGGGCACGGCCATGAAAATAGCCAATTATTGCCTTAAAAACACGAAAAAATGGCACGGAACCGCAAAAGCACCCTAACATAAACATAACCTCCTGACAGTCCTGGCTAGAATGATGTCACATGTCACCCACCGGGCAAGGGCGTCAAGTCTCTGTTGATGCCGTTAGTTATAAATAAGAAGAATAATATTACTTGAAAAGAAAAGTTAGTTCTGGTAACTAAGAATGTATCTTAATCAAAATTAACAAAATGATAGGGACTACAAATTCGTAATGTGTTATTACAACAAGCTTAATTGATTAATACAAGTTTGTAGAAACCTTGATGTAACATTTAAATAGGATAATATACAAAGTAAAATTCAGCTAAACAAAATATTTTGTTTCTGCCAACTAATATGAAAACAAGATATTTTCTTTATTCTGATCATTTTTTGGTAAATATAACCAAGAAAAAAATCTTTTTTGTTTTCCTAAATAAAAATATTTATTTTTGGTAACGTAAATACAAGAACAAATAAAAATTAGTACCAAATACCAAGTCATTTTTAAGGGTGAGGTAGTTTTATTAACTGCGCCAACCATCGCGTTCCGAGTTCGATCCTCGGAGTGCGCATACGCACAATAAAAAAAGTATATCCGTAGGTTTAAGAATGCAGCGAAGAGTGTAAAATGTATTATCTCCCAACCCACCCCATTCACGCCGGTAACCAGGGCGGATGAGATCGGATATCTCGTGGGGTGCGGAAGAAAGTACCCACTCCCCAATCGGTAGGTCATGCAATGACGCAAGAAACCGAGGGTTGATAACTTTTGAGGAGAGTGTCACATAACTAAAGATCGTGGTTCGGAACTCACGGTAAACTGTAGGTTACCTCGGGAATGGCCCTGGCAGCGAACGAAGAGGTAAAAAATCTAATTCGAAAAAAGGGCAAGAAATTACAAAGACAAGTGATTTTATTTAAATGCCCGAATATCGTTAATAATTTATTCCGATAAATATTTTGAATGGTGTGTGTTTTTTTTTTTAAATTTGAACCGGCTTTACACATGAAAGTCCTAAACAAATATAATTTTTGACATTAAACTAATCTGGATATTCAGCTTGATCCCTAATTTATGGATTCGATTAGGAAGAACAAACAATATTCAGTATAAAAACATAAATTTTTTTTATATTTTCAAGCTTTTATATAACCAAAAAAAAATATAATAATATTGGAGATGTTATCTTTTAATTTAAAAAAATGATCAACAATTTTTAAACAAGCATTAATTCTGCTCACAAATTCTTTTCTTGCTCAAATAAAGGATGGAATCGTACACGCTTGAATTCTACAGTTAATAAATGGATGAAATTATTGCAATTTAAACACATCAAATTTTAAAAGCACATTACAACATTTTGATCGAAAGAGAAGGCTTAATCAGCCTTAACTAAAACTCAGGAGCAGCCAAGCTGCCTACCTCTCATGTGTCGAATAAATCACCAATGACAACAATGAGCTAAGGAGTCTAGAGGATCAATATGCTAACTGGACATCGAACGTGTCACATTGCCAAGCCAGATCACTGATGAGCACCCAGAATCAGAAACAAGGATGACCTTACATTATTTCATTTTAAGTGAGGCAAGGAATGTTAACATCAAATTAAATGACAGGCTAGCCATGGTACCTGAAAAACCCGATGGACGTACCTATCGGTAAACAAAATTGTTCATGGGTAGACCACGGAGGTCAGTGAGTGTGGAGACTGATACCTTCCATGACGATGATAAATAACGCCAGTTGTCAGACGATTGACCATTCATAGACGCAGACCCTTTGCGGGCTGTGGCCTCAGGATGGTCGCCCGTCTCTGATGAGTCCCAGTAGGACGAAACAACGAAAGGATTGAGATGTTAACGGAAGAAGACAGGGCATACCGTTGTTAGCAGTGAGTCTAAGGACCCATAAACTGCCATTTCCCAATGACAAGGTTAGGGGACAGCGGGTAATAGACGAAGGGGTGCACAGCGTGCAAACCCCGGACGCTCAGCGCCGTGGAGGTCTACCAATGAACAATTTTGTTTACCGATAGGTACGTCCATCGGGTTTTTGAGGTAACCACGGCAGACCTGTCATTTAATTTGATGTTAACATTCCTTGCCTCACTTAAAATGAAATGTGAGGTCATCCTTGTTTCTGATTCTGGGTGCTTATCAGTGATCTGCCTTGGCAATGTGACACGGTCGATGTCCAGTTAGCACATGACAAACATGTTAGAAGAGTTTGCTATTGCTTAATTTTTTTTATTGTTTATTAAAATATACGCCTAATTATTTTTTGAAGCTGAACGAACTTTGGAGTTCCCTTTAATAGGCCATGAAGAGCAAGGTCACAGTTAATTATACAAGACATAATTTTTTAACAACATCGGTTAATTAATCCTGTCATAATTTTTATTAGAAAATTCTCCGAATTTATACCTATTCTAAAAAGTAAGGACCCTCTTAAGTATAGAAATTAATTAAATATATGGTTGCTTTGAAACGCTAAAATTAATATCATGTGACAGGTTTAATGGGTATAAAATAATCAGTTAAGGTTGAAATATGCTTTATACCGTCGCATAAATGAAATTCCTATATTCGTTAAAATTTAACAATACGTATTGCTACCTTAATTAAGTAATTATAGTATTGGAAGTTGCACATACTTAATTAATCACTAATGTCAAGCGACTTGCAGTGGCGGCTCGCGGTCTTAAAAAATGGTGAAGAGCTAGGTATAGTGGGGGTACTGAAACAAACATTGACTAAAAACCCGTGTAACAAAACGTCTCTCTTATCCTCATCTGCCCAACGACTGAATGGAGTTTCAGACAAATTACAAACTATATCATTAACTGGGTTCATTTTTAAAACACACAACTAAGTAGGTACGTACACTAGTGAATTAACTGAAAAATAACAACACAACTTTTTAATCACACAGTAAATCACTTAAAAACGATATCTATAACCGTAAGTTTCGCAAAGCCTCAAAATAAATACCTTAAGGTTGGGCGAACAAATGCTGAAGCAATGGTGCATACGACTAATATATTTTTAAATTGCCCTTCATTATAATGCAAATTGTTACATGCTGCTTGCGTGACTGACGTCACGTAACCATAGCAGTGGTGAATATCAAAGCCATGTTGGGGGTTGCGTCTTCACATGCTTTGAACTAACGGAGGCGGTCAGCTGGGGTGCGCCAAAATGCACGCATATTTATAATTATTGTCCATCGGAGTTAACTGTGGCCGTATCTCGACTCTTCAAACATCCGCTGCCGACGCACATCTTCGCAGGCAGCATAAAGTTTTGCGCCTCAACAATGACCTGGAAGAAATTTTGGCTTGGGGTGACAGTAACCAAGTCGAATTTAATGCTAAGAAAACCCAGGCAGCAGTCTTCTCCAAAAATGTTAACATTGCAGAACCGGATATAGTCATGGCAGGACACGCAATTCCCCTGGCATCATCTATTAATTTGCTGGGGGTCAATCTGGGAGGTAATATGTCTTGGCATGATCACGTTGCCGCAATTGCCAAGGCAGCTACACAGAAACTTGATGTACTTTTCCGTACCAAAAGGTTGTACACACCTCATCAACTTTTGACACTCTACAAAGCCCAGATTCGACCATCATTAGAATATTGCTCTCATGTCTGGAGCTCTGCACCCAAGCACACCCTTCGGCTACTGGATTCCATTCAAAGGAGAGCCGTTCGTCTGATCGGCGACCCCGAGCTGACCAAGACCCTCGATAGCCTGGAGCATCGAAGACAGGTTGGTGATTTGGCTCACTTTTACAGATATTTCCATGGCAGGTGTTCGCCAGTTCGACTGACATTGCCCACTTGATTGCACCTAGAGCAATGCAAAACAGAAATACACGGCGAACCACTGCCGCTCATCCATATGTTGTTCAGCTTAGTACTCCTCGAACTTCATTGTTCAAGAATTCTTTCATCTGGAGAACGTCATCTTTGTGGAATGATCTTCCTGAGGTCGTATTTCCCAATGAATACAATCTTCAACGTTTCAAGACCAACGTTAATCGCTTTTTTCGCACTCGCACCGCTCCCAGAGCGCCTTAAAGGATTTTTCCTACAGTGCAGGTGTTTTATCATAAAAAAAAAGCTCCAGTCGGATTAAATTAATATTATTAATTCGAACATAATTATTTTTTAAGGGATAAAATGGTAGCTGTATTGGTACATTATTATTTATTATTGTCGAAAAACTTTCCTCCTGGTGTTATTTTTTTTCTTTGGTGAAAAGCCCCTTCACCTACTTTACCTGACGAGCCGCCACTGGCGACTTGGTGTATGGACATCTACTGCTGTGGTCGAGAACTACATAGATGATGTCACAAATCATATAAAGGATATATCGAATAAAAGATTGACCATTAACAACTGCCCATCTGGGTTAAATCAACCTTTATCAAGTCCTCTAGCAGCCAACTGAGAAAGTTAAGAATAATTTCAGCAATTAACACTTTTTTTACAAAAAAAATCTAACTAAGTTTACTAAATACATATTATTTGCCATAGAAACGTAACTAATTCTCTCACTAGATAAATATTTTATGTAATTATTATCCTTTACAACGATACCTATTTCAAAGCCAACTAATTTTAATACGTGTTTTAGTTCATCAAGAATTTCCAAGCCAAGCAACAGAGCAGCATTTTCTCTGTGGCGTTCTGTTGTTTATTCAAACAGGTAAAATTTATGTTTAGACGAAAAAGGATACCGTTAAATTCGTTTCATGTGGTAAATACTTGCAACACAATAAAATTTGGGGATAACGCGATGTGGGAACGTTAACATTGTATATGTTGTGAATAAACAAAGGATGGAATACCGCAAGACAAAGTTTGCCACAGACAAAACTCAGTACACGTGTTATCAAGTAGATCACGTAACTTTGGGTAAGTATTAATTTCGTCGTTTGTTTTGCGGTTTTGTTTGTAATGATTAGGCTAGGTTATCTCGTATACAGGGTGATTCCTAAGTTGAGACTTTTTTTAGCTGTGTATAAAAGGCATTAAAATAAATAACATTTCCAAACACCTTTTTTCAAAAACCTTAAAAATAAGGTAATTACATTGATTTATTACACTATGGATCAAATACGGTTCTACCTAACTTGCCCGTTAAATAACATTAGGAAAACTTCTGGATGTAGGATGAGCCCGCAAGGGAAAGCGTTCTGCGTATAATCTTGAAGCAGCAACCGCACTTTGACGACACTCACCGTAAATTAGCACCATATCAACTAGTTCATTGCTTTCAAATTTTACCATTTTCACGTGTCACCAATTTAAAATTAATTTGCTTCAAGAAAGCACACCGCAGCGGATTGCCTAATAACTGACAACCTACCTGTAAATTGCATGACTAATCAAGCTTCCTTTTGTATTTCCTTATGATACCTAGGTTTTATGGTTCCTTCAGTTATTTTTCTTTAGGGTTCTTTATTGTACCTATATACAGGGTGTGTCAGTAAGGTGTCTGTCTTAGATAGCACCTAAACTATCAAATATAGGGAAAAAAGTGTAATACAAAAGTTAAAGGGTTTTTAAGGATACATAATATAAAAATATTTTCTAATCTACAGGGTGGTCCTAAAAAGTGGTACTGAATAATAAAAAAGAAAATTAAATGGGACACCCAGTATCATTTTCTAGAATATAATTCAATGGAATAAGGACTTTGCAGCCCTATTAAAATTTTTGAAATGAAATTCAACGTTGCCAAGTAACTAATTTTTTTCCGAAATTTTAGTAATTTTAAGGGCATCGTTAAAAAATCATAGCAACCTGTGGATTAACCCTAGGCAAATATAATTTACGTTATAAGTACTTTAAGGTACGATATATTGATCTATAATAATGTTTTTATTAAATATCTTATACAGAGCGTTCTTTACAAGTTGGACAACTCGATAGTTTTAAAAATGCTTTATTTCAATTTTTTTAAATGGGACCCCCAAATTTTTTTAGGCAAAAGAATTTATCTTTCGAAAACCTTACTTTTTTGTTAAACATGTCATATATCTAAATATCATAGTTTTTAAAATATTTTAGGATTTGTCTTAAATCAGGGTAAAAAAAGGAAAGTTTTAATTAAACTATTTAGTCAAGATTGTTTTGGAACAAGAAATAAATAATTTTCTTTGTCACAGCTGTCAAAGCAAAATTATTTCGCCAACATTTTATACTTTATTACTGTTTAAAGTTTAGTTTTCCGAACTAACTTTATCGAAATAGAATAATATGAGTAATGATAAAGTTCGTTCAGGAAACTAAAATTTAAACAGTTGGCAACGTTGCATTTCATTTCAAAAATTTTAATAGGGTTGCAAAGTCGTTATCCATTGAATCATATTCTAGAAAATTATACTGGGTGTCCCATTTAATTTTCTTTTTTATTATTCAGTACCACTTTTTAGGACCACCCTGTAGATTAGAAAATATTTTTAGATTATGTATCTTAAAAAACCCTTTAACTTTTGTATTACACTTTTTTCCCTATCTTTGATAGTTTAGGTGCTATCTAAGACAGACACCTTACCAGATTACCAATAATAAAAAATAGACGTAGCAAACTTTAAAATTACGTTCTAAACATTCAAAAAGTTACACTTAATTCCTAATCCTCGTAGAACAAAGCGCCTTATCAAAAAATGCTTAACGCCTAAATAACAGACCGGAACAAGCAACACGACAAAACCGCGACATCGCAAGCATTGCGGTTTTTCTAGTGTTTTGTTGGGGCTCTTAAGTAATACAAGTTTCCATTCGTTACAGGTAAGCTTGCAACAAAGCTTGTATAAGCAACTCAGTCTCAGTTTATAATAAGTTATTATGCGAATAAGAAGTAGAAGCCTGAATTGTAGGTTTAGTAAGTTTAGAAAAAACACAGAATGACTTGTGGAAATTTGTCTCGAAGAAATGGTTTAAATTTCTTTTGTTTTAATTTAGTTGTTTGCAATCTGCCACCTTCAACATGAAATATTTTTAGTGATATATACTAATCACTCCTAACATAGGAAAAATGTGCAAGGATTAAGGTCTTTCGCATTCCAAATAATTTTTAAAAAGTTTTAAAACTGGCTTTTTTGCACTTTTATTGAAATGGCCGTTTTCTGATGAGCTTGTCAGATTCTTTAATTTAACATTTCCTTTCTTATCAACTCCCTCAAGCGAAATTGTAAAGTTTAATTAATTTTAACTGAAGTTAATAAGTATAAAACAAATAATGAAATGTTGAAGGAAGCCATTCCTGTTTTATTTCGGCATTTAATCCCATTGGTCATTATGACTTTGACGAGATTTTTTGTAATTAAGGAAAACGATGCTTCTTGTAATAGTATATTACATAACAAGTGATGAAAGTGATACTTTTCAAACGAGGAGATGTTTAGCACGAGGCGTCAGCCGAGTGCGGAAATTCTCTGAGTTTTAGAATAATCAATTTCACACCATTAATGTACACTATTTTTCCTACGACCACAAAGAATTATTAAAAAAGCCTAAACTAATCTTGGATTGACTTCTAGATTAACCAAAGTTAAAAATTTTAAATTTAATCAAGGAAAGATGTATTAAACATAAATTTAAAAAATCCATCCAACAAGGAAGATTTCAATTCAAAATAATTCTATAAATTATTTAATGTTTTTATAAAAAAAGTCAATAACTCCTGATGGAATTTGAACCTGTGACCTTGCGATCTGTAGGCCAGAGCTCTATTCTCTACGCTATGGCTATCTATAAACATTAGTTGTTTAATACATCAAGATATTTTCTTCAGCCCGATTTGTTCTTACTGATAGTAGATTTTCCAATATATTATTAACATTTTTTATAATTTCAGATGGCGTATTTTCACACTTTAATTCTAAATCACTCGACAAATACATGAAAAATAAGTTAAACACTTTACAATTACTGCTTTCTAAAATTTATTCTTTTTAATAAATAGGAGTGGTCTGTCAAATTGGCACCATATGTTTAAATTAAATAGTGTGCCTTGTATTTCCACTCTAGAGTTGAAATATTTTTTTTTTCAACACGAGCCGAATTAATATCACCGGCGTTTTCGAGCCAAGTTACCCGTGCTTTTTTTCTCATTTTCATAGGTGATCGTAGGAAAAGTAAATTTACACATTGCAATGATAAGAAGAGAAGAAGCTGAAATTTCCCGTTCACAAATTTGAATGATTATTGAATTAGTTGATATATTCTTATTTAAGTTTCTTGCAGTTATCGAGTTCTTGTAGGTATCAATTAGAATTAAGAGTGCCTGTTAAAAATGTCAGTCTAATTAAAAAATCTTTGATTACGCCCAAACGCCTCAAACTTCAATTTTTTGAGCATGCAGAGGCTATCCTATAAACAAAATTTGGAATATTTTGAATATTGTTGTGTAATTTAAAAAATACAAAAAAAATGTATGTTGTTTTCAGATTTTACCCTAGTTCTTTTTTTTCTTGCTGCAAAGCGTATTTACAAACGTGTACCGAAATTTGTTTTCGTCATCCTCTCGGCGTGAGGATTTAATTCTCATATTTGGCTTCTAATCACGTCTGCGATAATAAACACAAATTGTATTTAAATAAATAAATAAATAAATAAAAATGCCTTTATATTACGTAAAAAAGAATAACACAATGAAAGTTGAAAGGGTGGCGGTATTCAACTACGTTGCTCATACAACCACCCAACTAATAAATAATATTATATACTAAAAATACTAAAAATAATTACATTAAAACGCTAGAGTATACATAGTGGTTTTAAGCTATTAGGGGATTTCTCTTATGTTTAATAAATAGTTTTAAGAGTCTGTTAAAAGACTCAAGGGTGGGGGCTCCCTTGACATTAGCAGGTAACGAGTTATATAATTTGCTCGCATTGTAGGTAAATGAACGTTGGAAGAGGGCAGTGCGGTGTTTGGGGATATTAAACAGATGCATGTGACGAGTCTGACGATCGTGTACATCGGCACCCGTCGTCAGCCTCTCGAATAGGTAAAGTGGCTCGTGCGTCTGGAGTACCTTATAAATGCATTTGCATAATTGAATTTTAAATCTTTCGTCACAATTAAACCAACCGGACATCTGGAGGTATTGAGAAATGTGATCAAATTTGCGGAGATTATACGAAAATCTAAGGCATGAGTTTTGAATTTTTTGTAAGCTGTACTTATCCTTCTGAGTCAAGCAAGGCCAGAATACTATGTTGCAATAAGCAGAGTGTGATAGAATCAAGGAATCAGTCAGTCTTAACTTAATATTCAGATCGAGAATGTCTTTATGAACATATAGGAGTTTTAATTTGAAAATTGACTTCTGAATAATTGAAGATACATGATTACCAAAACGCAGTTCATTATCCAGGAAAACGCCTAGATTTTTACAGACTACTTTAGGCTCCAACAGAGTTTCACCAAGTTTAATATTGAGGTCATTTAAATTTTTCCCTCTGTCAAAGACCACCAACTGCGTTTTGCTAGCGTTTAAAATAAGACCATGAGCATTTGAGAGTTCAGAGATAGTTTTAAGGTCATCATTAATTCTTCCTACAGCTATGTCCATTTCAGTAGAATTAAAACAAAAGATAAGCTGAGTATCATCAGCATATTGATGGTTGCTACAGTACTTTAGGTACCTGGAAAAATCAGCTGTATAAATTGAGAATATTAACGGTCCCAAGATACTTCCCTGTGCCACACCCCTAGACACTCCCAAGGACGTAGAACAAGTTCCTCTAAATATTGTTTTTTGCTGTCGGTCAGTAAAATAGTTTTTAAAAAATGTAAGCACACCGTCTCCAAGACCAAAATATTTGAGTTTAGCATTTAAAGTGTCATGGTTTAACGTGTCGAACGCTTTACTATAATCCAAGAGCACCAGAACGGAGCTTTTATTGCTATCGTAAGCCCTACATAAATCATCCGTGACAGAAAGTAGGGCCGTTGTTGTACTATGTCCCTTACGAAATCCAGATTGGGTAACTGGTAGGATATTATTTAATTTAAGAAAATGGTTTAGTTGATCAGCTACCACCTTTTCCAGAACCTTAGATAAAGTAGGCAGTATACTTATTGGTCTGAAATGAGAGTAATCTGTAGGGTTGGCGATCTTTGCAATGGGCAGAATGCTAGCGGCTTTCCATATTTGAGGATATTCATGGGAGGTTAAACATTTATTTATAATAAAAGTTAAATGAGGCAGCAGATGCGGCACAGCAAAGAGTAACATTTTAATATTAATACCGTCGACTCCCGTTGCTCCACTCTTAATATTATGCAAAATAGTATTAACGGTATCCTCCGTGACTTCCTGAAACTCAAAGCTTGGCACTTCGGGTTGTAACATTGTTTTATTTAAGTAATTTTGGTTTATAAAATCGGTGGGGTCATGAGCAGAGACCGGGATACTGCGGGATGCATTTCATATGCAGATGCGAAATTGGGTCAATCGCTTCACATATAAAGCATTTCCTTGCTACTCGACGCTATTCTACGTTGTGTAGCTAAATAAAATGAAACTCGTTGACAAAATTACCGCGAAACCATATAATTTGCCACATATTTGCTTCGATTTGAAGAATTTTTTATTGCATTTTAGATCGGTTTCTTGACCTATATACGGAAGCGTAAATGAGAGTGCAGTCATGCGTTTAGTTTGTGCGTGGCCTTATTCTAAGATAACATTTACTTAACAAAGGTTTCCATATATTTTTTATATTCAATGAGGACTTACAAAAACCACCTGGGTTCTGGTGTATGATGGCAGTGCAGCTTTCTTTTACCTTTCTTTAGTTTGCTTTTTTTTTGCAGAATTGGCTTCTGTCCAAATGATATGATATTTCAAGTGCCTTTAGTGTCTCAACCAATATAAGATTCGCCACATTCACAGGGGATCTGGTAGACACAGTTTTTCCTGTCTTTTTGAAATCCACTATTTGAAGGAACTCATTAATTGTGTTTTCATTTAATCAAAAGTGTCGCAAATTCCGGCATGACGCCGACGCCGACGACAACCCTCAAACATATTCCCAAGAAAGAAGCTATACAGGGTGTTCCTTAATGATGTGCTAATATTTTAAGGTGTGATTTCTCAAGTCATTTTATGAAGAAAAGTTCATATAAACATATGTCCTAAAGGGCTTAAATTTTTTGCTACAGGGTGTTGAATTTTATTTTTTTAATGCGTTTTTTGTAATATGTCCGAAAGTACTTTAGATAATATTTTCAATTTTGGCATGTACTAATAGGACATAAAATCATATCTTTTAGTAATAAAAGTTATTTTTTTGTCCCACCAGTGGGGTCCGTGCAAACATGTCCTTTAATATTTTTTAGAAAAAAAGTGGTACGCCACTGATATTTTTCCATGTGGATATTATTTCTAAATAGCCTGGTTAATTCTGCCTAAAAATGGTCTCGCGTTTTTCTCCTTAGGCACACTGTTAAATTAGCTCTACTATTTATTATTAACATTGATAATGCAAAATTTTGTATTATAAAAATTGTTGGAAATGACCACAATTGAATCATAGTTTCAGAAAAAACATAGCTCAAATATGTTGCAATAAAATCATCCAATAGTTTATACTTTTAATTATTTCAAAAAATATACGCGATACTAAAAATAATCGGCAATGCCCCATTTCTAAACGGCGAGTAGCCGCTGATATAAAGCCTCTTTCCTGCAATTTGGGGCTCTAATATGCTTCGTGATTCATTAAGAAAGTATTGTCGATGCTCCCCAAATTGCTTATAAAAAGGGAAAGTGCGCCTTTATAGCTTCTTATCTGTGTAATTTACGGCTTGGCGACGCCGTGACAGAATAACTTAATTTGTTATTCTAAGATTGTGTGTTGTGACGAAAGAAAAGAGACAAGAGGTGGCCAAAGAGAGTATAAGGAGAAGCAGTATCAAATTATATTGCTATAATGTGTTAAGATAACATTTTTGAGCAATAACAGAATTTTGTTGGGTGTTATTCAAACATAATTTTGATGTGTATGATGTACCGTTGTTAATATTATTCACAATATCGCAATGAATGGAACACATTTTCTTTTAAAAAAAATATTGTGAATGGTATTTTTAAATTTTCGTAGCTTGAACTGTGCAAAAAAAATAGGTTTTGTAATCCGTAATAGTACATTGTATACATAGTAGGAAAAGCTGAACCTTCCCGAACGACCGTAAAGATTGTATGTCGAGGCGCAAGCCGAGACTGACAATACGGAGTCGGGGAATGTAACTTTTTCTACGAGGTATACATACTGTTTTTCCGTAAATCGAAAATTATTAAAATCAACTTGTTAAAATTATGAAATAAGTATTATTAACTTTGTTCACAAATAAAGAATGCCATTAAATATTTGTGTTGTAACTATGAAAACACAGTAATATTGAGTCCAAGAATGTGGCTTTTTCTACGATGGATACATACTGCTTTTTCGTAAATCAAAAACTATTAAAAGGACATAACTTATTACAATCAACTTGTTAAAATTTTGAAATAAAGATTATTAACTTTGTTCACTAATAAAGGATGCTATTAAATATTTGTGTTTTAACTATGGAAACACAGTAATATTGAATTGTCAAGCTTAACACATTTTAGTTTACAAGTAGCCGTACAGAAATAATATTTTCTTACAGTACAATAATAAATATTTCCTAACAGTTACGTTGCCCAGCAACGACTAAGTGTAAGGAAATATTGACTTTTTCTTTCAGGAATGTTATCAAAAATGTTAATATTTTCGATCGATTTTCGGAAAAACATATTATTATACAGGGTGTCAAAAAATCTGACTAATTTCATAAATTAACCAATAGACCAATGTAAACAGGAAATACTACTTTATTAGATTTTCCACATGTTTAGCACGGCTAGCTAGGTAACAGCCAAGCCTGTGCCTAAATTATCGTACGATATTGTCAAAAGAATTTCATCAAATTTCACGTAATTCATTTCTAATACAAAACGTTAAATCTTTAAAAATAACCAGTTTATTTTTTGGAGATTTAATTATTTTAAATCACCTTACAAATAAAAGTCCAAAGAGGTGAGGTCTGGGAACCTGTCAGGTCATTTGATCTCGCCTCTTGTCCCTATCCACTGATAAGGAAAGCATAGTTCCCCTGACGTCACCCTTTTATCCAATCATCATTATTCATTGTTTCTGATGAATGTTCACTTGCCCCATTTCTTTTTACAGTATTACAGTTAATCGGAGTTTGGTAGTTTTAAAGACCATCTTGGGTAACATAGAAAACATAATATTAAGAATAATCACCCGAAACATGTTTTACTAAATGTTTGGGTAAGTTTGTCTCTTTGTCTGCAGCAGCAAAACGGTGTCAGGGAAAGCTTATTTCATTCTGGGACTCCTGAGGTGAACTTTGTTCTGTAACATTTAAAACCGTCACTCGGAAACGGGCTTACCGTTCCTACCAGAAGGGTAATAAATTATAATTATATCATTTATTACAGTTTATAATACGATAAAAGTACAGTTTTGTCCATAAATAGTTTCAGAAAAGTTTTATAAAGTTAAGAAAGTTGCCAATTTTACGTCACTGCAGAATAACATACGATATTTTAATGGTAGTTTGTACGACAAGAGTGAATATGATGTCCATATCGCACGAGGAAGCAAATTAAACACGACGCCGTAGGCGGAGTTCTCAATCTTCAAAACACAATTTGGACAATATACTTGAATTGTACTGACTGAACTTCATACTAAATTTTCCTTTTAAATTATTTAAATCAGGCATTATAAATGTTATAATTTCGTCTGTTTTATCTGGTTTTATGTACCGACTTAACTTCATTTTCCATTATTTAAAGAAGATTCTCAAGTTATTTTTCTATATTTGTTGCCTATAATAAAAGTTTAAAGGTCGATTGAGGTTAGATCTCCGTTCAAAATATATCAGAAAAAATTGCGATGGACAAATATTTTAATTGCAAAATCCAACCAAGGCAAGTACAAAACGTTTATTTTGTAGAATCTTTTATACATTTTATGGATTATATCTTGTAGTAATTATCTAAAAATTAGTGTAACACGGGAGATTTTTAAAAAGATTAAGGGCACATACAAATTTTTAGTTCGGTCAGAAAAATTTAAATAGTACATTATATGTAGGAAATAATATTTCCTGGCAGTACAATATTAAATATTTCCTAACAGTTATTTTCCGTTGCCTGGCAACGACTGAGTGTAAGGAAATGTTGATTTTTTCTTTCAGAAATGTTATCAAAAATGTCAATATTTCCGATCGATTTTCGGAAAAATATATTTTGGTTTTATATCTTCAACTTTCGCAACATTTCGTGCACTCTTTGGAAAAAATTAGTGTATGAAATAAAGGTTCTGATTCAAATAAAACAAATTATAAATTTGATGTGACAGATTTTCATCTTTCTCTGTCAAGTGTAAACAACTTATAAAATTTTCTTTGTAATTGACCACTGTGATTGGTCAGTTTCATATCCTAACTAGGATGGATATGGAATCATATCCGTTTATTTGACCGAAGTAGCTCACTTTTACCGTCTTTTAGTATAAAGGAAACAGCAAATTTCCATGAGAGAGTGTAAAAAATAATTTAATTTATTTGGATTATCATACAACATGGCGTGCCACGTGACTTACATTCGTATTTAACCACTTTTTATTAACATTTTTGATTAGGTCTGCCTTTGAAAATACTAATACAAATTCTATTTACTCGAAAAGTTTCCTCAAAGCACTAAAGCAGATTTTATATTATATCTTGTTCTTGAAAAGCCATTTTAAAAATGTCACGGGCATTAGGTCTGCCATTTTATCTCAAGCAAAATACTCAAAGAAAATCAATATTGAAAAGCGAAGATAAGCCGGCTAATATTCGATGACAAAATACACAGACAGAAATGCATCCAGAAGTTTTGTCTTTACAGGGTAAGTTTCTTGGAATAGGATCAATTGGCTGAATAGATTAACTAACCGAATGTGATTGGTTGATATCGCTTATTAGCCAGAAGCGCTGTTTTAATATTTCCAAATTCAAAAATTGATATCACTAGGTAGTTATACTCAAGAATCTTTTTTTGAATTATTGTAAATAAATCTCTGTTAGAAGGTTGGAGATGTGTCTTGAATGATAGAAGAGTTTTGGACTTGCATTGTCTTTACATCACCACGTTTCAACTGGTAAGTATCTCCAGTCGTCTTCAGATTAATACTAAATAAGTAAAGTAACAACAGCCCTATTTATACTAGTTAGATGCACTGGAGCATATCTGAGATGGGTGCAGTCATGCGTTTAGTTCATGTTTGGTATTTTAAGTTTTCATCTATCTAAAAAAGGTTTCCAGATATTTCTTATATCTAGTGAAGGCTCACTAAAACATTCTGGTGTATGGTAGCAGATTCTTTGAACTTCCTCTTCCTCCAGTGTGGTTCTTTATATAGGATTTGAGCTTCTGTCTACTTGATGTGATGACTGTGTGTCCAGATATGGTGAGCTGCACCTGATTTTTCGGTTTCTCCTTTAAGCGTGTTGTTTCTGCGTTCCTTGATCCTAGTTTCAAGTTTCCTTGGAGTCTCACCAATGTAAGATCGGCTACATTCGCAGGGGATCTGGTAAACACAGTTCTTCCTGACTTTTTTTGACTTTAAAAATTATTCTCAATATTTTTTATAATACTAAAATTTAAAAAAAAGTTTAGGATTTTCATTGGCTTAGACATTTTTCTTCGTTTTTTTTTTGCATAAAAATAACTTTTTCTCAATATTGCGTTGGTATTTCATAGGTATGTAATTACGAAATGAGAAATTATTAAATTAATAATACAAATTTCTAGTATTTAGCTTATATGTGTTTTTTTAATCTCACAATTTCGTATTGGGAAATTAAATGTAGTTACCTTTAATCTAATAACAAATAGAAGCCATTATTGCTTTGTTAACTACCGCCTTTTCTTAGATCTATGGCAAGCAATACTAAGTAAATGGAAGCCATAATAGCCCGTTACGAACAGACGAAAAGAAAAATAAGTCATTGGTTATAAAAGAAGAGAGACAGAAAATCAAGCGATATAAGACCTTTGAATGGTGAATTAAAAGACTCTTTTGAATCTAAATAAAACATATCTTTGATAGTAATCTCTTTAAAATGCCACGTTGAAAGTAGACGTCATCTAAGTATACTGAGCTAAGTTTCAAATATTATCTTAAACAGTGTAGACCATTTAAAATAAAAGTGATATTGTATTATTACTGACCATGGCTAATAATGAATACAATCTATTTGAAAGCTGGTAACTTGATTAAAACTCGACGCACGGGCAATAATGGTAGCTGTCTATACCTGGTTAATAACACAGGTTGATACTTTTTTTTAGCTGTGTATAAAAGGCATTAAAATAAACAACATTTTCAAATACCTTTTTTCAAAAAACTTTAAGATAGGCGCGATACAGAAGTAAAAAATCCAAATGCGGGCCTGGTCATCAAAACGTAGCCTGCTATACTTTATGTTGTTTTTATCTTATTCGTCATGCAATTTACGAGTCGGGGGTCAGTTATTTATTTGGCAGTCGGCTGCGATGTGTTTTTCTGAAGCAAGTTAATTTTAAATTGGCGACACGTGAAAATGGTAAAATTTGAAAATAATGAACTAGTAGATATGGTGCCAATTTACGGCGAGTGTAGTCAAAGTGCGGCTGCTGCTTCGAGATTATACGCAGAAAGCTTTCCTTTGCGGGCTCATCCTACACCCAGAAGTTTTCTCAATGTTATTCAACGGGCAAGTTAGGCAGGACCGTATTTAATTCGTAGTGTAATAAATGAATGTAAGTACCTTATTTTTGAGTGTTTTGAAAAAGTTATTTGAAAATGTTGTTTATTTTGATGCCTTCTACATACAGCTAAAAAAGAAGAATCAACTAAGGAATCAGCCTGTTTACTATTAATACAACCTATATGCAATATATAATATAAACTAAAATTGCAACTGCAGAAAATATAATATTATAAATAACCATTGCTACTGTCCTATTATAAAGATCAAAGGCTTACAAATAAATGTCAGATAGAACTAGGATCTAGAAGATAAATCCAATTCTGTTGTATCTTTTGAATTCTCAACATGCCGCTAACGTATTCGCATGTATCTCAAATATCGCATTGCAGCAAACTTATTTTTCGGTTTAAGAGGCTGTCTTTATTGTGTGCAGGATTAAAAATATAACTTTAACAAGAGCCGCATGTTGCACTAAGATATATACCGGGTGTTGTATCGTTAGGTACTATTCCGGCTAGCAGGACGTCTGAAAAACGATACTATTCTGGATTAAAAAAGATTCATACCTATTTGCAAATCATATAGGGAGAGACACGCTTATTAATAATAATCTCTAGAGAGCGACTTTTGCAGGATTTAAAACGCAAAAACAATTTTTATGACGATATTTTAAAAGAATGTTTAAGTAAAGACCGCCGTGTTAAACTCATTTACAAATAATATCGTTTTATTCTTCTTCTGTCAGTGTGATTTCGACAAACTCAAAAACAGGACGTTTTGTGACAAAATTGAAATTTAGATGTCTGCTTCCTTTATAACCAAAGTGATATCTAATTACTATCAAATGATAATCAAAATTTTGATATTCTTGACTTAGATCATTTTTCCTTATTATTCGTGTCATATCCTTTATTTACATTCATCGCCATTTTTAAAGAATACAAAAGCTTCAACTGGAGCAACTTTATTGCTACAATTCCACGCGATTCTACTGCATAACTCTGCGTTTTCTGACAGCCCAGCATTGAAAATGAAATTGATATTTCCTGCTATTCTCTATATAAAATATGCTGATTTCTTATGTAAAACAACTCGCGCGGAGCCTTACCTTCTACATACAGTGTATGACATAACAAAGATAATTAATATTTTTTCCTCACTGCATTTTTACTTATTTAAAATATAAGTTTGTTGGAAGGCTCATATGAATGTCGTATGTAGGTTTCTAGTTTGCTATTCAAAAAGCTGTACCACTATTTCAAACCTATTTTTTAATATCTCAGTGGAAAAAAAGGTACAGCACTATTTCGTGTGTCTTTTCTACTAATCTGTTAGAAAATAGTTCTTTTGATTCAATATTTTGTTTACTTACGACTTGAATGTTTGGGGAGCTGCGAAATACACTTACCTGAAAAAAAAACAGAAATTAGTTTCACTATCTTTAATATCAAACCATAACAATAAAAGTGACCAGCTAATAATATGCAAGTTATTAATTTATTTATTTAATATTACCACATTGTACAGAGTTCCAATTATCGAATATATCGGATATAAAAAAAAATTTAACCTAACACAAAGCATTATCAAAAAGAAGAACAACATAGATTTAGTAAAAATAAGATTACAATTGTATGTCAATGACATATACAGGGTGATTCACGTTGAGTGGCCTATTAGAAGATCTCGGAAACGAGTAACCCTATCTTTTTAAAAATTTGATAGCAGGCATAATTGGTTTTGGGCTTTTAAAACATTATATTTTGACGTTTTTATTACTTCCGGTTATACCGGAAGTTAATGCCAACTTTGCTATATCAAATGAAATACCCTGTATATTTTAGCATTTTTGATTACCTTCTTAAAATCTAAATAACTTTTGTTATTTAATCCTTATAGGTGTAATAAAACGTAGAAAAACTATTTACATCAATGCCACACGACCTTCTCCCAAAATTTTTACAAAATTTCGTGAGCCTTTGGTCGTGCAGCCAGCCATTAAAGTATTATAAACTATTTTATTTGTATTAAACATGTATAATATATTTATTAAAAATTCCTAATGAGTTTTGTTTTTTACCCATAACATTGTATAAATTACCTGTATTTTCTGCTTGATATAATTTTGAATCCATATAGGTGTAATAAAACGTAGAAAAACTTTTTACATCAATGCCACACGACCTTCTCCCAAAATTTTTACAAAATTTCGTGAGCCTTTGGTCGTGCAGCCAGTTGGGTTTACTGGTTTTTTCTTACATTCTAATTTTTTCAATAAAATTGGGGGTTATTATCCATATTTTTAACATTAGTTTGATGCCAAACATCACATGTATTATAGGGGGTGTTAACGGGGTTGGTTTACGCTGCTTTCGAATCATTGTTTTTATATCCTTACTTCAGTTACTTATTTTTTTACACGCATTGGTATCTTATATTATTAGGGACGTTTAGGAATGTACATTAAAAACTTAAGAAATTTATTAAAAACTACCCTGTGGTCTATTTTTACCTACGGGGTTCCATATCAACCCTATTGTAGACATATAATTTTTCCAGGTACAAATATTTTTTTTTGGGCCTTAATGCCCATATTACTGAACAATAGTAGGGCTATTTGACCTAAAATACATGCGGTAATAAGAATATTTACATGAGATTTTTCTATTTATGCCTTTTTCATACGCGTTTCTCAAACACTACCTACAACTATTTTCGTTACAACGAGTCTTTTCTATATAATACACCTTGTTATTTATGCTAAAAATTGCAAATTCAATAAGCAGTTGACCTTCTATATACCTAAGTACCGTTGGAACGTTGCATTAACCGCAATTTACTTGAATGCTCGTAATTTTAGTTTAAAACATAAAACATTATCAATTTATTGAGTTCTAAATGGTACTTCAGTTAGAAATATAACCATTAAACTCCTGTTATTGACATTTTTACCTTTAATTTGATACCAAGAAGTATTAGTGCAGGGGTTGTACCTACCCTTATTTTTTTTTGTTAGCGTCTACTTATTGTACTGATCTAACCAACTGATGGATTACTGTATGACAAATTACCTACCCACCTCATTAATGTGGCCTAAACCTATGAGTCAAAAACATGTCGTGACACGTTTTTTAACAGTCCATTGATTGTTAATGTAATTAGTGCTATCCTTTTCTATCTTATATGACAATATTATATCGTTATAGATACAGATACTTCATAGAGGTTTTGTGTGTCTATAAATCATACTGTACATATAGGCATTGACAAACTTTAGGGTTTAATTATAGTTACAGCTAATTTTATTTTCTATTTATGTTTCCTCTACACTTTAACAAATATATTATTATTAATCTTACGTCCCTATAAAAACTACTTATCATGGTGCGTCATAATGCATGACTCTCGTAGGCGGGACAACCGTATACCTAGATAACCTTCAAGTTAAAAGCAGGTTTTTCTATGATAGCTCGCTAGTGTAGTGGTACGACATTAGAATTGTAATCCAGTGACCCGGGATCGAATCCACGCAGGTAAAACTTTTTTTAATCATTTAATTTCAATAAGGGCCCCACTTAGAAATTAATGGGGTACCGGTTCTTAGAGGTAGGGCTTTTAGCGGAGCCTCGACTTGTAGGCTTGGGTCCCCCAAATATGAATACCTAAGTAGGTGAGGTTCAGGTAACATGTAATAGATGGCGTATCACAGATGATTGATGACGTTTACCCAATGGCAACTAGTACCAATGATACTATTGCCCAAGTAGCTAACGCCCAAGTAGCTAACGCCCAAGTAGCTACGGCCCAAGTAGCTAACGCCTAAGTAGCTACGGCCCAAGTAGCTAACGCCTAAGTAGCTAATGCCTAAATAGCTATCGCCCAAGAGTATGAAGTTTGACAGATGACGCATGGCAGAGGCGCCTGCGCAGTAGCGGGCGCCCAAGTGCCGCAATATCGAATGCGCTGAAGTGCCGCAACCTCTACTATAATTTATTCCTATCTCTAACCGTTTTTGAGATATGAATTATAAAAGGATTTTTTTGTGTAAAAACGCTCCCGGAAGAAAGTTTAGTAACTCTGAAACTAAGGTAAACATTTAAAATTTTCTAAGCTTTCAAGTAATACATAGATCTTTAGTTTAAATTACTTAGGTTTCACGTTTTTTATACAGGAAGTTCTTAAAATTGTGTCAATGTTTCCATTTAAATAAATGTGAATACGTCAATTTTTGCAAATGGAACACCCTATTTTTTAGCTTACTAACGTGTATAGAATTAAATTTCCCATCTAAATGCCTAATATGTTACAATCCACATTTTTAGTGGTTTTTGAATTATGAGCAATTTAAATAAAAAATTTTAAAATTTCTGTTTATGTTAATGCGACATTATTTTTGAAAAGAAGGCATCGACTGGGACTTTCGTTTGGCTTTGAATGAGAAATAGCTAAGCAACGAACATAGGCCGTTAATAACAAATTGTAACAAAGCTCAAAGTCAAACGAAAATCCCAGTCGAAGCCTTCTTTTCAAAAATAATGTCGCATTAACACAAAAAGAAATTTTAAGATTTTTTATTTAAATTGCTCAGTAATTCCAAAACAACTAAAAATGTGGATTGTAACATATTAGGCATTTAGATAGGAAATTTAATTCTCTACACGTTAGTATGCTAAAAAATAGGGTGTTCCATTTGCAAAAATTGGCTTATGCACATTTATTTAAATGGAAACATTGGCATAATTTTAAGAACTCTCTGTATAAAAAACATAAAACTTAAGTAATTTAAACTAAAGATCTATGTATTAATTAAAAGCTTAGAAAATTTTAAATATTTACCTTTATTAGTTTCAGAGTTACTAAACTTTCTTTTCGGAGCGTTTTTACACAAAAAAAATCCTTTTATAATTCAGATCTCAAAAACGGTTAGAGATAGGTATAGATTATTATTAACAAAAGTTATTTAGATTTTAATAGGGCAATCAAAAATGCTAAAATATACAGGGTGTTCCATTTGAAATACCAAAGTTGGCATTAACTTCCGGTATAACCGGAAGTAATAAAAAAGTCAAAATATATGGTTTTAAAAGCTCAAACCCAATTATGCCTGCTGTTAACTATTTAGAAAGATAGGGTTACTCGTTCCCGAGATCTTTTAATAGGCCACTCAACGTGAATCACCCTATACTATACATATAATATATAAATAATTACAGAATCACGCGTTTAACAAAGGCCACAGTGCAGGTATGTATTGTAACTGGTTTTGAATTTTGTTGTACTTTTCAGATATTTGATGTAATGGAGAAAACTTAAATGTATTTGTCCTTGGAGTTGGTAGAGCAAAAGTCAAATAATTACGCGAGGTTGGCCTTGGCACCTGAAAGTGCAGGGATTGTAAAATGTTCCCAGCATTAATTTTCCCGAAAAGTACGTTATGCAGAAAGATAGTTTGAGATGTTGTTCGCCGTGTTTCAAGGCTTTCCATTGAAAATCTTGCTAAGAGACGATCGTGTGGGAACCCTATTTCAGGGTAGATTCCATCCAGCTTAAAACTGGTGTACTATAAAAAGCGTCTTTGAATTTTTTCCAGATTACTAATGTGGGTTTGATGAAAGGACACCAAATAACCGAGGAATACTCAAGGCGTGACCTAACAAAGCTATTAAATAACAACCTAAGTTGAAATTTTCAGCGTTTCTTATAATAAAGCCCAACATATATACTGAAATGACGTCTCAAAAGGTGTTTTCTCTAATTTTTTAATAAAATAAGCAAATATGCCTAAATCCTGATAGTTTAGCACAAAAATCCCCCGCTTGGATAAGAAAATCGGTCAAGACTTGCCACATTCAAAGCCTGTTCGCATAAGGTTATTTATTCATGTTCTTAATTATTGTGCTAACTCAATATTTAATAAGTCCTTTTTGGGATTATCAAACTTAATTAATTAAATGCAAATTAAAATTTTCCAGTTTAGAATTATTGTATATTATTAACTAGCTTCATACCAAAGCAAACGACGAAACTACAAATTTATTACAAAACGGCTGCAATTTCATTCGTGCACCCTGTTGCATAAATTTCGCTTTCCCCGACAGGTTAATGTTCAAGTAAAAATATTTATGGTTCTGTGCAAAGTGCAAAGCTGTTAAAATTATTGCAAAATAAAGAAGGAAATTTTATTTTATTTGAAAAAATTAATAAAGCATTTTTGTCAAGCACTCAAGAACTGCCAAATAAATGTTGTTAGATGTCCCTCATTCATTTTTTTTCCGAGGGTCACAACGTCCGGATGGTTGTTACAACCACTCTGTGATCCCAGTTCCTTGCACTAGTTTGTGTAGGTTAACTGGGGAGAGGGTAAGGATATTCTCTGGTTCCAGTTTTGGTTGCCCAAGTATTTGTTGCCTCTTCCAATCCAGTGACTCGCAATGGCAAACTATGTGCTGTACAGTTTCTCTGTTTTGTCCGCATAATCTTTAGTTTTGATGCGAGGCCGAATAACCGTGACTTGGTATTTGGTACTAATTTTTATTAGTTCTCGTGTTTACGTTACCAAAAGTAACTATTTTTAGTTAGGAAAACAAAAAAGATTTTTTTCTTAGTTATATTTACCAAAAAATGATGCCATCAGAACAAAGAAAATATCTTGTTTTCTTATTAGTTGGCAGAAATAAAATATTTTGTTTAGCTAAATTTTACTCTGTATATTATCCTATTTAAATGTTACATCAAGGTTCCTACAAACTTGTATTTATCAATTAAGCTTGTTGTAATAACACATTACATTATGAATTTGTAGTCCCTATCATTTTGTTAATTTTGATTACGATACATTCTTAGTTACCAGAACTAACTTTTCTTTTCAAGTAATATTATTCTTCATATTTATAACTAACGGCATCAACAGAGACTTGACGCCCTTGCCCGGTCGGTGACAGGTGACATATCATTCTAGCCAGGACTGTCAGGAGGTTATGTTTATGTTAGGGTGCTTTTGAAGTTCCGTGTCCATTTTTTCGTGTTTTTAAGACAATAATTGGCCATTTTCATGGCCGTGCCCGTGTGGAAAATTGATGTGACAATATTTGGTGTAATTTATTTGTGTTTATTGTCTTTCTTGTGTACGTTCTTATTGGCAGAAGGAAGTTAAATCATAAGTAAATAAACATTTTATTTTTGATTATTGCAGTTGTACCGAGAGTTGTACATTAGAAAGTTTAAATGAGATTTTTATAAAGCATGGCAAGGTGACCCTATGAGAAATAACTTAAAAATTTTTTTTTGTTTTGTTTTTGTTCTATGTTCCATTTCTATAAAAGAACGTCATATTAAAGACTTTTTAATCTGACCAAGTACAACAAATTTTATATAGCTGTATATTTTAAATAGAAAGTTCAAAATAAATGATTGTTTTGGCAATATTTGTATTATTAACAAAAACAATATTTCTTTGAACAAAATTTTCCATATTTACACATTAGTTGTGACAACTAATTTTAAAGGCGAGAATACCATATAAATTTAGTTTTCCGTATATAAAATTTCGTTGTGCCAACTAAAATTTGTAGGTTGGGTTGGTTAATATTATTAATTAGTTCAACAATTCAATGACAATTTTTTTTGGTTGTACAAACTAATTTTTGGGTTGAGTCCGATCACGAAAATAAATAGTTGTCAGAACTAAATTTTAGTAATCCATACCATGCTATTTTTAAGAGTGTTCTACTTGATGATTGAAATATTCCTTGACATAAACGCTTCTAATAGAAACTTATTGACCTGTCTGATTAAACTGTGGTAGAAGTGAACATATCCGATTGGTAATTAGAAGTAATTTCCAATGTGTGCGGCAACATTATGTCAACCGAATTACATTAGTGTATTGCTAATTTAGCTAATTACTACATGATTTAGTAAGAAGCAACTGGGTAAAATACTTAGTTCTTAACGCCAGCGATTACTATTATAAATATGGGGGTTTGTTGCCATTAAAAATAATCTATTTTTTTTTAATAACAATATTTATGTCAGAAGAGCAAAAAGTTGGATTTACTTGAAAAATTAGAGATAACCAAAGCTAAGTCCAGTCCAGTCCTTATCTGTGTTAATGAAGTTTTTAATTTTGAGCCCTATTTTATTTTCAATAACATAAACAAATGATTCGCTTTTATATCCATGACCTTTTGTTCTCCCGCCTTTTCCGGTGACATTTGGCATTTCTCTCTTTAGTTTTATTTTTCTTGGCACTAACAGACAAGGTTGGGCATTTACTTCGTGGGCTACTTTTGACCAATCTATGGAAGGTTGTTACTCCCCACTCAGTATAATTTATTTATGTTTTATTTACAGTTGGGTGAGGTGTTTATATTTTTTTAATTTTTAAATATTTCTTTGTTTGTGTAATTAGGTAAGATACTTTTATGTTTTTTTATATGCACATTTTGCAAACACAATAACGTTTGTAGGTCTGATGATGCTCATTTGTGAGCGAAACATGTAACCGTTATATTAAAGAATTTTTGAGACCGGGACTTTGTGGGATTTATTATTTATACTTAAATCAGGTCTCTTGGAGAAAATGGACAGCTTTTTCGAATTTTTCGAACAATATTTATGGTTTTTATTACACATATTTGGCAAGAGCAACAGACCAATACTTCTAAATTCCTCTCCGAAGTTCTATCACATTAAATTAGACCAAAAACATTGTTTTTTTATGTCCCGAATCCTGGCCATGTTTATAAATGGTTTTTTAAGTTTGGACTGGATATTTTTAAGAAAAAAAAATATTTCAAAATTTTTTACAATACAATGAACTTTAGTAATTATTTTTAGAGTTTTCATTGGTTAATATTTTGTTCGTAGAATTTTTTCCTGTATTAAAATAACTTTCCCACAACTATAGTCTATTTCAGAAAGGTGTAGAGTAATAAAATGGACAATTCCATCCAGTTCGGCTCAATTTCGGTGTCGGCCATAGGCGCAGGTAAATTTTGTGCATTAAATTATTTGTGACAACTAACCAAAGAAAAAAAAGAAGATAATTTGATAAAGAAGGAACTATTGGCTATAGCAAATTTACACAAACATCGTTTTATGAAATAAGCAGTGGAAGATATAGCTGAAAACATAGCGTAACTGTGCTGCGCACGCCGCCATATCATTGCGAACTAAATCCTATATAACTTATATGGGCGCAAGTGAAAGGATTTGCAGCAAGACACAACACGACATTCAAAACGAAAGAGGTTAAACTGATGTTTGATCAAGCCATTAAGGAAGTGACACCAGAGAACAGGCGAAAAGCAGTCCATCATGTCATTAAAGAAAAGGATAAAATGTGGGGTCTTGACCACCTGATCGATCGGATCGTCGCCCCGTTAATTATAACGTCAATAGGAGATGACAGTTCCTCAGATGACGAAAAATATTATGACTTTTTATAATTTAATTTCTGTATAATGTATTTTTGTTTATAATGTTTAATAAAAAATAAGTGTACCTAATACTATGTACATAATGCACGCTTTTGTCACACCATTTCCAGTGTTTGTGAATGGATAACAATAGGCAAAACCCATAAATTGACCCAAACCCGGGTGGTACTACCTACACTTAATGAAAGTAAAGAACTTTGCAATGAAATCAATGCCAAACTATGAAAATGGCTTAAATATTCGTTGGGTCACTCTGTAGTCCCTTTGCATACCTAATGAGCCTTTATTACTTTACACCCTTCTGAAATAGATTATAGAAATGTCCTTGTTCTAAATACTATATTTCCACTACATCTATTCTTATCAAATTCAACAACCACACCACAGCGAAGTAGATGAGTAATCCATCCCTAAGGGTACCAATCCATATCCGACAATATAATTAATTATGCATGCATGCCTTTTTTCAAAATTATAAGTTTAATTTCTTTGTTATAGTCGGAGTTATTTTTATGGAGTCGCCATTAACTGTTAACCTTTTATTAATTGACTTAATGACCGTGATTACGGGAAACGCCAGTTCGTTAATGTTTATTGCCTATAAATGGAAAATAAGCGTTTAGGACTACGATTTGCAAGTATAATATTGGAGTGTCTTGACGTAATCTTAAGAAAAAGGGTATTAACTGGATTTTTGGATTGTTTGGTAAATGTTTACCCCTGAAATCGTCAATAAAATGAGGTTCTTTTTCACAAAAAAAACTAAGCATGTTATTGAGGTTTTTCCATCGATGGAGAGGTGGTATCTATGTGGCTTTTATCGTATAGATCAAGAAAAATAGTATATTAAATAACAAGTGATGAAAGTGATACTTTTCAAACGAGGAATAATCACTTTCACACGAGTAATGTAGGTACACTATTTTTCCTACGACCACAAAGAATTAGTTTGATTTGTAAAAAAAATATTTTAACAATAGTATTGAAAAAATAAATATCAATACTAGTGTTGAAATTAGCATTCTTAGGATTATGATCCACTTATATTTGGGTTTATAGTTTATCTATAGGCTTTTCCTTTATTTGTAGTTTAGCTTTCTTATTTTTTCATATTTTATATATCATAGGAAGAACTAATCCTGGATTGACTTCTAGATTACCCAGAATGAAAAATTTTAAATTTAATCAAGGAAAGGTGCATTAAACATAAATTTAAAAAATCCACCCAACAATGAAGATTTCAATTCAAAATAATTCTATAAATTATTTAATGTTTTTATAAAAAAAAGTCAAATAATCCTGATGGGATTTGAACCTGTGACCTTGCGATCTGTAGGCTAGAGCTTTATTCTCTACGCTATCGGTACCAATAAGGCTTTGTCTTTTAATACATGATACTCTCTTCAGCGCGATTTGTTTTTTCTGGTAATAGATTTTCCAGTATATTATTAACATTTTTTATAATTTCATATGGCGTATTTTCCCACTCTAATTTTGAATCACTCGACAAATACATGAGAAATAAGTTAAACACTTAACAGTTACTGCTTTCCAAAAATTTCTTCTTTTTAATAAATAGGGGTTGTCTGTCAAATTGGCACCATATGTTTAAATTAAATAGTGTGCCTTGTATTTCAACACTAGTGTTGAAAAATTATTTTTAACACGAATGTGATATACGGCGCTTTCTAGCTAAATTAACCGTGCTTATTTTCTCATTTTCATAGGTGGTCGTAGAAAAAGGTATTTTCAGGCGGAAAAAAAATTTGAAGAAAAATATATAAATAAATGAATAGGTACCTTAAAAAAATTAATAAAGGTCATTATATTGTAAAAAATATTAAAAGTTATTTTTTTAATAAACTCTCTGAAAATCTTCAATATCTGTCCAAACTTAATGTTGGAAAAATCATTTAGAAACTATAACAATTCCGAAAAAAAAACAGCGTTATACGGTTTGTTTTTATTTTATTTATCCAAAAATTCCTCTATTTATATCGTGAAAATTGTAAATTGTAACCAAACCAGTAATAAATTACTTTCGAGCGACATTTCATGGTAGTCATTTAACTATTATAAACTTGTTAAATCTTCATGCTAATGCTGTTATTCATAACATAATACTTTGCCATTCTGCCAGGAGCTTATTAAACTCAGCTTAGAGCTAGTTTAAGATAAACTTATTGCATTAATATCAGTGGTGGATGGTGCGTTAGAAATATGGGAGTTCCGCCCATTGTTATAATTAATAATAATAAGAGAAAGCTTTACATGGCAAATACTCTACTCCACTTCAAAATCTACTTATAGATAGAGAAATGTTACTAAATTGGTTAGAAAAAAGGCAGCTACACTACTGAAACAGAAGGATTTATAATTTGTATCCAAGACCGTGTCACTCGAATTAAAAACTATAAAAAGGTCATCTTGAAAAGATACGTGGAAGATGTGTGCAGAAAATGCAATTGCCCCGGAGAAACGATAGAGCATATTACAACGGTTTGTGGTGCTATAGCATAAAAAGCTTATCTGAGAAGGCATAATCAGGTAGCAAAGACTATCCACAAAGTACTGGCTCATAATCTAGATCTAAAGGAAAACCTCCCACCATACTACCAATAATCACCCGAGCTAGTTCTTGAATCTCCTGTATAGCCCCTATAGTGGGACCGGCCAATAATAACGGATAGAACAGTAGACTACAATCGCCCGGATATTCTTCTTATCAAAAATAATACCAAGAAAGCTTTGATAATCGATAAAGGTTGCCCACTAATATACAACCTCTCTAAAATCGACTCGGAGCAGAGAACCAAGTACTCGAATTTGTCGATAGAGATCAAAAATGTATGGAAGCTTGAAAAATTAGACATTATTCCGATCATAATATCAGTGGAGGGAGCTATGACGAAAAATGTCCAGTTGAAGTTGGAAAAACTTGTCCTTTAAGGCTGTTTATACCAACAAATACAGAAAAACGTCATACTCACAACTTACCATATAGTACGGAAGTTTCTAAACAGTGCAGGTTAAGACGAATTTCTTTTCGGTACTGTAATACCAGCAACACCAATAAGAAGCTGTGAAAAAGAACACTGAAAAAATAATAATACTACTAATATATGGAAAATCAGGCTTACATTAAAAAAAAATTAGGTAATAAATATGTATTGGTATGTAAGTTTTTAAAAAGTTTAAGCTCGTCAATAATTATTTTTTTTGATAGCACGATTTTTTTTTTAACAACCAAAAATGTTTATAAATGTTTACTGTAAAGTTCATCCTTAGGGAACACCCTGTAGAAGTAGAATTTTATTGATGTAAAAAGGACTTTAAGAAATAAAAATTCGTGTTATTTTTTTATATTTTTTGGAAGTTGCGCAATACGGCCGCCACTGATACAGTAGTAGACGATGTCTGAAATATTTAAGTATCCTTAGTCTCTCCTTGATTATGTTATATTTTGTAATGGCTCTTAGCAAAATCATATTTTATTTTTATTTGCTTCTGTTTGTTGTTCGTCGAAGGAACTCAGGGGCGGATTCAGAGGGGGAAGGAGGGGCACTAGGTAATCCGTTAAAATGCCTGTCTTGTTTACTTTGAGCCCCTAAAAATAAATGGTAAAGGGCGGTTTGCCCCTTCCTGGGTTGTTTTCTCGATCCTTGGCTGAGACGTAAACATATTTTTGGAACGTTTTTTTTTTCTTCTTTTGTGCGGAGGCAGGTTTTCGGAACATAGAGGAACGATTTTATTTATAAGATGCTTGTGTGAGGAGGAAGGTTTATGGAATACCGTCACTTTTTACACGTACAAAATTAGCAATAAACAGCTATGCTACTTTTAGTAAGTAAAATATATAGTAATCCAGTATAACATTGATTTTTATTATAAATTTTTATTAAACTACTACTATTTTTTCTCTAAACCTTAATTAAATACCTTTTTTCGAAAAGTATTTACAAAAAACGACAGTTAAATAGGGATTATTATGAGGCTAATATAGAGAAAAATAATTAGGGTACCGATTTTAGGGCTACATCCTAATCTGTCACCGAGAGATGGAAAGTCTTGACAAATAAATGTCGTAATTTTTTAGTTACTTTGACTTTGCGAAATAGACGTGCCAAAAAAAGAAAAAAACTATAGTCTATTTCAGAAAGGTGTAGAGTAATAAAAGCGCATTAGGTATGCAAAGTGACAACAGAGTGACCCAACGAATATTTAAACCACGTCCATAATTTGGCATTGATATCATTGCAAAATTCTTTATTTTCATCAAGTGCAAGTAAAATCAACCGGGTTTAGGTCAATTTCTTTTTTGCCATTTTTTTATCCATTCACAAACACTGAAAATGGCGTGACAAAGGCGTGCATTATGTACATAGTAGATACACTTATTTTTAATTAAACAATATAGAGAAAATACGAAAAATACATTATACAGAAATTAAATTAAAAAAATCATAATATTTGAGTAACTGTCATCTCCTTCCTCTTGATCATATATTTAACGGGTCGACGGTCCGATCGATCAGGTGGTCAAGATCCCACATTTTCTCCTCTTCTTTAATGACATTATGGACTGCTTTTCGCCAGTTCTCTGGTGTCACTTCCTTAATGGCTTGATCAAACTGTAGATTAACGTCTTGCATTTTAAATGTCATGCTACAAATCCTTTCACTTGCACCCATATAAGTTCTAAAGGATTTAGTTTGCAATGATATGGCGGTGTGCGCAGCACATTTACACTATGTTTTCAACTATATCTTCCATGGCATATTTCATAAAATGTTTGTGTAAATTTGCTATAGCTAATAGTTCCTTCTTTATGAAATTATTTTTTTTCTTTGGTTCGTTATCATAAATAATTTAATGCACAAAATTTACCTGCGCCTATGGCCGACACCGAAGTTAATCCGAACTGGACGGAATTTCCCATTTTATTACACTTTTCTGAAATAAACTATAGTGAAAAGTATAGTAATAAAAGCTATCTCGATTGTTTGGTTTACCCAACCTAATTTATTCTACACATAAATATAAATCTGGACAACGTCCAAAAGTCTGTTTATATTTTTTCAATAACAAATACAATCAATATTACCACAACCTCCGATAATGGGCAAGTAATGCTATAATTCAAAAATTGTCTCAATAAACTTCAATAACGGGAACGTTTTCAGGACAAAACATTAAGCCAAATTCAAAAAGATTAAGCTTCTACCTACTCATTTTCAATATAATCGTAAAAAATGTTTTTCCCTGGCAATAAAGGGTTTATTTGTTGTTTGTGTCCTTCCTTCGGCAATTTTAAATGGCGCGCTAAAACCGGATGTCTTTCTGCTTTAAATTATCTAATAAATGGCGAAATAAGTCAATTATGTCGGGACTTTAAGGAATTGACTGCAGGGTATAATTTTGAACGTAAAGCGACTGTATTGAAAACAAATCTTAATTAAATTGTAGTTGTTAAAAATGTTAATCTAATTTCACGTAATACATGTTTAATACAAGATCTTAAATCATTAATATTTACCAGTGTATTATTATAAATCTTATTTATTAAATTACCCCATAAATAAAAATCCAACGGGTGAGGTCTGATGATCTGACAGGCCACTTAATTTCATCTCTTCTTCCTTTCTACTTATTTCGAAACAACAAACGTAAAGTTTCCATAAATAAAAATGGTCCCATGGCGTTATGACCTAAACATTCAATTTTTGCTTTGTGTGCGTGCGTGTTCTTCGACTATCTATCAAAGATCAACCATTAACGGCATGCCGATATCTAGTTATTCCTATTAACATACCATTAGGCATAAAAAAAGCTTGGTCAGAAAATATTTGGAATATTCCAAACTTTTTGGAGATCCTGTATTTACGTATTTACACTTTTCTTATTATTATTTTCCAATGCCACACTTATTTATTTAATAATGCTTTCACACACGAAGATTTTTATAACCAGCAACCCCAGGGAACTTTTCATTTATTTTTTTAAAATCTTTCTTTCCACCAAACCACCAATTTATAATTTACGGTTATGGTATAATAGTTACTGCAAGTAAATCTAAAAATGTCTTGCCCTGAAATTCTCTAATCGTTTGGAAAACTCAATCCGAAGTCTTAATGTCTTTAACTGGCTTGTAAGCTGTACTTACGGACTAAAATAAATGTAGGTCGCACTGCTACGGCCATTTAAAGTTTATTAGGAACTTTAAACGATTTTTCTGGTTTAAAAAAAAAACTACAAAAAATATTGGCTAAACAATTTACTAAAGTAAAATAGATATTTTGTATTTAGGCTTAAAAACAATTTTTTATAAAATAATGGTCATAATGAGTTGGGTTTACGTTTTTAAAAAGTACTATTTTCCTGTCAATGTGTTATATATAATATATAGTCTATTTCAGAGAGGTGTAGAGTAACAAAAGCTCATTAGGTATGCAAAGGGACTACAGAGTGACCCAACTTTAATCACTTTTATAATTTGCCATTGATTTCATTGCAAAATTATTTCTTTTCATCAAGTTCCGGTAGTACCACCCGGGTTTGGGTCGATTTACGCGTTTGGCCTATTGTTATCCATTCCCAAACACTGAAAATGGTGTGACAAAGGCGTGCATGATGTACATAGTATTAGGTACCCTTATATTTGATTAAACATTATAAAAAAATGCAAAATAAAACAATACATTATACAGAAATTAAACTATAAAAAATCATAATCTTCTTCGTCATCTCCTCTTGACGTTATAATAAAGGGATCGACTGTCCGATTGATCAGGCGGTCATACATTTTCTCCCCTTCTTTATTGACATGATGGACTGCTTTTCGCCAGTTCTTTCATTTTGAATGTCGTGGTGTCTTGCTACAAATCCTTTCACTTGCGCCCATATTAGTTCTATAGGATTTAGTTCGCAATGATATGGAGATGTACGCAACACAGTTACGCTATGTTTTTCAGCTATATCTTTAACGGCATATTTCATAAAACGATGTTTGTGTAAATTTGTTATAGCTAACAGTTCCTTACTTATCAAATTATTTTCTTTTTTTTAAGTTAGTTATCCTAAATAATTTAATGCACAAAATTTACCTGCGCCTATGGCCGACACCGAAATTGAGCCAAAATGGACGGAATTTCCTATTTTATTACTCTACACCTTTCTGAAATAGAATATAACAATATGTAGACAGATATTCTTAATTCAATTCATTAATGTTATGAGTAAACACTTTAGCCTCTTTTTTTGTATAGAGAAAAAACAAAATTTATTTTTATCTAAACGATAGAAGATAGAAAATAAAAGTCCAATTCTTTACCCACTGAACCGATAAAATCGTGAAAAATGTTAAATAATTTCAAAGGACAACCACATTTCTTACCGAATTAGGGGCTCAACCCCTCTTCACAAAAGCTGACAAGTTTTTATTAGGTAAATTGGAATATTTTTCTTGTGGGCTTGTACGTTTCTAGAAATAAACATTCTTTGGTTTTTCTCTTTAGTAATATAGACCAGAATGACGATGATAGTAGAATTTTGGCAACGTCTTTACTTGTTTTCAATCACAACGTTTCAACTGGTAAGTATCTCAACGCCTTCAGGTGAATACTGTAGTATCCGACTGGAAATACTTACCAGCTACGTTGTGATTTAAAATAAATAAAGACAATGCAAGTCCAAAATTCATCTACCAACTAACAAGCCAAATAGAGAGAAAAAACTGTGTCTACGGTATCCCCTGCGAATGTGACCGACCGTATATTGCGGCGTAATGATTACCCCCAGCCCTGTAAACATAAAAATATCTTGTCATCTTTTAGCATCTATAAGATTGACGACATTCTTACTCTGTTATTGGTTATTTTAAAGTTGTCAGACATTCTAATTTTCTTTTATATCCTACTTAAGGTTCCGGGAAAACATCATGGCAAATTTACACTTTGTTTTTATGTAACCTTGTAAAAACATAAAATTTGACGATTTTACTACAGTTGCAAAAAATAAAGATTTTTTGTTAAAATCGCGTGTTGATAATATGGGTTGTTCTCGACGACCTTAATAAAAATTTGTTTTACCATTATTTTACTGCAAATGTGTGTAAATGAGTGCTACAGTAACGGTACAAAAAAATTGTTTTATACTTTAATGAAATCTCCATGAACTAACAAAATAAATATTTTTAAGTCATTTTTCTATTCCTATATTAGTAAACATTGTTTTACGTTCAGTTCACTCTATAAGTAAATCCATTCTTACGCACAACTGTGCGACATAGTCTGTAATTTGTTGGAAATTTCATTCAGTCCTTGGACAGATGAGGATAAGAGAGACGTTTTGTTACACGGGTTTTTAGTCAATGTTTGTCTAAGTACCCACACTATACCTAGCTCTTCACCATTTTTTAAGACCGCGAGCCGTCACTGTTTTACGAGCTTAAACGTGCCTTAGAAACACAAAAAAGATATGTACTCTTTTTATTTCAGTTCAGACATTCTTTTGTGCTTTTAGGGTAGATTTAATAATTCGCCTGTCAAGTAAGGAATAAATAACTCGCTCTAATGCAAATGTCGGCGGTCGTGAAAAAATATTAAATGAGTGGCGCCTGGTTAATATAATACGTGCCACGTACGTTAAAGGGCTTTCAGCGTCTAAAAAATGCGGACTCCATAAGAGATGCATTTATTTGTGACGGTTTATATATTTATAAAAAAAAGTCTTTACGTTATATTGTTAATTTATAGGAGTAAAAGCTATATTTCAGGAAGACAATGTAAGTTATTGCCTAATGCGAGGCCGAGTCTTACACTCTTAAAAATGACTTGGTATTTGGTACTAATTTTTATTTGTTCTCGTGTTTACGTTTCAAAAAATAACTAATTTTAGTTAGGAAAACAAAAAAGATTTTTTCTTGGTTATATTTACCAAAAAATGATGCCATCAGAACAAAGAAAATATCTTGTTTTTAAATTAGTTGGCAGAAATAAAATATTTTGTTTAGCTGAATTTTACTCTGTATATATCCTATTTAAATGTTACATCAAGGTTTCTACAAACTTGTATTTATCAATTAAGCTTGTTGTAATAATACATTATAAATTTGTAGTCCCTATCATTTTGTTAATTTTGATTAATATAAGTTCTTAGTTACCAGAACTAACTTTTCTTTTCAAGTAATATTATTCTTCATATTTATAACTAACGGCATCAACAGAGACTTAACGCCCTTGCCCGGTGGGTGACATGTGACATCATTCTAGCCAGGACTGTCAGGAGGTTATGTTTATGTTAGGGTGCTTTTGAAGTTCCGTGTCCATTTTTTCGTGTTTTTAAGACAATAATTGGCCATTTTATATATTTTTGTTTAATTTAATTTTCTTATATTTGGTAACAGCATTTTACCATAAACAAATTTTTAGTTCAAAGATTGACATCCGATTTTTTTATCGTCCCTATACTAAATAAAAAAATGATAAATCTGGCTCGGATCAGGTCCGTTTGATCGAACTCTCTTGAAATCTTCTACATGAAAAAGGTGATATTTGAACATGTTTACACAAGCGAAAGCAGCACTAAATAAAATATTTCCTTCGGCTGTAACCATCTGCGAAAAGGGAAGAATAATTTATTTACCCCTTGACAGGAAAATTATAAAATCCATTTTCTGGCAAAAAATTCAGTCTTAGATAAAATAGCGCTTTATATATTTCGGATGTTGGTTGTAAATATTTCGAGAATATTGAAACGTCGGTGTGAATAGATGCGAATATATTTTTTAAATATGTTTTACTATAAAGATTTTTGAAAAAATCACGTTCTTTGATTGGCTATTGTAGTAACGTCCTCTAGCGGCCAACTGAGGTACTTGAAAATAATTTCCAGCAATTTCTCCTGATCACTTATGTCGGAAATGTTTTTTTCCGCGAGCTGTACGCTGAATGGTTCACAAGATACAGCCCTTTTTATTTGCACACCCGGTACATACTGAAATAGGCGAAATAGCTCTAAAATTGTATCATAAATATGCCAAAAATGTATGTAACAGTTGTGAGAAAGTATCTTATACTTTCATACGTACTATTGTCCTTGGTATAAAAGGGTGAGTCATACTACAAAAGTTGAAGAACGGCCTGTCATATCATAAAAAGTAATAGTCAAACTAAAAAACGGTAAGTCATACAACAAAAAGTAAAGTGCGACTTTAGAAACGGTAAGTCATACTCTTAACAGTAATGAAAAAATAATACAGGGTATATCTAAAAGGTAAGTATAAAACGCTAGTACCTAATGCTAAAATGTAAAGATTTAGCTTAATTTTTCTTATTTCATTACAGGATGATTTCTTTGAAATTCTTATTTCTTGGTTAATGTTTTCCAAAAAAAGGTATACCTAGTAGATGTGCTTTGAGTTTTTCTGATATATTTGAAATTTCGAGAGCGAAATTTAAACTTATAAAACGTCAATATACTACGAAATGTAACGTAACAAATAAAACACTACGAAATGTCCTTAAAGTTATAAAAGGTGCGCCATTCTACGAAAAGTCGTATATTACCCACTAGGCTTGTCATAAAGGAGATACTTGTTAAAGTTAAGGGACGGGATAAACTGACTATATTATAACATGCCTTACCCTAGCGGTTAATGAGGGGTGCTGAGCGGTTTCGTCCCTAGACCACACTTCTCTTTATTTGAAATAGATAATCGGACTTTGGGTTCTGTGCGGTTAGAAAGGAAGTTGACATTTTTGAAAGGGCAATTACAAGTTGTGCAAAATAAAACAGTCATGCTTCAGGGCAGTTTTTACGTTTTTAAATTTCTATTGTTGATACCAATGCTCTGCAGTACTGTCTCTTTTAATATGTCACGAGATGCCACTGTAATCCAGAATTATACACAGGCCACAGTTATAGACGTTTCTCAGCCACTCTACTGGCTAATTCTGGCGAAGAAATAACAAACATTAAACGTTTAGGAGGTCTGTTGCCGAAGGCTACCATCACACAAAAAAAAGACATGTCTAACAAAATTCTCAATTTCAATATTCCATTAAATTTGCGCGTCCACGTCTTTAAAAACTGCACAGTTTCCCAGCAGCATAAACAACAGCTCGATACCTCTTTTTTTGCAAGCATCCGCTCATCAGGATCAGTTAACTCCGATGGCTTCAACCTGTCTGGCATCCGCAATCAATTTGCATAGTGTATGCTTTAAACTAAGTTCCAATAAGAAAATAGTGACACAAAAAAAGACAAGTATATTATTTTTTTTTATGATATAACACCTGCACTGTAGGAAAAATCCTTTAAGGCACTCTGGGAGCGGTGCGAGTGCGAAAAAAGCGATTAACGTTGGTCTTGAAACGTTGAAGATTGTATTCATTGGGAAACACGACCTCAGGAAGATCATTCCACAAAGATGACGTTCTCCAGATGAAAGAATTCTTGAACAATGAAGTTCGAGGAGTACTAAGCTGAACAACATATGGATGAGCGGCAGTGGTTCGCCGTGTATTTCTGTTTTGCATTGCTCTAGGTGGAATCAAGTGGGCAATGTCAGTCGAACACCTGCTATGGAAATATCTGTAAAAGAGAGCCAAATCACCAACCTGTCTTCGATGCTCCAGGCTATCGAGAGTCTTGGTCAGCTCGTGGTCGCCGATCAGACGAACGGCTCTCCTTTGAATGGAATTCAGTAGCCGAAGGGTGTGCTTGGGTGCCGAGCTCCAGACATGAGAGCAATATTCTAATGATGGTCGAATCTGGGCTTTGTAGAGTGTCAAAAGTTGATGAGGTGTATACAACCTTTTGGTGCGGAAAAGTACACCAAGTTTCTGTGCAGCTGCCTTGGCAATTGCGGCAACGTGATCATGCCAAGACATATTACCTCCCAGATTGACCCCCAGCAAATTAATAGACGGTGCCAGGGGAATTGCGTGTCCTGCCATGACTATATCCGGTTCTGCAATGTTAACCTTTTTGGAGAAGACTGCTGCCTGGGTTTTCTTAGCATTAAATTCGATTTGGTTACTGTCACCCCAAGCCAAAATTTCTTCCAGGTCATTGTTGAGGCGCAATACTTCATGCTGCCTGCGAAGATGTGCGTCGGCAGCGGATGTTTGGGGAGTCAAGGTAAAAGATGAGACAAGTGTGCTGTCATCAGCAAAGCTATAAATTGGATTTTGGGTTTTCACTAAAAGGTCGTTAATATACAGTAAAAAGAGGGTAGGCGACAATATGGACCCTTGAGGAACACCGGCATTGATGGTGAAGGTGTCTGAGAGAAACCCGTCAATCGCCACTTGCAGAGAACGGTTCTTAAGGAAGCTGGTTAACCATAAACAAAATCCATTAGGCATACCGTAGGATCGCAATTTACTTAGAAGCCCATCGTGCCAAACACGATCAAAAGCCCTAGAGTACATTAAGTAGGCTAAAACAAAGATAGTAAATAGTAACCGCAGATAAACCTAAAATATGATAACACTTTACTGCCTCGAAACAGTAAAGGCTCCTTTACTGCTTTAGGGCTATGAACCGGTATTTTTAATAATTTTAAGGACTAGTTTATTGCCCTAGATTCATAACGAGATGTTTTACGACCAGCAATAAGGGCATCTTATATGCGATAAAAAATAAATGACATGATAGGCATTTCTATACAATCTTATCACCTTGATTTTGATCAAAATATTAATTTGCAATGTCAAATTTTGTCGTCCTTTTCCAACTGTCTCTCACCAAACAAATAAAAATGACTATAATCAATTAAAACTATTCGAAATTCGTTCTTTTCTTAAGAGTGAAGCTTAATGATGCATTCGTCATTTAATGTTTTTAATCAATATTTCTTATCCTTTTCGCTTTATTCAAAAAGTTGACAAATAACCGCCCTTGAGTAGCAAATACCTACAGTTTTGAACTAAAGAAATTTTGATTATTGAATTAATAAAAGCAAAAAACAATAATTTGTGACATTTGTACGTTTTTCTGCTTTTATTACTTTATAAATTTAAACTTGTTTAATTTTAAATTGTAGGTAATTATGTTTCAAATATGGGAATTTGGTCAGTTTTTGAATGAAAGGAAAAAATAACGAAATATTGATCAAAAAACGAAATGGCGAATGCGTCACTAGATATCACGGTAGAGCGCATTCGACCACGTTACCCATAATAAATGGAATATGTTTGCTTAATCGGAAGAGATAATAAATAAAATATGCTTCGTCATTAGTTATACAAACTTCGTTCAGGGCTATCATTTATCTGCGCTATGACAGCGCCATTTTAAAGTTCGTGTTAGAAGAAATAGGGATTGTCTGGAATAATATTTATGAAAGCGGTTTGAAATTTACCTATAGTATATTAGTCAAAATGTATTTAAATAAACTCTATTAAAATATCAAATTACTTTCAGCTTCTCAGTCTTGTTTGATTTGGAGTCACATAATACAGGGTCCTGCGCCTCACCTCCCGTCTTCTGTAGCTCACTTATTAATTAAGTTAGGATTATCACGTTTTGCAAGCTTTACCTGTATCCTACGGTGCATTTCAGGAAAATATTTATGTTTATGGGAGGTAATATGTCTTGGCATGATCACGTTGCCGCAATTGCCAAGGCAGCTGCACAGAAACTTGGTGTACTTTTCCGCACCAAAAGGTTGTACACACCTCATCAACTTTTGACACTCTACAAAGCCCAGATTCGACCATCATTAGAATATTGCTCTCATGTCTGGAGCTCGGCACCCAAGCACACCCTTCGGCTACTGGATTCCATTCACAGGAGAGCCGTTCGTCTGATCGTCGACCCCGAGCTGACCAAGACCCTCGATAGCCTGGAGCATCGAAGACAGGTTGGTGATTTGGCTCTCTTTTACAGATATTTCCATGGCAGGTGTTCGACTGACATTGCCCACTTGATTCCACCTAGAGCAATGCAAAACAGAAATACACGGCGAACCACTGCCGCTCATCCATATCTTGTTCAGCTTAGTACTCCTCGAACTTCATTGTTCAAGAATTATTTCATCTGGAGAACGTCATCTTTGTGGAATGATCTTCCTGAGGTCGTGTTTCCCAATGAATACAATCTTCAACGTTTCAAGACCAACGTTAATCGCTTTTTTCGCACTCGCACCGCTCCCAGAGCGCCTTAAAGGATTTTTCCTACAGTGCAGGTGTTTTATCATAAAAAAAAAAAAAAAAAATACAGGGTGTTCCAAAAAAATGTGACGTCATAAGGATATGTTTTTTTTAGATTACATGCCATAAATATTCTTACTTATTTGGATGCCTCTTATAGTTGCCAACATACCCCTAAAATTTTAATGAAATCGGTTTAGTATTATAGGCGAAAAAAAATAAAAACTAAAAAAAATCAGTTTTGCACCACTGGTTTTAAAAATTAATAAAAATTAAAAATAATGCCTCATTAATAAAATTCTACAAAGGTACCATCCACCGTGAATCACCTTGTATATTGTATTATTTTCTGATTTAGGACAAAATTCTACGCTTATTTTGTAAATGTTATATGTCTAAATACAATAGTTTTTGAGATATTGACGTTTAAAATATGCCATTTTCAGATTTTTACAGGCTGTAACATTGGAACGGTTCATTTTAAAGAAAAATGGTCTATATTTGTTTCTTATTCTCTATCTAAAAGTTACAACTTCCGGTTTAACATGTTAAACCGTAAAACCATTTTTTTGGTTTAACATGTTAAACCAGAAGTTAGTATTTTTGGATAGAGAATAAAAACTAAGAAAGGGAGGTGAAAATCAGTTTTCTCTAAGATAAACCGCTCCAATGTTACAGTTTGTCAAAGTCTGAAAATGCCATATTTTAAACGTTAATATCTCAGAAACTATTTAATTTAGACATAAAACATTTTATACAAAATAAGCGTAGAATTTAGTGGGAAATTAGAAAATAATACAATATACAGGGTGTTGCAAATTCGACATACGAGCATTGGAATCTCGGAAACCATTGGAGTTAGAGAAACGGTTAAATGGGGGCAAAGTTGTGCAATTCGGTGCTGATTATAATGCCGCTTTAAAAGTTTTCAAATTCCGAATACTTCCGATTTTATTCGAAAAAGGCCGAAATTTTGCTAAATCGTTTTTATTTTTTCCTGAGCTCATTTGACTAGCTATTTAAAAATAAATGACACGTTGTCATTGCCACTTTTTCTCCTCTACAAAATGACGTTACTAAACTAAAGATCAGTCGTTTCGTATCCGAGCGGCCATCACCAACTTTACTTTTTTAAATACGGACCTGCATTTTTTTAAACCGATTTTTAAATCCTCCTACCCTCAAAATGTAATGGCGATATTACTTTCTCATAATGATTAAACTTTTTTTAGGCTGATCCTTGCTTATTTTTTTAAATTCATATTTTTTACAATTCTTGTCAGTCCGGCACTGGCAACGAATTACAATATTAATTAAAAACTTTATTTCATTTAAAACTTTCATACATAAGTAATATAATTTATTTTATAAGAATTTTCTAATAATTCTAAATTTACTAATTATAAATCCTAATTTTCTAAAGGTTCAAAGAGATTACCGTTTTGCTCAATAAAAAAGATCGGTTTTTCTTCCAATTTTGGCGACAGCCCTTTCAACAGATCTTCTCCTTATCCTACCAAATACCACCTGTATGTAATTACCTAACATGAACTTTAGACAAACTTTTTCATGAAACTTATTTGTAAAGGTTTTAAATAAAATAAAGTTTTTAATTAATATTGTAATTCGGTGCCAGGACTGGACTGACAAGAATTGTAACAAATATGAATTTAAAAAAATAAGCAAGGACAATTCTTCATTATGAGAAAGTAATATCGCCATTACATTTTGAGGGTAGGAGGGTATAAAAATCGGTTAAAAAAAAATCCAGGTCCGTATTTAAAAAAGTAAAGTTGGTGATGGCCGCTCGGATACGAAACGACTGATCTTTAGTTTAGTAACGTCATTTTGTAGAGGAGAAAAAGTGGCAATGACAAAGTGTTATTTATTTTTAAATAGCTAGTCAAATGAGCTCAGAAAAAAATAAAAACGATTTTGCAAAATTTCGGTTTTTTTCGAATAAAATCGGAAGTATTCGGAATTTAAAAACTTTTACAGCGGCATTATAATCAGCACCGAATTGCACAACTTTGCCCCCATTTAACCGTTTCTCTTACTCCTATGGTTTCCGAGATTCCAATGCTGGTATGTCGAATTTATAACACCCTGTATAGGGTATTCCATATAAAAAGTTCTAAATTATTTTTGCCACGTTTTTTGGGCCACCCCGTATACTACAGTATAATTTGAAAATGTGCACCTCAGTGATCTCTACAACTTTTGTATTTCGAATATTTATCTAATTCTTAAGATAAAGGAGAAAATAAACTTTACTCTATCGTTGACTCACCCTGTACAGTATATCTTTTACGAACTTATCTAAAAAATCAGCCAGAAAAAAGTTGTAATAAAATTGTCGAAAGAAAATTTATTACATATACCACTTACTGAAAGTATACTTAGTAACCAATTTAGACAAAAAAAATTATAGTCAAAAAAGTTATATCATCGACAATCAATTACGTGATTAAATTGACTTTTCTTTAGTTCCTTGGATCCCATCTGTTCCCAAATTGGAAGTCTTCCAAAAACAGAATATACTTAAATGAATGAATTAACAATAAGGACGCCTGTTGAGTCGGTGACAAAGTTTATTTTTGATTTGAAAGAAGTTTTTAAGTCTGCGACTCTGATATGTGATCAAAAGGGACACCACCGTCATTAGATAAGAGCCTGGTTTGGTACACTGATGGATCAAAAAACGGCCGACGGAGTAGGCGCAGGTATATTTGGGGAAAGACCCAGAATGGAAATCAGCATTCCCCTAGGAAACTACCCCACAGAAAACCAAGCAAAAATACGTGCTATATAAGCATGTGTACAGAAAAATATCCAAAAGGGCTACCACGACCAAAAGATATACATTTTGTCAGACAGCCAAGCTGCCCTCAAGGTCCTGAACTCCAATCGACTTAAATCGAGGATCACACTGGAGTGCCTAAACGACCTGAAAGATCTGGCCGCAAGGAACAACAAGGTAGAACTCCTATGGGTTCCTGGCCACTCGGGGATAGCAGGCAACGAAAAGGCCGATGAACTGGCTAGAGCCGGATAATCTCAAAAACTCAGGGGCCCTGAACCCGCCCTTGGCATATCAAAACAGGCAACCAGAGTAACAGTAACAGGTGGGCATAACAACAACACCTATCCCGATGGAACAGGATACCTGGTCATACCCAAGCGAGGGCCACAATTGGGAAACCCTCCAAAAAGTTATCAACTGAAATGATGCCTCTAACGAGCACCCAGCTAAAACAAGTGGTCGGCCTACTAACAGGCCACTGCTTAAGAAAACACCTACGCCGAGTAGGAATTTATAATAGTCCCATTGAATGCAGGCTTTGCGGCGATGAAGACGAAACCGCCTCACATATCATATATAACTGCGAAGCACTGACCCGAGGAAGACTCAGAATCTTCGGAGATATCCAATGTGGGGATAACTCCCACATGACAAACTTGGTAGGAATTTGCTGGACCTTATAAAAGGAACAAACCTTTTCTAGCAAGATAGGGGAGCACAATAAGCCACTAGGCTGCAGTGTTTCATATTCAGCATCAAATATAATTATTTCCAACGAATAGATAATCCGGTTTCAGGTATCAGCCAGTGCAGGGATTTGACGGCCCGAAAAATCGATTAGCGTCCATAAGGTTAGAAATATTTTTAACTTCCACATCGATCGTTTAAGCTTTAAGATGACAATAATTAGCAACGTTTTTATTTTTAAATATAATAATTTACACATGCAATGTTTACAAAATAATTTTTTGTCAACAGAAATTTTATATTTTTACACAATTTATCATATTTTTTAACTGCGCAGCTCGAGCCCGGGCCCTTAAAAGAGACGTGGGCCCGGGAAAATTTGCCCCCTTACTGCCCCCCCCCCCCCCCTCTTGTCGGGCCTGGATTACTAGTGGAAGGTCCCCGGTTGCGTATAGCAGAGTTGTTTAGGGTATGGTCCCAATATCACCAACCGTAACCAGAGATATCCGCCACAAATGACAGTAATAAACCATAAAAATCCGGACGAAAAATAAGATGTTGGTTAGATCCACAATAAACATAACCTTTAAGTTTTCCCAATTCCTATTTCATTTCCCAAAGATCATTTCTAGTGCTTTCGTAAAAAAAATAAGAAATTATTATGGATGAAATGGGTTGCCCTGGCCACTAATTCTATAGTCCATTTCAGAAAAGTGTAGAGTAATAAAAGCTCATTAGGTAGGTAAAGGGACTACAGAGTGACCCAACGAATATTTAGGCCACTTTTATAATTTGACATTGATTTCATGGCAAAATTCTTTATTTTCATTCAAGTGCAAGTAGTACCACCTGGGTTTGGGTCAATTTATGGGTTTGGCTCGATGTTATCCATTTACAAACACCGAAAATAGTGTGACAAAGGCGTGAATTAGTATTAGGTCCACTTATTTTTTTAATAAACATTATAAAAAAAATACAAAATACAAAAAATACATTATACAGAAATTAAATTATAAAAAATCATAATATTATTCGTCATTTGAGGAACTCATCTCCAATTGACGTTATGATTAAAGGGTCGACGGTCCGATCGATCAGGTAGTCAAAATCCCACATTTTCTCTTCTTTAATGACATGATGGACTGCTTTTCGCCAGTTCTCTGATGGCTTGATCAAATAGTAGCTTAAAGACTTTCATTTTAAACGCCGTGCTGTGTATTGCTACAAATCCTTTCACTTGCGCCCATATAAGTTCTATAGAAATTAGTTCGCAATGACATGGCGGCGTGCGCAGCACAGTTAAACTATTATTATCAGCTAAATCTTCTACGGCATATTTCATAAAACGATGTTTAAGTAAATTTGCTGTAGCTAATAGCTTTTTTATCAAATTATCTTCTTTTTTATTTCTTTTGTTAGTTATCATAAATAATTTATTGCACAAAATTTACGTGCGCCTATGGCCGACACCGAAATTAAGCCGAACTGAACGGAATTTCCCATTTTATTACTCTACACCTTTCTGAAATAGATTATAGTACTAGATTCAATTTTTTTTTTTTTTTTATGATAAAACACCTGCACTATAGGAAAAATCCTTTAAGGCGCTCTGGGAGCGGTGCGTGTGCGAAGAAAGCGATTAACGTTGGTCTTGAAACGTTGAAGATTGTATTCATTGGGAAACACGACCTCAGGAAGATCATTCCACAAAGATGCCGTTCTCCAGATGAAAGAATTCTTGAACAATGAAGTTCGAGGAGTACTAAGCTGAACAACATATGGATGAGCGGCAGTGGTTCGCCGTGTATTTCTGTTTTGCATTGCTCTAGGTGGAATCAAGTGGGCAATGTCAGTCAAACACCTGCCATGGAAATATCTGTAAAAGAGAGCCAAATCACCAACCTGTCTTCGATGCTCCAGGCTATCGAGGGTCTTGGTCAGCTCGGGGTCGCCGATCAGACGAACGGCTCTCCTTTGAATGGAATCCAGTAGCCGAAGGGTGTGCTTGGGTGCAGAGCTCCAGACATGAGAGCAATATTCTAATGATGGTCGAATCTATGCTTTGTAGAGTGTCAAAAGTTGATGAGGTGTGTACAACCTTTTGGTGCGGAAAAGTACACCAAGTTTCTGTGCAGCTGCCTTGGCAATTGCGGCAACGTGATCATGCCAAGACATATTACCTCCCAGATTGACCCCCAGCAAATAATCTATATTATAGTCGCTTTTACCAGAACATTGTTAATAATTATAAAAGTTTACTTTCCCATAATTTAAATTACCAATTTCACAAGTAGATATGTCTCTAAAAGACTGAGAGTTATTCTACCATTGCCTAAACCCGAATTCACAAAATTAAATTTAAAGTTAGCATTAGCCGAATGACAAAGGCAAAAACAAAGGACAGGATAAACTTGGCTCCGAAATCAGCCTTTGTATTTGTAACGTCTTGAATATAAAGTAATTTTTCTGGTAATTTGGTTTATGAAGTTTAAAAAATTATAACTGAGAATACAATTAGCTTCCAGACAAGGTTTTTTTTTATAGAATAAGAATAAGTTTTAGCTGCCCATCGCAACAGTCTTCATAAATCAGAAATTATCTTAAATAAATTGGCAAATATCAGTTAATTCCATAACACCCTGTATTGCGGTCGTGACATGTTTTCAATTATTATTAACCTGGTTTGTTAAATATTCTATTTTTATATTCTTTCTGTACAATATTTTTTTTTAACCTAAAGATAACCTCTCATTAAGTAGGCTACTCACGTTCAGTCGGCCGGCCGGAATTTGCCGGAGAGATAATGGCCAGCCAGCCGATTCTGCTACACACACACACAGGTAAATGACGGGCCAAGGCCAGCCGGCGGATGTCGGTCCTTTATCGTGTAACATAATTAATAACAATTGCGCTGCGCTTTCTTCTTGTGACATGCTTGAATTGACGATAAAAAACTGTGCTTGTGTAGTGAAATGGAGGCCGCAATCGAATCCGGCCTAGAATCGCCGGCCATTATCGGTAAACAAAACTGAAGGTGTAGTGTGACTATCGATAACGGCCGGCCGACTAAACGCCAAACTCCTTACTAAGTATAATTTATCAGGCGCTTTCAGGACATGGCTGTTTTAGGAATTATTTATATGAAAGACGAAATGTCGATGCGGATACATGAACGTATTGCTCTGAAACTGACAAAGTCGAACACACGCTCTTTATCTGTTCTAGATGGTTGGAAGCTAGGAGAGGCAATGAAACAGAAACGGGAAGGGCATTCACAGAAGAAAATATGATGAGAAATCTTACTGAGCCTGAAAATGGATGAAATAGTGCCTAAAAAGTCATCAGGGAAATAGTGGAAACAAAGAAAATAGATAGCAGAATTTAAAAAAGATACGAATATAAAAGACAGCTACCCACACTGAAGCAATGCGAGAGCGGATACCTCTTAGGAAAAAAAAAGTATAATTTATCAGAATTGCCTCCTGGAGCAAAAGGCGTCATAGAGCAAGTAATAACACGCGCTAGATTTGTAAACAATAGACGCTGATATTGAGAGCACAAGGTGGTTTGTAGCTAACCACTTAGCGTAGGGGGAAAACTTTACCGATAACATAACAGCTATATTAGTTGAGAAAAGCCATTGAGCCGAGTTCAAAGTGGATTATTGTTCACTCGATAGAAAAAAAAAACTTGAGATAAAGTGTTCATTAAGTTTAAAATGTTGTCACGAAAGGCCTTAATTGTGGAGGTCAGATGGATAAAAAAGAGTCTATTTCAGAAAGATGTAGAGTAATAAAAGCTCATTAGGTATGCAAACGGACTACAGAATGACCCAACGAATATTTAAGCTACTTTCATAATTTGGCATTGATTTCATTGCAAAATTCTTTATTTTCATCAAGTGCAGGTAGTACCACCCTGGTTTAGGTCAATTTATGGGTTTTGCCTATTGTTATCCATTCACAAACACTGAAAATTATGTGATAAAGGCGTGTATTATGTACATAATAGTATTAAGTACACTTATCATTTATTAAACATAAAAAATACAAAATACAAAAATTACATTATACAGAAATTAAATTATAAAAAATCATAATATATATTTTTTCTTTATAATATTTTTTGTCATCTGAGGAACTGTCATCTCTTCTTGGCGTTATAATTAACGGGTCGACGGTCCAACCGATCAGGTGGTCAAGATCCCACATTTTCTTCTCTTCTTTAATGGACTGCTTTTGGCCAGTTCTCTGGTGTCACTTCCTTAATGGCTTGATCAACAGTAGCTTAACGTTTTTCATTTTAAATGTCTTGCTACAAATCCTTTCACTTGCACCCGTATAAGGTTTATAGGATTTAGTTCGCAATGATATGGCGGTGTGCGCAGCACAGTTACACTATTATTTTCAGCTATATCTTCCACGGCATATTTCATAAAACGATGTTTGTGTAAATTTGCTATAGCTAATAGTTCTTCTTTATCAAATTATCTTCTCTTTTTTTATTTGGTTGGTTATCATAAATAATTTAATGCACAAAATTTACCTACGCCTATGGCCGACACCGAAATTAAGCTGAGCTGGACGGAATTATCCATTTTATTATTTTACACCTTTCTGAAATAGACTATACTGTATTAGATTTTTAATTTACGGTTTTCTTTTAACGAAAATGAAATTTAAACTTAACCTTTGTTTAGTAGCATAAAATGCTGTATACAGAGTCTTATGGAATTGCCTCCGTCAATTCAAAAACCTAACCACCGAATGAAAACAATTGGCATAGATTACTTGCGGTGATCAACTCTTTAAAATATAATTGAATCGTTCATTTCAAAAACCACATAAGTCAAAAAAGTTAAATTTTCAGGAGAAGATAAAAACTGTTTAATACACAAAGTAATTTTATTAAAGAAAATAATTATTTTGTAAATAAAGTAGTCAGGTAACTAGATAATATGTATATAAAAAAAATGTTATAAAATGGGTACTTTTTCAAAAAAAAAATATATATTTCTATTGACTTATGTGGTTATTGCTCGGAATATTTTTTTTATCGCTATTTTTCTTAAAAAAAAAATAAAAAACAAATGCTACATGAAAAATATTTTTAATTACAATTCTCATAAAATATAAAGAAAAAGTAACATAAACCATACATTTTTTCGCCCTCTTCGCAACTTCAATCAGCTGACATTATATTTGAAAATCCGTGCAAAAACAACATAAGTCGACGGACTTATGTGGTTTTGGCAACGAAAGCGATTTCTAAGTATGTATATTTCTCTAACAGTTTATGTGACTTGTGTGATTTTTACGCAGAAAGTGTAGATACCCCTGAAAAGTTATTTCATGATAAAACACCATTTTTGACAAATGTTGACTTATGTGGTTTTTGAAATGAACGATTCAATTGTTGTTTTAATATCATTAGACTTCTAGTCTATGAAAACGAGCAATGAGGTCGATCCGGGTCAATCATTGATTTCAATCAAGGCACGTTTTCATTTAAAAGTTATCTTGTTTACAGCTGCCAAATTTTGTTTAGAACATACCAACATAATTGGGAAAGTTTACGCCCAACGTGTACAAAAAGGGTTGCGATACGAATAATACGTCCTAAATAAACTTAACTTTTAGAGTGTCTTTTAACGAAATTCTTTAACTTTCTACTGTTTTAAACTCCGAAAGTTCTTTATTATTTTGACTAAAGTCGGCTAATTCGAGGTCATGAATAATTTTTGGTTTCGTTATTTAACCGACAAGAACAATGGGTACGTCAAATTTGAGAAAAAACTAATTTATAATCAATAACTATATAATAGAATATTACAAAACAAGTAATAAAAGTGACTTTTTAAACGAGGAGTTTTAGAAATCACTTTCACACCAGTAATGTACCGGGTGGTCAATTAAGAATGACCGCCGGCCATATCTCAGAAACTAGTAATCGTACAGCATCCGGGTAAATTTTTTTATGACAAAAGAACCCAAGAAAAAAAGCTGGCAATTATTTTTAAGTTCTGAGTTTTGCCGCAAGAGGGCGTAATTGAAAAGTAAATATTAAAATTTTACATATATCCGAAAAGACCGAACAGACCCGAAAATTCCACATTAAGGTATATCTTTAATAACACTATTAATTAGCCTGCTCAATTCTGCATAAAAATGGTCTCTTGCGTTTTTCTCCTCAGGCACACCGTTCTTAATTAAAATAATTAAATTAAATTAGTTTCATTCATGCCTATTAAGTGAAGGTGGTCATTTCCACTAATTTTTATAAAACAAAATTTTGCATTATCAATGTTAATAATAATAGTAGAGCTAATTTAATTTAATTATTTTAATTAAGAACGGTGTGCCTGAGGAGAAAAACGCAACAGACCAATTTTATGCAAAATTGACCATAATAATCAGTAATTATATCCACATGGAAAAATATCAGTGGCGTACCACTTTTTTTCTAAAAAATATATAATCGCTTAGTTTTAAAAATTATTCTATTGGCGATAACGCTGAAACGAACGGAGATATCGAGCTGCGGTTTTAATATTTTTTCTAGCAAATTTCATCTACTTTTCGATTATGGTATTATAATTATACCGTATGATTTATTTTTTCGGAGTAAAAACAAAAAAATTGTTATTATTGCAAATTGCGCCCTCTAGCATTTTTTTGAGAACTATTATGGATAACTAAATACGATTGGTGTAAAAGCATACATTTCTCTTCCAAGCAGTCTGTAGTTTGCTAAAATCGGATAAGTCGTTTATAAGTTACAGCGATTTAACTGATTACACTTTCAACAGCTTCCCCCCCTCTTACTAAAGTTGGTACGCCAATGAGCATAAGACCAAAATGATGCATAATTGTCCAAGCTTTTTAATGGTGTTATCAAAGATATACCTTAATGTGGAATTTTCGGAGATATGTGAAATTTTAAAATTTACTTTTCAATTACGCCCTCTTGCGGCAAAATGCGGAACTTAAAAATTATTTCCAGCATTTTCTCTTGGGCACTTTTGTCATAAAAAAGTTTATTAGTTTCTGAGATTTGGCCGGCGGTCATAATCTGCGTCACCCTGCGTCTTAAATCAATGGGTTAAATCCTTACATTTATAGTCACTGCTTAAATTTTAAAAAGAAAATAAATAAAAGTTAAAACACATTAAAGAATTTTGGGTTATTATAAATTGCCAGTGCTATAATTTACATATTACCTTAACCTAACAAATTTTCTGTATACTATGGTACGTGCCAAATCTCCAAGTCCCTTTGATGATTTAACGCGCCAATTATTCTCAAAGCTTTAAATAAACATTTAATTGCAAATGACGCGTCTGGCTCAAATTTTGATAATAAAAAGAAAATTTCCCAAGGGCACTTTGCAACCAACGAAACGTACTTGAATTATTCACCTGTTTTTCAATTTGTATATTTGCGAAACCTCAATTTTGTTTCAAACCTTATCGAAAACGTTTTCTGTTGGGAATGTTATCCAAGACAATACATTTTCAATTGAATTTTAAGATTAAAATTACCAAGAACACACGAGGTAATTCAGGTAATAAAGCTTGATTGTCAGAATAGCGGCGCTACATTGAATTGACTTACGTTGGGTTGCACAATGGTTTTTAACAATTAGTTACTAACCAGAAAGATTGACTGTGACATAAATGACATTTACAAGCATTATGTACTCACAATCGAAGCTGCATAGTAACACTCTTAAAAAAACATGGTATGGATTACTAAATTTTGGCTCTGACAACTATTTATTTTCGTGAAATCGGTCTCAACCCAAAAATTAGTTTGTACAACCAAAAAAAATTGTCGTTATTGAATTGTTGAACTAATTAATAACATTAACCAACCCAACCTACAAATTTTAGTTGTCACAACGAAATTTTATATACGGATAACTAAATATTATATGGTACTCCCGCTTTTAAAATTAGTTGTCACAACTAATGTGTAAACATGGAAAATTGAAATTTTTTTTTTAAAGGAAATATTGTTTTTGTTAAGGATGCAATCTACAAATATTGCCAAGGCAATCATTTATTTGGGCCAAACTTGAAATTTTCATAGAGTAACAATTACGTATGTAGTCACAACATTGTGTTTATTATCTTTTTTCTGTACTTTCTAATTGTAAGAAAGAAGTTGAATCATAAATACCTAAGTAAAAATTTAATATTTTTGCCATTGCAGTTGCACATTAGAAAGTTTGAATGAACTGCTTATAACGCATGGCAAAATTAGCAAGTTGATTTGATAGAAATAACTTTAAAAAAAGTCTGTTTCATTTAAAAAAAAATGTCAATGTAATTTATACTTACTAACGAAAAATATTCCTTCCTATAATAATAGGTCCATATTTAAATAAAAAAAAGTCTTGGTATTACAACTCTATTAGGTATGCGTAAACTAATTGGAATAAATTATCAGAGATATTATGGTTTCTTTAAAAAAAATTATTTCCAATGTCCTTGTTCTCTCATGTTCTTTATAATACATACTTATGCAATACAAAACAGAAACAATAGATTTTTAACTTATTTTAATCAACCTTTTGGGTTGTGCAATTGCTTATAGATATGAATTGTATTTATTTAAATTTTCTTATCTGCAACTGCGATTATTGAAAAACAAAAAATATCCCCTGGACTTTCTATTTAAAATATACAGCTATATAAAATTTGTTGTATTTGATCAGAGTAAAAAGTTATCAATATGACGTTCTTTTATAGAAATGGAACATAGAACAAAAACAAAACAAAAAAAAATATTTTTAAGTTATTTCTCATCGGGTCACCTTGCCATGCTTTATAAAAATCTCATTTAAACTTTCTAATGTACAACTGCAATGATAAAAAATAAAATGTTTACTTACTTATGATTTGACATTCTTCTGCCAATAAGAACGTACACAAGAAAGACAATAAACACAAATAAATTACACCAAATATTGTCACATCCATTTTCCACACGGACACGGACATGAAAATGGCCAATTATTGCCTTAAAAACACGAAAAAATGGACACGGAACCGCAAAAGCACCCGAACATAAACATAACCTCCTGACAGTCCTGGCTAGAATGATGTCACATGTCACCCACCGGGCAAGGGCGTCAAGTCTCTGTTGATGCCGTTAGTTATAAATATGAAGAATAATATTACTTGAAAAGAAAAGTTAGTTCTGGTAACTAAGAATGTATCTTAATCAAAATTAACAAAATGATAGGGACTACAAATTCATAATGTGTTATTACAACAAGCTTAATTGATAAATACAAGTTTGTAGGAACCTTGATGTAACATTTAAATAAGATATTATATACAGAGTAAAATTCAGCTAAACAAAATATTTTATTTCTGCCAACTAATATGAAAACAAGATATTATCTTTGTTCTGATGGCATCATTTTTTGGTAAATATAACCAAGAAAAAAATATTTTTTGTTTTCCTTACTAAAATTAGTTATTTTTGGTAACGTAAACACGAGAACAAATAAAAATTAGTACCAAATACCAAGTCATTTTTAAGAGTGTAGTAAATTAAGAATTAAGGTAACTGGGCCAGTATGATTGTGAGAAAAATTATACAACCCGACATTAGTGGTATAAAAGGTGGTTCTAGGCAGGACCGTAACCATGAGGGGGGTTAGAACTACCGAATCCAGGGAGAAATGGCGGGGGCTAGGAAAAAAACAAATTTTTGGGACCACGCTCAAATTTGCATATTAGAATAAATTTGGTTGTTTGAATATTGTGTTTACTTTTTTCTTGATATACTGCCTGTGCCACGTCCAAAAGTGTTTTTTAAGATATGTTTTCATTGTAAACTTTTTTGTTAAAGATTCTAGATTTACAATTTGTGGTAGTTAATTTGTGTGTAACAAAAGAAACGTCAAAGCAAACGAGAACAAATACTTATTTTAAATCTTTAGCTTTGTATCAAGTCAAGAATATATCGTTTTAAAAATATAATAATACTTTGTCTGTTTGAAGTTTTGAGACAATGATGTTTATTGAATGATAGAGGAGTTTTGGACTTGCATTGCCTTTATTTGTTTTACATCACAACGTTTCAACTGGTAAGTATCTCCAGTCGTCTTCCGCACACGAACTGAACCTATGACTGCACCCATCTCAGTTATGCTCCAGTGCATCTAGCTAATATCAATAGAGCTGTATTAGTTTACTTATTTAGTATTCACCTGAAGACGACTGGAGATACTTACCAGTTGAAACGTTGTGATGTAAAACAAATAAGAAAATGCTAGTCCAAAACTCTTGTATCATAGTAACACTATGTTGTTTTGAATTGATTTAAAAAAAAATTTTAATCAGTATTACGTATTAGCAAGCAGAGACTTTGTGAACTAAAAAGTTAATAAACTGTCATTATATTTATTACACTGCTACAAAAAAACGTGGGGTGTTTCCCAGAAAAAGGCATAATGGGTTAGGTTAGAGTGGCAGACCTTTGGCTCTGACCAAACAGTCTCACGTAGTCCTATTAGGTCCGTTGTGATACCACACGTGTTCCATAAAACCCACCTTCATCAGATCTCTGATGATTAGTGCGGCGTATACTGCAGAAGGATTTTAACAACTCATTCAAACCGGCCACTTCTATTCGGAAACCCGCTCAGTCGACCAAGTTGTAAGTTGCTTAGTTCCTTCAGACTATTGAAAAACGGTTCTCCTAGGGCGGTGAACCTTCTTCTTGCGAGGTCAGGGCATTCACACAGAAAATGTTGAATACTTTCTTCCTCTTCCTTATCTCTGCAACTTCTGCAGAAGTCGTTAGTGGGTATTTGCATACGGTCGGCATGTCTACCGAAGAGGCATTCTTTCAACCGCGGTAATATTTTTTTTCACGTCTTTTCGACTGTGTCTCAATAATGGCTGGTAGGTTAGGTTAGGTTAGGTAAGAGTGGCAGACCCTTGGTTCTGACCAAACAGTCTCACGTAGTCCTAATTAGGTCCGTTGTGATACCACACGTGTTCCGTAGAACCCACCTTCATCAGATCTCTGATGGTTAGTGCGACGTAACCGCGGAAGGATTTTAACAACTCATTCAAACCAGCCACTACTGTTCAGAAATCTGCTCAGCCGTCCAAGTTGTAAGTTGCTTAGTTCCTCCAAGCTATCGAAAGATGGTTTACCCAGAGTAGTGAACCTCCTTCTTGCGAGGCCAGGGCATTCACACAGAAAATGTTGAATACTTTCTTCCTCTTCCTCATCTCTGCAACTTCTGCAGAAGTCGTTAGTGGGTATTTGCATACGTTCGGCATGTCTACCGAAGAGGCAATGTCCGGTAACAACCGCAGTCATATTTCTCACGTCTTTTCGACTGTGTCTCAATAGCTCTGCGGTTCTCTTTTTATCGAATGTGGGCCACAGTTGCCTGGATGTACTACAGGTTGTCAACCCTGTCTATCTGTTCTGTGCAAGCTGCTTGGCCGTGTAGTCAATCTCCTCTTTGACCAATCCCAGTGGTTTGTTCACTGTATTGTCTGCTAGATCAGCTCGCATGCCTGCGCCCTCTCTTGCGAGCGCATCGGCAGCCTCGTTGCCATCTATTTTGGCTGGTAAGCACAATGCTCAGTATTTCACCTCGTAATTAGGTACTTGTGTCTTATAAATTGTATTTTAAAAATAAACCTAGTCAAATTTGACAAATTTTGTTGACTGTTAATTTAAACTTCGATTTGATTAAACACATCCAATGCGATTATAACACTTTGCTTTTAAAATACTTTTTTAATCCTATCGATAATACTTTAATGCTATTAGTGATTTTTAATTAATAGTGTTGGGTGAAATTTTAAACAGAAAGTACTTAAAGCTAAAATGTATGCTTTTAGGTTGCCGGCAAAATACAGTAATTAAAAGGGCCTTTATAAACGCTTCAATTAAATCAAAATCAATATTAGGGTAAAATTATTAATTAGTGTTAATTATATTTAATAATAATTAATTTTAATAAGGGCTTACTCACAAATTGAAGGTATTGTTTAACATTTTTTCAAGATTTTTAATAACTGAACTTTTTTAATAGAGACCTAAAATACCATCCACTAAAGTGACTAAAGGTATCTTTCGTCCAACACGAAAAAAAAAACATAATACTCTGAATCGCAACAACCTATGGTATATTTCAGAAAGGTGTAGAGTAATAAAATGGGAAATTCCGTCCAGTTCGGCTCAATTTCGGTGTCGGCCATAGGGGTAGGTCAATTTTGTGCACTTATGATAACTAACCAAAGAAAAAAAAAGAAGATAATTTAATAAAGAAGGAACTATTAGCTATAGCAAATTTACACAAACATCGTTTTATGAAACATGCCGTGGAAGATATAGCTGAAAAACATAGTGTAACTTTGCTGCGCACTCCGCCATATCATTGCAAACTAAATCCTATAGAACTTAAATGCACGCAAGTTAAAGGATTTGTAGCAAGACACAACATGACATTCAAAATGAAAAACGTTAAGCTACTGTTGGATCAAGCCATTAAGGAAGTGACGCCAGAGAACTTGCGAAAAGCAGTCCATCATATCATTAATCTGGAATCTTGACCATCTGATAGATCAGAGTGTCGACCCGTTAATTCTAACGTCAAGACGAGATGACAGTTCCTTAGATGACGAAGAATATTACTTCTTTTTATAATTTAATTTCTGTATAGGTAATGTATTTTTTGTATTTTGTATTTTTTTATAATGTTTAATACAAAATAAGTGTGCCTATTACTATGTACTTAATGCACGCTTTTGTCACGCCATTTTCAGTGTTTGTGAATGGATAACAATAAACAAAACTCATAAATTGACCCTAAACATTGAAACTTGATGAAAAGAAATAATTTTGCAATGAAATCAATGCCAAATTATGAAAGTGGCTTAAATATTCGTTGGGTCACTCTGTAGTCCCTTTGCGTATCTAATGAGCTTTTCCTTTCTAAAATAGACTATAAAAAAATAAGAAGAAAATAAGAAGACTAGGACAACGATACAACATCAACACAGTATTCAGCTCTAGAGACACTTTAAGAAGCCACCTAACGAAGACGAAACCAGCAAGCCAGAAAGACAAGAAAAATTGTGTCTACCAGATCCCCTGCGAATGCGGCCAATCTTACATTGGTGAGACACTAAGACCACTAGACGTAAGGATTAAAGAACATAGAAATAACACCCAAAAAGGAGAGACCGAAAAATCAGGTGCAGCTGACCACGCCTGGACGCACGGCGATCATATCATGTGGACAAAAGCGGAAATCCTGCAAAAAGAACCGCACTGGAGGAAGAGGAAGTTTAAGGAAGCTGCGACCATACACCAAAATCCAGGTTGCTTTAGTAAGCCTTCATTAGATATGAGAAACGTCTGGAAACCCTTGTTAAGTAAATGTAATCTTAGAATAAGACCACCCAAGAGTTAAACGCGGGATTCATCGAGCATGACGTCATCGAGCATGACTTATCAAGTATGACTCATCCAGTTATGCGTCATCACCTAGCAACACGCATGACTCCACCCACTAGTCATGCGTCACAGCACCTGCCTAGTATAAATAGAGCTGTAGTTACCGTACTTATTCAGTATTCACCTGAAGACGACTGGAGATGCTTACCAGTTGAAACGTAGTGATTCTAAACAAATAAAGACAATGCAAGTCCAAAACTCTACTGCCGTTCAAGAAACGTCATTGTCTCCAACCTTTAAACAGACACTAGACTATAAAAGTTTAAGACAAAAAATTATTTTTGTCTTTAAATTATACAAGGAATCACACCTATAAATTTAATTATTTAAATAAGACCCTATATAGTAAATTGTGTATCCTAATTTTAAAAACAAACGTGCCTTAGCAGATATAATTTAGTATTAAAACCTATGTAAACAAAATATAGCCAAAATTCCCCCCTTAATACAGCTTCGGCAGTTTATTGGCTTTTCTCCAAAACCAGCTGTGCTTAATTTCCATAAAACTTTTTGTAAATCAATTGAGTGGAAACCATTGGCTCCTATAACACTTTTTAGTTCATTAATTTTTATATCTTATAATAGAATTTGTCACATTATTAAAATAAGGACTTCTTTCTTTCTTTATTTTTTAAAAGTTTTAAATATTCTTCTTTAAAATATTTAAATAGTTTATTATTAAACCAAGGTTAAGAAGACACCTACTTTTATTACCTGAGCATGGAACTATAATACCTGTTTAAACCATGGTTAATATAATTTTTTTCCCGCTACTACCGTTTATAAAATACTTATTTTTACAGCATTAATAATTATAAAAAAATTGAAAAATGTTTGTCGCCGTGCAGACAACATTAAAATTAATGTCACCATCCGTCGATGATGTACAAGTAATAGAAAAATTAAATCTTAATGTTCAGTGGTAGTGAATGAGTTCCCTTTCCCCCCGAACAGACCCGAACACCCCCCGATCTGTGAATCGCAGGAGATTCCAGGCTGTTACAACTAACATAAAATTGAATAAGTTATATGACCGAAGTTGGTGAGAGAATATCAGGTCCTCCGTAGCGCAATTGGTAGCGCACTTGAGGCTTAAAAAAGTTACTTAATATATATTATATATATATTATTAATCGAGAGGTTCTGTTCGAGAGATCTGCTAAAAAAAGACTTTCTTTGTATCATATGCATTCGTAGATGTTTTCTTTAAAAATGGTACAGTTAACTAGAATAGCCTACTTTTCTAGTAATTTAAGTGTAGCGGAAACAGCAAATTTTCATGTGGAAGTAGAAAATATCATGTTACCGGCTTTCAAATAGATGGTTTACAGATTTCTAAGATTAGCAATTGGTCAATAAGGGTTGTTTTATAGGTTAGTAATAAAAAAAAAATTTTATGATCCTATTTTTCAGAGATATTATAAAGTGAGATTTTTAGAAAAAAATCTGATTGTTGGATAAGAGCAAAAAATAAACGTACTAGTTCCAAATTTTTTTTTATACAGGGTGTCCCATAACTTATAGACCGTAAAGTAACTGGAGATACTAAACTAAGCCGATTAATTCATATAAGTTTTTTCGGATTGTTACTCGTTCTAGACATACAGGGTGTTGAAAGTAAAAGTTTATTCTCGAAAATAAGCCATAATTTTAAAACGGTTTAATGAATCGAATTGAAAGTTGGCAATATTATATTTTTATGAGCAAGAAATAAGAATTTGTAGAAATTTTTAAGTTTCAAACTAGAGGGCGCTAGTTGCATACACTGGGCTTCATAAATCTATGATTTTTTTTCTTACCTGTGATATTAGGTATTTTTCAATAACAGTTTCTTAAAGAAGGACTTTTTTTGAGTGTACTTGATTGATCTTAATATATTTAACGGTTTTCGAGATGTTTTCCTTTAAACATCCCAATGCATAAAAAACATAGTAGATACATAATTAAATTAATATTTTAATTATCAAAAAAAAATTTATATGACTTAGTTTGATGTCTAGTATCTCCAGTTACTCTACGGCCCATAAGTTATGGGACACCCTGTATTTTGATGTTAAATATCCAAAAATGTTAAATAAAAAATAAATCGTAATATAAATTACAAGAGTAAAAAATTTAATGACAAGCCATAAAAACGCAAAACATAATTTTAAAAGTATTTTATAATAAAGTATGTTATATCTACAAACTTGGAACAAAAAACTTTTTAAACAAAATTCCTGATAAGCAATACCAAGAGCTATTTTTGCCTTAAGTCATTAAAAGTTCCGTTTTATTTTTAGATATTCTCCGGGGCACCTTTAGTCTGCAGATAAAAGGTAGCTGAAGCTAAATAAACAAAAATATGCTCCTATATCAAGACCCATTACTATAGGCAGTAATTTTTTTGAAGCTCGATCGATAGCAGGAATTTTTACGCATTTTTACATACATCTTAATTCTAATAATGTACTTTTTTACAATATTTTAATTTTGGTTGTAGTGTAGATATATAGACAGGGTGATTCCTAAGTTGATACTTCTTTTTTAGCTGTGTATAGAAGGCATTAAAATAAACATTTTCAAATACCTTTTTTAAAAAAACTCAAAAATAAGGGACTTACATTCATTTATTACACTATAGATAAAATACGGTCCTGCCTAACTTGCCCGTTGAATAACATTAAGAAAACTTCTGGGTGTAGGATGAGCCCGCAAGAAAAAGCGTTCTGCGTATAATCTCGAAGCAGCAGCTGCACTTTGAGGACACTCAATGTAAATTAGCATCATATCTACTAGTTTATTGCTTTCAAATTTTACCATATTTACGTCTCACCAATTTAAAATTAACTTGCTTTAGAAGAATACGCCGCAGCAATTTTTTTTTTATGATAAAACACCTGCACTGTAGGAAAAATCCTTTAAGGCGCTCTGGGAGCGGTGCGAGTGCAAAAAAAGCGATTAACGTTGGTCTTGAAACGTTGAAAATTGTATTCATTGGGAAACACGACCTCAGGAAGATCATTCCACAAAGATTACGTTCTCCAGATGAAAGAATTCTTGAACAATGAAGTTCGAGGAGTACTAAGCTGAACAACATATGGATGACCGGCAGTGGTTCGCCGTGTATTTCTATTTTGCATTGCTCTAGGCGGAATCAAGTGGGCAATGTCAGTCGAACACCTGCCATGGAAATATCTGTAAAAGAGAGCCAAATCATCAACCTGTCTTCGATGCTCCAGGCTATCGAGGGTCTTGGTCAGCTCGGGGTCGCCGATCAGACGAACGGCTCTCCTTTGAATGGAATCCAGTAGCCGAAGGGTGTGCTTGGGTGCAGAGCTCCAGACATGAGAGCAATATTCTAATGATGGTCGAATCTGGGCTTTGTAGAGTGTCAAAAGTTGATGAGGTGTGTACAACCTTTTGGTGCGGAAAAGTACACCAAGTTTCTGTGCAGCTGCCTTGGCAATTGCGGCAACGTGATCATGCCAAGACATATTACCTCCCAGATTGACCCCCAGCAAATTAATAGACGGTGCCAGGGGAATTGCTAAATAACTGAAATTGCATGACTAATAAGATAAACATCATAAAGTATAGCAGGCTACGTTTTGATGACCAGACCCGCACTTAGATTTTACTTCGGTATCTCGCCTACTTTTAAGTTTTTTGAAAATGTTGTTTACTTTAATGCCTTCTATACACAGCTAAAAAAGAAGTATCAACTTAGGAATCACCCTGTATAATAAAGGCACATAAAATAACATCTCTGGTGTAACTTTTTAAACCGCAGGATGTCAGAGAAAAAGAGTGACCGAAATTTTTTTAAAATCCCGGCTCCGATAACAAAAGAATTAAAATATTTGTTATATTAATCAAATATAAATCAAAACACCATAATAAATCAACAATGACAGGAATTATAAATCCATAAAAATGCGTTGTTAAACTAAACAAAACCATGTTGAAAAGTGAATTGATCAAATGGCAATTATTGTTGGAATTAATCTAACATCAAAACTTTGTCAACGCTTGATTGGTCTTCTGTGTCCCCATAAATGTTTGGAACAATTCAGATCTTACAGCTCAATTAATCATAATCTGTGCCGATGCTGTCAAATCTGCCGATTCTACGCTTGGGTAAATTGAAATAATTCTTGTCTCGCCAATCCATATTTATTAGTCGGTTTATATATCTGCGGGTAAATTAATTTACGGTATTGAAGGATATTTGCTACCCAATGAAGTTAAAGATATTAATAAAGTTTACATATATCATGACTATGATAAAATCATAAAATGGGTGTATATAGTCTGTTTCAGAAAGATGTAAAGTAATAAAATGGAAAATTCCGTCCAGTTCGGCTCAATTTCGGTGTCGGCCATAGGCGCGCGGGAAGAAAATCTTTTGAACGGCAGTAGACTTGACTTAGTTTGACTTGCATTTGTTTAGAATCACTACGTTTCAACTGGTAAGTATCTCCAGTCGACTTCAGGTGAATACTGAAATCTCTCTCTGAAAATCTTTAATCTTGATGATACGTGGAGTAATACCAAAATTGTGGCAAGTCAAAAATATAACCAGTGTTCGCCAAGCTTTCATGGAAGACCTGTCAACGGGTATTAATTTGCCTTCAGGTAAAGGGAAGATACTTATAATCGTCCATATTGGAAGCGAACAGGGATTTAAAAAAAGGTTTGCTAACTTTTCAGTCGTTCAATATGGGAGATTATCAGAATTCGAATGTTTTGAGGACTATTTTGGTGAAATAATAAAATATCTTCCAGCTGATTCAGTAGTAGTTATGGATAACGCAAGCTATCATTCACGACGCACAGAGAAGACTCCAACTTCATCTTGGAGAAAACAAGAAATTATCGACTGGTCAACCACTAAAAGTATTGAATTTGAAGATAATATAACAAAAAAGAAACTATTACCTATAGCAACTTTACACAAACATCGTTTTCTGAAATATTCCATGGAAGATATAGCTGAAAAACATAGTGTTACTGTGCTGCGCACACCGCCATATCATTGCGAACTAAATCCTATAGAACCTATATGAGCGCAAGTGAAAGAATTTGTAGCAAGACACAACTCAACATTCAAAATGAAAGACTTTAAGCTACTGTTTGATCAAGCCATTAAGGAAGTGACATCAGAGAACTGGCGAAAAGCAGTCCATCATGTCATTAAAGAAGAGGCGAAAATCTGGAATCTTGACCAGCTGATCGATCGGACCGTCGACCCGTTAATTATAACGTCAAGAGGAGATGACAGTTCCTGGGATGACGAAGAATATTATGATTTATAATGTAATTTCTGTATAATGTATTTTTTGCATTTTGTATTTTTATAATGTTTAATAAAAAATAAGTGTACCTAATACATGTACATATAATGCACGCCTTTGTCACACCATTTTGTTTGTGAATGGATAAAAATAGGCAAAACCCATAAATTGACCCAAACCCGGATGGTACTACCTGCACTTGATGAAAATAAAGAATTTTGCAATGAAATCAATGTCAAATTATGGAAGTGGCTTAAATATTCGTTGGCTGATTCTGTAGTCCATTTGCATACCTAATGAGCTTTTATTACTCTACACCTTTCTAAAATATACTATAGATAGTTCCTGTTCAAAGATTATAAGTAGTATATATTACCGTACGAGTCCATATTCTTTTATGGTATACTATTAGCATCAATCAGAAATCCAGTAAAAATAAAAATACACATTTTGACATATCAAAGAGTTGTTTTATTTATTATTAAGGGAATTAAGGAGCTTTATTTGCGATTAAAAGAACATTTAGGTATATCAGCATTCAATCTACTTGTGAACCTCGTGAAATTCGGTATTAGTGCTATTAAATCTCATTATTCTTAGTCAATAAATTATAAAAAACTCTTCCAAAACCAAATCAAATTTTTTCCAGTTTGAATTACACTATTACGTAAATTTGACGTTAAAAATCAGGAGAAATTTTGACACAGCTTAATTACTTAAATTTCAGCCGAGATAATTTCGTTTTAATATCTTCACAGCTGATTAAATAGGTCAATGGAAACGAATAAAATTTGCGGGCGAAAAAGTCCAGACTTTAGATTTAAATGCTTTTTTAATCTGAGCAAGTTGCACTTAATTAGAAATAAAAAGTTAGAGTTTATTTGATAAACTTTATAAACATTTTTTTAAATATACAGAAAAAAAATTGAATCGCTTGGATACAATTTTTAAAAAAATTTAAATTCATTGTTTTATAACATTGAAAAGAAGTCTCGCAGTAAATTTTTCTCACAAGTTTATGTTAAAAAATTAAAGCATATTTGGACTAAGAGACGTAAAGAATCATAATGAAGGCAACCGAGTCAAGGCACGAACAACCATATAAAGCCATCCGGCTGAAATATAATGTCTTCGGCTAGGAGAACTCTGATTCTGACTTAGAATAGATGCTGTTACAATTGAGTTAAACCAAGAGATGTCAGTAAAAAATTTATAATAATTTGATGATAATTATCGGCAGATAAAATATTTTTTAAAAAAGGCGTTCATTGGCACTATCGAGATCTATTTAGTTACAAATCAAGCCCTAAAAGATTTAAAAATTGCCTCGGCAAACACTATAACCACCGGTATATGTTTCACTCCGTGCTATTTTTCTGCCCCATTTGCCCTAAACTTGATCTCTTTTAAAATAACATTTGGGAAGCTGGGGAAGTACATATAGGACATGTATCAGGGGCGTACGTAAATAATAGACAAAAAAAAGTTTTCCGCTGTGGAAAATCGAAAAAGCAGTTTAGTTGCAATCGGTGCAGCAGATTCTTAATAGCTGTGTTTTAGGTAGAAAATGTGTCGTGACTCTTAGCTGTCTCCGTAATTTCGGGCCTGGAATCCCAATGAACATTTACAATGGTTCGGTCTCTGTCTGTTGTTCTAGAAGATTTTGTATGCCCATGTGATCCATCGCTTTATGATATCTCGTCCTGTACACCGAGTGTCGGTTCTGGATGTATAAATATTTTTTCCGAATCCTCAGGTTCGGTTAGGTTAGGAGTGGCAGACTTAAGGTTCTAACTAAACAGTCTCACGTAGTCCTATTAGGTCCGTTGTTATACCACACGTGTTCTGTAGAACCCACCTTCATCAGATTTTTGATGGTTAGTGCGGCATACACCGCAGAAGGATTTTAACAACCTATTCAAACCAGTCACTACTATTCAGAAACCTGCTCGGTCGTCTAAGTTGTAAGTTGCTTAGTTCCTCCAAGCTATCGAAAAATGGTTGACCCAGAGCAGTGAACCTTCTTCTTGCGAGGCCAGGGCACTCATACAGAAAATGTTGAATACTTTGTTCCTCTTCCGAACCTTTTTTTTGCGAGTTTGTCTATAATACGGATCCACACGCCACTGTCGTGTGTATATGTGGCAAACCTTTTATTCTCCGGAAGTCGTTATAGGGCCAGAATAGGGATGGTTGTAATTTGAAGGAAAAATACCCCATTAACAGGCTTATGCCAGAATATCCCCATGGCGGTGTATTTTTGTATATGGCTTTCATAAAATTGGTCCCTCTTGATTAAAGTAAAATATTTTTTAAAGGCCAGTCGGTTTTTTTTTGTTGGCGCTTGAATTGGCGTAATTAAAGAAAAAAAGGTTATAATTGCCCTCTTTTTTTTGTATACTTACACTTTTTTTTAACAATGTAGGCTTTATATTGACAGCACTAAATTACAAATTTATTACATGACACTAACAGATTCAGGGCTTTCATTTTGAATAAAGCCTTATTTAAAAAAACATCAATAACACAGCCTAGTGGTAAGGCTTCACCCGATCTCTCAAGATATTTTGCATATAAAACTATATTATAAACTAAAAGTTTAGTGAAATCGAAAAATATCTTAAAACATGAAAAGTGACTTTATCTGTACAGTACACGCTGGTAAGCTGCAGTATTTAAATTCAATTGGGAATATAGAATGCAGTAAAACTTTATGAATGTTTTTTCAGTAGTTTAGTAATAGTATTTTAATATTTCTATTTTTATTGAAAGTTTTATGAGTTGTTAGAAATCCGTTACATATGATATTAAGAAATATGTTTCTGGTCGTAAATAAATTCTTATCTTCTAAATATAAAATTTTATTATTTCTTGGGAGTATAAATGATATTACCCATTTTGTTATTTTGGGTACATATACTGCTCGGATTATATAAAATATTTTAAATTTATAGTTTATTTATTTTTTTTTATGATAAAACACCTGCACTGTAGGAAAAATCCTTTAAGGCGCTCTGGGAGCGGTGGGTGTGCGAAGAAAGCGATTAACGTTGGTCTTGAAACGTTGAAGATTATATTTATTGGGAAACACGACCTCAGGAAGATCATTCCACAAAGATGACGTTCTCCAGATAAAAGAATTCTTGAACAATGAAGTTCGAGGAGTACTAAGCTGAACAACATATGGATGAGCGGCAGTGGTTCGCCGTGTATTTCTGTTTTGCATTGCTCTAGGTGGAATCAAGTGGGCAATGTCAGTCGAACACCTGCCATGGAAATATCTGTAAAAGAGAGCCAAATCACCAACCTGTCTTTGATGCTCCAGGCTATCGAGGGTCTTGGTCAGCTCGGGGTCGCCGATCAGATGAACGGCTCTCCTGAAGATGGAAGAATTATGGTGAATGTGTTGATGTCGATAATCAAAACGAATCTACTAACTCCGCTTGAGTTAAACAATTACCTTGCTTTCTTGCTCCATATTTTTTTAAAATCCAAATTAAAAATGCAAAACAAAAAGTTGTACTCATTTACATTTTATACAGGGTGATTAAGGTGATACTTCTTTTTAAGCTCTGTATAGAAGGCATTAAAATAAACAACATTTTTAAATACCTTTTTTCAAAAAACTCAAAAATTAGGTACTTACATTAATTTATTTCACTATGGATCAAATACGGTTCTGCCTAACTTGCCCGTTGAATAACATTAAGAAAACTTCTGGGTGTAGGATGAGCCCGCAAGGGAAAGCGTTCTGCGTATAATCTCGACCATATCTACTAGTTCATTGTTTTCAAATTTTACCATTTTTACGTGTCATCAATTTAAAATTAACTTGCTTCAGAAAAACACACCGCAGCGGAATGCCAAATAATTCACGACCGACGCGTAAATTCCATGATTAATAAGAGATAAGATAAACAACATAAAGTATAGCAGGCTACGTTTTGATGACCAGGGCCGCACTTAGATTTTTTACTTCTGTATCTCGCCTATTTTTTAGTTTTTTTGAAAATAGGTATTTGAAAATGTTGTTTATTTTAATGCCTTCGATACACAGCTAAGAAAGAAGTATTAACCATCACCCTGTATTGCCCAAAATCCTTATGACAATACCCTGTAATGCCGTGAAAATGCTTATTTGAAAAGGTACGTTCTACATTGAACGGTGATCGCCGCGCGACCCTTGTTTCGTAGGTATATTACTTTTCAATTTAATAAAACCAAATCAACATCGCAATGGTAGACAGGGTAGCCAAAATTTCCGTCCGTTCACAGCGAATTTGCGTTGGTTTGGGGGATCCTTATATTGATTGTCTTTGTCCCCCCGCTGCGAAACTTTGCTACTTCAACTCTATCTTTACCGCTTTACTTATTACGTCTAACAAAAAAAAAACATTCAAACATATTTCTTTATACTCCTAGGTCAACAAACAAATAGAGCCAAAAGCTCAATATAAGCCGACAGAACCAATATTTAGTTAGGGGGCAATTTCCTCTCGGTCAGAGTCTTTCTAGCATCCGGCAAGCTCCTATTTAAGTATGTGCAATGTACATTGAGTAAATATGTTTCTTGGTTAATAAAAAAATGTGCATGGATATTATCGACTGGTTAATTTTTTAATAGTTCATAACGGGATGCGGCATGAACACTATTATTGACCTGATATACCAAATTTGGTATTTAGGATTAACCTTAATAAAGAAATATTATAAACCTATATTTGGTAATGCGGTTTTTATGTATTAGATATTCAAACTTAACCTTTCTTTTAGATTATTTAAAAAAAGGTTCTGATTAGTGCTTCTCGACTCCCGTCTATTAATTTTGATATTTTACAGATTTTACCTGTACTATAAGGCGCGTTTCATGAAAATATTTTTGATTATACAGGGTGTCCCAAAAAAATGTTAGGCATGGTGATAATTTTTTTAAAATTAGATGGCATATATTTTCTTGCCTACTTTAATGCCTCTCATGTACCTACATACACAAAAATGTCTATTAAAATGGGAAGAACCTTATTACGTAAGTGTAACAGTCTTGTTAACCAAGTTCGATTGATACAACTTATACAGTGTGTCTAAAATTTAGTGTTCAACTTTACCATCTTCAAAGCGCTTTATTTTTCTTATATCATTCGATGCAAAATTAAGAAAAACATTTTTTTAATTGAAAAATAATTTGTTTTTGGATATATGGAAATGTATACGTATATTATTAAGTGGCACTAGTAATATTAGAAATAACTATATTATCAAAGCGACACAGATGGCGCTCCGTGCAACATCTCAACAGTGTGTCCCACCAAATGCCGCATAAGCAGCTTTGAGTTGTTTCTTTCTTTCGACGGAGCCTAGCTCTATTGTGAGGTATGATATGGCGAAACGCGTCTAGGAATGGATCTGACGAAATAAAAGGAAAATCTGTATTTGTTTTATTATCAAAATATTTATTTTTAAGTCTGTGAATAGCACAAACGTAAATATGTAGCCGTTTAGAGTATGAAAGTTTTAGTTTCAAAATTCCCCAACTTATCCTGAATACATCTCGCTACCAAACCAATATCTTAGTGTAATATTATTGCTTCTTTATCTCGCCGGGGGCGTTTTTGGTTTCTATGTTCCCAACGGACGAAAAGAGATCCTTTCGTGCCCTAGTTTCGCGTCTATGTGCAAATGATTTTATTATTTGGAAACGGAGAGAACAAATGAAGGAAATATAAGCAACGAAAATATTGAGAACCACGAAAGTGCAAGGGCAGTATTCTCACCAATAATAAAACTAAAAACTACTAAAAAAATAATATACTGGCAGGCAGCCGCATCTACGATCGGTTTAGTTGTACACCATTTACCATTTTGTAATGAAATAGATAATTTAAAAAAAAAACATGTTTAAAGCCTTTGGGCTTAGTTTGTTGTGCGGTGTATAGTAAGTAGTCTTAGTCGTTGTTAATTTATAGTTATTGTTTTTATTATGGTTTTGAATTTTTTGAGGAGGTAGTTTTAATTTTTTTTCTTAACTCAGAACAGGAAATCCTGGGTCATTGAACTTAATTTATTGTCATTTTGAATCATTGATCATCATTAAAAGGTACCGGGGCCGTCATCGGCCTACTACGTGAAGGCAAAAACAGAGTTCATTGTCTACTAAAACATTCTAGAGAGCAACAACAAGTATATTTCAACACCCGTATTGAAAAGTGTTTTCAACACGCGTATTACCAACCACCCGAGTTAAATGTGTTTTTTTTTTAAATTTTTATACGTGGTCCTATAACCTCCTTAAAAATATGTCGGGGTCACCTCTTTTTACGCTTTCATCACCTTGTAAACATAAGAGTGCTATCAACTGTTAACTGAAATCGAAAACGGGACCAAATAAAATTTACTGGGCAGAACGAATGTTTTTCTATTTTGTGATGTTTTACGTGTATGGTCACTTTTATTGGCCAAAAAAGGCCTCGAGGGCTACCATAAAACTAAATGTGTTTACCTAATATCTGATTTTTTTTTATTTGGAAATATTAAGTGGGTTTTATTTTTTCTACGCTGCAATGGCTTTGCTGCTTTACGGTTACTAAAAATTCTTATTATTTCTTGTCCTTTTTTTGAATTAAGTTTTTACCTCTTCGTTCGCTGCCAGGGCCATTCCCGATAGGACCTATAGCTTAACGTGGGTTCCGAACCACGATCTTCAGTCATACGACACCCTCCAAGGGCTATCAATTGCATGACCTACCGATTGGGGAGTGTGTATCTTCTTTCGCACCCCACGAGATGTCCAATCTCATCCGGCCTGGTTACCGGCGTGAATGGGGTGGGTTGGGAGATGATACATTTTACACGCTTCCCTGCATTCTTAAACCTATTACATTTTTCACATACTTTTTTTATTATGCGTATGCCCACTCCGGGGATCGAACCCGGGCCGCCTCGGTCGAATGCCAGTGCCTCACCTATGAGCCACTGCCTCGGTTAAAAATTCTTTGATAGATATTTTTTAGGATGCAGAAATTTTAATTTTTAGGATAGCAAACCACGTCTGGATTTATGTCTATGCAATTATTAAGAAAGTCAAAGAACACAAAACTGCTAAATTTCGTTCCAGGCGTTTATAATCCGCTTTTATTCTAGAAATTACTAACAACATCCAGAATATTATTGGATTATCGTTCCGTCCTATTTAACAGACTTGATTCATCAGACTTTGACTTGTTCCCAGGATTCCAACAGGTTTGTAGCTAGAAACAACGTCAAATGCAATGATTAAGTTCGTACTTTTTCTCTCTATTCTTGGGACAGTCGGTATATGACATTCATGTAGGAATTATATTTTAGAAAATTATGAGAAAGACTAAAAACCAATTATATTTCTAAATATTGTTCCATATATTAAGAAATGACAGTCGTATACCAAAATGTTGTAATAGCCACTGGAAAATGTCAGTCATATTCATCAATATAATAAACATAATATTAATAAAATAGATACAACGTAGCTTTTTTGTAATCAAAGAAGCTGGAAAATTTTCTTGAAGGAACCTGATTAAAGTTTAACTAATAAAATACACAAAGTCGCGATATAATAAAAAAAAAAAACGTATTTTTTTATGTACTGACAGAGACACCATTTTTTTACATCTAAAAATATATATAAATATTATATTGAGTACAAAAGAACAAACTAAATATTGCAACTATTAATTTATAAAATTTAAACCATTAATAGCGAATATGCCCGGCTCGTACACTGAAGAATAAACTCAAAATTAAATGATTTGAAAGTTGAAAGATGAAAGTTTAAAATTTACATTTACAATGCGGGAAAGGTAACAGAATTAATAGCTGAACGCCGCCGCGCAGACGGAAACACAAACGAATCTTATTTCAGGACTTAATTTATTGTTTATATAAACTATAAGCGGCAGTTTTTAATGAAAGTTACAAGGCTTCATTTGCGTAACTTGGTTAGGAATAAATATTTTTCTAATATATGTGCATTCATCATCATATTATACAGAGTACAACAATTTTTGGAATAAAGAAAACTTTTTTCTTACGACCACCTATGAAATTGAGAATAAAAGTACGGTTAATTTGGCTAGAGAGCGCCGTATATAAAAAAAATATTATCACACTAGTGTTGAAATATCAAAGTACACTATTTAATTTAAACATATGTTACCAATTTTACAGACAACCCCTATTTATTAAAAACAACAAATTTTAGACGGCAGTAATTGTAAAGTGTTTAACTTATTTATCATGTATTTATCGAGTGATTCAGAGTTAGAGTGTAAAAAATAATAAGCCATCTTAAATTATAAAAAATATTAATAATATACTGGAAAATATATTACCAGAAAAAAACATATCGCGCTGAAAAAAGTGTCATGTATTAAACAACAAATCTTTATCGGTATCGATAGCGCAGAGACTAAAGCTCTAGCCTACAGATCGCAAGGTCACAGGTTCAAATCCCATCAGGAGTATTTGACTTTTTTTTATAAAAACATTAAATAATTTATAGAATTATTTTGAATTGAAATCTTTCTTTTTCGGTGAATTTTTTAAATTTATGTTTAATGCATCTTTCCTTGATTAAATTTAAAAATTTTTATTCTGGTTAATGTAGGTTCAAACCAGGATTAGTTCTTCCTATAATATATAAAATATGAAAAAATGAAGTTAACTACAAATAAAAGAAAAGCCTATTGACAAACTATGAAATCAGATATTAAGTGGAACGTAATCCTAAATATGCTAATTTTAACACTAGTGTCGAATTTTTTTTTACACTAGTGTTGAATTTTTTTTTTCACAAATCAAAGGATTTTTTAATAATTCTTTGTGGTCGTAGGAAAAATAGTGTACATTACTCGTGTGGAAGTGATTATTCTAAAACTCGGAGAATTTCCGCACTCGGCTGACGCCTCGTGCTAAATATCTCCTCAAAAGTATCACTTTCATCACTTGTTATTTAATATTCTATTCCAAAGCTTCTATAGGTCGGTAGGTTGGAAATAGTAGTTTTTACAACAAAAGTAGATATGGACACGCGACTTGAGTTATATATTTTAAAAAGCGCATACGGGTTGAACTTTTGAGAAAATCCCGTTTTTTTTTATTGACCCCTGTTGTTATGCTCCCTAGCGGCCAACCTAGATACATGAAAATAATTTTCAGTAATTTCTCTTGGTCACTTTAAGAACATTTAGTCCGCAAACTGTACGATAAGCGATCTCTCAGATATAGCTAGCGTCCCTTTATTAGTTGTACACCCGGTACTGATAAATAATCACTTTAATAGTTCAATCTGTAACTGGTTGAATAAAAGGTGCCAGATATTTTATTGGATCACTAACAGATGGCCAGAAATTTGGTAATTTTCATCAGGGTGCGGCGGGCGGTAGAAAAAAAATTATTTTTATTTTTACCTCAATTTTATTTCAAGGAAAAAATGCTCCTCTTCAAAAAAGAACTCCAAAGCGGTTTATCGGCTTCTGCTTGCTCTTTAATGTTTTTATTTAAAATCTTTGGCACATAGTCGATTATATATAAGCTTTCAAACTTACTTTAATGTTGTTTTGAAATATGGTAAAACGGATTTCATAGTTTTTGTCAGCACTTGTTTAATTGATGCTCTCTACATTTTTTTTACATGAAAAGAAATAATGTTGTCTAAAACCTGTCGTAGAATGTATCAAATAAGAGTATCTTTAATGCTGTGAAAGGTAACTTTCTTAGTAAGAAGAAAAGGAAAATTTTTACTTAATTTTTGAAGAAGCTGTTCACTTTCTTTTAGAGTCAGCCGAGTGCAGGAATTCTCCGAGTTTTAGAATAATCACTTTCACACCAGTAATGTACACTATTTCTCCTACGACCACATAGAATTATTAAAAAAGCCCTTGATTTGTGATTTTTTTTCAACACTAGTGTTTCTAAAAAAATTATCAACACTAGGGTTTAAATTAGCATACTTAGGATTATTTCCACTTAATATCTGGTTTCATAGTTTGTCAATAGGCTTTTTCTTTATTTGTAGTTTAAATTTTTCATTTTTTTTATATTTTATATATCATAGAAAGAACTAATCCTGGATTGACTTCTAGATTAACCAGAATGAAAAATTTTAAATTTAATCAAGGAAAGATGCATTAAACCTAAATTTAAAAAATTGACCCAACAAGGAATATTTCAATTTAAAATAATTGGAAAAATTATTTACTGTTTTATAAAAAAAGTTAAACACTCCTGATGGTATTTGAACATGTGACCTTGTGATCTGTGGGCTAGAGCTCTATTCTCTACGCTATGGCTACCGATAAACATTTGTTGTTTAAAAGATGACATTTTCTTCAGCGCGATTTGTTTTTTCTGGTAATAAATTTTCCAATATTATTATTAACATTTTTTATAATTTCAGATGGCGTATTTTCAACCTCTAATTCTGAATCACTCGACAAATACATGATAAATAAGTTAAACACTTTACAATTACTGCTTTCTAAAATTTGTTCTTTTTAATAAATAGGGGGTGGTCTGTCAAATAGGCACGGCACTATATGCTTAAATTAAATAGTGCCTTGTATTTCACACCACACTAGTGCTGAAATATTTTTTTCAACACGGCGCTATCTAGCCAAATTAACCGTGCTTTTTTCTCATTTTGGTGGTGTAGAAAAAAATTATTTCCATTTAAGGGACTGTAAGTTTATATTGTATATATATATGACTTTTTACAAGTAATATTTACTGTTTTAAGTTAGGAAATAAATTTAGTTAAAAAATTAATTTATGTTTATATTTTAATAGTGAAGCAACGTTGTAGTTGATCTTTCTCCTACAAATCCGGATTAAAAAACTGTGCATCTTACCTACTTTGAATTTAAATAATATGCAAGACATGCAATCTATTTAAAAAATGCATAGCCTAATTTATTGTGTATTATTGATTATAATAATGGGTAAAACCCCATTATTTGTAATGCATGAGCCGCCACTGTAACTACTGTAACCACAACTTGGAATTAATTCGTTACTCATTAATTTTTTGCCAACCAACATATTCCCGTTTTAGAACTTTATAAAATAGTTGATTTTTGAAAATACCCATTAAACCCCGAGGTACTTTTTCTTTGACACGGGAAAAAGTGCTTGTCACAAAGAAAACGAAATATTGATAAAAACACCAAAGCTTTTAGACCTAAGTTTTAGGATTTTTAAAACCTATTTTTGCTGTTAAAGCAAAGGTTGCAAAAACATCAAAAAGGCACTAGTGATAGAAATTTTATTTCTCACTTCGATCGAAAGAAACGTAATCCCTTTAAAAAGGATGTGGTTAAAGTTGAATTTTATTAATGTAAAATTTAAGTAATGCTTACTTTATATCCAAGAACCAATGCATGCAGTAATTTATGACACTTAAAGGCTAACATTAAGGTGCAGTAGAGTCACACTTGGCGATTTCTTTTCTTGGGCTTTCAACAATTTTTTAACAATGTTTTGACTTGCAATGAAGTGTTTCTTATTCTTTTCCTCGAAAACTAAGTAAGATCCGAAAAGATATCGAGAGACAAAAAGTTATATTTTTAGCGGCTTAGTCCGAAAAAAATATAAAATTTTTAAAAACTCAGTAGCCTACATTTTCTTTGTCAATATTATTCGTGAGACTGCCCCCCGAGACGCCACTGGACCTCATAATTATCTTTTAGTTAGTGCTAACTTAGCGTCTTATTACAATGAACAAGAGTGCCAAATTTCAACAAAATCGGCAACAGAAGCTTCGAAATATTATTTAAAAAACATTTTTCTACGACCGGGCGTTTTAACCCATTTTCCCGCACGCATTTTAGTTTTGAAAGTGTCACTTTCCCGCACTAGTGCGGGAAAGTAAAATAAGGCAAATTTTGACCTTATTAGATAGTTTTTTACTTCGGAAGTTATAACTATTGTTACAACAGGTAAATAAATATTTACGAAATAGTCCATCAAATAAAATCTACATCTTTTCTAGCTTTTTGTTGCATTTTTAATTTCTTAAAAATATAAAATAATGAAGATATTTTTATATAATTCTGTACATTCTTTAAAGTAATCTCACAAAACAACTATCAAACCACCGGGTTTGATATCAGTTGCTATGATAACCCAGGCGTGTAATTATTACCTGGCAAATCCAGACTAAGATATGAAAAGCAATACGACCATTTTGTTACATGGTGTAAGGAGAAATATTATATATAAATAAATAACATTAATATTTATAATAATTAGTAGTTTTTAGTTAAAGTTTTGTATATGTATGTTGAAATAAAATAATTTTTAAATAATGGGTTGGGACACTTTTTTGTATATACGGTCGTAGAAAAACTAATGTTCCTAACTCATGCGTAAAGTGTCTTTCCCGCCCTTGACCGCTTGCCCGAACTCCGCTCCGTGTCGTTCGGGTTAACTTTCCGCACTTGTTAGGAAAATAACTATTTTTTTTTAAACTTTGACATGCTGTTTCTTGAAAACCAGGCTTTTCAGGACACATGTTTATAGGAACTTTTCTACTAGAATTTGGTGTTCAGGAATGCGCCCTTGAAATTACGGCCTCTCATTAAGTAATACCCTGTATATGAAGATGTAATTTCTCATTAAGCTGGCAATTTTGAAAAATAATTTAGAAATATTGGTCTTATGCTCTTAAGGATAAATTTAAAGAAACTGCTTAGTAGCGACTGTTAAATAGGACTGGCAAATATACCACCTCAAAAAACTGGTTTTCATCAGCTGTAGCGTTTTTAATTTAAAATGAACGAAAAAAACCATTTCCTCCGTTTCTTTTCTTCCTTGCCATTGTACGTTCGAGAAGCGTGGCGGTAAGTGGCAAAATGCGTCGGTTTTAATAATCGAAAAGTATGTTTTGATGCAAGCAAGCTGTTAGAATTGTGTGAGGTTTTATGTTTTACCTGATGATTTAGAGTTGCCTCAAAAAACAAGCAATATTTAATGTTAAACAAAGCCGGTATCAAAATTTTTTTTTTATGATGAAACACCTGCACTGTAGGAAAAATCCTTTAAGGCGCTCTGGGAGCGGTGCGAGTGCGAAAAAAGCGATTAACGTTGGTCTTGAAACGTTGAAGATTGTATTCATTGGGAAACACGACCTCAGGAAGATCATTCCACAAAGATGACGTTCTCCAGATGAAAATATAATAAAGATCAAAATATATATCGATAAATCCAAAGTTAATATTTTTTCCTCCCTAGTTTGAAGGTTCTATACAAACAATATTGCGGCCTGGGGGATAGGGAGAAAGGGGGAGGTAGGGGAGGGGGGGGAGCAATGCTCCGTTTACCTTCTATGAACACCCATGTCGCTTCGATTGACAGACATGGGACAAAATTCAAAACCACAATGAAATTGTTGAAAGCTGCCGAAAGATCGAATTAATTCAATTTTCAAATTCTGACACGATCATAAAAAAAATGTATCTACTTACTTTTTATAAATCATTAACAGGATTGCTATAGTAAGTGACTTACCTGAAATAAAAAAGAAATTGTTTAACAATGGAGCGAGTCACCAAAACAATTAATTAATAACGGATTTATTACAAACGCTCTTAAAAATATTTTATGTGTAACGAGACCTTAAAATAACAGTCAGAATCATATTTGTTGCTCTTAACTTTTGGGGTTCGGAATAGACACAAAACTGTAATTTAAAGTGCCCGTTCGTTCAGTTTAACCCGTTTACATCATATACTGTTCAAAAATTTTAACTATTTATCGTTGGCAATTTATTACCACAGTATACAGTGTGTCCACGGATAGAGTTTGGGAAAAGAAATACTTTTTTATTAGTACCTATAGAAGAAAAAGTTATTCTTTAAAAAAACGTCTGCTTGTATTAAAACTACAATTTCGAATATCAGATTTACGATTACTATACAGGGTTCTTCAGAAACAATATTTTTAGTTTTTTGGATTTTTTTTTTAATTCTAATTTTCAATTCCTTGATTTATTAAATCAATTTTGCTTGTTCTGAAACTACAATTTCGAATATCAGATTTTGCGATAACGTTACAGGGTTAGACAGAAAAAATAACTTAAATTTTTCTATAATTTATGATTGAATAAATTTAAGAAATATGATATGTATCTAATAATAAAAATCCTTCAAAGGTAGACAAAGACAAATAGATTTTCTACAACAAAATCGTTATTCGGCCAGATATAAAATCATATTCTAAGTTAGAACGCAACAATAGCTGTTTGTTTTACGTACACTTATTTTAAACGGATTCCAAAAAACTAAAAATGTTTTTTTGACGAACCCTGTATAGTAAATCTGATATTCGAAATTGTAGTTTCAGCCCAAGCAGACTTTTTTTTATAAAGAATGACTTTTTCTTCTTTAAATGGAAATATAACTATTGTGTAGCGTAAAAAATACAGTCAATATTGGTAAATTCTTACCGAGGCAGTGGCTCAGAGGTACAATAAAAAAAAGTAATTCTGAAATTAAGTAGGCTTAAGAATGCAGGGAAGAGTGTAAAATGTATCATCTCCCAACGCACCCCATTCACGCCGGTAACCAGGCCGGATGAGATCGGATATCTCGTGGAGTGAGGAAGAAGGTACACACTCCCCAATCGGTAGGTCATGAAGAAATTAAGGGTTGATAGCCCTTGGGGGTGTCGCATGACTGAGGATCGTGGTTCGGAACCCACGTTAAGCTTTAGGTCCCTTCAGGAATGGCCCTGGCAACGAACGAAGAGGAAAAAATTTTAATAAACAAACAACAATTGTGAAATAATACCATTATTTTTTACAGTATACAACAAAGACAGCATAAACACGTTTTGTTGGAGAAAAAAGGGGGTTGAGAATGAATGTAGCAAAACGCCAGAACGTCTCTGATACCATAACAAAATACTCTGTCATCTTTTGTCAGCCAATTTTACGTATTCTTCTGAAACTGCCTTAGGATTTAGTTTATTACTACATAATTACAAAACGTGGTTAAAATCAGACGTCGGCGTCGCGCTGGGTTGACATTTACGTCGGCTTCGCCGTAGGGTATAAATTTAATTATAAATATACAGCGTGTTCATCGAAAAAATATGTATGAGTAAACATGAGAGATTACATTTATTTTAAAAGTTATTTCAGCTTCATGCATGCCTATTAAGTGAAGGTGGTCATTTCCACCAATTTTTATAAAACAAAATTTTGCATTATCAATGTTAATAATAATAGTAGGGCTAATTTAATTTAATTATTTTAATTAAGAACGGTGTGCCTGAGAAGAAAAACGCAAAAGACAATTTTTATGCAGAATTGACCAGGCTAATCAAAAATAATATCCACATGGAAAAATATCAGTGGCGTACCACTTTTTTTCTAAAAAATATATAATCGCTTAGTTTTAATAATTATTCTATTGGCGATAACGCTGAAACGAACGGAGATATCGAGCTGCGGTTTTAATATTTTTTCTAGCCAATTGCATCTATTTTTCGATTATGGTATCATAATTATACCGTATGATTTATTTTTTCGGAGTAAAATCAAAAAATGTGTTATTATTGCAAATTGCGCCCTCTAGCATTTTTTTTTTAAACTATTATGGACAACTAAATACGATTGGTGAAAGCGCATACATCCAACAACAACAGTCTTTAGTTTGCTAAAATCGGATAAGGCGGTTAAAAGTTACAGCGATTTAACTGATTACACTTTCAACAGCTTACCCCCCTCTTATTAAAGTCGCTACGCCAATGAGCATAAGACCAAAATGATGCATAATTGTCCAAGCTTTTTAATGGTATTATCAAAGATATACCTTAATGTGGAATTTTCGGAGATATGTAAAATTTTAAAATTTACTTTTTAATTACGCCCTCTTGTGACAAAATGCGGAACTTAAAAATAATTTCCAGCATTTTCTCTTAGGCACTTTTGTCATAAAAATATTTACCCGGATGCTGTACGATTACTAGTTTCTGAGATATGGCCGGCGGTCATTCTTAGTTGACCATCCGGTACAATGGATACCTTGACTGCAAATTATCCGGACAAGTTGGGGAAACTGTACAGCACATAGTTTGCTATTGCGAGCCACTAGATCGGCAGAGGCAACAAAAACTCAGGCAACTAAAACTGGAACCAGAGGACATCCTTACCCTCTCCTCAGTTGACCTACACAAATAAGTGCAAGGAACTGGGATCACGGAGTGGGTGTAACAACCAAACGGGGTGAGCATAATGGGCCAAACCTGGCCTAAGTGCATCCGGTAGACGGACGGGCCTCGGAAAAAAATGCTATTCTTAAAAAAAATCACTAGTATTTAATTGTTACAAAATGGTGGTTACCCATCATAGATAACGATGTAAATGTGCTCAAATAAGTCGATGCACCCAAACATGTATCCAGAAATAAATCCAAACTACCTCTAAGTAGGCATTTTACAATTCAAGCCTAGATCATTTCTGGATGTTATTTCCGATTGTCATTCTGGCGGCGAGTCCAGTATTGACTTTATTGTCTTGTTTGCGTTTATATTGTTATCCATGAATTGTACAGCAATTATGTTTTGCAATTTTCCACAATAGCTATAAATGTGTGGGAAGCATTAATAAAAAGCGCATGATAAAAGCGTGTTATACAGGGTGTGTCAGTAAGGTGTCTGTCTAAAATAGCACCTAAACTATCAAATATAGGGGAAAAGTGTAATACAAAAGTCAAAGGGTTTTTTAGAATACATAATCTAAAAATATTTTCTAATCTACAGGGTGGTCCTAAAAAGTGACACTGAATAATAAAAAAGAAAATTAAATGGGATACCCAGTATAATTTTTTAGAATATGATTCAATGGAATAAGGACTTTGCAACCCTATGTCCCATTTAATTTTCTTTTTTATTATTCAGTACCACTTTTTAGGACCACCCTGTAGATTAGAAAATATTTTTAGATTATGTATCCTAAAAAACCCGTTAACTTTTGTATTACACTTTTTTCCCTATCTTTGATAGTTTATAGTTATAGTTATCTTAGACAGACACCTTACTGACACACCCTGTATAAAGAATGGCTATTTGTCTAATCCCGGGGCATAATAGTTTAAATTAAGCCGCTACGAATTGACATTTGATGCAATAATGAGACGCTAAAGATTAGTGGTGAGTCGGTATCTGTGTAACTGCTATTTTGAAACGGTATTTTTTAATACCGCCGTGTCGCGCTCCACCTGATACAAGTAAGCAGTTATTCCGGAACTATTAGGATTTCATCCTCCGCTGCTACAAGCTGCGATGCAAACCGAGAGAAAGCGACGACGGTCGGCTTATTCAGCCGTTCGTGGTGGAGCGCGCAACGGCAAACGGTATCTGAAGAACAGTAACAGACTCGTGGTTGATGGTATTTTGTCGTTGAATGTATTTTTTCTCACCGGGGATGAAGGGTTGCCAAGGGAACAGTTACGGCCGCCGTTCGCGGGTATGTATATGTCGTGGGACCGTTTGATTTTGACGCTGCGAATCATAGTTACGGTGCCGGTGTCCGGCGCGGTAGCATAGTATTTCTGAATGGACGCGGTCTCGAGGAGCGCTTTGGCGTGTATGGATGATGAAAAAAATTGAAAGTCGTTATTGTCCGAAGAGTTAATATATTTTTTGTTTTATTTTCAGATTTTTTGTGCATGATCTCAGAGTAAAGAAAACGTTTTAGATTAAAGGTTCAGGTTTGCTAAGTTCCTATATTTCTTTAAAATGATTATTGTTGATTTTAAATACTTAGCTTATATCTAAAACACCACCTTCAGTTTTAGTATCAAAATTTTGTATTTTAAAGCCTTTAAAGCCATAATAAGGATTACATTTTAGTGTTTTGGCTTTTATACAAGCAATTTCTTTGAAAGTTTTATCAACTTTAAGAAGCTTTGGAACTCAAGACGGTACAAGTTATTTTAATTATAACGTTCTGCTATTTGGCTTTTAGCAAGTCAAGACACAATAGAATAGAACACAAGGTAATCTGGCGTAATGGAAAATTTACTTCTTAAAAAAACAAAGCGTAGAAAAAGATTTTAAAAAATATGCAAGACAAACAGCAGCATTTTCTAAAGTGCGTTGTAAATGAAAATGTGGTAAAATTGAAAAAAATAAGTTTGGTTATTTTTGGCCACCAAATATCACAGCGAATTTACATTCTAATTCTAGTTTTACATATTTGTTAAGTAAATACGATTCAATCTACCATTTGTACATTTCTCTTAAAAATTGGTGAAATTAGAATAAAATATATAAAAAAATACCATAATTTTAGTAAAAATTAAGTACTGTTACATTGTGATGCATTCGCCATTTCATTTCTTGACCAATATTTCTTATCCTTTTCGCTTAATTCAAAAAGGGGCCAAACACACTCCGTAAGGAGCAATTACCAACGGTTTAGAACTAAAGAAATTTTGTGTAATAAATTAATAAAATCAGAAAATGAAAATTTGTCCATTTTTCTTTTTCCACTTTTAGGTATTACTTCAAAAATTTCAACTTGTTTAACTTTAAATTGTAGGTTATTATGCTTCTAATATGGGTATGTATAATGTTTATCAAAAATGCATCAATTGACCTTACTCTTTCGCCCCCTCAGCTTTATCCTTTAATCCAGGCATGTAAGATCTTGTTAAACTTCAAAAAGCTCGAGGAAAGTACGGGCATATCCCTAACCTAACTTTCATCCTCACTGTGCCTTTTATACTTTGCTTTAACGGACATTGACTGAAGCCGAAAAGTTCCATGTCACATGAAACTTAACTTTTTTTCTAAACAATCCATCAAAATATTAAGACTCGTACGCCATTCGTAAACCTAAATAAATAAAAAAGCACGATGACATGGCGTTTCTGAAAAGAAGTGCTACTATCTGATGGTGGCGAGGGGAAAGAATCCCGATAAAAAGGACAAGAAATAAATGTTTTTCGAACGGTCTTCATATAAACCGCTCTGGCAATAAACTAAAAATATATGACTGCTATGAAAAAGTAGTAAATGACAAAAACCTGAAAAAAAAGGGGAATAAAATGAAAAGAATAGAATACGCAAAATAGGCGGGATTAGACGACTTTTAAAGAGGGTTTTTAGGTGGGATTTTGTTGAGATTCCAATCTATACGTTCTGTCATAAAATCTGCATATTGTGGAATATTTTTTTTTTCGCCTTCGCAAAATGATTGGCTCTGTATCACAACCAAAATTATTTATACATGGTGTCCCAGATAAGGATGCATTCTACAGGGATCTCGTAAACCATATAAGATACAGAGATAGTTAAACTAGAAAAAAGTTGGGCCCTAAGAAAATTCTGCAACATCGTGTTTTCAAATTTAAAAAACTCCTTCCATACAAACAGCAGCAAACAGCAAAACCGAATTTTCGCTATTTCGTTTTTATTTTTTTCCGACTCTAATTGACATAATATGTTAAAATAAAGTTTGCATTTTCATTACCATTTTTTCTCCTCCACAAGTTGGTGTAATTAGATTTTTAATTCGACGTTTCGTTTTTTCAAAACCATCATCAGCTTTTTTAAATAGTCCTATATTTTTAAATTCCCCTTTTCCTTTATAATTTAATACCTATAGTCTATTTCAGAAAGGTGTAGAGTAATAATATGGAATACTCCGTCCAGTTCAGCTCAATTTCGGTGTTGGCCATAGACGCAGGTAAATTTTGTTCACTAAATTGGTTATGAAAACTAACCAATGAAAAAAATAGAAAATAATTTGATAAAGAAGGAACTATTAGCTATAGAACATTTACACAAACATCGTTTTAGGAAATATGCCGTAGAAGATATAGCTGAAAACATAGTGTAACTATGATCATTGCGAACTAAATCCTATTGAACTTATATGTTCGCAAGTTAAAGGATTTGTAGCAAGACACAAGACGACTTTCAAAATGAAAGACGTTAAGCTACTGTTTGATCAAGCCACTAAGGAAGTGACGTCAGAGAACTGACGAAAAGCAGTCCATCACGTCATTAAAGAAGAGGAGAAAATGTGGGATCTTGACCACTTGATCGATCGGACCGTCGACCCGTTAATTATAACGTCAAGAAGAGATGACAGTTCCTCAGATAATGAAGAATATTATGATTTTTTGCATTTTGTATTTTTTTTATAATGTTTAATAAAAAATAAGTGTATTTTTCGATTTATTTAAAGTTACTTTAATATTCGAAAATTCCAAAATATCATTCCATACAAAATTGTCGACATACCTCATAAAATGCTAATAGTAGACTGAATGTGAAACGGAAATAGCTTTACATTTTGTTTTGTTTTAGACTGGGATACATCGATGATATGGCAGGCAGTTTAGATTGTTTTGTCGATACGGCACTAGTTGCTAATCAGATTTTGTCATAAAGTGTGAAACTTGGATAATCTAGGTGATATTCAGTTAAATTTTATGGAATAGATAAGCCTATGAATTAAATACTGTAACGAGGGAAAATACTTTACATGATAGTACTAGTCAGTGGCGTATATACGGGGGGGTGTAATTACCCCCCGGAATTTAATATGTTTTTTTTTGTTTTAGTTATCAGGAGTAAAGTTTTTTTTTACACAGAATAAGAATAATAAATTTTAGCTGCAATTGTGCGTTTCTCCAAAAAAATATCATTCTTAATAACTTATGTTTATTTTTTCCACATTTAGATTACAGTACTTTTCAGCGAAAATAAATTTAAATACTTAAAGATTGCCACTACCTCCACCAGACTCAAACTCTGGATGCGCCACTGGTACTAGTGGCAAAATAAATAATGATACAGGATACAGGGTGTCAAGAACTATGAGGTACTAAGTAAGTACGAAACTTTCAAAATCCAATATTTTCATCAAAATTCAATTAATGCGTTCCATTTTCAGGTTACTGGGTAGACTGTACATCCGCTGCCGACGCACATCTTCGCAGGCAGCATGAAGTATTGCGCCTCAACAATGACCTGGAAGAAATTTTGGCTTGGGGTGACAGTAACCAAGTCGAATTTAATGCTAAGAAAACCCAGGCAGCAGTCTTCTCCAAAAAGGTTAACATTGCAGAACCGGATATAGTCATGGCAGGACACGCAATTCCCCTGGCACCGTCTATTAATTTGCTGGGGGTCAATCTGGGAGGTAATATGTCTTGGCATGATCACGTTGCCGCAATTGCCAAGACAGCTGCACAGAAACTTGGTGTACTTTTCCGCACCAAAAGGTTGTACACACCTCATCAACTTTTGACATTCTACAAAGCCCAGATTCTACCATCATTAGAATATTGCTCTCATGTCTGGAGCTCTGCACCCAAGCACACCCTTCGGCTACTGGATTTCATTCAAAATAGAGCCGTTCGTCTGATCGGCGACCCCGAGCTGACCAAGACCCTCGATAGCCTGGAGCATCGAAGACAGGTTGGTGATTTGGCTCTCTTTTACAGATATTTCCATGGCAGGTGTTTGACTGACATTGCCCACTTGATTCCACCTAGAGCAATGCAAAACAGAAATACACGGCGAACCACTGCCGCTCATCCATATGTTGTTCAGCTTAGTACTCCTCGAACTTCATTGTTCAAGAATTCTTTCATCTGGAGAACGTCATCTTTGTGGAATGATCTTCCTTAGGTCGTGTTTCCCAATGAATACAATCTTCAACGTTTTAAGACCAACGTTAATCGCTTTTTTCGCACTCGCACCGCTCCCAGAGCGCCTTAAAGGATTTTTCCTACAGTGCAGGTGTTTTGTCATAAAAAAAAAAAGACTACCAAGTAAAATATGTGTGACTTTACTTTATATGTAAAAGGGAGGGAGGTCGGGTGTACGCCGTTTTTCAATGAAATGAAAAGTATTTTTTTTAGTATTAAGCGTAATTTATTTTCTATTGCCTAGCGCTTTCGGCCTACTGGAAGGCCATCTTCAGGGCTTAGGTTCTACTGTTAAGTGGGTTAACAGCGCAGTGGGCTCGTGTCAATTAAAAGAAATAAAATAAAATAGCCCTGTAAAATTTCGCTCATATTTCCCTCATAATTCAATAAATCATAACAATTGACATCATATTTTATTTAATATAAAAATAAATGTAATTAAATTTATTAAACAAATGGACGAATCAAACGAATGTCGAGAGAAAAGGATAACAAATATTTTTATTCATTTTATATCAATAACATGTACACCCGACGTAGTAACATTAATCATGTATGGCTTCAATTCCAGATAACAAGCTCCCTTGAAACAGGAGGTGGGCTCTTGCGCGGCGCTGCCTATTTTCCGTAGGCTTTTGACAAAAAATATTTTTTTATGGTATTTTGAAACTTTGGCAAATAAATACGTTCTGTCCATCGGTCTATAGTCTATTTATTTTCAACTGGTACTAAATTGATACATATACACGTAGACACCCGCCTGAATAGGATCGTATTTACAAGTTTATACAGGGTGATTCCTAATACTTCTTTTTTAGCTGCGTATAGTAGGCATTAAAATAAACAACATTTTCAAATACCTTTTTCAAATAACTTAAAAATAGGCGAGATACAGAAGTAAAAAATCTAAGTGCGGACCTGGCCATCAAAACGTAGCCCTGCTATACTTTATGTTGTTTTTGTCTTATTAGTCATGCAATTTACGGGTCGGTGGTCAGTTATTGGGAAATCCGCTGCGGTGTGTCTTTCTGAAGCAAGTTAATTTTTAATTGGCGACAAGTGAAAAAGGTTAAATTTGAAAACAATGAACTAGTAGTTATGGTGCTAATTTACGGTGAGTGTCGTCAAAGTCCAGCTGCTGCCTCGAGATTATACGCACAATGCTTTCCCTTGCGGGCTCATCCTACACCCAGAAGTTTTCTTGATGTTATTCAACGGGTAAGCTAGGCAAGACCGTATTTGATCCATAGTGTAATAAATAAATGTAAGTACCTTATTTTCGAGCTTTTTGAAAAAAAGGTATTTGAAAAGTTTGTTTATTTTAATACCCTCTATACACAGCTAAAAAAGAAGTATCAACTTAGGAATCCTCCTGTATATTATACGGCTGCACAATTTTAAACAAGACACAATAAGTCAAGAATTTGAAATCTGATAAAACATCGTATCATAATTTGCTATCCGGGACCTAAAGAGAAATAGTTTATAATTTTTTAATCGTCAATTAATAAAATTGTCTAAGAACTCCAAAGATCAGTCAATTCAAGAAAAAAAATCAATTATTATAATTGTGGTTTTACATGTAGAATCATTTCTATTACACTTTGTATAGCGATTATGTTGAGAGACAAAACACTCTATCATTATGTAACGAAGTCTTTCAGCTAGAAAAAATTCCACAACACAATCCTTTTTTGATCGAAAGAGTAGGCTTAATCAGCCTTAAGGCCTTTTTACATTGGGTGCAATTGCAAGAAAAATGGCCTGGAAGCATGCGCTTCGAGGACGTTTTAATCAGCTGATGCACGATTTCCCATTTAAAACCTGCATCAGCTGTTTAAAACGTCGACAAAGCGCATACTTTCAGGCAATTTTTTCTTGCAATTGCACCCAATGTAAAAAGGCCTTTAACTATGAGCACCCAGGGAGGTCCGTGAGTGTGGAGACTGATACCTTCCATGACGATGATGAATAACGCCAGTTGTCAGACGATTGACCATCCATAGGCGCAGACCCTTTGCGGGCGGCGGCCTCAGAATGGTCGCGCGTCTCTGATGAGGACGAAACAACGAAAGGATTGAGATGTTAACGGAAGAAGACAGGGCATACCGTTGTTAGCAGTGAGTCTAAGGACCCATAAACTGCTATTCCCCACTGACAAGGTGAGGGGATAGCGGATAATAGACGAAGGGGTGCACAGCGTGCAAACCCCGGACGCTTAGCGCCGTGGAGGTCTACCAATAAACAATTTTGTTTACCGATAGGTACGTCCATCCAGTTTTTGAGGTGACCACGGCAGGCCTGTCATTTAATTTGATGTTAACATTCCTTGCCTCACTTAAAATAAAATGTGAGGTCATCTTTGTTTCTGATTCTGGGTGCTCATCAGTAATCTGGCTTGGCAATGTGACACGTTCGATGTCCAGTTAGCAGAATCCTTCTTTATAAAAATTACATTCCGTATTTTAAACTCATTAAGAAACCAACGAAAGCCGACCTTACACGTCTTCATTAACACTGGAGAGTTAAGGATGAGTCAAATCCTGACACTTCTATATTTAAGAGGCCTCTGCGCGCTAGTGATAATTTTCCCTTGAACCAACTGAGACCCTACTTGGAAATGAAAACGGTGTTTTCCATTTAACGTGGTGGAAAATAGCTAATGATTTGTATAAAATGATGTATTTGGAAACGGTGTGATCCGGAAACAAGGGTCACAATCAATAGCGGATGAGAAGCAAACAAAAACTCATCCTTTTAAATTAATATTTCGTGAAAAATTGGTTGTTGGATAAGGTATTTTAGATGCCCTGTGGACATTGGGAAGGGAAGATTTATATATTATGATATTTTACCGAAATTGATGCTCTTAAAGATACCGTTCCGAGGAGTGGATTATTTTTTAAGGGGCGATTTATTATTTATATCATTTTGTTAATGGTCTTTTAGATTTTTCACTTTTTAGTTACACTCTACATATATAGTGTGCACAGAAGCTGAAATTCTGCAAAACGAACCACATTGTAGGAAAAGGACATTTAAGAAAGCTGCTACCATATTGTCATATATAGACATATGACATATCCTTCTTTCTTAAATTCCCATTTTTCTTATTATATAAAGTTAATATTAAATATACCTACTGACCCAATTATTTATTATTAAAACAAGCAATCTACAAGGATGCTATCTTAGCATATTGCCGAGCTTGCATTTTGTTATCAATCAATAACTGGGTTAGTTTATTGATACTGATTGGTATAAATAGCAGGCCGGTACTATGTAAAAGACACCAGTCGAGGTCGGGACCATTCGGGTCTCGACCAGTTCGGTCAAGACCATTCAAGCCACGACCATTTGGTTAGAAACCCTTCAGGTCGATACCCGATCGATACAAGATTCGGTCCAGAGCAGACACATTGGGTCAGTAGCAGCACCGAGTCCTATTTCAATTGTCAGCCTCTTGCCCTGGAGAGCTTGTCCCTAGCCAAATATGCTATGTAAAGTTTGATTTTGTGTAACCATTAAACTGTGGTTTTATATTGCATAATAAAATAGGTGTTATGGAGACTTGTCGCCTTTAATTCTTCCCCACGTGACATTATATCAAAACCCAGGTAAGCCCTCATTAGATATGAGAAATATCTGGACATCTTCATTAAACAAAAATGTAATCTGAGACTGCATCCATCCCAGTTATGCTCCAATACATCTAGCTAGTATAAATAGAGCCGAAGTTGTTGTACTTATTTAGCATTCACCTGAAGACGACTTACCAGTTGAAACGTTGTGATTTAAAAGAAATAAAGACAATTCAAGTTCTAAACTCTTCTATCATTCAAGAGACATCATTGTCTTCAACATTCAATCACAAAAATCTATCAATATAGTATCAAATAAATAATAAAAAATTTGTCAACACCAAGGTTATAAAGACAGGATTTAAGTAAAATTAGCTATTCAATAACTGTAATAAACTTTTGACAAAGAAAAATATCAACAGATAGTAATAGTATATTGTATACCTAGTAGGAAAGGCTGAACATTCCCGGACGACCGTAAAGATTGTATGTCGAGGCGCAAGCCGAGAGTCCGGGAATGTGGCTTTTTCAACGAGGTATACATACTATTTTTCCGTAAATCGAAAATTATTAAAAGGACATAACTTATTACAATCAACTTTTTAAAATTTTGAAATAAATATTATTAACTTTGTTCACAAATAAAGCATGCCATTAAATATTTGTCTTGTAACTATGGAAACACGGTAATATTGAATTGTCAAGCTTAACACATTTTAGTTTACAAGTAGCCGTCCAGACCACCTGATTTTTACCAGCAACAGCTTCCATGCTGGTTCAATTTGATTTTGCAACAGATCCAGAAAACTTGCGGATGTTAAAATTTGATCTAGAAAAAAAGACCCGCCAAAACATTAATTTTCTGAGGGCCATGAAGTTACGAAAAATAAACGCAGGCGGAGTTCTGTATTTTTTCGGGCAAATAGGGAGACTTCCTAATACTGAATTTATTCCAGTTAAAAATGCCAGCCTGTATATATAACTTCGAAGGAGGCTGGTAACCTTAGACAAGAATATTGAGATATTGGTCGGATATCCTTTTTTTTTTTAGTAAAAGAATATAAGTTTTATTTTATTAACTTTCAATAAAAAAAAAATGAAAGCAATTTTGAAATCAGCGCCATTATAGTCTATTTCAGAAAGTTGTAGAGTAATAAAATGGGAAATTCCGTCCAGATCGGCTTAATTTCGGAGGTCGGCCATGGGCCAAGTAAATTTTGTGCATTAAATTATTTATGATGGCCCCAAAGAAAAAAACAAGAAGATAATTTAATAAAGAAAGAACTATTATATGCTGTGGAAGATATAGCTGAAAAACATAGTCTCACTGTGCTGCGCACACCGCCATATCATTGCAAACTAAAAGGAACTTATATGGGCGCAAGTGAAAGGATTTATAGCAAGACACACATTCAAAATGAAAGATGTTAAGCTACTGTTTGATTAAGCCATTAAGGAAGTGACATCAGAGAACTGGCGAAAAACAGTCCATCATGTCATTAAAGAAGAGGATAGAATGTGGGATCTTGATCACCTGATCGATCGGACCGTCGACCCGTTAATTATAACGTCAAGGGGAGATGACAGTTCCTCAGATGACGAAGAATATTATAATTTTTTATATTTTAATTTCTGTATAATGTATTTTTTTTATTTTGTATTTTTTTTATAATGCTTAATAAAAAATAAGTGTACCTAATACTATGTACATAATAGACGCCTTTGTCACCATAAACTACCTGCACTTGATGAAAAAAAAAGAATTTTGCAATGAAATCAATGCCAAATTATGAAAGTGGCTTAAATATTTGTTGGGTCACTCCGTAGTCCCTGTGCATACCTAATGAGCTTTTATTACTCTACACCTTTCTGAAGTAGACTATAATTCCTCAAATTTAAAACATAAACAAATTAAATTCGCATTAATTGATAGAGTTATTGCCTTGTAAAATCTGTAATCCCCTTATCTTAAAGCAGTTTAACCCCAACTCTAAATATTCCAAATTCCTTTTAAAATACCATTCTGTTACGTTATGAGGGAGAATTAAGGATATGTTTGGTATTTCTATATTAGCTTAGCCAGATTTTCATGTACAACCTACCTTAGAGAAAATTATTAATAACTGGCAGACCATATACTGTACTTATAGGCTGACAAAATTCCCGTCTCAAATCTAGAATGTTTAGACATTTTTGGTGTCAAATTAAAAAAAAATCTAAAATTCTTTATTTGACAGTGAAATGAGCATTGTGAATTTTTTTAGCGTCTCGCTTTTTCAAATAGTCGTTTTTTCGGCTAGTAAAAAGAATGCTCCCCTATTTTATATGTATAATGTCAGTGACAGCTCGGCGTAGAAATTTAGGGGTTGTACCGTTTCATATAATTTATAATAATAAATAAAAAAAAAAAAAAAAAAAAAAATAGGTATAACCCTTGAATGATAGAAGAGAGTTTTGGACTTTCATTGTATTTATTAGTTTTTAAATTACGACGTTTCAACTGGTAAGTATCTCCAGTCCTCTTCAGGTCTCTCCAGGGTCCATATTGTCGCCTACCCTCTTTTTACTGTATATTAACGACCTTCTAGTGAAAACCCAAAATCCAATTTATAGCTTTGCTGATGACAGCACACTTGTCTCATCTTTTACCTTGACTCCCCAAACATCCGCTGCCGACGCACATCTTCGCAGGCAGCATGAAGTATTGCGCCTCAACAAAGACCTGGACGAAATTTTGGCTTGGGGTGACAGTAACCAAGTCGAATTTAATGCTAAGAAAACCCAGGCATCAGTCAACGTAGGTTGGTTAACCTTGCAGAACCGGATATAGTCATGGCAGGACACGCAATTCCCCTGGCACCGTCTATTAATTTGCTGGGGGTCAATCTGGGAGGTAATATGTCTTGGCATGATCACGTTGCCGCAATTGCCAAGGCAGCTGCACAGAAACTTGGTGTACTTTTCCGCACCAAAAGGTTGTACACACCTCATCAACTTTTGACACTCTACAAAGCCCAGATTCGACCATCATTAGAATATTGCTCTCATGTCTGGAGCTCTGCACCCAAGCACACCCTTCGGCTACTGGATTCCATTCAAAGGAGAGCCATTCGTCTGATCGGCGACCCCGAGCTGACCAAGACCCTCGATAGCCTGGAGCATCGAAGACAGGTTGGTGATTTGGCTCTCTTTTACAGATATTTCCATGGCAGGTGTTCGACTGACATTGCCCACTTGATTCCACCTAGAGCAATTCAAAACAGAAATACACGGCAAACCACTGCCGCTCATCCATATGTTGTTCAGCTTAGTACTCCTCGAACTTCATTGTTCAAGAATTCTTTCATCTGGAGAACGTCATCTTTGTGGAATGATCTTCCTGAGGTCGTGTTTCCCAATGAATACAATCTTCAACGTTTCAAGACCAACGTTAATCGTTTTTTTCGCACTCGCACCGCTCCCAGAGCGCCTTAAAGGATTTTTCCTACAGTGCAGGTGTTTTATCATAAAAAAAAAAAAAAAAAAAAAAAGAAAGGTGAATACTGATATACACTTAACATTTCGTATGTCAAAGAAGTATCTAAAAGAGTAAGACGACTATGACAACGATACAACATGAATAAACGATTCAGTTTAAGAGACACTTTAAGATGCCATCTGACGAAGATGAACTCAACAAGCCTTAAAAAAAAAGGAAAACTGTATCTCAGATCCCTTCCGTATGTGGTCTATCTTATATTGGTGAGACACTATGTCCACGAAATAAGGATCTACGAACATAGGAACAATACGCTAAAACCAAAGAAATTCTTTTATATACAAGTCGTCCAACACCAGTCTCGAGAAATCATCAGGTCGGAGCGTGACGAATGTAGGCTTTTCCGGGCTGCTCATTCGCCGGATTGGTTGTGACGTCGCTTAGTTCTTTAATTACTTTCTCGGTGAATAATTGAAGAATGTCAAAACTGAAACAGTAGAAAGTTTTGTTTTCCTATGACCACCTATGAAGATGAGAAAAAAACCACGGTTAATTTGACTAAAAAGCGCCGTATACCACACGCGTGTTGATACAGTATATTACATAATAAGTGATGAAAGTGATACTTTTCAAACGAGGAGAGATTTAGCACGAGGCGCCAGCCGTATTTGTCGAGTAAAAAAATTAGAGTGTGGAAATACGCCATCAGAAATTATAAAAAATGTTAATAATATACTGGAAAATCTATTATCAGAAAAATAAATCGCGCTGAAGAGTGTCATGTATTCAACAACAAATCTTTATCGGTAGCGATAGCGTAGACTGCGTAAAGAATAGGGCTCTAGCCTACAGATCGCAAGGTCACAGGTTCAAATCACATCAGGAGTATTTGACTTTTTTTATAAAAACATTAAATAATTTATAGAATTATTTTGAATTGAAATATTCCTTGTTAGGTGAATTTTTTAAATATATGATTAATGCATCTCTCCGTGATTAAATTTAAATTTTTTTATTCTGGTTAATCTAGAAGTCAATCAAAGATTAGTTCTTCCTATGATATATAAAATATGAAAAAGTTTTACTACATATAAAGGAAAATCCCATTGACAAACTATGAAACCAGATATTAAGTAGAACATAATCCTAAGTATGCTAATTTCAACACTAATGTTGATATATTTTTTTTCAACACTGGTGTTGAAATATTTTTTTTACAAGTCAAAAGCTTTTTTAATAATTCTTTGTGCTCGTAGGAAAAATAGTGTACATCACTCGTGTGAAAGTGATTATTCTAAAACTCGGAGAATTTCCGCACTCGGCTGACGCCTCGTGCTAAATATCTCCTCGTTTGACAAATATCACTTTCATAACTTGTTATGTAATATACCATTTTTCTTGTTTTATACGATAAGGTTACAAAACATAGTTGCCAAAATGTACTAGTATTCCTTGGAAACTGTGATATTGTGAAGTGTTATCGCTGGAGTGCGTTGATGAGAAAAATATGTATGTATTATCGTTTTGAAAAGTATAAATACTAAACTGTATGTGTAATAACACGATTCACATGCAAAACAATAAAGTAAATCATTTTAAATTCTGTATAAATAGGAAACATCCTTTGACCAACATTTTTTACCTTTAGGTGGACTCCCTAAATAAATACGTTGGCAAACATGACCTCAACTTTTTTCGGAAAATCCCAATGTCGACCTTTACTTTATCCCAAAAGATATTACCCAAATCATGGATTTCAGTTTTTTTTTATGTTAAAGTAAATATTTGTCAGAGAATAAAAATATTAAAATGCGTCAATGGACTATATTAACTGTAAAAATTGAACTTACTAAACTTGTTTGAAATGAAAAAGTTATTTTTTGTCATATTTCGAGGCAAAACGCTTTAGGAAATAAAAGTTTTAAAATGAGTTTATCTTGAAGAAAAGCAGGTAAATGAAATGGGTTTGATTATGCTTTATTTAAAATAGTACAGTGAGTTAAAAAAAAGTCGATTTTAAAAGATACGACGTCGGGTAAATTATAGTCTATTTCAGAAAGGTTTATGTCGGGTTGCACAAAGAATTTTAATAATAATTATTTAACCGGCAAGTTTGACTGTAACAGACGTAATATTGACAGAAATAATTTTCTCACAATCATACTGGCCCGGTTACCTTAATTTTTAATTTACTAATCACGCACCTTTGAATGTGAGTATATAATGCCTGTCAAAGTCATTTATGTCACAGTGAAACTTGCCGGTTAAATAATTATCATTAAAATTCGACATTAGAGTAATAAAATGGGAAATTCCATCCAGTTCAACTCAATTTCGGTGTCGGCCATAGGCGCAGGTAAATTTTGTGTGATAAATTATCTAGGATAACTAAATAAAGGAATAAAAAGAAGATAATTTGATAAAGAGGGAATTATTAGCTATAGCAAATTTATAAAAACATCGTTTTATAAAATATGCCGTGGAAGATATATATAAACACATAGTATATAACCGCCATATCATTGCGAACTAAATCCTACATAACTCATATGGGAGCAAGTGAAAAAATTTGTAGCAAGACACAACGCGACATTCAAAATGAAAGACGTTAAGCTACTGTTTGATCAAGCCATTAAGGAAGTGACACCAAAGAACTGGCGAAAAGCAGTCCATAATGTCACTAAACACTAGAAGAAAATATGGGATCTTGACCACCTGATCGATCAGACCGTCGACTTGTTAATTATAATGTCAAGAGGAGATGACAGTTCTTGGTATGACGAAGAATATTATGATTTTTTATAATTTAATTTCTGTATAATGTATTTTTTGTATTTTGTATTTTTTTATAATGTTTAATAAAAAATAAGTCTACCTAATACTATGTATATAATGCACGCCTTTGTCACACCATTTTCAGTGTTTGTGAATGGATAACAATTGGCAAAACCTATAAATTCACCGAAACCCGGGTGATACTACCTGCACTTGATGAAAAGAAATAATTTTGCAATGAAATCAATGCCAAATTATGAAAGTGGCTTAAATTAGGTTATTCTGTAGTCCCATAGCATACCTAATGAGCTTTTATTACTTGACACCTTTCTGAAATAGACTAGATATAGTAGCGCATAATAAAAGCTTTAACCTAGATTTAGGTACTATTATTTTTCAAAACCAGTTCCCCGATTAAAAAAAAAACAAATTAAACACTCCGTCTGAATATTTGCTTTTTAACGTTATTGTTCAGATTGCCGCAGTAGTTATTTCAAAATTTAAAATAAACTGCACATTACAAACTCTGTTTATAGCAGGAACGTTTATAAAATAAACAGGAACATTTTAAATGGGTTGCAAAGAGTTGGCTGGTAAATATTATTTTATTTTTAAAAGTTTTAGGTTTAAAAAATACCCACTCTTTGTTATTGTATTTAAAAAAATATTTAAGGGTGATATCTTATTTTATGCCTACAATGTTAAGATTAGATAGTTTAAAAACAGAAAAATAGACCCGAGACCTCACTTAGGTAGGAGTGCGTCATATGCAGAGCGATCGGCTACGGCCATTGTATAAAATTATTGTGACGTCGTTCAGTAGTTTCGCGTATTTTTATTAGGGAGCGTATTTTGTTTATTTATTTTCTCGGTAAATAATTGAAGAATTTAAAAACTGAAACAGTGGAAATTTTGATTTTTCTTGCTCAATACGATATCTTAAAATCTCCAACAAAATTTAAAGAATTTTTATAGGAATACTTTTTTTTATTTTAATTTTTTTTATTCAATGATTTAACTCAGTTATGAATTTGGCTGTAAATTCATAATCCTCAAAGCACACACATTTCATTTACTAATGAACAGAGTGGTTTTGACATTTTGGAGCATTGTCATGTAGTCATTATAAATTGCAGTAAACAATAATTAACCATGAAATATTATTTAATAAATTGTTCATCTTTCCTAGCTCCGGTACATGTTTTAGATCAATTAATTTGGCTTTAAATTAAATAATTATCCATACAATAATGCTCTTGTATTACTAATTTAATGACTATCAATATATTATTAATTTACACTAGATGCGTTCCAGTGCAATAAAGTGGAATCACCCTTTTGTGGTTAAAGATAAAGTAACCGCCACAAATACAGAGTGTCCCATAACTTATGGGCCGTAGAGTAACTGGAGATACTAGATATCAAACTAAGCCGATTATGTCATATAAGTTTTTTTTTGATAATTAAAATATTAATTTATTTATGTACTATGTTTTTTTATGCTTTGGGATGTTTAAAGGGAAATATCTCGAAAACCGTTAAAGATATTAAGATCAAACAAGTACACCTTTTTGACTCAGAAAATACCCTTCTTTAAGAAACTATAATTGAAAAACACCTGATATCACAGGTAAAAAAAAATCATAGATTTATGAAGCCCAGTGTATGCAACTAGCGCCTTCTATTTTGAAACTTAAAAATTTCTACAAATTCTTAGTTCTTGCTCATAAAAACACAACATTGTCAACTTTCAATTCGATTCATTAAACCGTTTTAAAATTATGGCTTATTTTCGAGAATAAACTTTTACTTTCAACACCCTGTATCTCTAGAACGAGTAACAATCCGAAAAAACTTATATGACTTAATCGGCTTAGTTTGATGTCAAGTATCTCCAGTTACTCTACGGCCCATAAGTTATGGGACACCCTGTATAATATTATTGGTTATATTTCCGTCTTCTGCAAAAAATTCAAGCAGCCTAGAGGTCATGACGGAGAGCACTCCAGGCCAGGAGGTTTCAGTACGAGGGCTTTTTTTAGAAGTCTCTCTTCTTTGGACCAGAAATCCCCCCCCCCCACCCCCACTCCTTAATATCGCTCTATGAACACCCTTAAAAGGAAACCCTATCGAACTTACTCTAATAAATATTTTGTGGGGCCCATTTTTCGTTCCCCATCAGTTAGAATTAATAACACCATGTATAACTCCACCAATCGAAGCGCCCATCCGAATTCCACTCCCCTATAAACAATCCTATTCGTAACTATGTGATTAAAACTTTTAATTTTCGCGATTACAAAACCCGGACAGAAATTCGGAGCGATCTTGTGAGCTCATAGTTTACCGTGTTATAAGTATCGCTATTACTCCGGAAAATACGTCATTCTAGAGAATTATTAGTATCCCATTCAACAGTAATAACACTAATGAATAAGGCTCTAGGTCATAGGATCGGAAGGGACAAATAAGAGAGAGTTTTAGAGCCCCAAACTTTGACATTATTAGTTGGTCTGGTTATTTTGAAATTATATCTGGCAGACCAAGTTATTAGAATTTGTGAGACTTATGAGTATATGCCAAGAGGGATCTTAGAATATGTCAAGGAAGGCTGTTAGAATGTGAGAATATGATATATTGCCTTAAGCTAATAATGTAAACATATTTATATTAGCTAGTATACAGGGTCCTGCACCTCACCTACCGTCTTCTATAGCTCACTTATTATAGCTTTACTATTTATTATTAACACTGATAAAATTTTGTTTTATAAAAATTGTTGGAAACTACCAACTTCATTTAATAGGCATGCTTGCGCCCCGCCCGTCTAATTAAATTTAATTATTTTAGTTAAAAACGGTGTACCTGAGGAGAAAAACGCAAGAGACCATTTTTGTGCAGAATTGACCAGGCTAATCCGAAATAATATCCACATGAAAAAAGTGGCGTACCACTTTTTTTCTAAAAAATATCAGAGGAAATGTTTGCAGGGACGCCACTGGTGGGACAAAAAAATTACTTTTTTAACTAAACCATGTGGTTTTATGCCCTATTAGCACATGCCAAAATTGAAAATATTATCTAAAGTACTTTCGGAGATATTACAAAAAACGCATTAAAAAAACATTATTCAACACCCTGTAGCAAAAAATTTAAGCCGTTTAAAACATATGTTTATATGAACTTTTCTTCATAAAATGTTTTTAGGAATCACACCCTAAAATATTAGCACATCATTATGGAACACCCTGTATTGTTGATTTCTACTGGGACTTCTACATTTTCCTCACATACTCCAGCGGCCTTTTAATACCTACTTTTTTTTACTATTTTCCACATACACATTATTTGAATAAAGGCATTTCTCATTTTACCTTTTGTCCCTTACCCAGTTCGTGCTCTGAATTTTAATATAAAATTCCTACTTTGTAATTTTGACACAAAAAAATGTTTGAATTAGTTCTACTCGATTTTGGGTTCTTTTAATGGAAATTGTAAAACAAAGCATTATATTTTTTTATTTGAGCCAAAATATATATTTGCTAAAAAATACATTCGGAGAATCCGGTGTAAATTCTAAATTTCTAAATTCTTCCTCAAAGTTTACGGCGAAATTATATCTATATGTAAGTACTATATAATAAATTAGACCAAAAACATTGGGTTATCTTGGCCAGAACCCTAGCCATGTTTACTAAGGTATTTTTAAATTTTTTTTTAAAATTTGGACTCTACAGATATTGAAGAGGATCGGAAAGTTATTTTTTATAAAAAAATAATTTTCAATATTTTTTACATACCGATAAACTTGCTAGTAAACTATTTTTAGGGTTTTTATTGAAATATATATTTTTCTTTGAGTTTTTTTCTGCATAAAAATAACTATGTTTATAAGGGACGAAACGTTTTGTTAGATAGATATACTTTTTTCATTTCCATAAATAAATATTTTTCAAAAAAACAAAATAATTTTACTTATTTTTAAATTTTACATATTAAATTGGGTACCCCATATTGCGAACATAGTGTACCCCATATTAGGATAACATATGGCCCTTTTTTTTTAAAACATGTTTCTTCTTATTAAATGTTTGAAATATGGAAATAAAGCTTAAAACTACCTCAGTTTTTTTATTACGGTGTTTTGAAAAAAACTACCCCATATTAGGATACTTTATTCTAAATATGGTGCTAATTTACGGTGAGTGTCGTCAAGGTGCGTGTGCTGCTTCGAGATTATACGCAGAACGCTTTATCTTGCGGGCTCATCCTACACCCAGAAGTTTTTTTAAGCAAGTTAGGCAGAACTGTATTTTTTGATCCATAGTGTGATAAATAAATTTAAGTACCTTATTTTCGAGTTTTTTGAATAAGGTATTTGAAAATATTGTTTATTTTAATGCATTCTAATCTATATACAGCTAAAACTGAAGTATCACCTTAGGAATCACCATGTATATTTAAAAAACATAAGGTTACAGTAGGAATTCATTCTGAATCCGTTATTGGTGCTAATTCTCCCTACAGGGTGTTTCAAATTTAATGTAAAAAAAACATTCTCAATTTTTCACCCTGTTTAAGGTTAAAACTGAAATCTGAATAAAAAAAAATTTCTACAGTGCAATTACCAAAGAAAAAGCTACAGATCAAAAAAAAATATCGAAATCGATTTATAGAAATTCATTTTTTTATTTTATACAGAAAATCAACTTTGAAATTAAGTATCATTTGTAGTTGTGCGTTATTTTTGCGGCTAAGTGTATTTTCAATAGGTTTTAGTCCATTGCGGACTATGACTAATTCGAATATAGTAAAAAATTTCATTCCTGTAGCGACCCTCTAGTATAAAATACGCAGGCCACCCTTTATTTTCCCCAGTTGATGAACCACCAAACAATAACGTCCATTAAAATATTCCAGCTCGAAATATTTATAAATAATAATCGTTTTTTGGGTCTACTTAAAAGTCCCAAAAGTGTTTTATTATTTAGATGAAGCCGAACTTAAAAGTTAAAACGATAATTTAAAAGCCGCACTTACAAAACGGGTTTTATAACGCGTAATTACTTTTTGTGTTATCCACAATAAATCAAGTTAAATTTTATAGGAGGAAGTTTTGTATATTTTATACTGTCCAGCATGCTATGCTTAGAAACACTTTTTTCCAGACTAAACTTAACACTTTAATTAAAATTTACTTTAAATTCTAGATCTATTAGAGAGGCTTCGTCTCGTGGTCGCCCCCCCCCCCCCCTACCCCCTGCCAGAAATACGATAAATAAATTCAGCAAACCTACTGATAAATCGAGAGAGTTGGCACCACTGCATCCTACCTTCTTTCATCTCTATTCAGATCTTTGCTATATCTGACGATGATGATAACGATACTTAATGTCTATAAGCCGCTACTTTGGTTAATATTTATAGGCGCCGCTACTAAAATCTATATATCATAACTGATGGGTCGTAGAGTAACTAGAGATACTAGACATCAAACTAAGCCGATTATGTCATGAAAGTTTTTTTTTGATAATTAAAAAATTAATTTAATTATGTAGGTACTATGTTTTTTTAAGTTTTGGGATGTTTAAAGGGAAATATCTCGAAAACCGTTAAAGATATTAAGATCAATCAGGTACACCTTTTTAACTCAGAAAATGTCCTTCTTTAAGAAACTATAATTGAAAAACCCCTAATATCACAGGTAAGAGAAAAAATCATAGATTTCTGAAGCCCAGTGTATGCAACTAGCGCCCTCTAGTTTGAAACTTAAAAATTTGTACAAATTCTTATTTCTTGCTCATAAAAACATAATATTGCCAACTTCCAATTCGATTCATTAAACCGTTTTAAAATTATGGCTTATTTTTGAGAATAAACTTTTACTTTCAACACCCTGTATCTCTAGAACGAGTAACAATCCAAAAAAACTTATATGACTTAATCGGTTTAGTTTCATGTCTAGTATCTCCAGTTACTCTATGGCCCATAAGTTATGGGACACCCTGTATATACACATAAGGTGTTTCACGGTGGATGGAACGTTAGACGTTTATGTTAAACGGGTGATACGTCTTTTAAAAAAATTTGTTCGCTCAAATAAACAATCATGATCTATCGTTTTAAAATATTTTTAGCGATACGGCGTTGCCGCTTCTGCCCGAAACAAGTTGCAACATCGTTATTTTAAATCGAACACCCGATATATTATATTATTTTCCAATTCCCCATATAATACCACGTATATTTTGTATAAGACGTCATAAGTCTAAATTCGATTGTTTTTGAAATATTGACGTTTAAAATATACCATTTTCAGACTTTGACAGGCTGTAGCATCGGAACGGCGCATCTAAAAAAAAAGTGGTTTTTACCTCCAGTCTTAGTTTTTTATTCTCTATCCAAAAATACCAACTTCCAGTTTAGCATGTTAAACCAAAAAAATTGTTTTGCAGGTTAACATGTTAAGTCGGAAGCTGTAAATTTTAGATAGATAGAGAATAAAAACTGAGATAGGGAGGCCAATGCCATTTTTCTCTAAGATGCGCCGTTCTAGTGCTACAGCCTGTCATGGCTTATTTTAAACGTCAGTATCTTAAAAACAATTTTCCTACTACCATCTATGAAAATGAGAAAAAAAGCACGGTTACCTTGGCTCTAAATATCACACGCGTGTTGAAAATAGTTATTTTCCTAACAAGTGCGCAAAGTGATACTTTTCCGCACGCAAGTACAGTTGGACGAACGACGCGAAGCGGAGTTCGGATAAGTTCTTGCGTGCGGAAAAGCACTTTGCGCACTTGTTAGGAACAACATTTTTCCTACGAGCTTCATATCAGATAACAACAAAAATAAAAATATGATAATTTATTTAATAGTGTTAAAGCCTTTTTATGATTTGATAAAAATAAAAGTGTCGGTGTTTGTAGATTCTTGTGGACATAGAAACTGAGGAAAAATCTGACATCATGTGTCAAAATCGACATGTACATTTATTGTTGCTTGGCAATATTATAATCATTTATCACTATACGAGGTACTTAAAAAATACAGTTTTTTTCGTTTTAAGCTGAAATACAAATATCGGGAATTACGATTAAAAGATAAAAGAGAATACTCTTGCAACGGCTTCTCACATTGCCATAAAATAGTTTACAGCTACTAAAATAAATATAAATATTCCCTACCAAGGAGATTTTTGAATAGTTTTACTTTTCCGCACCCAGTGCGGATAAAAGTCTTATCCGCACTAGTGCGGAAAAGTGTAACTTTGCACACAAAAATGCGTGCGCAAAGTACTACTTTGCGCACGCTCGTAGGAAAAAAATGTTTTAACACTATACTGTTGAAATATTTTTTTTACAAATCAAAGGCTATTTTAATAATTCTTTGTGGTCGTAGGATAAAAGTGTACATTACTTGTGTGAAACTGATTATTCTAAATCTTGGAGAATTTTCGCACTCGGCTGACGCCTCGGGCTAAATATTTCCTCGTTTGAAAAGTATCGCTTTTATCACTTGTTATGTAAAATACTATTACTTCTTCGTGAGATCCAATCTTGTTTAACAAACGACAATTTTTTCTCTGTAAAACGTGATATTTTTTTAATACATTTTTTATAATTTTATTTTATATACATTATCTGCTCAGATTAGAAATTATTATTAGTTTTAAGACGAGAATAATTTTACATTTTGCTAAAGGGTTTAAAATATAAAGATTACCACGCGACGTGCTGTGTAGTAAGTAATAGAAATAATTCCTGGCATATCTAAGAGTTTCATATAATTACTGCTACGACTTGAAAATAACATCGGTACAGAAGGGCGTAGATAACCTTAGGATAAGTAACCTTTAACCTTTTCAAAGTATTACACGTAAATTATAATATTAAATCACATAAATGAAAATTTTGATTATTAGAATATATAACATTATGTTGGTTTGCGAAAAAATTTAACTAAGTCAGACATCTTTATTGGATGTTTTTTCGAACCCTTTTTCGCAAGTTCGTCGGCTCTTTCAATTTCTGTAATACCTTTGTGTCCTGGTACCCGCTGCAGTGTTACTTTATTATTTCTTGCAGGACCATTCTTTTGTCAATCCCATGCCAGGCTTGATGTTACCTTGGTGCCCGTTAATGCTTTAAGGGTTGCTTGATTGTGAGAGTATATATGTATCCTTGTTTCACCCTAGTATACTATCGCCCTAACTAACATGTACGGCACATTCCTAATAAAATGATATCTAAATTGGTAAACCAATCAAAAAATCTGGAGAAAAATAGGATCAAACTTCGCGAAAAATCACGGTGTGCCCTGCATTTTTTTTATTTTTCTGTACCCTGCCCCTCCCGTTTTGTTAACTATAGTATATTTCAGAAACCTTTAGAGTAATAAAAGCTCATTAGGTATGCAAAGTGACTACAGAGTGACACAACGAGTATTTTAGCTACTTTAATAATTTGTCATTGATTTTATTGCAAAATTCTTTATTTTCATCAAGTGCAGGTAGTACCACCCGGGTAAGGGGCAATTTATGGGTTTTGCCTATTGTTATCCATTCACAGACACTGAAAATGGTGCGACAAAGGCGTGCATTATGTACACTTATTTTTTTATTAAACATTAAAAAAAAATACAAAAAATACATTACCTATACAGAAATTAGATTATAAAAAATCATAATATTCTTCGTCATCTAAAGAACTGTCATCTTCTCTTGATGTTATAAGTAACTGGTCGATGGTCCGATCGATCAGGTGGTCAATATCCCACATTTTCTCCTCTTCTTTAATGACATGATTGACTGCTTCTCGCCAAGTTCTCTGGTGTCACTTCCTTAATGGCTTGATCAAACAGAAACTTAACGTCTTTCATTTTGAATATCGTGTTGTGTCTTGTTATCAATCCTTTCACTTGCGCCCATATAAGTTCTATAGGATTTAGCTCGCAATGATATGGCGGTGTGCGCAGCACAGTTACACTATGTTTTCAACTATATCTTCCACGAGATATTTTATAAAACGATGTTTGTGTAAATTTGCTATAGCTAATAGTTCCTTCTTTATCAGATTGTCTTCTTTTTTTTCTTTGGTTGGTTACACTGGTCAACAAAATTTAAGATTTTTTTTGTCCCACGAGCTGAAGTGGGTGTACTTGGTAGTACTTTTTAAACATATTTCATATATGTTTTCAGAATTTTTCCATCACGCAGGGTTTTAAAGTGACAAAGCAATGAATTTTTGTGAACGTATATATTATAATATGGGTATAAGTTATGAAAAAATAAAGTACAAAGTGATATATTTACTTAGAAAATGTGGTCATATATGACTTTCGACTGTACTTTGCATCAAAAACATCTCTCTTCAGCGTCCAGCAATAGTCTGCCAACATAGCGGGGCTCCATTTGCCTTGGTATCTCTTCTCCATGTCCAGAATGTCCTGGTGAAATCGCTCGTCATGTTCGTCACTTACTGCTCCAAGGTTTTTCGGAAAAAAGTCCAAGTGTGAATGAAGAAAGTGTATTTTTAGACTCATGTTGCAACCCATGGCTTTATATGAGACCAATAAATTGTTAACATTCTCTACGTAATTTTCGGATTTACGATTTCCCAAGACGCCGTTGCAAATGTCCTTGAAAGAAAACCATGCTGCTTTTTCGGACAAGGTCGTTAAGTTCTTCTTGACTTAGAAGATGCGGCGCACAAGAAGACGAATCTGGTGTAAATGTTGGATCCAGATCAATATTTTCGGCTGAAAAACTTTCGTTGTTTACTTTGTCATCGGCAGTTTCATCGTCGCTCGGTGTCATATTTTGTGGGGGGTCAGGCACAGGTAATTCCGGACTGTGCGGCACTGGTCTCAGTGCAGATGGAATATGAGGATATTTAACAGTATGTTTGGATTTAGAAGTTATACCACTGATATTTGTAAGACAAAAATAGCAATCGGTAATATGGTCTGATGGTTCCCTCCAAATCATGGGAATAGCAAAAGGCATATGTCGTTTACCTTTTGCCCACGCTATAAGAAGTCTGACACACGTAACACAGCAAATATGGGGAGCCCAGCTTTTGTCTTGATCGCCGACTTTACACTTGAAATACTGTTCATAGCATTTATTAACGAGAGGCGTGAAAGACCGTTTTTGAGATTTAAATGTCAATTCACCGCAGATGTAGCAAAAAGAGTTCGGGTGGTTTACACAATTTCTTGGCATTTTTCAGGTGAGTTACACTACAATAGCTTAAAATGCACCACAGCACATTCTTCAAAACGTTAAAAAAGTCTGCGTATATGTTCATTCACCGAGCTCTAGCCGATAACTAAAACAACAATAAATGTTATGTAGGACTCGGAACTGCTTGCAGGTCTTAACAAGCCAAGACATGTTCCGCGTGACACACAGAGCACACTTTGTTATTTCTAGTCACAACAAGTTATTGTTACAATACACAAATAATAAAATAGCAATGCCTGACACAAGTTTTTTGTTAGATGACTCTTATAGTACAGACCTATGCGTGCATTTTATAGGTAAATAATCACATAGGTATACTGGAACATAAAAACTAAGGGTGATGGAGAAATTCTGAAAACATGATTGATTTCAGCATGCAAAATTATATTGAAATCAGACATTTTTGCGCTTGGGACAAAAATCTTGTTAACCAGTGTTATCATAAATAATTGAATGCACAAAATTTACCCGCGTCTATGGCCTGAACCGAAATTGAGCCGAACTGGACGGAATTTTTATTTTATTACTCTACCCTCTCTAAAATAGACTATAGATACGTTTCTGACTAACGTATCCTAGCAAAAAAATTAGACCAAAAAACTTTTCCTAATTTGTGGTCGACATGGATTATGCGAAATCCCAAGCAAGCAAAGTTAACGCCGCTGGCCGGCTAAACTGCAAATTCTGATAAGGCGAATATTTAGGGGAAAACTGTGGAAGGAAAAACCTCAGTGTTCTTTGCTTACGTGTAATTTGTGGCTATGCTAAATTAAGGGAATGCCGACATATTATCTAAAATGCAAAGCTAATATTTTGTCCTGTCTGAATTAAAGCGAAAAATATGGGCCGTTGTTTTTTTTTGTCTGGAAGTCATCTTTTTTAAACAGTTTTTCATATAAACAGGGTGTTCCTTAATGACGTGCTAATATTTTAGGGTGTGATTTCTCAAATCATTTTATAAAGAAAAGTTATTATAAATAAACATTATGTCCTAAACGATTTAATTTTTTTGCTACAGGGTGTTGATTTTTTTTTAAATTCGTTTTTGTAATATCTCCGAAAGTGCTTTAGATATTTTAATTTTGGCATGTGCTAATAGGAATTAAAACCACATGTTTTAGTTATAAAAGTTATTTTTTGTCCCACCAGTGGCGTCCCTGCAAACATGTCCTCTGATATTTTTTAGAAAAAAAAAAAGAATCGAACAGCAGTAGAGGCAGATGGTATGTTCTGCATCAAGTTATCCCTAGCTTCTGTGCATGCCCCGGCAGTGCGCAGGCGTACGTCACCTGTCATACGTCAAACAGAGTTGTCTTAGCGATTTTTAGTGGTGGTTAGCGGTTTCTTAGCTGTTTTTAATAAACCGCTAAAAACAGCTAAAAAACCGCTAGCGGTTTTTAAAAAACAGCTAAAAAACCGCTAAAACAACTTTGTTTGACGTATGACAGAGGACGTAGGCCAGCGCAGTGCCAGGGCATGCCCAGAAGCTAGGGATAACTTGATGCAGAACATACCATATCCCTCTACTAATAGCTTCGTGAATCATACATGTTATCGTAATCAAAACTTTGAGTGAAGACAATTCAAAATCCGTTAATACATATTTATGTTATAAGGATCATAATAACGATTATTATGGTACTAGCCGTGAGTATTATTGGACGAGGCGTCAGCCGAACACGGCGTTTCAGTTCAATCAATTGATAGCTTTTTTAAAACGAAAATCTGATTCTTACACACCTAAAAAATCCAGAATTTTGACTAAAGAGAATATTGCAACGTTTTTACAAGAGGCAGACAACGAAACATACTTGCTATTAAAAGTGTCAATGATAATAGGTATAAGAGGAGCATGTCGAAGAGTTGAGTTAAAAAACTTAAGGATAGAAGATGTACATGATGAGGGGGTTGTTTTTCAAATTTTCATATCTAGTACAAAAACCAACGTTCCCCGAGAATTTTACGTAACACCTGGCGATGTCGAAGAAATAAATATGGTGCAGCTTGTTCGGACCTATGTAGCGATGAGACCCCCGATGCCGAAGTTTCTCGTTTTTTTTTCTATCATTTAGATACAACAAAGTACAAAGCACCCAGTGGGTATACATACTATCGGAAATATATACAAAACGATCGCTGCTTTTTTAAAGTTACCCCATTCCGCCGAATACACAGGTCACTGTAGGTCTTCGGCTTCACTGCTGGCTGATTCAGGAGTCGATCTTCACACTATTAAACGCCATGGTGGCTGGAAAAGTGACACAGTTGCTGATGGATATATAGAGAACCCTTGCGAAAACAAGAAAAGAATTTCATCAGCCATTCTCGGGAAGAAATTATTATCGAGTATTTCATCAACTGTCGTTCCCTCAAAAGAAACAGAACCCATAGAAATTAAAAATCACAACAATGCAACAATTTCAACTCCTATGTCCAACATCAATTTAACGAATTGTAATAAAGTTACTTTTAATTTTAATCATTAAATTTTGTTCCATTTTGTTTTAAATAAATTTTTTCATTTTTGCGTCTATTTTTCATTATAGTACTCAGTCCTATAATGCAATCAATATAGTACTCAGTCCTATAAAGTATGTCATTTTGACACTGAAAATGAAATCCATTATGACACGTCGGAATATAAAAATTATTATGACAGGATAAATGTTTCCAAGCTCAAATCAAGATTGAAAGTTTTAGTTGGTCGTGACGATTTCTATATTAGTGAGGGTGCTATTGCCATTTTATAGCTATTGTTAGAAATGAACCAGCTGAAACGTTTTCGGCAAGTTTAAAATAACTAGAAATTTTTTATGTCTAATGACGACAGTGGAAAGTGAGAGGTACTTTTCGACACTAAAAAAAATTGAGAATTACGACTTACTATTGAGTGAAAAAAATTTAAAAAATAAAAACTTCTCTTCCAAACCACATACACAATAGAGAAGAGTGCCAAGAAAACATCTACCTATTTTTAGAACGGAGGGAAACAGAATATTTCTTTACCCTAACAATATTTAGCAAGATAAGCGCATCAATCGAAACCGTTGATGTTCATAATGTTTCTCACGTATACTCGTTTATTAGGACATTATTATTTTAATAAAGCCGATCCACGATCCCGTTTAAATTCCACAACAATATTTATCCGCGTTACTCAGTTCCTCTGTGCTTTTAATTATAATGAGTATTAACGAGATATTATTACGTGAATATAATTATTAGATCAGGAAATTTATATTTCTTGCTGTGATAATGTGGATAACTAACACCAGTAATTATTATCGGTTATTTCAGTTTCATGTTATCTCTATAAATAATGTAGGGTTAGGAACAGAAAACCCTATATTCCTTCTTACAAAGAAGTAAGAAGGAAAATGGAGCTTTCTGTTTCTACCCCTACGTTACCATGTCCCTTCTGGAGAGTAGATACGACTTCGCTGTATAAATAAATTTGCTATTTATGTGTACGTATCTACGTTACATGCTTTGAAAAATAGGACTGAAAGAACTTCAAGTATTTCAAATACATAGTTTCTCAACTATGCAAATAATTACAGGTTGAGTGAAAATGGTCTGCAACTTTCCATCCTGGTATTTCATTTCGTGGGTGATGAAGATGGTTTATTGTGCTCCCCTATCTTGCTAGAAAAGATTCGTTCCTTTTAAAAGGTCCAGTAAATTTCTACCAAGTTTGTCATGCGGGAGGTTATTCCCACATTGGATTCCTCCAAAGATTGAGTCTTCTTCAGGTCATCGCTTCGCAGTTATATTATGATATATGAGGCAGTTTCGTCCTCTTCGCTACAAGGTCTGCCTTCAATAGGACCATTGTAAATTCCTATTTGGCTTAGGTGTTTTCTTAAGTGGCAGTGGCCTGTTAGTAGGCCAACCACTTGTTTTAGGTGGGTGCGCTTAAGAAGCGACATTCCAGTTGATAGCTTTTTGGAGGGTTTCCCAATTGTGGCCCTCGCTTGGGTTTGACCAGGTATGCTGCTCCATCGGGATAGGTGTTGTTGTTGCGCCCACTTGTCTGATGTTGCTTTGGTTGCCTGTTTTGATATGCCAAGGGCGGGTTCAGGGCCCCTGAGTTTTTGAGATGACCCAGCTCTATACAGTTCATCAGCTTTTTCGTTGCCCGCTATCCCCGAGTGACCAGGAACCCATAGGGGTTCTACCCTGTTGTTCCTTGGTTGTATATTGCTCCAGTAGATGTTTTGTTTACTCCTGATCCATTGCTGTATCTGTATAGTCTCTTACTGTGCATCTTGATTCTTCTAGTGCTACTTCTGAACCTATAATTGTCATTAATTTTTTCGTTTCCTGTAATACCTTCGTGTCCTGGTAACCAGTGCAATATACGTTCTCATCTTTTGCCAAAACCAATAATTCTCCTTGCCAATATTTTCCAGTATTGTTGTCACTTTGTTACACGTTGACTCTCTAAGGTCCGCTAGATCAATCTCTTAGTAACTTTACCAACAAGATAATATCCAAAGAAACCATTCACTGACTTAGCTGAAGTAGTTTTTATATATTTGACTTATTATATATACGAAAGAACAGAAAAACATATTTTTACTCTACTTTCCTGAAATTACACTATTTTCTTGTGTGTAGTTACAAGCAAAACCAGGCGACATCTACTTTAACTCCTCAAACTTATTTCTTTTCCTGACACGTATATAACAAGTAGGTCATGCTAGGAAGATATGTGAACCTTTATCTAATATTTGCTTGTACCCATCCGTACATTGAAAAATCGAAACATGTTCGTGTATGAAATTTGTTCCCTGGAAAGTACATTCATATTTCGCTAAAATGTCACACTTCGTTACTGATAATACGACATTCTGGAGATAAAAAGGTACTTTGATAAATTTTATGGGACATTAAAGCGATGTAATCGCTAAAAATTTAATATTTGACATTCTTAACCGGCGTTTAGGTTTAATCTTAGCTGAGTTGTCGTGAAACAATTTTTAACGTAGTACTCATTGCAATATACAATGTAATCTTTTTTGTTCCACATATAACCAGGATGGTCACATATTCGAGTGTCTTCATTGAGATTCAGGAAACTATAGGCGATACAGCGTCAGACAAACAAATGTGAAAAACCCAATAGTATGATCTATAGCAGGGGTCGCCAACTGGCGGACCGCGAGAACACAGCAATTTGCACTACAGAGTACGTAATTTAATAAAAATGTATCCCTTACATTATCATTGTTGACGTCAATTCAAAAACGGCCGGGGAAAGCTTGTATGGAAGCTCATGTCAGAAGTAAAAAGTTTTTCGCGAAAACTCGATCTATTTATTAATGCTCTTGGTCTTGGTAATGAATGCTTACACTTCCCCAATTTAAATAAAATAATGAGCAGTGACAACGAGGTTGACGTCGGCCAATACAAGACGTGTATTGCGGATCTTAAATCGGAATTTAAAAACAGGTTCGCAGATTTTAAGAAAATTGAGAATGTTGTAGAAATCCTCAGCAACATTTACTCTCTGCATCCTGATGGTAAATGGAGCAACGAAGCTGCAATTGTTATCGGAAGTGATAAAGCTACTCTGCAGATGGAAATGATCGATTTCCAAGAAAACACAGTTTTAAAACACAAATATGCAGAAGTTTCCAGTGAAGAGTTCTGGATAAAATTTGTGTGTGGTAATAAATATCCAGAATTACAAAAATTGGCTTTGAAACTTCTTACTTTGTTTGGGTCAACATATATTTGTGAAGCAGCATTTTCGAAGATGAACTTCATTAAGAATACATTTCGATCTCGACTTACTGATGAACATATCCAGGATTCAATGTCAATAGCTTGCACCAATTTTACTCCAAACTTCAGACAGATAGTCCGCAACAAAAAATGTAATTTTTCACATTGATATGTATACCTTTGTTATTTCCCTAATTACATTTGTTTAATAAATATTTTTTTCTATAAAATGTGCGGACCGCGATGGTCACTTCATTTCTTAAAACGGACCCCGAGCGAAACTAGTTGGTGACCCCTGATCTATAGTCTATTTGAGAAAGGTGTAGAGTAATAAAATGGGAACTTCAGTCCAGTTCGGCTCAATTTCGGTGTCGGGCATAGGCGCACATGGAAGCGAAGAGGGATTTTTAAAAGAAGGCTTGCTAACTTTTTAGTTGTTCAATGCGCGAGATTACCACGAGAACATGAATTCGAACGTCTTTGAGGACTATTTTGGTGAAATGATAAAATATCTTCCAGCTAATTCAGTAGTAGTTATGGATAACACAAACTATCATTCACGACGCACAGAGAAGACTCCAACTTCATCTTGGAGAAAACAATAAATTATCGACCACAATTATTAACCACCAAAAGTATTGAATTTGAAGATAATTTGATAAAGAAGGCACTATTAGCTATAGCAAATGAATACAAAAAATATCTGTTTATAAAATATGCCGTGGAAGATATAGCTGAAAAACAAAGTGTAACTGTGCTGCGCACACCGCCATATCATTGCGAACTAAATCCAGAGAACTTATATGGGTGCAAGGATTTGTATCAAGACGCAACACGACATTCAAAATAAAAGACATTTAGCTACTGTTTGATCAAGCCATTAAGGAAGAGACACCAGAGAACTGGCGAAAAGCAGTCCGTCATTAAAGCCGAGGAGATAATGTGGGATATTGACCACCTGATCGATCAGACAGTGGACAGTAATTTTTTTATAATGGTTAATAAAAAATAGGTGTACCTAATACTATGTACATAATGCACGCCTTAGTCACACAATTTTCAGTGTTTATGAATGGAAATAAGCAAAACCTATAAATTGACCCAAAGCCGGGTGGTACTACCTGCACTTAATGAAAATATAGAATTTTGCAATGAAATCAATGCCAAATTATAAAAGTGGCTTAAATATTCGTTGGGTCACTATGTACGACTGTACACATGACGCCAAAGCTGGAAGTTTAAAAATATATTATGAGAAGAGATGTACGTCATCCTATTAAACGCGCAACTGTTTTATTTTCAGTCCCGCGACCGATTATATTGCGATCTTTGTTTCGATAACTGAAATAGATAAAGACCGTTCAGAAACAGGAAACCAGGCTTGAAACCTCAGTCAGGTTAAAGTGAGTCCTTTACAGATTGAACGGCTAGTCCTATTAATTGTTGTGACATCGGTAAGTAGTTTTGAGTGTTTTAATTTGAGAGCGTACTTTAAAAAATTATTTTCTTACTAAATAATTGTAGAATTTAAAAAATGTAACCGTTGTAAATTTTGCTTTCCCTTACTCTATGACATAGTAAATAAAAATATAGTAAAAAAAGCCCATTCCCTTTATTAAAGCAATATTAGTATAGGCTCGGTCAAAGATAATGGATGACCCGAAGAATGTCCACCCTTTTAACGGGTAAATTGGGGTATCCAAACAGTTTTGGGCGTGAAGTGCTCAGCTACAATAAAACTAAATAATATTTCTCTTCTGGGGATTCTCTAAAAACTCAAATTTCCAGATATGAGCAAAACACCGGTACGTCAGCAAGCAAAAATCTTTTGTGCTTATGCTGAAGCCCATTTAAGCTGAAAAGAGTGTTTTTTTTAACTCCAACCTACTTTAAAAAGGGCTTACTGACCGTACTCGCTAACAAAATCGCGATAGGCGTAATTCATTCAGAATCTAAATGTGTGTAAGTTATCTGACAAATTACCCGCATTTTGGGAAAAGGTCTTTTCCGGTCGTTAGCTCGTGAAACAATTTCTTTTTGCCGCTTTTTCTCTTAGCAATGATAAATTAAGTAAACGAGATAAGCACATTTTCCTGTTTATAGCCATAACAGTTTCTAAAGCATGGTAGAAGTATTTTTTTAAATAAGAGATAACCTTTAACGGTCTTATTTTGCTTAAGATATTTACAATGGTCCTTGTTAAGACTTGAAAATTGACTATGTTTTTTTTTCACCACCAATTTATTGATCCACTTGATTTTAAAAAACTTAATGTTATATTCAGAAGAAAATTCTAAAAATTTAGCGTTTTTGTAGCTCCACACAACTGAAGCACTGAAAAAACAATGAACAGACAATTGAACTCTTAAATTAAATTTTTAAATAATGTATTCTTGGCTTAGATTACAAAGGTCTTGTAGGAAACGTTTAGTTTTTAAACTTTTCCTTCTAAAAGTCCTGTTTAATATAGAGATTAAGGTTTCAGACGCATGTCGTTTTAGTTATTAATTAACAATTTTATAGGAAAACGAGTAAAAGAATAATATTTTATAGTATTTTTCTATTATATACTTATTTCGTGTTCCCTTTTTTAGAGCTATTTTCAATCAAAAATTACTCAATGCAATAAAATATGTTTACAACAAAACCAAAAACCAATTGGGTATTTATTTTTAAAGAGAAAAATTAAAGTAAAATTAATAAATTTTTTATGGAAGTAGTGTGATCATTTATAATTAAAAAAAAATAGCGCGGGAAGAAACGAGAATGCTTTATTATGAATATACACAACGGCACTTAAGAAGGTGTATGTCAAAGCCTCAGCATTTGCACCAAAAACTGCTCTTAGATCTACGCTCCTAAAATACATGATTTCTGAAAAAATCATCAATTTTGGTGTGGTGAGCGATATTTACTTTAGTTTTAATCATAAAAAACCCAGCCCGAAAAACGCTGGTTAGAGTCGTACATACATCTTATGTTAAAATTTTAGATTGACACCAATATTCATATGTTTTACAAACATAAAAAATGTTTTTGTTTAATAAAGAGCCAGCTAGGAATATCAAAAATAAAGTAAAAAAACATTTACAAAAACAAATTTAATTCAACCAAGCAGAGGGGGAGAGGTAATAATTTAATTTTTGAAATTTGATAGTAGTTAGGTGAATTGTAAACAAACTCTGGGGGTGGCCCCGAAAATTTTTCGTCTGCGGCGCTTTTCTATCTTCTTCACTAGGTACAGTATCGTGAAATGCATGTAGTCCCGACTGTCCCTTTCTCCACAAAATAATGTCCTACTACGTCCACTGAGCCCCCCTCCCCCCAATAAATGGCTAGAATCATACTGAAGGAAAACGAGTCGACGAATTGTTTTGGAATGAGACCTCGAAATTTCCCTAAAATGTACCATGGCAACATTGACATTGACTATTATATACATTTCTATTGCTCTTACTCTTTTAATTGGGGTGAAAATTCTTTTAAGCTCAAAATCCCGTAACGTTGTCTAATACGAAACAGAATATGACATTCTGTCTGAGAAAATGTTTGTTATCTTTCCTCAAGTATACCCTAAAGTAAATTGAATTACCAAAAACTTAAAATGCTTAAGACAAGTCAATTTACTATAATGAGTACAGAGAGAATGAGAAGGTATTTTGGCGATATCACAGAGAGAGAGTAGATAGGACAGGAGCTGCGAGTGTTATTTCTCTGATTGTATACATTTTAGTATACCCAGAGGCGGAGAACCAACATTAATAACAAAATATTCAATTTTATAGTAGAAATAGAATAAATCAAGTATGAGAGAAACTAGAAAAAAAAATTTGGCTAGCCAAATAAAAGTAAATGGAAAAGTAAATTGATCACGACGCCGGTAGGCGCGATATGGACGATCCACAGTTCATAATATTTTTTCTACGGCCCAAGTTCCTAATAACAAATAAACTACCTTGTTTGTACCAATAAACATTTTTTAAATAAAGTTTGTATATATAATATCCTTTAAATCATAGCCAATTTAATTTGTTGGTCTGTTTAAGGGTATTCTTGGTTGCCTGCTTGAGCAAGAATAATAACGCCAATTTAGTAGTAGTGAAACTACAAATAAAGCAAAAGCCTATTGACAAACTATGAAACCCGATATTAAGTGGAACATAATCCTAAGTATGCTAATTTCAACACTGGTGTTGATATTTTTTTTCAAGACTAGTGTTAAAATTTTTTTTTACAAATTAAAGGCTTTTTAATAATTCTTTGTGGTCGTAGAAAAAATAGTGTACATTATCCGTGTGAAAGTGATTATTCTAAAACTCGAAGAATTTCCGTACTCGGCTAACACCTCGTGCTAAATATCTCCTCGTTTGAAAAGTATCACTTTCATCACTTGTTATGTAATATACGAATATTTATACATTTATTTTTCTTAGGAAAAACTCTCATCTAAAAAATAAAATAACATTGCAAATTTTTGTAATATAATTTAAATTTTCTAATCTGATCTTTTTGTAGCTATTCGAATTTAAAATGAAACTTTCCTTTGATCCCTAATTTTAAAATAGAATAGCAAAAGAATTTTACTTGTCGGGTTTAACGTTGCTAACGTATGTAACTTCCTTCTCTTTGCCTCGGAAAAAGATCTTTTTGGGTCGTTAACTCGTAAAACAATTTTGTTTTTGTCGCTTCCCGTGATGTAACGATAAATTAGGCAAATGGGATAAACAGAGCTTTAAAGCTTAAAAAAAATAAATTAAAAGGACATGGAAAAATAAAAGAATGGTATATAGGAAATGTACTTTTTTCTACTCGCACATGGATGTTTGTTGTTTCCTTTACACTTAAGTGACGTTAAAAGTAGGCGGTTCCAGTTAACTGTACAGCAAAATTCCATATTAATAATTACTCTTCAGTTCAGTGCTGCACAGTGTTGCGACCTTTAAAAATAAAATTTCCCAGCTTTAAAGCGAAATTCGACGAATGCATACAATACTGAAAAAGTGTTTTTTAGCAGATCACAACCACAGTGGCGTATTTAGGGGGGGAGGGGGGGGCCTAGAAGCTCGGGTCTAAAAGTCTAATTATTGCAACCTAATTTTTCATCTTAAGCTTGGATTCTTAAATTAAATATTTAAATAGTGTATTCTTGGCTAAGATTACAAAGGTCTTGTAGGAAACATTTAGTTCTTTAAGTTTTTCTTCTACAAGTCCTGTTTTATATATAAGATTAAGGTTTCGGACGCATATCGTTTTAGTTATTGATTTATGATGCAATTTTAAAGGAAAACTAGTAAAAAGAATAATATTTTATAGTAATTTTTCTATTATATACTTGTCTGTTTCGTTTCCACTTTTTTAGAGCTATTTTAAATCAACAAAAATATAACCCAATGCAATAAAATATTTTTACAACAAAAACAAAAACAATTAAGTATTTATATTTAAAGAGACAAATTAAAGTAAAAATTTAAATTGAAACATTTTTTATGGAAGTGTGATCTTTTTTATTTTTATGATAAAACACCTGCACCGTGGGAAAAATCCTTTAAGGCGCTCTGGGAGCGGTGCGTGTGCGAAGAAAGCGATTAACGTTGGTCTTGAAACGTTGAAGATTGTATTCATTGGGAAACACGACCTTAGGAAGATCATTCCACAAAGATGACGTTCTCCAGATGAAAGAATTCTTGAAAAATGAATTCGAGGAGTACTAAGCTGAACAACATATGGATGAGCGGCAGTGGTTCGCCGTGTATTTCTGTTTTGCATTGCTCTAGGTGGAATCAAGTGGGCAATGTCAGTCGAACACCTGCCATGGAAATATCTGTAAAAGAGAGCCAAATCACCAACCTGTCTTCGATGCTCCAGGCTATCGAGGGTCTTGGTCAGCTCGGGGTCGCCGATCAGACGAACGGCTCTCCTTTGAATGGAATCCAGTAGCCGAAGGGTGTGCTTGGATGCAGAGCCCCAGACATGAGAGCAATATTCTAATGATGGTCGAATCTGGGCTTTGTAGAGTGTCAAAAGTTGATGAGGTGTGTACAACCTTTTGGTGCGGAAAAGTACACCAAGTTTCTGTGCAGCTGTCTTGGCAATTGCGGCAACGTGATCATGCCAAGACATATTACCTCCCAGATTGACCCCCAGCAAATTAATAGACGGTGCCAGGGGAATTGCGTGTCCTACCATGACTGTATCCGGTTCTGCAATGTTAACCTTTTTGGAGAAGACTGCTGCCTGGGTTTTCTTAGCATTAAATTCAACTTGGTTACTGTCACCCACTGTCATTTATAATTAAAAAAATAGTGCGGGAAGAAACGAGAATGCTTTATTATGAATATACAAAACGGCACTTAAAAAGGAGTAATTCAAAACCCAAGCGCATTTGCACCAAAAACTTCTCTTAGATCAACGCTCCTTAAATACGTGATTTCTGAAAAAATCATCAATATTGGCGTGATGAGCGATATTTATTTTATTTTTAATCATGAAAAACTGAGCCCGAGAAACGCTGGTTAGAGTCATACATATGTCGTATGTTAAAATTTTGGATTGACACCAATATTCATATTTTTCACAAATATAACAAATTTAATCCGACCATGCAGGGGAGAGAGTTAATAATTTAATTTTCTAAATTTGATAGTAGTTAGGTGAATTTTAAACGAACTTTGGGCGTCGCCTGCGGCGCTTTTCCGTCTTCTTCACTAGGTACAATATCATGAAATATATGTAGTCCCGACTGTCGTCCCTCTCTCCAGAAAAAAAATACGTCCACTGAGCCCCCCCCCGAAAATATTTTCTGGCTACCCACTGACCACAAGTGATATCCTATGAACATAACACTGTGCGAAAAAATTTTCTTTTCCCTATTGAGAGAGCGCTGATAATTCTTCTGTGCTTTGTTCCTATGAATCCGAAAATTTCCCATTAGTTGACAACATTGTTAAAAAAATTTGATTTTTTTTAGATGACAAGTTTTCTGAAAGGAAAATATTTTATAAAAGTGTCCATTTCCTTTTACATAAGCTTAAGCTCAACCACCATCGATTTATCCCAATTTAAATAAGAGTGAAGACTATCAGTATTAGCCAGAAACTTTTTTACCCCATATCCGATATAAGGCAAGCTGGAGACTGGCTTTCAATTAATTTTCGTTAAATGTAAATGAATCTCTTTTAGTTGGCTTAAGAAGTGGAAATTGAAAACGTAATGTTTGAAAAGGCATTAATCATACTGAATGTAAAGTAAAGTAGAAGAGAATGGCGCTTTGCTCAACTTGGATGTTATTTTTTTTTCAAATAAAATTGGTACGATTTTTTTTTATTTACAGGGTGTCCGGGTTTTGTAATCGCGAAAATTAAAAGTTTTAATCACATAGTTACGAATAGGTTTGTTCACAGGGGAGTGGAATTCGAATGGGCGCTTCGATTGGTCGAGTTATGCATGGTGGTATTAATTTCTAACTGATGGGGAACGAAAAATGGGCCCCTTACAATATTTATTAGAGTGAGTTCGTATTCAGGAGTGGGGGGGGGGGAAAGGATTTCTGGTCCAAAGAGGAGAGACTTCTAAAAAAAGCCCCCGTAGTATAACCTCCTGACCTGGAGTGCTCTCCGTCATTACTTTTAGGCTGCTTGAATTTTTTGCAGAAGACGGAAATATAACCAATAATATTATACAGGGTGTCCCATAACTTATGGGCCGTAGAGTAACTGGAGATACTAGACATCAAACTAAGCCGTTTAAGTCATATAAGTTTTTTCGGATTGTTACTTGTTCTAGAGATACAGGGTGTTGAAAGTAAAAGTTTATTCTCGAAAATAAGCCATAATTTTAAAATGGTTTAATGAATCGAATTGAAAGTTGGCAATATTATGTTTTTATGGGCAAGAAATAAGAATTTGTAGAAATTTTTAAGTTTCAAACTAGAGGGCGCTAGTAATAATTTTAAAATTTTTTATTTAAATTGCTCATAATTCCAAAACGACTAAAAATGTGGATTGTAACATATTAGGAATTTAGATAGGAAATTTAATTCTCTACGCGTTAGTAAGCTAAAAAATAGGGTGTTCATGTTATGCACATTTATTGAAATGGAAACATTGGCACAATTTACAGCTGTAAAGATGTATGACAATTTTTAAGAATTATTGTTGCCTATTTATTTATGGGTTTAACTGGAAAACGAACAAGAAAAAATAGCAACCACTTGAGGTTAGCCACGTATTTCCAACCTCAGCAGGAAATTGATTACCTATAGTGTTCCTGATCATTTATAAATTTCACTTGACAGGTAGTAAATCATGTCTATAATAGTAGTTCAACCGATGCTTTGATTATAAAAATTAATACTGAAATGTTCCAATTTGTCAATATTTTAACCGATTTTGTAGTTTTAACTATACCAGAGAAGGCATTAAAACAAGAAAACTGCTGTTTTTAATAAAATATTGAGGGCAGTGGCACAACCAAGGGGGATAGCCGAGCTGTCTTCGAAACTGAGTTCAAAATTATGAAATGCCCCACCCTCCAGAAAAAAAATGTTCTAGTTATGCTCACTTAGATAGTTGCAACTTTAAAAATAAATTTTATTATTTTTTTAGAAAAATCCCACAAATGCACAAAAAAATTAAAAGTCTTATTTTTAGCTCATCACAACTACAAGTGGTCATAAAACTTGAAGAAATAAGTATCAGCTGCTGATGCCATCTGTGATTATAAAAGTATCGAAACGCTGAATCTAATTATACATTGTTTTGTAATTTAGAATGGTACATTTATCTGTGTATTTTTTTTATTTAATTTAAGTATAATCTCAAGAATACCTTCAAGGTACAAAACTAAGTTGTTAAGCAACAAAAAACTTTTATTATTTCCTGAGAATTTAATTTGAAAACGTTCTTTCCATAAAGTACGCTTCCATTTTTTTTTTGTATGTATTTATTTATTAAGCCATTAAATCAAAATGATTCGAATTTAAAAAACAATTTTATAACTTCGAAATAATAAGGTTTTCGAAAAATTCTCTCGCTTCTGGTAATCCTTTTCTTATCTCTTAAGCTGAATAAATAAGAAACTAATGAATAATTTATCCGCGTTGTTTCTCATAAAGTTATTTTAGTCCAGTATTTATTAATACGAAGCATCGCCAGAAGATGGCAGTCGTTATTTAAATACATTTGTATCATCAACTAAGCTGATGTTTCAGTTTCCTAAATAAAAAATAATCAACTTATCACGTCAATAATTAGTTTGCAAAGTAAATGTTTGTCTGTGATAGAAGTCAAATCTACAGGGTTTTATATAAATTATTTGTTATCAAAAATCGATATTGTTTTACATCTCTCTCACTCGTCATGGCAACATGGTCCTCTTTTTAATTACTCAACTTTTCAGACGGTCAATTAAAAAAAAGTTTGTAGTGTTGCTGTAGGACACCATCAATTCCATAACACCTTTTTTTTCGTTGTAATAGCGACTGTCGGAAGAGCCTCATTGTAGCCCCGATTGTCGGGGTAGTTTTAGCCAAACGGGACCTACAGCTTACCGTGGAATCCAAACCACGCGTATGCACTAGTTATCCTTTTTACACCCCCAGAGGTCCATGACGCTCTTCTCAGTCAGGATATTAAAAATGACTAAAGTCTCTATGTCCTAGTTATGCTCACTGAGTCCCCCCCCCCCCCCCCTCCTATTAAGATATTTTCTGGTGGCGCCACTTATTAAGCGCTAGATCAACAAGTTATTGTTTAATAATGTAATTATCCCTTCCGGTCCTAAATGTAGGTAATTATATGTCTCTACATTAAATTTTTTGTAAGTTTGCTTGCTTTCAGTACCTGCAAACATGTTTCCTCCCGCTTCCTAGCGCTTCCTCTCGCTTCCTCCCGCTTCCTAGCGCGTCCTCCCGCTTAGCCAAGCTTCCCCCGCATGACAGTATATTTTTAAACTGTTGAATTTACTTCGTTATTAAATTACATTCACGAAATTCTAGTTTTAAAAACAGAACTTGCAATTTTAAATAGTAATTGCGAAAACTTCAATAAATTAGAGGGAATTTTAAAACTTTTTGCAGAATGTTTTAATGACACTTCCAAAAATTAACTTTACCACGACCGTCACAACTTTGGTCATTCAAATCGAAATTAACGAGTTTCAGGTTAGAATCATTTGGAAATTCAGAATTTAAAATATTTTTAACATGCATGAAAATAATGCAGAAAAGGTGGCAGTACATTCATACTTTTACCTACTCGCGTGCTGCATAGCGCACTTTATCGCTTTGTTTCGATTTCGATAAAGTACTTTTTCTACTTCCACATAGATATTTATTGTTTCCTTTACACTATAGTCTATTTCAGAAAGGTGTAGGGTAATAAAATGGAAAATTCCGTCCAGTTCCGCTCAATTTCGGTGTCGGTCATAGGCGCAGGTAAATTTTGTGCATTTAATTATTTATGATAACTAACCAAAGAAAAAAAAAAAAGATAATTTGATAATGAAGGAACTATTAGCTATAGAAAATTACACAAACATCGTTTTATATGACGTGGAAGATAAGATATAGCTGAAAAACATAGTGTAACTGTACTGCGCACATCGCCATATCATTGCGAATAGGCAAAACCCATAAAATGACCCAAACCCGGGTAATACTACCTGCACTTGATGAAAATAAAGAATTTTGCAATGAAATCAATGTCAAATTATGAAAGTGGCTTAAATATATGTTGTGTCACTCTGTAGTCCCTTTGCATACCTAATGAGCTTATAATACTCTACACCTTTCTGAAATATGCCAGTAACTCAATCACTGAGCTACCATCGTTGGCCTCGCCAGCCTCTGAATAAATTTTGGCTTTTTAAAACACGGTTAAACTAATTTAGAACTATATTTTCTTATGCAACCCGCTGATAATTTACTACACCTTAATATAAAATCAATACATAATTTAACAAATCGACCTACCCCTTATCAATCGCCTTTTAATTATTTTAGATGCTCTTACAAGAGTTTTTGCGATGCTAACGACCAAACCAAATTTGTTCGGGTTAGTCAATGAATATTTTAAATTTAACTTTCTTTTAAATGGGTCAAAAGCTTTCGGGGTATTATTATTAAAAAGGGTCAGGCTTTTATTTAGGATTGTGGATTTATCAAAATTAATTGATTGATCGATTGTCTTATTATCAAATACTGGGTTTTTATCCATAGCTTCGCTATACAATGAGGATATACATACAAGGTGTCCCACCGGGAACCGAATCGATCTATATATAGAAACATTTTGACAGTTTGCTGATGCTGATGGGGGCGACCGGGCTAAAATATTTTCATAATGGTGGCACTTCCGGTTATACCGGAAGTAAGTGTCAACTTGCTTATTTTAAATGGGACACCCTATATATTATTACATTTTTGCATTCTACGGAAGATTCTAGGCAGATTTTAAATACCATGTTTTATACCTATATCTAAACTTTTTTGACATATTTGAATTTTTATGTTAAACATGACGTTTACAAGGCTTAAAATAATTATCAATTTTTTCTATAAAGAAGCCTTATTTATTTAATTTAAGGGGGATTCCTTGTTATAAAGGACCTGCTTTAATATATTTTTTATAATATTTTGATAACTATTAATACAGGTTGTTTAAAAAATAAGATTAAAAATGAAAATGAAAAAACTGTCAAAAGTCCAGATTTTCAAATGGAAACATCCAAATTTCATAATTATTTCTTATTTAGCATGAAAAATAAGGGTAAATTTGTGTAGGATTGTATATCCCAAAAATTCTTAGTTTTTGAAGTATTGCCAATTTAATATTTTTATATGGGGATTTTGCTGCAGATTTTAAGTTCAGTTACTCTTAGTTGGCTATGACGGCGTTGAAAAACAATCAAATGCTAAAAAATCTATAAAGCTGTCACTTACCATTTAAACATTATTAGTAAGGACATTGTGATGGCTTCTGTTTTTGCGGATATCGAATAGCAAATGTGACATGATATAACTTTATCACATTCTCCATAAATAATAAATAAGTTTAAATAATCTTCGTTTGTATAATTTAGGCGCCCGGGAATGATTATTAATAATGTTAAGTGACAGCGTCATAGATTTTTTTTAGCATTTGATTATTTTTCAACGCCGCCATAGCCAACTAAGAGTAACTTAACTTAAAATCTGCAGCAAAATCCCCATATAAAAATATTAAATTGGCAATACTTCGAAAACTAAGAATTTTTGGGATATACAATCTTATGCAAACTTAATCTTATTTTTAATGCTAAATAAAAAATAATTATGAAATTTGGGTGTTTCCATTTGAAAATCTGGACTTTTGACAGTTTTTTCATTTTCATTTTTACCCTTATTTTTTAAACACCCTGTATTAATAGTTATCAAAATATTATAAAAAATCTATTAAATCAGGTCCTTTATAACAAAGAATCCCACTTAAATTAAATAAATAAGGCTTCTTTATAGAAAAAATTGATAATTATTTTAAGGCTTGCAAACGTAATTTTTGACATAAAAATTCAAATATGTCAAAAACGTTTAGACATAGGTATAGGACATGGTATACAAAATCTGCCTAGAATTGCGTAGAATGCAAAAATGTAATAATATATAGGGTGTCCCATTTAAAATAAGCAAGTTGACACTTACTTCCGGTATAACCGGAAGTGCCACCATTATGAAAATATTTTAGCCCGGTCGCCCCCAACAGCATCAGTATACTGTCAAATTTTCAAAATTTTCATATGTATAGTTTTCTATATATAGATCGATTCGGTTCCCGGTGGGACACCCTGTATAGTCTGAACAGGTACCTTATTAAGGTGTAAATAGAGCGATTAATATCTATGACTGATGATAAAGCCCTCAAATAATGTTTAAATGTTACTACTTACAGAGATTTTGATAGAAATCTTGAGAGAGAGTTGTTGTTCTTGAAGCCATCAAAGAAGTCCATTGGTAATAGGGTAGCCATTATTGGTCCACTTTAATTTTAAAAATTTTTAAATTTTTTTTATTAAATTGATATTAGATTCATTTTAATGATAAGGCCTATCTAAAGTTATATTTGAAAAATTTCGTATTCTGTAATCTTTTTATGATTTATTTGATATTAATTTTATTAACCCCCTTCTCCCAAGAATCCAGAATAAACATAAATGCCAATAACCCCGTCGACGAGAAACATACAACCCAAATTAGCTATCATCTCACACATATCTCTATATATATACGACTGTTTCGCGGTATATTTTTGTATTGTTAATATTTGCAAACAAAACGAATAGATACAGCTAAGAATAGTAGATTCTGTAACGAGTTTGGAATGAAAATTTAATCCGAGTGGAAGATTTAGGAAGATATCGAATTTTCATTCTAACCGAGTAACAGACTATATTTTCTCCACCGCCAAAAATACTATTCGCAATATTAGTAATTTCAGGTGGAGTATTATCCAGTTCCATATCTGATTCATGCGATTTTTCACTCATATTTTGACTTGCACTAAAATTTGTCTGCTGACATTGACAGTTTCGAAATTGATGACAACCGTTTCGTTTAGATCAATTACAGAATATTCATTCCATATCTTGTTGTGGAATGAAAATACACGCAAAACGCATAAGAAGCAAGTGTTTCAGAATAAATATTCCAACTCAAGAGCGAGAATTTTTACATTCTATTATCAAAAATGATTTTGGCATTGTTGCATTCAGTAATGGTCGTGGTGAAAGATAATACTTAATAATTACTATTTCACTAGAGTGTTTTATACTGGCAAAATATCATAGCAACGGACTGAGTGAAAAACTTTTAATTCTATCTACCTGTATAAAATCAACAAGATGGTTTTCCAGCGGCAAAATTTTGATAGATGTGAGGTAAAAACTATTATTAGTCTGGCAAATGTCATCCGGGTTTTAAAAAGAAAAAATTAGCAATCTAAACAAAAATGCAAGATTTAGGTGCCAATCTACCCAAGAAATTAAAAAATCGATAGCTGAAAATATTCCACTTAACACACGGACGTCCAAGAACAAAATTTGGGCAAAGTTTTTAGAGTTTCTAATGATAAGAAATTATAAACTGAAAGAATGTACTACTTTGATGGAACTGGCGAAAATTCTTGAAGATTATGCCTTTAATATGAAGTAGAGTAATGGCGAAGACTATAAAGAATCTTCTGTAAAGGCTATATGGAACATTACAGCAAAAATGATTCAAGAAATGTATTTTACAGAATACGAAATGAGGATTAACCCTTTTTCGGATATTTACTTTAAAAATGCGCGAATGGCAAGAGACACAAAGAGAAAGCAGCTCCAAAGTAGTCAGGAAAAGAGAAAAGTAAGTTCAAAATAATTATCTACCAAAAATTTACTAACAATAATGCAAAGCTACAACGAAGAAAACCCCGATGAAGCACAAAAAAGTTTTTCAATCTCTGCTCATTTGAACTAGCTTGGAGAGGCAATGAGGCCGTAATTGTAAAATTAAATACTTTAATTTACCGAACGAATTAAATATAACAACATATTTTCCAAGACAGCTCAAGGTAAGTCAAAAGGATTACAAAAAGCAAAGACATTTATCAAACAAAGACTTATGCCCTGTCAGATTATTTTTAAAAGAGGACCAAACATTTCCACTGACAGACTATTTCTCTCCTTTCATCCAAACTGGCAATATGGTTCAAAAATACTCCACTAGAAATAAATAGAGTCTAAGTTGACCAAAACTCAGCGGAAAGAATTGGAATTGATACGAAAAGGCATAAAATAACAAATCATTCTCATCAATCTTCCGCTGTCTCTGCCTTATTTAAATAAGGTATTGGGGAACAAGAGTTGATTAAGTTAACAGGCCACTCCAACGTACATTCCCTGAAACCATAACTGCAGCTAGATCCTAGTCATCATCTGAAGCTAATCGAAAATCTCAGAACAACAAATGAAGCATGTTCTGGACCTTCGACTTCTCAAATGCAAGTCAATCATACCCAAAACCATGTTTTGATAAAAAAAATAAAGGACACTGTACGTTTAATATTAGCAGTAAATAAACATTGTGTTTTTATTGTTTTATCGTGAAATAGTCTTGTCGAAAGAAAAATTTGTATGATAATATAGTATTATTATACGAGAATAAATCATAGAAATTTGTTTTATCCTGAAACAATGTAAATTTTACCAGCATTTATTTGGTATCGTTTTAGAAGACATGGTTAACAATCAAAAAACCCTGGTTTAAGTTCATTATTATTGCGATATTTTTTAACAAAAAACAACTGTTAGGTAATATACCTTCCCTAGAAAATGTAAACGTTATTTACTGAGTAGACGTTCTCCTGTTTTTGTTTGTTTTAACAAAGTTTGTAGTTTATCTTCCATTAAATGTATTTGTGTTTAAAATAAACGCAATGAAAGTAGTTGTTGAGAGAGAAGACTTTTTTACACTTTCCTATATTAATAACTCACATAAACAACTTTTGTAAAAATATAAAAATTCTGTCATTTAAAACTACAACATACATTTTTCAAGAAATAAACATCATTCTTTTGCAAAGACTGATTTAGAGCTTTGGCCCTTAAAATTTTACTGGATAGAATTACCGGACAAAAATATTATTTGAAAATATATTTACTTTTATAGATATTTGCTTAAAGTTAGGAAACTAAGAAAGTTGTTCAGAGTTAGAAGCATTTCTAGATTTTCAATGAAACTTAGACAGTAAATATTGTCCCTGGAGATTTAGGAATGCTCTTTAGATCGTATAGACTTTATTTTATTTTTAAGAAATCTGTTATTTGGATTTTAAATGAACCCTAAAACAGTTAATAGAAAATAAAAATAAATACAGGGTGATTCCTAAGTTTATATTTCTTTTTTAGCTGTGTATAAAAGGTATTAAAATAAACAAACTTTTCAAATACCTTGTTTCAAAAAACTTAAAAATAGGCGAGATACAGAAGTTAAGAACCTAAGTGCGGGCCTGGTCATCAAATTGTAGACTGATATACTTTAAAGTAGTTATGTTGGCGCCTGTAAATAATTTTTAAATAGAAAAATGTTTTTGCGTACAGACTCGATTAAAATTGAAAAAGTTTTATGCCTCCGCTGGGAATCGAACCCGGGAATGTTGTTTTTATCTTATTAGTCATGCAATTTACGGGTCGGTGGTGAGTTATTTGGCAGTACGCTGCGGTGTGTTTTTCTGAAGCAAGTTAATTTTAAAATGAGTGACACGTGAAAATGGTAAAATTTAAAAACAATGAACTAGTAGATATGGTAGGTGCTAATTTACTGTTAACGTCGTCAAAGTGCGGCTGCTACTTCGAGATTATACGCAGAACGCTTTTTCTTACGGGCTCATCCTACACCCAGAAGTTTTCTTAATGTTATTCAATGGGCAAGTTAGGCAGGACCGTATTTGATCCCTAATGTAATAAATAAATGTAAGTACCTTATTTTTAAGTAAAAAAAAGGTATTTAAAAATGTTGTTTATTTTAATGTCTTCTATACACAGCTAAAACAGAAGTATCAACTTAGGAATCACCCTGTATATTTAAAGTTTGAATAAAGCCAAAAAAAAAATTTGTCATGACAAAAAAACGCTTCATAAGTCAGTCATTTTTTATTTATCAGTCTTTCGATCCATTTGCAAAGTAACCCAATGACTGCTAAGCCGAATAAAATTTTATATACAGGGTGGTAAAAATTAGTGAGCGTATAATTCGGAATATTTAAAATTATCTTTCACAAAATTATTAAGCCCCAAAATACGCAATTTTGCTTCAAAGAACCATTTTCGTATCTCCTACCGCTTTTGAGAAGCGCTTGTTCGCACTTGAATTTGTAGCACCCTGTATAGTCATTAAATTCGATATAATAGTTTTCTCGTAGTTTCACGCCCTATTCTTCGGTGATGAAGAAATTTGTTAGTAAAATTAGGGTTTACTAAGAAAATAACACACCCACAAATCATTAAATATTATCTTTAAAGAAATTAACCATTATTATGTTCCACTTCACATGTAAACACTTATTTCTCATTTCCATTTTCGAGAAATAAAGTCCACATTTTACGTTGTTGTTTTAATAAAAATGAGGAAAAATTTATGCTGAAAACCCCTACGACTAAATTATTATCCCAGAAGTATATTCTAAATTAAAACAAATATACGAAATGCCCCACAATGACACCAAATATATTTTGTTTCCTAAAAAAATTGCTGTTTATTTTAAATATATATAATTAATTTTATTATCCAAATACAAAAATAAAAAAAAATAAAACAATATATTAAATAAAAAATAATGTAATGTTGCTAAAATCTTTAGGTTATATTTTTGTCAATAAGCTTTAAAAAATGTATTGTCATTTTCCGTCTTGTCAACTAAATTTTCCAAATCACTTAAAACACGAAAAATGTATAGTACAAATAATAATTACTCTATACAGGCTTACAGTGAGGCTTTAAAAATGTTATTGATAATAATTTGTTGATTGTATTTGTTTACATTACTATATAGAGGGTGGAATTTTTAACTGGAATAAATTCACTATTAGAAAGCCTCTTTATTTGTGGAGAAAATACAGAAATACGGTTTTGGGGGTAGAAACCGCCTCCAACTTTTTTTTCTTAAATATAAAGGTATGTCTTGCTATAGCTCGTTGAAAAGTACATAAAAAAAGGAACACGACCCACTATCTACTTTTGCATTTTGGTATTGTAGAAAGCCAGAAAAAAATAAGTTTACGTAACAAAACCAGAAAATTTAGAGGAACTTAGACAACGACTTATACACGAAATTCGTCAAATAACCCCGGAAATGATACATATTGTCAATAATGAATTTTATTTAAGATTAGGGTTTTGTCAAGAAAAAAATGGGTAACATTTCCAATTTTTACAATAAAAAAAATTGCGTCTAGATTACCGAAATGCAAAATTAAATAGTGAGTCGTATTCCTTTTTTTATGCCCTCTCCAACGAGCAATCGCAACACATACCTTTACATTTAGGAAAAAAAATTAGGGGTGGTTTTTACCCCCAAAGGTGGGGTTAATTTCATGACGGAACGAAAAAATTATGCTCAACTAAAAATAAGGGCACCCTTATTTTCGTATTTTCTTCGCAAATAAAAAGGCTTTCTAATACTGAATTTATTCCATTTAAAAATTCCACCCTGTATATATTTAGTAAACAAAAACGACAAGCAATAGGCCAAAAGAAATCAGAACTCTTCATCAAAAATATACTCTAAGATAACGTGTTACGTAACGCACTTACTTTTGTTATCTTTTACCAAAAAATAAGGATCTAAAATTACAAAATAATATACTTAGGTAGATTTGTCATTTTATGTTTCCTAACAGTAAATTTAAAAAAGAAAATTCGTAAAAAACATGCATTTTAAAAAAAATCGACCGCAGCTTGAATAGAATCAGTTACAGAATACGAAATTATAACAAATCTTTGTTCACTTACAATTGATATTTTTAACAATTTTAAAATATTTTTAATACTAGGATCACATTAAACTTTTTCAATCATTCTATTTATTCCTTATTTTATATATTTTGTAATTATATTTATTTAGGTTTTTTTTTAGTGAACTTTATTTATGTCAGAATAAGAAAGGTTAAAAACATGCAGTTTTGATTTCACTACTTTAAAAAGAGTTCTTAGACAGTTTTAAACACGACACAGATTTTAAGCAGAAAGTTTAGATTCGGAAAAAGTTTTTTTTAAACGCACAGCAACAATAGAACAGATTTCTTGTAATTTCGGGAAAGAAAAGTCGCGAAAAAAAGTCTAGAGAGAGTGAGATCATCGAAAGTTAAAAGAAAGTTCGAAAAAGGTTCAAAGGGCATTTGAAGACTCGCCGTGAAAATCCAAACTAGAAACGTGCATCGTGGAACAGAACTGAATCGCGGGAGGCTGAGAATGGACCATGCGTTAGCTGGCGAAGAGAGGGAGGTAGGAGGGGTAAAGGGATTTTGGCGGGAGTGGAGGCGTCAATACAAGGATATTTGAATGAACGAAAATACACTTTTATGGTATGGTATAGGTCAGGTGATAAATGCAAGTTACCTGTACATATTAGATACCGAAAGTACATATTTTTAAAGTTAAAATAATAGAAAATATAGAATTCAAAGTTATTATTAACATTTTTTCATTATCATTAGAACTTATTACCGAAAATTAATATTTTGATGATATCCAAAAGCTCTGTCGACAATGATATTTCTTTTTTATTTATTATACAATGATAAGCACGTCTTTTTATATTGGCAATAATTTATTATAATGATAGTCTTTTCATATTGAACACAATTGTTAATACAATGATACGCACGTCTTTGCATATTGACCACAATTTGTTATACAATGATACGCATATCTTTTCATATTGACCACAATTTATTATACAATGATACGCACATCTTTTCATAATAACCACAATTTATAATACATGATACATGATACACACGTCTCTTCATAATGACATTAATTTATAGAACAACGATACACATTCTTTTTAATCTGTCATAATTTTTTTAAATATGACTATTAGTTAGCAAAAACTAAACACTAACCATTTTAACTACGGTCAACGAACCGCGGCAGTGGCTCAGAGGTGAGGTACTGCCAGACCGTGGCGGTCCGGGTTCGATCCCCGGAGTGGGCATACGCATAATAAAAAAAGTATGTCCGAAATTTAGTAGGTTTAAGAATGCATGGAAGAGTGTAAAATCTATCATCTTCCAACCCATCCTATTTACGCCGGTAACCAGGCCGGATGAGATCGGACATCTCGTGGGGTGAAGAAAAAGGTACACACTCCCTAATCGGTAGGTCATGAAATGACGCAAGAAACCGAGGGTTGTCAGTCCTTAGGGAGTGTCGCATGACTGAGGATCGTGGTTCGGCACCCACATTAAGCTGTGGGGCCCCCTCGGGAATGGCCCTGGCAGCGAACGAAGAGATAAAAGACTAGTTCGAAAGATGGGAAAAAAATTACAACTACGGTCAACAAAGAGATTTTTTAAATAACAGCTAACTAGAATTTATTTAAAAGTGGGTATATTTTTAGGTTTATGACTAGTTGCTTAGCAAGCAAAAGAAAAAATACATGCGAAATTTAACTTTGAAGACTTAAAGAACTCGATTTGTATTTTTGATCTAATAGTTTTGGAAGATAGTTTTACACAGTTTCTAAGACTACATCCCTTGTCAGAAGACTTGACAGGTCGTCATTAGATACAAAGAATAATTTATTTTATCCTTAGTAGCCTTTCCGACATAAACTGGCGATTAAAGCCTCTATTTTGTTACAGAAGACCGCTGCTATCCTTTCTTGTTAAACCCTTCGTCAAAGGATACCCACACAAGATCTCTTACTTAGTTAAAAAAGATTTAATTGAAACATAAATATCAAAAACAAATATTGATAAAATCAAAAAAACATATTTATTGCGGGTTGCTTGAATATTTTTGACAATAATTAACTAACCTGCTACTTTGATGGTGATATACAAGACATGGGTAAACCTATGAAAGAAATAAAATTGATTTTTACCAGAGCTCTCTTATTAAACATGTTTTTTTAATCTTATCCAATCCATGACGTTTAAAACATGGCATTTTCAGATTTTGACGGGCTGTAGCATTGGAACGGCTTATTTTACAGAAAATAGTATATTACTTAACAATTGATGAAAGTGATACTTTTCAAACGAGGAGATATTTAGCACGAGGCGTCAGCCCAGTGCGGAAATTCTCCGAGTTTTAAAATAATCACTTTCGCACGAGTAATGTACACGATTTTTCCTATGACCACAAAGAATTATTAAAAAAGCCTTTGATTTGTGAAAAAATATTTCAACACTAGTGTTAAAAAAAAATTCCAACACTAGTGTTGAAATTAGCACAATTAGGGTTATATTCCACTTAATATCTGGTTTCATAGTTTGTCAATAGGCTTTTCCTTTATTTGTACTTTACATTTTAATTTTTTCATATTTTATAGTATCATAGGAGGAACTAATCCTGGATTGACTTCTAGATTAACCAGAATGAAAAATTTTAAATTTAATCAAGGAAAGATGCATTAAACATAAATTTAAAAAACTCACCCAAAAAGAAAAATTTCAATTCAAAATAATTCTATAAATTATTTAATGTTTTTATAAAAAAAAGTCAAATTCACCTGATGGGATTTGACCCTGTGATCTTGCGATCTGTAGGCTAGAGCTCTATTCTCTACGCTATCGGTACCATTAAGCATTTGTTATTTAATACATGACACTTTCTTCAGCGCAATTTGTTTTTTCTGGTAATAGATTTTTCAGCATATTATTAACAATTTTTATAATTTCAGATGGCGTATTTTTACACTCTCATTCTGAAACACTCGACAAATACATAATAAATAGGTTTATCATTATTGCTTTCTAAAATATGTTCTTTTTAATAAATAGAGGTGGTCTGTCAAATTGGCACCATATGTTTAAATTAAATAGTGTGCCTAGTATTTCAACACTAGTGTTAAAATATTTTTTTTCACGCGTGTGATATACGACGCTTTCTAGCCAAATTAACCGTGCTTTTTTTCTCATTTGTGGTCGTCTCATAGGTGGTCGTAGGAAAATACGAACGCATAGAGGGGCCCTGTTGTTTTTTTTCTTAAGTTCTGACTTTAAACTCGGTATTTAAGAAAAATAAACTACATGGGCTACGCCTTCGTAGGAAAATGATGTTTACCTCCCTATCTTAGTTTTTAATTTTCTATCTAAAGCGACCAACTTTCTCTCAGAAACAATAATTAATGTAACACTTTATGCAAATTATACGGGACATTTAATAGGGAATTAGAAATTCATATAATATAAAAGGTGTTCTATTTAAAAAAAAAGTATGTTGGATATGCCCTGGCTATTTGGCACACCCAGTATAATTTAAAATAATGTTAAATTGTAGATCTAATGCATTTTTAAAACTCTTTTTTTAAAAAATATTAGAAAGTTGAGTAGTTTTGATTCTATTGAATCCTGCGTTAAAAGCGGACCACTCTGTATTGTAACTTTGGAAGTTTAATATTATAATTTTTAATATGATTTTAATCTTAATTGACTAACTAGACCGTAAAAAATGCCTATTTTCTAATTCACCCCTCCATCGGTTCGGGTTTGTTCGATTCCTTGCCTAAATTAACTATTAAGTCTAAGAATCCCGAATGTGTATCATAAATCACCCAAACTGGGTCAAGTGGGAATCCGAGCTAATGTTTAATTCCATCTAGTAATTGAATTGTTTAGTTTTAGTTTAAATTTTCCTGACAATTAGGACCCTAATTTATTCGAGGTTTTCGGTGGTTCCTGAAATTTTGTTCGCGCTTTAGAGAGAATAACTTAGTCCACTACAGTCAGCTAAAATGGATAAACAATGTATTTTATACTGCGTTCCTTAGTTATGGAATAGTTAAAATATAGTTGATTTTTAAAACTCCATATTTTCATCAAAATTTAATTAATCCGTTCCATTTTTAGTTTACTGTGTGTCAAATTTAAATAGTTTTAAGTTAAAAATATGTGCGCATGTGGTCGATCTTATATTAGTGAGACCCCGAAGGTCGAGACACAATTAAAAAATAAGCAATATGCAATAACAAATAGGTAATAGGAAATAAAAAATATAATTTAAATTTTATTCCTGTTGCTTAAAACTTAAAATTGTGCCGCGATTGATTTGTTTCTACGTACCAAAACTAATTTTTGTTGCTTATTGCTTATCACCTAATGCTTATTTTTTATGTGTGTCTCGGCCTTAAGACTATTCGAAACAAGGATCAAGGAATACAAAAGCAATACGCTGAAAGGAGAGAGCGAAAAATCAGGTGCAAATGATCATGTCCGAACGGGCGGCCATCATCATGTGTTCAGAAGCTGAAATTCTTCATTAAGAACCACACACACTGGAGGAAGAAGTTTAAGGAAAATGCTACCATTTACTAGGCCCCAGGTTACCTAGCTAGTATAAATAGACCTGTAGTTACTAAACTTATATTTGTCTGTTTGGAGGTTGGTGGCAATAATATTTCTTAAATGATAGAAGAGTTTTGGATTTCATCACAACGTTTCAACTGGTAAGTATCTCCAGTCGTCTTCAGGTGAATACTAAATAAGTAAAGTAACTACAGCTCTATTTATACTAGCTAGATGCACTGGAGCATGACTGAGATAGGTGCAGTCATGGGTTTAGTTCGTGTGCGGTATTAAAAGTTTACATCTACTTAACAAAGGTTTCCAGATATTTCTTATATCTAATGATGGCTTACTAAAACAATCTGGGTTTTGGTATATGGTAGCAACTTCCTTGAACTTCCTTTTTCTCTAATGTGGTTCTTCATGCAGGATTTGACCTTCTGTCCACTTGATGTGATGACCGTGTGTCCAGGCATGGTCAGCTGCACCTGATTTTTCGGTGTCTTCTTTGTACCGTGTTGTTTCTGTTTCATGATCCTTGTCACTAGTAGCCTTAGAGCGTTTTCACACGGCACCATATATCGCGCGCGATAAATGGTCGCAATATTGCTTTACACCAAATTATGTGTTCTCTAATATCGCTTGTGTGTGAAAATGGCTCATTAGAAAACACATAATTTTGTGTAAAAGCAATATTGCGACCATTTGTCGCGCGCGATATATGGTGCCGTGTGAAAACGCTCTTAGTGTCTCATCAATATAACGTCGGCCACATTTGCAGGGGATCTGATATACACAGTTTTTCCTGTCTTTTTGACTTCGTCAGGTGGCTTCTTAAAGTGAAGACGGCTGGAGATACTTATCAATTGAAACGTTGTAATGTAAAACAAATAGAGATAATGCAAATCCAAAACTCTTCTATCATTTAAACTTTTATTAAGTAAATCGTCTCTGCCAATGCCATTGATGTCATAATCCAGGGGTCTGGTTGGTTAATTATTATCTAAAATCTTTATGCAACTCAACGCATAAGTACTAAATTTAAAACTGGGCCATTTTTTAAACCCTTTAGTAAATGAAGCGGTTAGATTTTAATTAAGATTAGCTGACAAACACAACTAGAAAGACTACAAAATAAATTTTGTACATTTTAGTCATACATTAAACATGACAAATTTTTAATATGTGCACTCTTCTAGTACTAATTGGCTGGAATATATTCATAATAAATGGTAAAATTCAATCACTGCAACGATAAAATTAAATTATAAATTCTCTGACATTGTACCATTTTTGTAAAAATAAAAAATTAAATATAATTTTTATCGTTATTTGAATAGAATTCTGCCGGTCACTGGATATACCGGGTCCGTCAACAAAGCGGGGACGGAAGATTAACTCATTATCGAGAAACTTATCAAATATTCCAAGCCAGCATGAGGTATGGACGTGAAAGCGACATATTTAAAAAATATTTTACATTGTACAGGGTGGTTCAAAAAAGTGTGGCAGACTACAGTGCATTATTTAAATAGAAGACCCTAAATATTATATTATTACCTAATTCCATAAAAAATTTCACGTATATTTTATATAAAATGTTATATGTCTAAATTCAATTGTTTTTGAGATATTGACGCTTAAAATATGGCATTTTTAAACTTTGAAAGGCTGTAGTATTGGAACGGAACATCTTAGAAAAAAATGGTTTTCACCTCCCTGTCTGTTTTTTATTCTCTTTATACAAGAAGTAACTTGTTAAACTGTAAACCCATTTCTTTAGTTTATTATGTTAAACCGGAAGTTTCAAGTTTTATAAAGAGAAAACCTCAGATAGGGAGGTAAAAACCATTTTTCTCTAAGACCGTGCCCTTTCAATACCACGTCGGTGGTGAGTTATTTGGCAATACGCTGCGTGTGTTTTTCTAAAGCAAGTTAATTTTAAATTGGTGACACGTGAAAATAGTAAAATTTTAAAACAATGAATTAGTAGATAAGTGCTAATTTACGGTGAGTGTCGTCAAATTGTGGCTGCTACTTTGAGATTATAAGCAGAACGCTTTCCCTTGCGGACTCATCCTACACCCAGAAGTTTTCTTAATTTATACGGGGGGTAACAAAAAGACAAACTTTTATTTACCAATCACACGCCATTTTTAAATTTGCAGGTATTAAAAAAAGATGGCGAATTCATCAAAACACGCTATTAATAATAGTCACACTTAGTCCCAAAATTATTGGAAATCGATAAAGGCGCTTAGAAATTATTCCGAAAAAACGATATTTATTTGAAAACTTTAGCGCCCTGTAGCGGCAAAACGAAGCAACATTGCATATAAAAGTTTGTCTAGATCGACTTATTTTTGGTTAAGGAATTTGTGGTGAAGCGTTGTACAGTCATTTCAAGGACACCCTGTATATATTTTACTCGCCTTTTTTTATGTTTGGAGCTACTCTATTGGCTAAATCTTGGTCACGTACCTAGTTCAAGGATCAAATCGATACAACTTGTATTGTGAAAAGTAGCGCAATGGAAGTAATAAATTTTATTTTCAATTTCACCAATCAGGTTGTATGTTCGTAACAGTTGAAATAATACCGCCATTATACCGCATGATATCATTAACAATATAAATCATTTAAAAGTATAACTAAAAAAGTTCTGTTTCATTTTCCTGTAGGTTTGCTTTTCTTTTTTATTTGCCATAGGTCATAATCAAATTATTATCCTTTTTCGCCGGAGCTTGGAATTATAAAATTGTACAAGGAAAAATAGGTTTTCTTAAAATCTAATTTGTTTATTTTACGTTGTTCATTTTAATGAGGGCTGGCTTAAAATTAAACATAAATAAACATACGTTCATAAAATTGTAAGTTTTACTAATATATTGAAATTAATTTCTTATATTTTTATTATACCTACCTATCAGGGAGTGCAGTTCATAAATGGCGAAACAACGGGAGCTTTGGAAGCTTAAGCCCCCAGAATCATTTTTCTAGCCCCCATTACTCATTTATACACTTAGTCGCCAAAATAACGCACAACCAAAAATTACGCTCAATTCCAAAGTTGATTTTTTTTCGATTTCTATAATTTTTTTTAAACTGTAGCTTTTTTCTTTGGTAAATTCACTATGAATTTATTATTCAGATTTAAGTTTTAGGCTTATACAGGGTGCAAAATTTAAAATAGTTTTTCACCTTAAATTTGAGATACCCTGTATGGAACACGGCCAACAAGAACGGATGCATGATGAAATCATACTGTAGCCTCATGTTTTCTAAACATTTTCATTTTTTTTTTAATTTTTCTGATATCTGTAATATCAAAGAATATACACAGTTTTATATCGGAATATGCTTTTTTAAATTAAAATAACATTTTGACAATATTAAATTTACCTAAAATCCTATCATTCTTAATAAAAATTAGTTTTTTTTTCTTAAAAATTAAATTTCCTCCGTTTTAGTAATCATAGTCTGCTATTTCTCTTGAGTTTGTTCATTGAAACTTGAACATCTCAACCCAGAAGTTCCAGAAGTTAGCTTTTTATTCTCTATCCAAAGAAACCAACCTCCGATTTACCATGTTAAACCGTTAAAACCGGTTTTTTGGTTTAACATGGTAAATTGGAGGTTGGTTTCTTTGGATAGAGAATAAGAAACAAGGAGGTGAAAACCATTATTCTCTAAGATGAACCGATCCAATGTTACAGCCTGTCAAAGTCAAAAAATGCCATATTTTAAACGTCAATATGTCAAAAACTATCGAATTTAGACATATGACATTTACAACATAAGCGTAGAATTTTGTGGCGAATCAGAAAATTATACAATATATAGGGTGTTTCATTAATAAAAATTGTCAAATACTTGACGACAGTTCTATGAGACACCCTGTATAATATTTTTTTATGTCAAAAAATGTACAATTAAAAATAAAAATGTACGGTTCGAGCGTTTTTTATAGATCTTATTCCTTTAATTGATATTAATTTTATGCCGGATGTTTGAGAGACGAGACCCAGTATGTGTATCGGGCGAATATAAATTTTTTCTTAGCCAAAAAGCAGTCAAGGGACTTGAATCCGCCATTTTCAAGCATTAGACTGTAATTATGTTCAAGGATAAAAAGCCCAAGCCGGCCGCGTGAGCATTGGGACAAAAAACTATTATTATGACTTCAGCCCCTCCCTCTCCTCTTCTTCAGACCAAAATCCTAGTTTCGCTAGATAGTTTATTACTTAATAGTAAATATAAAGTGGTTACCACAGTACCCTCATGACGTCCGTAATTTTATGAGGATTTCAGAAATCCAATTTTTTTTAAAATGTTTCTGATAATACTTAACCAAAAACATCAAATTGATTTCTACATATATAACGCCACGTGGCAAAAGATTTCGGATTTTATTGCCAGGCCATCGACCTTCAATGATTTAGTGTGAGTTTCGTGCATTTTATGTCTATTTGCCCCATAAAGTTAGACAGAGGTTGATGTTAGCCAACACTCGAGCCGATTTTTGTTAGCCGTTACTACGGTAAGAAACTTCCTAAAGTTCGCCAGTTTTATTTCTCGAAATAAAAATTGAACACTGCCGTATATTTTTCAGAATAAGTAAGTATTTGGAACTTGATTCCAAGAAACTTGGTAGCCGTCCCATCAGTATAAAAAACATGAAGGCAATTAAATTCTTCGAAATTAGTTATATTCTATTTCAGAAAGGTGTAGAGTAAAAAAAGTAGAAATTCCGTCTAGTTTGGCTTAATTTTGGTGGCGGCCATAGGCGCATGTAAATTTTGTGCAATAAATTATTTATGAAAACTAACTAAAGAAAAAATAAAGAAAGAACTATAGTAAATTTATACAAACATCGTTTTATGAAATATGCCGTGGAAGATATAGCTGAAAAACATAGTGTAACTATGCTGCGCACACCGCCATGTCATTGCGAACTAAATCCTATAGAACTTATAGGGGCGCAAGTGAAAGGATTTGTAGCAAGACACAACACGACGTTCAAAATGAAAGACGTTAAGCTACTGTTTGATCAAACCATTAGGAAAGTGACACTAGAGAACTGGCGAAATGCAGTCCATTATGTCAATAAAGAAGAGAAGAAAATGTAGGATCTTGACCACCAGATCGATCGGACCGTCGATCCGTTAATTATAACGTCAAGAGGAGATGACAGTTTCTCAGATGACGAAAAATATTATGATTTTTTATAATTTAATTTTTGTTTAATGTATTTTTTGTATTTTGTATTTTTTTATAATGTTTAATAAAAAATAAGTGTACCTACTACTATGTACATAATGCACGCCATTGTCACACCATTTTCAGTGTTTATGAATGGATAACAAAAGGCAAAACCCATAAATTGACCCAAACCCGGGTGGTACTACCTGCACTTGATGAAAATAAAGAATTTTGCAATGAAATCAATGCTAAATTATGAGAGTGACTTAAATATTCGAAACAAATATAACGAACGTAAACGGAAATCACCCACAACACCGCGAAGTAAAACAGTGGGCTCCTACTACTAATGAAGTATGTAATGAACCAGAACGAATCGAAGATCCAAGTTGAGTTCCATAGCTCAAACAATTGTGGCCACAATGCAATGGGGGGGGGGGGGGGGGGGGGTTATGGGGGATCAAAGTCTAATAGGCAGATAAAATACTTTTAAATAAACCTGATATACCCAATAGCCCGCATATTATATACCAGCATTAAACCCAACTTTGGAACATTGTTCCTTTTAACAGAGCCCGTGTTCAGTCTCCTGTTTTATATTGAGAAACCATAAACAAATTTACTGTCTTTTTATTAGGTTTATGTCTTTAAATGCAGAAGTCCGGGGTTTACTTAAAACGAAATTTGTTTTGTTTATAATGGAATTGAAATCCGGAAATCCATTTATTTTGTCATACGGTTGGTATTGTATGAAACATAAGTTTGTAAAGTTTATTCGAAGAGCGTATAAGCAATTTAGTGTTTTGTTTGTTTTTAAACAAAGAATTTTCCTAACTTCGTACAACCCGCTGCTCTCTATAATATAAGAGCGATAAAAGTTTCCTATACGATAGGGTTATATTTTATTTAACACTGCACAGAGAAAACAGTATTGTGGTATCAAAGAGAAACTTATTAAATCAATGGTAGACTGTATTTGCTATTCCTGAATAATTGTTCTATTTGTTTTAATGTTTAACCCATTATTGTTTTATAATAAACAATTATCATTTATTTAACTATATGATCTCATTGGTTTATATGAAAATGCCATTGGTTTTCAATTGGTGGTAAAACAAGCTACAATACGTTCAACTATTTATTATATTGTATGATTACTTTTATAGTTTTAAATGAATAATATTTTAGACTGGTATAAAATTATTATCTGTTGTAGATTTAATTCTTGAAATCCCCAACAGACAAGTAAATTTGCCATAACACAATGCACTAAAATAGAACTCGCTTATTCTTACAAAATAAACAAAGCAACCACGTATAGATAAATACTATAGGAGGAAAGGCAACGACGCGACGCGACTCGACGGCATCGGCATTCAAAAGAGAAATATGTCCTTCATCCCCGCTACGCAGGTGAAAAATTGTTGCCTACCTTTTCTATGATTGAATGAAACATAAATACCATTGAAATAAAAGAAACTAAATTTATTTTAATATTTCCTAGTTAATGATTGAACAATATATATTAATTTGCTTAAAACAATATATAATTTAATTAAATTACAGTAGTATTATATAAATTAGTTATGCTTTTGAAACAATTATTTTTTGGTTTTACAGGCAATCTTAAATTTTATCGGTGATAATATATACTGTAATTCGATAAACACAATTCTCAATTGATTAAATAATATTTTCTTAAACAGATTTAGTAGCTTCTATAAAGAAGTATTTTCATTAATTATTTCTTAGTGGAGGTTTCATAATTTTGAAATAAAATATATCTTCGCAAACGTGTGTTGTTCAATAAACAACGTCCAATAGAAGATAAAATATCTAAGGTGAGAAAGTTGTATTCGAAGGGCCATATATTCTTGTTCTAACATCAACAGCAAATAAATGGGCAAAGGACAAGGTCCAAGGGCAAAAGGGACAAAAAAAGGTGGATTTTTTACCAAAAGTTTCAGAGACAGTCAGTAATTTTAAATATGGGTAAACGAAAGAGAAAAAAATTGTAAATTAAAACTACGATATTGCAAGATATTATAAATACAGGGTTGCCCAGAAGTCCGGAATAAAATTAATATAGCCTTAACCTGTAGCTTTTGGGGAAAACGCTTGGACACGTCAACTTAGTTTTAATATAATATGCTCACATTTTGACGTTATTCGTTTGTTTCTTTTATAGACATTTGTCAAAGATATGACGACATCGATCTTTTTTTTAAATGGAAACATACAGCTTGTGATACATCATTTGAAAGCTTATAACTCGTACAGTACGCTTATAAACTTTGGCGTGGTTCTGTCAAGCTATTTCAAAATGGCGACTGTTAAAAGTTTTAAAAAAATCTCTATTTAAATAAGCGGAAATGATAAATCATTGATGTTTTTTAAACTTTCAAGGTAAGAAGCGTGAAATAATGAAGAGTCGATTAGAGTCCTTACCTTGAAAGGTAAAAAACATCAATGATTTATCATTTCCGCTTATTTAAATAGAGATTTTTTGAAAATTCTTAACAGTCGCCATTTTGAAATAGCTTGACAGAATCGTGCCAAAATATATGAGCATTCTGTACGAGATATTAGCTTTCAACTGATGTATCACAAGCTGTACGTTTCATTTAAAAAAAAATCGATGTCGTGATATCTTTGACAAATGTCTATAAAAAAAAAACAAACGAATAACGTCAAAATGTAAGAATAGATAAGTTGACGTGTCCGAGAGTTTTCCCCAAAAGTTACAGGTTAAGGCTATATTAATTTTATTCCGGACTTCTGGGCAACCCTGTATATAAAAATTATTATTAATCATAATAAAAAATGTAATAAATAAAAATTACTATTAAAAAAAAGGAAATACCTAAGTACTGAATCATTATGTTTCAGAGCCAATTATTATTATTCGTAACTATTTCTTTATATTTGCTAGAAACCAAAAATGAGCATAAAACTGCGGTGTCATTTATTACTGTAATGTGCCACCGCTGTAACACCCGTATTCACCAACAACTATTTTTTCACTATCAGTCGGTTAAGATTCTTGTCAGTCTGTTAAATTCTATTCTCATATTCACCATTGGATTTTAAGCCTTATCAGAGAGTTAAAATTAACAGTGAAATTATGAGCTGATAAGAAATAACAAGATGTTAAGTTTTAAAATTGTTGTTAGATTTATAACAACTTGACAAACATGTGACAAATAATAACAATTATTAATAGGTTTTTCGTTTAAAAATTAATTTAGACTATCAAATACATTTACTATAGACTCGTCAGACTCCGATGATGAGGAAATCGTACGAGAAAGGAACGTAAAAGTGTGTAACAATGTATTTGAAGAAATAGACGATATTGAATTCAAAAATGGTTTAGAAGAAATAAAAACACATTTGAGCAATTGGCGAATCGGTTAGATGGAGTAGTTGAACCAGTAAATTATAGAAATCAACCTATTTCAAGAATATATTAAATACTAATTTGTTTAAGATATTATGTTACAGGATCATTTCAAATAAATATCGGGGATTTCCGATTTTAATGTACTATTATTCCAATGAAATTAGAGTTCTTCTCCCGCATAGTATAATTACTGGATGTCTCTATATATCATGTTTTGTTCGTCATTAAACTTTACTACGTAAAGTTTAATTTATTAACGTAGTGACGTAAAGAACGGATTTGATTGATAAAACGATATATCTAGGGGGCGGCAACCTGAGCCCCTGCCCAGGGCGGCAAGTTGGAAGAGCGGCATGAAAAATCCAAAAAAACACCATAAATCCCCGTTTTGCCTACCTACGTTCCTAGGTATATATAAAGTTTGAACCATTCCAATTCCCAGTTAACAAATTTAATTTCCTTTATTTTGCCGTGCCGTCTTATTTTTAAAACAGTGACAATTTCGACGGATCCCTTTTCTTTTTAATAATATAATAATATCAAGCAATTCCGCGACAAAGCAAGCCGAACAACACCGGCACCGGCACCGGTACTTTTTTTGGTCATGGCGGCGTCGCAGCAAAGGACAAGCCGGCGAGCGGCGAGGAATAGACAGACAATTTGCTGTTGTGGTAGGTATAAAACGAAGAAGGGAGGAAAAAGGCGGCAATTTCTTGTTTCGCTCAGTGCGGCGTTATTGCTAGAGCGGGCCCTGTCTGTTTGTTAATAGAGCGTCCCTGATTTTTGGTGAATACGATATTTCATTAACAGACTTAATCCTTATACCGATGTTAACTATCAGACTGTTAACTTAAAGATGGTGAATACGGCTGTAATAAGTCAAAAACTTTTATAGTTTTATTATAGCAGAGCAACATTATTTTTCCACAATTTGTTATTACATCAGGATTTATACAGGGTGTCCCACCAGCTACAGCATCGATCCATATATGGAAAACTTTTATATTGTTGGCTACATTTTTATTTTCAATTTTAATAAGCGCTTTTTTAGTTTAACGATTAAAAATAAAATTTCTGTGGAATCACTAATAAAAAAAGTCGTCCATATGGAGCAACAATTCTGCCGGTCACTGTACACTTATAATAAGTCATTTCATAACACTCTCTATCGTAATGAATTTATTTGTATTTTTGAACAATAATTGGGTCCCTATTTTCCTTTTGACTGAATGAAATCTATAGTTTTTTTACCAGAATATGGACAAAAAAAATGAGTTATCCCTTCATTAAGACTTAAATAGTTTATTTACTGTTCCTTTGAAAGAATAAATAAAATAGAGTACAATAATGCTATTAAGCTAAAAGAAATGAGACAAAACAACAATAGACCACAATTCCAAAACAATAACTGGGCTTAAAGTAGATTCCTGCCTGGAAATTAAGAATTTAACGAAAATAAATTGCCTTTGGACAATGAAATAAACAAAGGTATAAATTGATTACAATAAGTTATTGTTTTATATTACAATTAATTTTATACACAGGGTGTTTCACGGTGGATGGAACGTCAGAAGTTTATAGAAAACGGGTGATACTTTCTGAACCGCAGCCTAGTGACTTATTGTGCGCCCCTATCTTCCTAGACATAATGTATTCCATAAGGTCCAGTAAATTCCTACCAAGTTTGTTATGCGGGGGGTTATCCCCAAATTGGATTCCTCCGAACATTTTGAATCTTCATCGGGTCAGTGCTTCGCAGTTATATGTGATAAGTGAGGCGGATTCGTCCTCCTCGCCGCAAAGTCTGCATTTAATGGGACCAATGTAAATTCCTATTCGACGTAGGTGTTTTCTTAAATGACAATGGCCTGTTAGTAGGCCAACCACTTGCTTAAGCTGGGTGCGCGTTACAAGCAACATTCCAGTTGATAGCTTCTTGTAAGGTTTCCCAATTGTCGCCTTCGCTTGGGTTTGACCAGGCATCCTGTTCCATCGGGATAGGTGTTGTTGTTGCCCCCACCTGTCTGATGTTGCTTTGGTTGCTTGTTTTGATATGCCAAGGGCGGGTTCAGGGCCCCTGAGTTTCTGAAATGATCCGGCTCCAGACAGTTTATCGGCTATTTCGTTGCCCGCTATTCCCGTGTGACCAGGAACTCATAGGAATTCTACCCTGTTGTTCCTTGTTGCTATGTCTTTTAAGTTGTTTAGGCACTCCATTGTGATCCTCGATTTGAGTCGGTTGGAGTTTAGGGCCTTGAGGGCAGCTTGACTGTTTGACAGAATGTATATCTCCTGGTCGTGGTAGCCATTTTCAATATTTTTCTGTACACATGCTTGTATAGCACGTATTTTACTAAAATTTTCTAAAAGCTCTATTGATAAAGATGTTTCTTTCCGGCATCAGAGCATATTATGAGTTCTTTAAAAATTTATACAAATGCTGCAACCTATTGGGAATTCTGGAAACTTTTTATTCCAGTCTTGTAAAATAGACACGGTAATTAACAAATATTTTGTTACCGCTTCTCAAACATTTGCGGCAAAATGACCCCTTTTAAAGGAAACATTCTATCAAGTTTCGAATTAATATTCAAAATTTAAACTCACCGAATCCATAATCAAACACTGACTCGGCTGTTCGAATTAACCGAGAACTATCCCGACAAAATTAGCTATTATCAGGAGTGGTTTGCATTTTGCAACATTTTGGTTTTATTTTTGTTAATGGTAATATTAAAAGAAGTAATTTTTTTGAAAGTGACGTTGAGTAATGTGAATGTAGCTACTTGTTTATTTGATATGTAAATAAAGATTTTCTAATGGCACATGAGAATATTTTGCGCACGCAATAGCGCAAGGATAATAGTCAGTTTTTGCCTACCAATAAAATCTCGCTGTAAATTTTTTTCAGACGCTAAAATCTCGGCAACCGCTGACTCCTGAAACCCGAATTTTGCTTCGTTAGAAACACTTGCACCTCAAAATGAAACAGGTTTTTACCAAATTGTTTGTGTAGGTTTAGAGAAATTGGCGTTTAAAATATCGTTTATAGTCTACTTAAAAAAGGTGTAGAGTAATAAAAGCTCATTAGGTATGCAAAGGGACTACAAAGTGACCCAACAAATATTTAAGCCACTTTCATAATTTGGCATTGATTTCATTTCAAAATTCTTTATTTTCATCAGGTGCAGGTACTACCTCCCGGGTTTGGGTCAATTTATGGATTTTGCCTATTGTTATCCATTCACAAACACTAAAAATGGTGTGATGAAGATGTACATAGTGTTAGGTACACTTATTTTTTTATTAAACATTATAAAAAATACAAAAAATACATAATACAGAAATTAAATTATAAAAAAATCATAATATTCTTCGTCATCTGAGGAACTAATCTCCCTTGACGTTATAATTAACTGGTTGATGGTTTGATCGGTCAGGTGGTCAAGATCCCACATTTACTCCTCTTCTTTAATGACATGATGAACTGCTTTTCGTCAGTTCTCTGGTGTCACTTCCTTAATGGTTTGATCAAACAGTAGCTTAACGTCTTTTATTTTGAATTCCGTCTTGTGTCTTGCTACAAATCCTTTCACTTGCGCCCATATAAGTTCTATAGGATTTAGTTCACAACGATATGGTGGTGTGCGCAGCATAGTTACACTATGTTTTTAAGCTATGTCTTCCACGGCATATTTCATAAAACGATGTTTGTGTAAATTTTCTATAGCTAATAGTTCCTTCTTTATCAAAGTTATTCTTTTTTTTTCTTTGGTTAATTATCATAAATAATTTAATGCACAAAATTTACCTGCGCCTATGGCCGACACCGAGATTGAGCCAAACTGGACGGAATTTCCCATTTTATTACTCTACGCCTTTCTTAAATAGACTATTACAACATTTTTCTGTAATTTTCCACCTTTTTCAATAAATATTCCGGATTATCGATAGTTCGATATGAAATACGTTTTCGGTAAAAATCACCAAAAATATGTATAATAAAATTTTTAGGACCAGATGTTCCAGAGATATCCTTGAAAATTCAGCATCAATTTAATTTTTCATCAGAAGGTGAAAAACGTTCGGAATGTAGGTTGAGGTCGGTCATATGACATCTGAATGTGTTAAATCGCCCCGAAATTTTTCATGGTTAAAATTCGGTTCTTTTAAACTTAGACGAAGCGTAATGAAAAATGGTCTCTTGTCCACACTTATTGAATTGAATATTTTAATAGACGAAGAGCTGACGATATTTTGACTAAATTTGTTTTTTTTTATTAAAAAAAAAATTAATATTTTTTATAATGCTAAAATAATTATTTAGGGGTAGTAATAGTTGAGAAATGGTCAGTTAAACAGCTTAGAAAGTCAAAGTTTGTATTTTGCCAACGTTTCGACCTCTATGAGGTCATGTTTAGGGCGATACAGTTATGAACTTCTTTATTAAAAATAAATTTATTAGGTACATTGTTGTATAACCAAGGAGGACTGCTTCTTTGTTAAAATGTTGTTTTAAAGCAGTAGCCACCAGCAATGTAATGTGCGATGTTTACTGACCATTTCCTAACTATTTCTACCCCTAAATATTAGTGATTGTGGTCACTAATTATACCAATTTAAAATAATTATTTTGTGTGTCGCATGACTGATGATCGTGGTTTGGAACCCACGTTACGCTGTAAGTCCCCTCGGGAATGGCCCTGGCAGCGAATGAAGAGGTAAAAATATAATTCGAAAGAATAACAAGAAATGACAATATTTATAATCGGTCCATCGCTTCAATTCAATATAGGTCTATTTCATAAAGTAAATATTTATTATAAAAAATTAAACACTTTTCCGCACCAAAAGGTTGTACACACCTCATCAACTTTTGACACTCTACAAAGCCCAGATTCGACCATCATTAGAATATTGCTCTCATGTCTGGAGCTCTGCACCCAAGCACACCCTTCGGCTACTGGATTCCATTTAAAGGAGAGCCGTTCGTCTGATCGGCGACCCCGAGCTGACCAAGACCCTCGATAGCCTGGAGCATCGAAGACAGGTTGGTGATTTGGCTCTCTTTTACAGATATTTCCATGGCAGGTGTTCGACTGACACTGCCCACTTGATTCCACCTAGAGCAATGCAAAACAGAAATACACGGCGAACCACTGCCGCTCATCCATATGTTGTTCAGCTTAGTACTCCTCGAACTTCATTGTTAAAGAATTCTTTCATCTGGAGAACGTCATCTTTGTGGAATGATCTTCCTGAGGTCGTGTTTCCCAATGAATACAATCTTCAACGTTTCAAGACCAACGTTAATCGCTTTTTTCGCACTCGCACCGCTCCCAGAGCGCCTTAAAGGATTTTTCCTACAGTGCAGGTGTTTTATCATAAAAAAAAGAGATCAACTATTTCTGTACAAATACCTTTTTTTTTTTGCTGTCAACAATAAATAAACATTTTTTGATCCTAGAAAGTTCGTGGCACATAAACACATACGTAAAGTCCTAACAAAGAAACCAGATTAGCCATAGGACACAATTTATATCACAGCCCTTGAGCCTTTCATATAACATTGATGGGGACAAATGCATTTCAATCTAAGGAAAAAAACCTTGCGGGTCAGACAGGGGTCTATTTAGACCTTACGAGGGACGCAAGAAAAAATCAACATAAGGACAACTGGAAAAAATGTCTAGCCAGCCAGGTACAGGGTGTTATAAAAATTATCAATTATTTAAATCTGCATATCTTGATATCAAATCAAATTGCAGAAAAATATTTGTAAGTGTCGCTGTGTCAACTCTTTCGAATTAGGCATTTTATCTCTTCGTTCGCTGCCAGGGCCATTTCCGAGGGGACCTACAGCGTAACGTGGGTTCCGAACCACGATCCTCCGTCATGCGACACTCCTGGCTCATCGCAACAGGTGGATTTATAAACACCGCATGAAATTTAATAACAATTTAATACCTTCTTTGGTGGGTGAAGGTAAAAAATCTACCCCAAAGAAAACATCACACAAAATGGCTCAAACCTAATCAATAAGCAAGTCGTTACAATTTGAACCAACCATTCGAAATAAGGCCGACACATTACTTAAAGTTATCCTGTTTATGTGGAAGAAACAGGACGGTTCGGAGAAATAAAAAATGGTTTTAAACTGCTCACAGTCTTTTATTCGAAGTAATGTTGTATGTGATGATGATCAAAATAAGTAGTGTTAGCAACAAAAATAAGAAGTTTAAAACAGGGATGTTAAGCCGTGTGGCTTTATCATAGATCTAAATGGTATTTATGTTATAAAGTGTGACATAACGCATTGATTTTGAATGGAAAAAAGATTCTTATAATATTCCTACTTTTAAAATACCCTGGTAAAAAAATGTCCACGTCATTGACTCAAGTTAGATTACAGCTTATAAAAAAGGATGGGTGAGCGGGATTTTCCGGTAAGAAGAAAATGGATTTCTAGGTCAATCTTTTGACTTTGACATTAGCTAAACGGATACATGATTTTTTAGGATTTTAGATTTTTTGTGCGATTAAAGCATGATTGCTATAGTCTTTTTCAGAAAGTTGTAAAGTAATAAAAGCTCATTAAGTATGCAAAGGGACTACAGAGTGACCCAACGAATATTTAAGCCACTTTCATACTTTGATATTGATTTCATTGCAAAATTCTTTATTTTCATTAAGTACAGGTAGTACCACCCGGGTTTGGGCCAATTTATGGGTTTTGCCTATTATTGTTATCCACTCACAAATACTGGAAATGGTGACAAAGACGTGCATTATGCACATAGTATTAGGTACACTTATTTTTTATTAAATATTATAAAAAAATACAAATAACAAAAAATACATTATACAAAAATTAAATTATAAAAAATCATAATATTCCTCGTCATCTGAGGAACTGTCATCTCCTTTTGACATTATAAATAAGGGGTCGACGGTCCGATCGATCAGGTGGTCAAGATCCCACATTTTCTTCTTTTCTTTAATGGCATGATGAACTGTTTTTCGCCAGTTCTCTGGTGTCACTTCCTTAATGGCTAGATCAAACAGTAGCTTAACGTCTTTCATTTTGAATATCGTGTTGTGTCTTGCTACAAATCCTTTCACTTTCGCCCATATAAGTTCTATAAGATTCAGTTCGCAATGAAATGATAGTGTGCGCAGCGCAGTTACACAAACTATGTTTTCAGCTATATCTTCCACGGCATATTTCATGAAACGATGTTTGTGTAAATTGGCTATAGCTAATGGTTTCTTCTTTATCAAATTATCTTCTTTTTTTACTTTGGTTAGTTATCATAAATAATGTATGCGCACAATTTACCTGCCCCTATAGCCAACACCGAAATTGAGCCGAACTGGGCGGAATTTCCCACTTTATTACTCTACATATGAAATAGACTATAGATATTCATGAATACATTTTAATTGAATTACTATCTACAAAGAAGAAAAACTCAGTCGTAATATTTTTTAGGATTAGAAATTTCTATTTAAACTTTTTTTAAGGCAGGTTAGTCCTTCAGAAAAGAAATCATTTACATTATAAATAGAGTCGTGAGAAAATATAACAGGCTAACTGTCTAGACGCATGAATAGGACGGAATTTTATCTAAATTTAGTGTAAAAAAATTGATTTATTCGTCTTAAGACAACCTTATGCAATATACAATCAGAAAATAGTGGAAAATCCATCATTTTTAGTACTATTATTATGTTTTCAATGTTATGTTTTACAGCTTTTAGTTAGTATTGCTGTTATTATTTACAGTACAGAAAGAAATTCATCTTTCCTCAACTGTTTAGAAACTTCCGTATTATATTGCACGTTAGAGGAATGACGCTTTTCGAAATTTGAAACGTGAAAGGCCAAGTTTTTCCAAGTTGGGCTTGACATTTTTCATCATAGCTCCCTCCACCGATATTATGATCGCAATAATGTCTATTTTTTTTAGCTTCCAAATATTTTTTATTTCTATCGCCAAATTCGAAACCAATTTGGTTCTCTTTTCCGATTCGGTTTTAGAGAGGTTGTGTGTTAGTGGGCAAACTATTATGAAAGCTTTTTTGGTCGTCTTTTTAATAAAAAAAATATCCGGACGGTTATGGTATACTGTTCTATCTGTTATTATGGGCCTGTCCCAGTATAAGCGATATTCAGAGGATTCAAGGCTGGCTCGGGTGAGTTTTGATAATATGGTGGGATGTTTTCCTTTAGACCTAATTTAGCTAGTGCTTTATGGATGATCTTGGCCACCTGATTATGTCTCTCCAGATGGGCGTTGGGTGCTATAGCACAACAACCTGCCGTAATATGTTCTATCGTTTCTCCGGGGCAATTGCATTTTCTGCACACATTTTCCACATTTCTTTTCAAGATGACCTTTTCATGGTTTCGAGTTCGAATGACACGGTCTTGGATAGAGATTATAAAACCTTCTGTTTCAGCGTGAAGCTGTCTTTTCTCTAACCAATTCAGTGACATTTCTCTATCTATGACTGGATTTTGGAGTGCAGTAGGGTATTTGCCGTGTAGAGCTTTCTTTTGCCAAGTTACAAGCTGTAGACTTGGCGGCGCGCGGATGATGTTAGGTAGTCCGTTTTGCTGTAAATTAAAGGATGTATATCCAGCGTCTGATGCTACTACTTTTTGAAGAATTTCCCCATTCGATTCTTGCCAGTATTTTCTCATAGAGGTCTCTTGTGACTTGCACAAGTTATATATATATATATATATATATATATATTAATGAGACCTCTTTCTCCCTCCTTCCGTTTTAGGTAGATTATTTTAAGTAAAGAGCGTGGATGGTGGAATCTGATTTTTGTCAGCAGTCTGCGCGTAAGTCTATCTAGTTGGTGCAAATCCGTATCTGAATACTTAAGGATTCCGAATGAGTAGGTAAGTATTGGTATTGCCCAAGTGTTGAAGGCCGTAATAAGGTAACCAGCATTCAGGTAAGTATTAAAAAGCTTTGTAAGCCATTATAATTAGTATTAGATTGTTTTTAATGAATAAAAAATGTTATTGTAGTACCTACTCGCAATTACGGTGTCAATTAAAAACAAAATTACCACTTCGTAATTCGATTAGAACCGACTAACCCTGAAATCAAGTCGGCTGTTCACCTTAATGTGATAATTTAATAAGCGGGGTTGCACCCTTCAGGTCAGCATCCCTTTAAAGGCATGGCGGAGCAAGGTAACTTAGTTAAAGTTTCAAGTTTGTTTGGGGTGATTGCTTTTCTGGGTAATTAACGATAATTAATATTAAGAGCATTAATTCAAAATATGACTAGCGCTTCCGAGCGTCGTGACGATAAGTCTTTTAGTTGAAGAACGTTATAGAAGAATATCGAGTGAAATTGAGATACCATTCTCTGTATGACAATGCATAGAAATAATTTCGTATTGAGGTAACCTTGGATGCGCTTAAACTTCAATTGTGAAATAGTATATTACATAACATAACAAGTAATAAAAGTGATACTTTTCAAACGAGGAGATATTTAGCACGAGGCGTCGGCCGAGTGCGGAAATTCTCCGAGTTTTATAAGCATCACTTTCACACGAGTAATATACACTATTTTTCCTACGACCACAAAGAATTATTAAAAAAGCCGTTGATTTGTGAAAAAAATATTTCAACACTAGTGTTGAAAAAAAAAATATCAACACTAGTGTTGAAATTAGCATACTTAGGATTATGTTCCACTTAATATCTGGTTTCATAGTTTCTCATAGGCTTATTCTTTATTTATAGTTTAACTTTTTCATATTTTATATATCATAGGAAGAACTAATCCTGGATTGACTTCTAGATTAACCAGAATGAACAATTTTAAATTTAATCAAGGAAAGATGCAATAAACATAAATTTAAAAAATCCACCCAACAAGAAAGATTTCAATGCAAAATAATTATATAAATTATTTAATGTTTTTATAAAAAAAAGTTAAATACTCTGGTGGGATTTGAACCTGTGACCTTGCTATCTATAGGCTAAAGCCCTATTATCTACCCTATCGATACCAATAAATATTTGTTGTTTAATACACGACAGTCTCTTCAGCGAGATTTATTTTTTCTGATAATAGATTTTCCAGTTATTATTAACATTTTTTATAATTTCAGATGGCGTATTTTCACACTCCAATTCTGAATCACTCGACAAATACATGATAAATAAGTTAAACACTTTACAATTACTGCTGTCTAAAATTTGTTCTTTTTAATAAATAGTGATTGTATTTTAATACTAGTGTTGAAATATTTGTTTTCAATACGCGAGTAATATTCGGCGCTTTCGAGCCAAGTTAACTGTGCTTTTTTTTTTTCATTTTCATAGAAGCTCGTAGGAAAAAAAAATTCTTAAAACTTTCATAATGTACTTCGCTTGTCATGCGGCCAACGTATTCGAATTTCAAATACCATTATAAATATTTCACTACCTATCTTTTCAATAATGTCGAGCGTCCTTTTTGCGATTTATTCTATTCAAATGCTGTACAATCAGCATTTTTTACTTTTATGGTATACCGGCTTTATTTCATATCTAGAAGTGAAAGAATGAAATTTTTCCATTTTGCTTTTCAGGAGAAATTTGATTCTTAAGGCATAAATAAGATAGGACTGTCATAAACGTATATTTTTCACTAAAATTCGCCTTGATGAGGCCATATTTTCATCTATTGTCCGCTCGTGCCTTGCTTTTATAGTGCCGCTTATTATATATTTTAATAAAGTGCACAATTTCTTAGATCGTAATTTAATTAGGGTGGAATTTTTAACTAGAATAGATTCATTATTAGAAAGCCTCTTTATTTGCAGAGAAAATACGGAAATACGGGTGCCTTTATTTTTAGTTTGGTACACTTTTCTCGTTCCGTCATGAAATTTATCCCTCTTTTGATTGTAGAAATCGTCCCCAACTTTTTTTTCTCAAATGTAAGGTTAACATTGCAGAACCGGATATAGTCATGGCAGGACACGCAATTCCCCTGGCACCGTCTATTAATTTGCTGGGGGTCAATCTGGGAGGTAATATGTCTTGGCATGATCACGTTGCCGCAATTGCCAAGGCAGCTGCACAGAAACTTGGTGTACTTTTCCGCACCAAAAGGTTGTACACACCTCATCAACTTTTGACACTCTACAAATCCTAGATTCGACCATCATTAGAATATTACTCTCATGTCTGGAGCTCTGCACCCAAGCACACCCTTCGGCTATTGGATTCCATTCAAAGGAGAGCCGTTCGTCTGATCGGCGACCCCGAGCTGACCAAGACCTTCGATAGCCTGGAGCATCGAAGACAGGTTGGTGATTTGGCTCTCTTTTACAGATATTTCCATGGCAGGTGTTCGACTGACATTGCCCACTTGATTCCACCTAGAGCAATGCAAAACAGAAATACACGGCGAACCACTGCCGCTCATCCATATGTTGTTCAGCTTAGTACTCCTCGAACTTCATTGTTCAAGAATTCTTTCATCTGGAGAACGTCATCTTTGTGGAATGATCTTCCTGAGGTCGTGTTTCCCAATGAATACAGTCTTCAACGTTTCAAGACCAACGTTAATCGCTTTTTTCGCACTCGCACCGCTCCCAGAGCGCCTTAAAGGATTTTTCCTACAGTGAAGGTGTTTTATCATAAAAAAAAAATGTCTAAATTTAATACTACCTAAGATATTGACGTTTAAATAATGGCATTTTCAGGCTTTGACAGGCTGTAATATTGGAACGGTTTATCTTCGAGAAAAATAGTTTTCATATCCCTATCTTAATATTTGATTCTCTATCTAAAATTATAAGCAGTAGTTTTTGAGGTTTTGCAATAGACATTTTTGACATCCTGTATATATACTATACATAAAAAAAAACTGTCTAAGCCTGTTCATAACATGTCAATCAATTTTGTGGCGCCTGTTTACTTCATTTTAATTTGCAGCTTTTAAATAAATAGTTTTTATAAATAATGCGAGCTTTAAAAAAGTGTTTTTTTAAGCACACATTTTTATTTTTAATGGCTCGGAAACGTATACATATTAATGCTTTTTATATGACAGCGACAAACAGCTTTGCTGGCCTGAGGTCCTGAAAAAATATGTTTTGCAAAATGACATTGATAAAGTTACATTGTTAATATTTGAAATGATTTAAATATGGAAATCTAAAAAACACTTTAAATATTTGTACTATGAAATCAATTATTTTATTATTTAAAAGTTGCGTAACAAAGATTAAGCATGTAAAGTTTTTTTTTTGGTCGTGATTTTTTCAGGGCCTGTCTTAGGGATGTTTTTATCATTTTATAAAGCATACCCAATATGTAGGTATACAATAAATTTTGACCAGCTGAAGCCATTACACGTCGCGATGTGAGCAGCACCTGGTCCACTTAATAGGCCCCTGAGTATAGCGAGAGCGATCATTCCTCTATGCCCTGTGCTCTTTTGTGACCGGGTCGTTCAGGTTTTGTGATTATGTTTACGTAATTTGTGGTATTTTTAAGTGTTGTGTTATTTTTATTGCAAAGAAGCTATTTAGGACAATGTAGGTGTTCTTACTGTGGTTGATATAATGTATTTTACGTGCCGTGTAATTTATAACCTCCAGATGTAGATACCGGCTTTGTGTACCATTTACCAGTGGCGGCTCGTAATAGTCGATACAGATGGGGCTAAAATATCAAGTCAAAAATCTTTAATGAGGATACATACGATGCATTAACATTGCTATCTCGGTTACTATAAGAGATAGAGTTTTGGTTAAATGGAGGTAAAGTTGCATAATTTATTGCGAAATTATTCCGGAATCAGGAATATAATACACTGTCGGATTGACCTAAACCTAACCTACAAGAATAATTTATGTTAAATAGTAAAAACTGTTTAAAAGAAAAATATTTTAAAATTAAGATCTCGATAGGCAAAACCGTTTTAAAAACAGTTGCCCTCGGGTATCTGGTAGCGGAAGCAAAGCCGAAAGCATAGCTATATATCCTCAAAGTGCCCTAACCTGATTGGGGCTCTTTACTCTCGATAAAATAAAGCAGAATATGAGGATCTGGCTAGGCCAAACAAAGCCGATTTTCTTACGCATCAGTAAGAGAGGGCGATATATTTATCAGTGTTAATATCTCTCTTGTACGCGTTTAAAATTGGGCCAAATACAGAGTTCGCCGGAGAAGCGTGGCGGCAGGGGGTGTGGAGCTCATGTCACAAAGTCGTCTGTTGCCAAGGAGCAACCGGCGGTTGTCTGGTGCCGAGAGGGGAATCACCCCTGCACTCTCGATCGTGCAACACTACAATCTTTGTAGTCCTTGCCCAGAGTTCCACAGGTCCTTTACCTGGCTCACCGTTTTCTGTCCTTGCGACAGTCGAGCTAGGCTGCTGCTTAACAAACAAACTGAGTTCTCTTTCGAGACCAACTATTGGCTTTAACTAAGCTCACCAAATGCCGACCCAGTCCGGATCCTTGAAGGGAGGTCCGTGAGTGTGGAGACTGATACCTTCCATGACGATGATGAATAACGCCAGTTGTCAGACGATTGACCATCTATAGGCGCAGACCCTTTGCGGGCCGCGGCCTCAGGATGTTCGCGCGTCTCTGATGAGTCCCAGTAGGACGAAACAACGAAAGGATTGAGATGTTAACGGAAGAAGACAGGGCATACCGTTGTTAGCAGTGAATCTAAAACCTCCGTAAACTGCCATTCCCCACTGACAAGGTGAGGGGACAGCGGGTAATAGACGAAGGGGTGCACAGCGTGCAATCCCCGGACGCTCGATGCCGTGGAGTGCTACCAATAAACGAATCGTTTACCGATAGGTACGTCCATCGGGTTTGTGACGGTACCACGGCTAGCCTGTCATTTAATTTGATGTTAACATTCCTTGCCTCACTTAAAATGAAATGTGAGGTCATCCTTGTTTCTGATTCTGGGTGCTCATCAGTGATCTGGCTTGGCAATGTGACACGTTCGATGTCCAGTTATCATAAACCGATACTATTTTATATTCATTCATTATTCACTAATGCAACCTATAAAATACATTTTCCTATTTTTAAAGAAAAATCTCACGAATGCACAAAATACTGCAGCTTCTCAGCCCCCCTCCCCCTTGATTCCCCCACTGCATCCATGACCTGCGTTTCTCACGTAACGAATTGCCCGATTAAATAAATAGCCGCACCTGCAAAATCCAACATCACCAATTAATTTTTAAACTTTCTTTTTAAATGATCCGAAAAATGTTTTCCTACGCGCGGTATTCATTCGTCCGTGCTGGCGGCAAAAAGCTTTCGTCATCAAAAAAGCTCAAAAAGTTTAAAACTACTTTTTTCAATGACACCGACGGGCTCGGGTCGGGCGGTCCGTGTTTTATTAAAACTTTTTTCTTGTTAAAAAATAAAAGCTCTAACCGAAAGCTTAGGATCGATTAATGTTGTAGACTGAGCGGTAAAAAGGCAGAGATATTTATTTTTTTATTTTATTAAGTGTAGCTATAAGCAAAAGAGCTGTAAAGCAGCTCCTAAATCCTGCTTAAGTATGATTTCTTCATTTACTTCTTGCCGTTTCAAGATTTCTCAACTTATAATATTCTGGAAATACAGGGTGAGTCCTAAGTTGATTCTTCTTTTTTAGCTGTGTATAGAAGGCTTTAAAATAAACAACATTTTCAAATATTTTTTTTAAACTTAGAAATAGGTGAGATACAGAAGTAAAAAATCTAAGGGCAGGCCTAGTCATCAAAACGTAGCCTGTTATACTTTATGTTGCTTGTCTTATTAGTCATGGTCAGTTATTTGGCAATCCGCTGGGGTGTGTTTTTCTGAAGCAAGTTAGTTTTAAATTGGTAAAACGTAAAAATGGTAACGTTTGTAAACAGTGGATATGGTGCTAGTTTACGAGTAGCCCAGATTCGACCATCATTAGAATATTGCTCTCATGTCTGGAGCTTTGCACCCAAGCACACCCTTCGGCTACTGGATTCCATTCAAAGGAGAGCCGTTCGTCTGATCGGCGACCCCGAGCTGACCAAGACCCTCGATAGCCTGGAGCATCGAAGACAGGTTGGTGATTTGGCTTTTTTTTACAGATATTTCCATGGCAGGTGTTCGACTGACATTGCCCACTTGATTCCACCTAGAGCAATTCAAAACAGAAATACACGGCGAACCACTGCCGCTCATCCATATGTTGTTCAGCTTAGTACTCCTCGAACTTCATTGTTCAAGAACTCTTTCATCTGGAGAACGTCATCTTTGTGGAATGATCTTCCTGAGGTCGTGTTTCCCAATTAATACAATCTTCAACGTTTCAAGACCAACGTTAATCGCTTTTTTCGCACTCGCACCGCTCCCAGAGCGCCTTAAAGGATTTTTCCTACAGTGCAGGTGTTTTATCATAAAAAAAAAATCGTCAAAATGCGGCTGCTGCTTCGAGATTACTTGCAGAACGCTTTCCCTTGCGGGCTCATCCTACACCCAGAAGTTTTCTTATTGTTATTCAATGGGCAAGTTAGGCAGGACCGTATTTGATCCATACTGTAATATATGAATGTAAGTACCTTATTTTTGAGCTTTTTGAATTTTGAAAATTTTGTTTATTTTAATGCCTTGTATACACAGCTAAAACAAAAGTATCAACTTAGGAATCACCCTGTATATGTGCTACAAACAAACTATTATTAAAGTATGCATATGAGCTTGATATTTCTGGATGAGGCCGTTGTTAAATTTAAGCAAATATGCGGTCTTGAGCTGTCTGCAACAGTAAATGTCAAATTTACACAGTTCTGCCATATCGATTGCCATATGCAATATGCATGGAGTCTTTTGAGGCAAATGTACACATTTTGGTAGTCTTGTTCATAATATGCCAAATAAAGAGGAATAGACTAACTCAAATGGAAATGGGATAATTGTAATTATTATCTGTTAAAGTAAAGTACCAATAAAAAATTAGTAGGGACGAATTCCAGTTTAAAATTTTAAGTGTAATATTTTACGGCTTCTACAATACATTTTCCGAATTATGTGTGTGATATGAAATATACTTGATGTACCTTATATTTTTTGTTAGAGAATCCCTAACATGTAAAAAAAACCTTACTGGATCTCCTAAACGAAAATAAAAGTCTATTTGTTTCCTTTTTTTCATAAAACCCAGTGGTTTTTGGGGGGAGGTACAGCATGACCGAGGATCGTGGTTCGGAATCCACGTTAAGCTGTGTAGATCCCCTCGGGAATGGTCCTGGCAGCGAGCGAAGAGGTAAAAAGCCTAAATCGAAAGAATAGCAAGAAATGACAACGACGCTTTCCTTCAAAGTTTATAGTTTTCATTATAAAAAATAATTTAATTTTTATGGGGGGAGGGGGGGGGGTTACCCCCTTAGAAGAGGAGTTTAGCAATATTTTTTCTTAGTGGACGTCTACGGCCTAAAATTATACTGTATGTAAAATTTACATTCCTTTTTTATTACATTATTTATGATAGCTATAAAAAAGGCGCGCTGTATACCTTACTACAGCGACGAGGAAAATGTCATCAGTATTTGTTCCGCGCTTTTGGCATTGTTTAAAACGGTTGACCGGAATGGGAAACTTCAATAATTAATAACATTTGAGATGCCTAATTTTGGATATTTGTTTTCTTACATAACATAGTTATTTAATATAAATGTGCAAGTTCCCGAAATTTTGTATTACTGAATAAGCTAAAAATATTCTTTGTAATGTAATAGAGATTGAGACAAACTAATGTCAAAAGATGGCCCAAATATAATACCATAAATTAATACATATTAATTTTGCATATTTTGGTATATAAATATTAATTCTGAAGATCAGTTACAGTAGAAACATAATTTAAGGATCTGTCTTTTTATAATTTTATTCTAGAGTATGTCCCAATTCGAATAAATTTAGTAACAGTGGAAGGCAAAAAAGAGTTTATTTAATACGCGGTGATAAACTTTTAAGACCTTGAGTTTTATAGCTTAACTCCAGCCAAAATACAGAATTTTATTTCATTTAAATGACAAATTACTCAGATAAATATAATGTAAAACTTTAAAATAGTTCTGCCTTGTGCTTATCATTTCGGTTCCAGAAATAGACGGTTTAAATTAAATTTAAGAAAAGTTTAGGACAAACCACTACTTGTAGTTTATAGGGTAACTTCGCTTTGACAAGTTTGTAATATGAGTGGCTTAAAAACCAGTGGCTCTACTGGGTTTGTTTAATTATTTCGAATAAATAAAAAACTGTATTGTTATAACTATGACACAAAAACTGTAGGTATACTATGTTGTTAATATGTATGGTCCACTTCAATTAAAGTCAAATTATTCCTATTTATAAGAAAACTCTTTAAATAATTCTTTAATACCAAAACAGCCGTATTATTTGTATAATTAGAAAAATTTCTTTCTAATATGCATGATAGATACCTCTTGTACCATCTACCATTTTCAGAACTTTTGGTAAATATATTATTATTAATCTTAATGCAGTGCAATTTCGGTGTTGGCCATAGACGCAGGTAAATTTTGTACATTAAATTATTTATGATAACTAACCAAACAAAAAAAATAAGGTAATTTGATAAAGAAGGAACTATGAGCTATAGCAAATTTACATAAACGTCGTTTTATGAAATATGCCGTGGAAAATATAGCTGAAAACATAGTGTAACTGTACGGCGCACACCGCCATGTCATTGCGAACTAAATCCTATAGAACTTATATCTGCGCAAGTGAAAGGATTTGTAGCAAGACACAACACGACATTCAAAATGAAAGACGTTAAGCTGGTGTTTGATCAAGCCATTAAGAAAGTGACACCAGAGAACTGGCGAAAAGCAGTCCATCGTGTCATTAAAGAAGAGGAGAAAATGTGGGATTAAGACCACCTGGTCGATCGGACCGTCGACCCGTTAATTATAACGTCAAGTGGGGGTCAACGGTTTCTCATATGACGAAGAACATTTTATTTGTTGTGACATCAATACCTTCTTTCACGTGTAAACTGCTTCTTTGTCATCTTTCTTAAGTTATAATGATCTGACCATTGTGATTGGGCAGTCTCACATCCTAACAAGGATGGATATGATTCGTTTAGTTAACTGATATCGCTCATTTCACTTGGTTATATATATAAAAAAAGAAAATATCCATTTGGGAGTAGAACAATACCATTTGAATAGCAATTCTAAACGCTTATGTCGTACAAAGAGACTACATTGATAGAGCCAACGGAGACTAACAGGCTAGTTGTGTATCTAATGGCATAACATGACCTCTAGTAAATTAGGAACTAGTTCATTCAACGCTCTTGTTACGTAAGTTACACTGGATAGGCAAATAGGACAAGAATGTCATAGATTGGCGAGGAAGCCGACATGCTTGGACAAATAGGACGGACAAATAATACTATTGGAAATTGATCCTAATGAGAGGGTTAGGTAAGTTTGCTTTGGAAAGTTTCCATTAGAATAATTCGAAGTGTTAGATGGTTTCGTAAGGTCTAAAAGTTTTGTTGGGTTCGGAAATAATGCAATTACTTAAGCTGCAACGATAGAGTTGAATTAGCAAAGGGTCGCAGCGGGCGGGCTAGGACTACCAGCATTCATACCAATCCCCGATCTAATATTTGATATTTTGTAAGAAAAGAGACCCAAAGTTTCGGCCTCTAATATGTTTCTGTTTGTTTACTTTTGTTAAATGTTTCGCCTGACACTAGCATCATCAGACCTTATAAACAGTAAAAAAAATTTGAAATTGTTTTTGAACCAAACATAAGAGCTTCGCAGTAACATATAAGTAGCCTAACAGACTCTAGTTACCTTTTTTTTTACTCTGGAGCATTAATTTTTTTCTGTTTTACAGTATTTCGGTCTAGGTCTAGGGCAAAAACCATATAGGACCTATGATATGTATAAAGAAGAAGATTTTTCCTTTTCATTTCGCCAGATCCATCTCTAGACGCGTTTCGTCATATCATGACTCATCAGTAGAGCTAGGATCCGACGAAAAGAAAAGGGATCTCGAAGCTACTTAAGGCAGCACTTGGTGGGACACACCAGTAAGATGTGGCACGGAGCGCCATCTGTGTCGTTGTTAGACACTCTTGAGCATATTAAATAAGTTTTCAAAATCCTTCTGCGGTGTACGCCGCACTAACCATCAGAGACCTGATAAAGGTGGGTTCTAAGGAACACGTGTGGTATCACAACGGACCTAATAGGACTACGTGAGACTGTTTGGTCTGAACCAAAGGTCTGCCACTCTTACCTAACCTATGATATATTAATAAAATAAATAAAAAAACTAATACAAAATATAATTACTTCTCATGTCTTAAAAGTATTGTTACGGTAAATCTTATTAAAATAGTAACGACCTAAATCATAGCCTCCTGTAATGTAATTTTAATATTTAAGTAATCCTAAAAATAATTGGCAGGGCCGTAATAGTAAAGAAAGGGTAATTTAAAATACTAATTATGTGTTATTTGATGACAAAACGTTAAAATTTTAAAAACTTTTAAATTTATAAAGCTTTGAAGTCCCTAACATTGCTTTTAAAATTCCAGGTCCGTGTTTAAAAAAATTGACTTGAGGTTGGTATCTAAAGAACAAAACGTCAAATTTAAAAAGTAATAACGCCATCTTATAAAACATAAAAACGGTCATGAGAAAGCGTGTTTTGTTCCGTCGTCGAAAATGAAGGCGCAAAAAACTAAAAATAAAAACAAAAAATTTCAGGTTTTTTCGAACATCTCTTAAGGTATTTAGAATATTAACAATTTTCTTTCAACAAATTGTTAAGCCCCAAAATGCGCAACTTTGCCCCTAATTAACCATCTCAGTATCTCTTTCCGTTTTCGAGATCCCCTTGTACGCACACGAATTTGTAGCGCCCTGTATATATAAATGTAAATATTAAATACATCCACACAATAACACTTGACTCTGAATATTCTAAACACAACGACAAATCTTTATCTGACTCTTTAAGCGAAAACGGGAAATGCAGACAGTACAATAAAATGAATAAAACCACTCTTGTGCCGACATTTTCCTAAATGAAATTACTTTTTATGTTTGGCATGTTAAATGGAGTTTTCTTAACGGCTACATTAAATTTTAAGGGTCGTAGTGCGATTAGATTTTTGGTTGTATCTTCTTAAGTTATGGTGCCTGGTTATAAAAATGTTAAACATTGATTAAAAAACAAAAAATATGTTTATTCTCGAGAGGTATATTTGTTTTGAATAATTGCTGTTATTTCTCGTAACCCACGAAGTGCGGTTAATAACCAATAAACAGGGTGTCTCACCGGAAACCGATTCGATCTATATATAGAAAACTGTACATAAGAAAATTTTGAAAATTTGACAGTATGCTGATGCTGATGGGGGCGACCGGGCTAAAATACTTTCATAATGGTAGCACTTTCGGTTATACCGGAAGTAAGTGTCAACTTGCTTATTTTAAAAGGGACACCCTATATATTATTACATTTTTGCATTCTACGCAAGATTCTAGGCAGATTTTGTATACCATGTCCTATAACTATGTCTAAACGTTTTTGACGTATTTGAATTTTTATGTCAAAAATGACGTTTGCAAGCCTTGGAATAATTATCAATTTTTTCTATAAAGAAGCCTTATTTATTTAATTTAAGTAGGATTCCTTGTTAAAATGTATAAAGGACCTGCTGTAATAGATTTTTTTATAATATTTTGATAACTATTAATACAGGGTGTTTAAAAAATAAGATTAAAAATTAAAAAACTGTCAAAAGTCCAGATTTTCAAATGGAAACACACAAATTTTATAATTATTTCCTTTTTGTGTTAATGCGACATTATTTTTGAAAATAACGCTTCGACTGGGATTTTCGTTTGACTTTGAGCTTTGTTACCATTGGTTATTTACTGCCTATGTTCGTTGCTTAGCTATTTCTCATTCAAAGCCAAACGAAAGTCCCAGTCGAAGCCTTCTCCTCAAAAATAATGTAGCATTAACACAAACAGAAATTTTAAAAATTTTTTATTTCAATTGCTCATAATTCCAAAACCACTAAAAATGTGGATTGTAACATATTAGGCATTTAGATAGGAAATTTAATAATCTACACGTTAGTAAGCTAAAAAATAGAGTGTTCCATTTGCAAAAATTGATTTATGTACATTTATTTAAATGGAAACATTGGCACAATTTTAAGAACTCCCTGTATAAAAAAACGTGAAACCTAAGTAATTTAAACTAAAGATTTATGTATTACTTGAAAGCTTACAAAATTTTAAATGTTTACCTTTATTAGTTTCAGAGGTACTAAACTTTCTTCTCGGAGAGTTTTTTCACAAAAAAATTCTTTTATAATTCATATCTCAAAAACGGTTAGAGATAGGAATAGATTATTATTAACAAAAGGTATTTAGATTTTAAGAAGGTAATCAAAAATGCTAAAATATACAGGGTATTCCATTTGAAATAGCAAAGTTGGCATTAACTGCCGGTATAACCGAAAGTAATAAAAACGTCAAAATATAATGTTTTAAAAGACCAAAACCAATTATGCCTGCTATCAAATTTTTAGAAACATAGGGTTATTCGTTTCCGAGATCTTCTAATAGGCCACTCAACGTGAATTACCCTGTATAACAAACCCTAATATGCTATATTATAAATTATAAATTAAATTCCTGTTATATTATATACATGCATGCAAATCCTGATATAAATATTTTCTAATTTTTAAAAAAATCGCTGTGCAATAAGAAACGAGACAATTCTCCCTTTGGTTTTTTGAATTTCATTACTCATCGCTACTGGTTGATTTATAAATATACCATGGCATGAAATGACAAAGTAATCACTTGATTTTGTAGATTTAAATAAAAATAAAACCTACCTCACTGGCACAAATGTACCACTTTATCAAATAAACAACACACCAAATTCACCATTCAAACTTAACACAACAAAAACACCGATATTGACAAAACTAAAATACTACCCGTTTGTACAGACGAACGGTTCGGAGGAATAAAAACCTGTTTTATACTCCTTTCAGTCCTTTATTCAGAGTATATATTTTCTACAGAAATAATCGTTATTTGGAAAAGGCACAAACCGATTGCCATAAAGCTATTCTCATATTATGAAGCAGACTTCACCATTAGTGCCACTAGATGTTCTGTTTAACTCAAATGGGGATAAAAAAAAAGGTGAATGGAATGAAATCGGTAAGTAAACAAAGATGACAACCTTTGCTTATTTGGTAAACTCAGCAAATATTACCTATTTTCATAGAAATAATTAATCTAGATTTATTTTAGATGAACAAAATAATTACGAACTAAAATTTCGTTCTATTGAATCGACGGTCATGAGGTCATCGCAAATCTCCCGTTTTGCAATTTTCTCGCTCATCTAAAACAGCATTGGCACATAAAATACGATCACAAACACAGTTAACTAGACATTTACTGGGTACATCTATATTACCTTATAGTGTTAGCGATGCTGTAAAGGTAGAAAGGAAATATTAGTAAAAGCATAGCAATTGCAACAGTTCAGAAATAGGTTAGTGGTAAATAATAGGCAATAGATATAGTTGATTGAATAAGAAGATTGAAAAAGATTGAATTGAAGAAATTGAATCAGTACCTACAAAACCAGTTAAAAAATGTTTGATATCCACTTTTAAAATAATTTAATATATATCTGTACAGGAAAACGCCTATGATTTACTGAAAATAAGGCGGCCCCATTGAAATACCATCCCAGTTTCCAGAAGGTTCTTAAAATTATATTTTCTTTTAATCTTTTTTGTTTAAAGATTAGTTAGATATAGATCTTTTCAACAGTATTTTCATATTTTTATTAACATAAATGCGAAGAACTATTATTTATCTTTGTATGCCTCAAACACATTTTTTTAGCAAACCAGTAATTATTTATTTAATTTTTAAATATACAGGGTGTCCCACAGGGGACCGAATCGATCTATATATAGAAAACTATACTTAGGAACATTTTCAAAATTTGACAGTATACTGATGCTAATGGGGGCGACCGGGCTAAAATATTTTCATAATGATGGCACTTCCGGTTATACCGGAAGTAAGTGTAATCTTGCTTATTTTAAATGGGACACCATATATTATTACATTTTTGCATTCTACGCAAGATTCTAGGCAGATTTTGTATACCATGTCATATAAGTATGTCTAAACGTTTTTGACATATTTGAATTTTTATGTCAAAAATGACGTTTGCAAGCCTTAGAATAATTATCAATTTTTTCTATAAAGAAGCCTTATTTATTTAATTTAAGTGGAATTCCTTGTTACAAAGGACCTGCTTTAATAGATTTTTATAATATTTTGATAACTATTAATACAGGATGTTTAAAAAATAAGATTAAAAATGAAATTGAAAAAACTGCAAGAAGTCTAGATTTTCAAATGGAAACACCCAAATTTTATAATTATTTCTTCTTTAGCATTAAAAATAAGGGTAAGTTTGTATAAGATTGTATATCCCAAAAATTCTTAGTTTTCGAAATATTGCCAATTTAATATTTTTATATGGGGATTTTGCTGCAGATTTTAAGTTCAGTTACTCTTAGTTGGCAATAAATTGTTTTAAAAAGCCACCTTTGATATTTATTATATAATAATGACTGGTGGAATAGTTGATAAAATGAGTTTTCTGCAAATAAGTCTAAATGCATTAGAAATTGCGATAGGGTTGTAATTAGAATAAATGTTTGAATTTTAATTCTGCATCGAAAGACATAATAATATACAGGGGTTCCATACTTTGGACACCCTGTACAATTCGTATTAATCAAACTTGGTTAACGAAACTGTGAGACCTTATTTATTAAGTCCCTTTGTATAATTTTATTAACGAGACATTATTTTTAATTTTCATTAATTTTTAAAACCAGTGGTGCAAAACTGATTTTTTTTAGTTTTTATTTTTTTTCGCCTATAATACTGAACCGATTTCATTCAAATTTTAGGGGTATGTAAGCAACTACAAGATGCATCCAAATAAGTAAGAAAATATATGGCATGTAATCTAAAAAAACATATCCTTATGACGTCACACTTTTTTGAAACACCCTCTATAAACAAAAATATTTTCCTGAAATGCGCCCTAGGATACAGGTAAAGCCTGCAAAACGTCATAATCCTAACTTAATTAATAGGTGAGCTACAGAAGACGGGAGGTGAGGCGCAGGACCCTGTATAGATCGATTCGGTTCCCGGTGGAACACCCTGTATACTTTCGGGGGTTTCCCCATAATTTGTCTTGGCTTTTGGTAACATTTTCGAAAGACTGACCACCAGAGACACAAAGATTGACGGTGGACCAATATTAATTTTAAACCCAAACATCGCTAAAAAAAAACTATTTTTATGCTCTCATAGATTGTTTAAAGGAAGCTTTAATAAATTAGTGATACAAAAAGCACGCGAAATAAAAGCTGCTTCTGATAAAGCTGCGAAATAGATAAAGTGGGTGAAATGGTGGTAAACATATTTACTTGCTCTAAAGCGTTTTAACAAATAACAACATATGCATGTGCCTTTAAATTTAAATAAGGTTATCGTAAATGTACAAAAATTAAATAAATGTAGACAGATATTAAGGCTGTTTCTCTAAAATTTAAACAGCTTTAAAATATACTTAATAATATATAATCAGTATTACTGTCATTTCGGTATCAAGATTAGCTAAATGATCGTCTTCAGTCTGTAAAACATTTTCTAAAGTATAACTTCCTAATTTTTTATGAGCTTTTAAAAAATAATATTGTGTTGACAATCTAAAAAAATATTTTTTATTATTAGTAAAATATATTATTTTGGTACAGAAGACAAATTTACGTAGTTTCAAACTTCTTGAATTGGAAACCCACTCTCTGCGCAAATTATCTAGATATATCTGATCATAAATATAATAATGGGAATAAGTTTCTCTATAACTTTACTCATTTATTGGTTCTTAATCGATAAAAGGAATTTATCTTGAAATTCCGCCCTAACCTCTATAATTTGGCATAGAATAGAGATAGATAAATAATATATTTGAAAGAGTTTACCTAATTTCAGGCTAAGGGAAAGGGATATAGTACTGGTTATTTCCTTAAATATTGGTCACATCAATTTCTATAATAAATTCCCTGTTGACTATTGGTTGGCCAGAATGCATTCATTGGCAACGCGTCATTGTATATCCCCTTCCCCTAGACCAATTGATGTTTTTTATTATCTCTCTTCTATAAACAAAACTTCAACTGACTTTTATTTTAGAAGTTACTTTCTGAAGGTACAGAATTTTCGACATGAACCTTTTTATAAGCTTTTCCTTGAGCAGAATACATGAATTTAGATATAAAAAAGGTAAATTCGTTTTTATCCCTGGATAAAAGGTGAAAACCACGGAAACTGAAAAAAATTGTCATTAATTAAAATATTAGTGTTTTTAAATTTTTACAAGGGATTTGTTATTGGCGAATGATAAAAAAAATACTGCAACTGGGAATTTCTAAAAAAATATAAATGTTACATTACGTAACTGCCAGTTCGATTTTTAAATAAATTCAATACATTGCGTTAATATTCATAGAGTGTCGAGAACTTGAACTAAAATTTGTAACAGAACTGACACTGTTTTTGCCAATATTATCTGGTAATAGAGCGCCATCTGTAAGTAGTATTAAGAACTTGAAATGGACAGTAACTTGAAATCAATTCTGCCAGAGTATAATAGGTCTCTACAAAGATTGATAAAAATCCATATCCGAATAAGGATTTTAAATATCGATTTTGCTGGTTGTGGTAAAGGTTATCATTAAATCTTTATAATTCTGCAAACTTCCAATAGATGTCGCTCTGCGAATTGTGACGAGATATTATAATCAAGTATTATTTGTTATTTTTACTGTTCTTTGTATATACAGGGTTCGGTGTCAAAATACCGTACTTTTACGAGTGATCAATAAAAAGCTTTGTTAATCATTTTTTAACAGGACTCCACATCTAAAATAATGTATAAAGCTAAAGGAAATATCTGTGATGTGTAAAGAAGCTAAGTATTTAGGTATAACGAACGATTTTTGAATTTAACACAAATAAGTTCGATTTCAACTCACCCAAGAGTTTTCGTAGAGATCAACGGAGTCTTTAAGCTTAAAAATCCATTCAATCTGGATTTCTTCTCCTCAGCAGCAATCCTCCCTCCTTCGGCTTCCTCCTCTTCTTCCTCGCGCTTGCGGCGCCTTTTCTGGAAGAAATAGCAGGCAGCGCCAGCGCCTGCTAGGATTATTAATGCTGCGATGGATGAGAAAACCGCTGTGAGGACCACGTCCCGTTTTTCCATCATTAACTAAAAAAAAAGAAAATTATATTAATTTAAAAATTTTAAAATGTAACTCGAAAAAAATCAGCCAATTTAATGCAATATTATTTATGTATGTAGAGTGTACATTGATGTAAAAACCGACATTGTAGTTAACCACATCCGTAAGACATGCGATACCTGTTCCTGTATAACCACAGCAATTAGGTTGTTTAGATATAAATCAATGTTTATAAAAAAATATGAACATATTTACACATATTTAAAATTGAGTCGAAATATCTAAATAATATCAATTAAACATAATAATTGGTGTCGAACCTATTGCTTACATGTTTATTAGTATAATATCAAAAAAATGCATCATTATTTTTTTTTAACTGGACACAATTTGAGTCAATAATGAACAATTAAATATATCTTGCTTCCTTTATTATTTAATATAAATTCTGGCACTGCCAGTTGTCCTATTACAGTATCCGCTAATATTCATTCACTATTAGCAGTAAAAATGAAGTTGTTTTCTCTTTTCTTTGTTGTGCTTTGTGCTTTATTGGCAATGATGTCTGGGGCTCTTGCTGTAGCTGAGGTAAGTTTTTTAAAAAAGGAGAAACATGTTTCACAACAAAATTTTTAAAATACAAATTCTCTGACCACTTTTTCAATAAAAACTTTTTTACACAATGTAGGCGCCGATTCCGTGGGGGCTCTGGGGGCCCAAGCCCCAAGCGTTACTTGAGATTTGATAATTTAATTTTTTTCTATAAAATTTATCTACAGTTGTCGTTTCCTTTTTTAATTTAATTTAATTAATCATATTTGGGAAAAAATTATTTTGGCTTTGAAAATTAAATTATGCTAGATCTGGCAACCCTGGTCTGCCACTTTGCTTAGAGCACGTAGAGAATTTGGAAAGTCCCTGGTCTCAAAGTCTCAAGGTTGCCAGGTCTGGTGAAATTTCACTAGATTTATTGATTTCGAAACCAATCCAAAGTGATTTAGAAAAAACTTTCGTTAAATACCCCAGTTTTAGTGATTTTTCGGATTTTGTAGCAAATAAGACAAAGTCGTCTAAAATACAATACAAAAATGCAATATTTTAAAAATATTTTTTTCAAAAACACGGCTATTTTTGATTGATGTCAAATCTGCGCATCATGCAGATCTGACATCACGGCCTAGTCAGCGAGGTCAAGCATGGGCGCGGTCAAGTTGGAGCCAGTGTTACCAGATCTCCTGTTTTAACAGAAGATCTACTGTTTTCACTCTTAAACTACTGTTCTACTGTTTTCACCCTCAAATCTCCTGTTGAAAATTTTTTAATACCAAAGAGGTAATTAAGCTACATAATTCACAAATGTACACAAAAACATTGGATCATTCGGAACTAACTGGCCAAAGCCGTCTTTTCGTACGGGCCCGGTACATTTTTTTTAGAGGTCACTTTGGATGGAGGAATGGCCCCGCGCGTCTGGGGGCTCACAATTTGAATCGATGATCTTTTTTTTAGATGTTACTGTGGAGGGGGGCCCCAAAATTTGAACCGATGACCTTTTTTTTTAGAAATTACTGTGGAGGGAGCCTTATTATATTTAAAATTTATTAAGTATTACATTTTTATTATGTGTATATTTAATAAAGGAATTTTTTTTTATTCGTTGAGATCCGGGCTCCAAGCCCCCAGAGCAATTCTGAAGTTACGGCGCCTATGTATACAGGCTGTGCTTAAAATGACTGTACAACGCTTCACCACAAATTCCTTAACCAAAAATAAGGCGATCTAGGCAAACTTACCTTTATGCGATGTTGCTTCGTTTTAACACTACAGGGCGCTAAAGTTTTCAAATTATTGTGGTTTTTTTGGAATAATTTCTAAACGCCTTTATCGATTTTCACTAATTTTGGAACTAAGAGTGACTATTATTTATAGCATGTTTTGATGGTGATTGCGTAAATAAAAGTTTGTCTTTTTGTTACCCCCCGTATAAATGACTTTAATTATTTCACTGACACTAGCTGACTTCATGTTGAAACTTTTTTGTCTCCTGTAATATTTTAGCCAGGCATGCAGTTTCTCTACAAAAAATAGGAAAATTGTTTATTTAAAAAGTTTTTAGATACATTTTGTAAGTGTAAAAACATAACTAATCGTCATCAGTCCAGCGTAAAAAATATTCATAAATTACGCTGCCGAAAATTTTCATGTCAATACAAGTTATTTTGTATGACGCCGAGGAGATTTTCTAACTGTAAATCTAGACAAAAAATATTTTTGGGCGAATATAAATGCAAATAAGTGATTTTAAAGTTCATTATTGTCATATTTAAAGAAAAAATCAGATTTATTGAAACTAATAAAATTCGGATTTTTTCAAATCGCGGGAAACAGAGTTTTAATCGATCTAAAATATAAAGAAAAAGTCTGCTTTAAAAGGACAGCCCCGCTTAATATGCATAAAACTACCCACAAACATTTAAAATAGAGAACTTAACAGTTTTTACTTACCTAAAACAGAATTTCACTTAAAGAAAATCTTACATTTAAGCGCCACAGTGACTTTAGATCGAACAATTTGAAACTGTGTAAAACAAAGGGCTCAGTGGTGAGCGAACCGAGAAAAAAAATGACAAAAAATACAGCGGGTCGGCATACCTGAAAACTGGGTCAAATATGCAGTAATGGCGGGTCAAATTACCTTGGTAGAGGGACAAAATAAGTAGATAAGAAATAATTTATTACACCTGCGGTAATGAGGGGATAATAATTGTAACCTTGTTTCAGGTAAATCGACTAAATCCCTAATTATCAAGGTTGCACTATTTAACGATTTTTTTCATTAAATCTTGATTTTTATTAATTTATACTGATTTTTTCCTTGAATAATGAACTTTAAAATCACTTATATTCATTATTTTGTCTCTATTCGCCCAAAAATATTTGTTATCTAGACTTATAGTTAGAAAATCTCCTCGGCGACATACAAAATAACTTGTATTGACATGAAAATTTTCGGCAGCGTATAATTTATGAATATTTTTTACGCTGGACTGATGACGATTAGTTATGTTTTTACACTTACATAATGTATCTAAACCCTTCGTTTTAAATAAACTATCTTTCTTTTTTTTTAATTTCCTGATGAGTTATTTGCTTCAGCGACGTGTTTTTACAGCAATTTATAATTTGATTTAAATCACGATTGAACTTGAAATTTATAATTGGATTTAAAACGTCGCAACCCTGCTAATTATGGATCATACCATACCTTTTAGGTTACCCTGTGTAAAAATGAATTAAACTTTACATATTAATACTTAGTTCGTTTAGCTGTATAACTAATCGTTTTTGAGTAAATGGTACATATGCAAAGTGAGAGTGAAAAATACTCAAAAGCAATGATATAGACCCTTCAATACCCTGCAAATTGTTCATCAAAAAAGTTATTTTTTTAAGAAAACTTATGCAAGAACAACTTTATTTCTTTCTAGCATGGTGCAAACCACGCATCTGGAGGATCCGGTGGACCACCCGAAGGTGCCGGTCAGGGTGCTTCCCCACCAGGCCCCCCACCAGGCCCCCCACCAGGTCCACCACCAACTAAATAATGGACAAAATACGTAAACATAGTATTTTACACGAATCTTTGCTCTGTTTTTTTTTGTTATATAATCTATTAAGTACCTTCATATAAGGAAAATAAAGCTGCAGCTCCTACTATGTTTCTGTTTTAATTATCCCCAATTCAATTTACATAAAGTTTTGGGAATATTGGAGATAAGAAAGTATTAACACTGCTTTAATCGGTTCTGTACTAGCGTTTAACAGAACCCTTTATACATAAAACAACATCGTACAGGGTGATCGGCATCAGTAGAGTTTTGGACTTGCATTAATTGTCTTTATTTGTTTTGAATCACAACGTTTCAACTTGTGTCTAGTCGTCTTCAGGTGAATACTGTAGAATTTAACAAATTCAGTGAACACAGTATTCACCTGAAGATGACTGGAGATGCTTACCAGTTTAAACATAGTGAACAAATGCAAGACTTGCATTGTCTTTATTTGTTTTGAATCACAACATTTCAAGCAAGTCTTAAACTTTACTGCCGTTCAAGAAACGTCATTGTCTCCAACCTTTAAACAGACAACAACGTACAGGGGTTACAAATTCGAATCTTACCATTGGAGCGGGGGGGGGGGGGGGTATCTCGTAAACGGTAAAAGATACAGCGAAGGCTAATTTGGGGCGAAGTCGTGCAATTTCGAGACATATTAAAAAGTTGACAGTCTTAGAAAATTCCGAATACTTTCAAAAATATTTGAGCACAGAAAACTTTCGCTTTATTTAAAGGGATGACCAAAAACTAAAACATTTTAACGTTTTCATGACCTCTACTTTTTACCACTTTTAGCCTATTTCAGAAAGGTGTAGAGTAATAAAATGAAAAAAAAATGTATTTTTGAAATCCCATCTAGTTCGGCTCAATTTGGGTGTCGGTCATAGGCGCAGGTAAATTTTGTGCATTCAATTATTTATGATAACTAACCAACGAACAAAGAAAAACAGAAGATAATATAATAAAGAAGGAACTATTAGCTATAACAAATTTACACAACAAACATCGTTTTATGAAATACGCCGTGGAAGATATAGCTGATAAACATAGTGTAACTGTGCTGCGCATACAGCCATATCATTGCGAATTAAATGCTATAGAACTTATATGGGCGCAAGTGAAAGGATTTGTAGCAAGACACAACACGACATTCAAAATGAAAGACGTTAAGCTACTGTTTGATCAAGCCATTAAGGAAGTGACACCAGAGAACTGGCGAAAAGAAGTCCATCATGTCATTAAACAAGAGAAGAAAATGTGGGTTCTTAACCACCTGATTGATCGGACCGTCGACCCGTTAATTATAACGTCAAGAGGAGATTACAGTTACTCAGACGACAAAGAATATTATGATTTAATATAATATAAGATTCAAGAAGTAGTCCATACTCACAGTGGTTAATAATTATATGATAGGAATAAAAGTCGGTCTAAACCACAATATCTTTAATGAGAAAATATGTTTATGGGTAATTTACATGGATAAAAGAAGAGAACATGTTTCGACCTTAGAAAAGGTCATCCTCAGCTCTAACTAGAAAAGTTTCGTAGACAAGCTAGTACATTAGTGCAAAAATGGTGATGTAGAAATTAAAGCATAAAATTTAAACAGGGGTAGAGGTTTTTAAAGCATAATATTATCAGACCTAGTCTGAAAAATATGGGGGTGGACAGAATGAGTGGTAGAAAATATTGGGAACCCTTTGTTCACCCTTGGTTGGGTAAGAATATACACTCTCTCACAAAAACATATTCTTTTTTCTCTTTTAATTTTAGTAAAAAGTCGAAATCTTAAACCTTAAAGGTCGTGATTCAAGACTCATAGATATGTGGTAATTTTTATTATATTTAAAAAAATTCTTATAATAAAATGTTCAGTCTGCTTAAAGAGATAAACAGGGTGTAGGAGAAGCCATCATCTTAGCGTATTTATAATTCTGTAATTAAAAGGAAATTTTTTTTTTTTTTTTTGTTAATAAACCAAAGCAATTTTTTTTTTTTTAATCTTTTTATATATTATTTATTATTTTAAATTTTTAAAATTTTTTTAAAATTTTAATATATTCTTCAAGCATATATAATTATTATTTATGAGTTTATGAAATCTTTAAATCTTCCTAAAATACTGAAATAGTACAAAATGTAAAAAATGTAAAAAATGTAAAAATTGTAAAAAATTATTTTCGGAAAAAATGAAAATCTTACCTTTCTTTAATTCGGCAGATTACCAAACGAATAGTTTTATTCTTCTTTTTGTACCCTTAGTGTAGTATAGTGAAATATTTTTCATTGGAGACTTTAAAAATATGTTCGATTCTTAGAAAACAGAGGTTTATGGTGAAATGATTTGTTAATTTAAAAACGTGTCTGAGAATCGAAAATTAAAGGGTGGTGGGGGCCGGGGATCCTTCTCATTCTGCCAACCTACCATGGCGGCCATTTCAAACAAATTACATTGCAAAATGAATAATAAAAATAAAGATTATCATCTTATATAATATTAAATGAATAGTATCCGGATACCTATATGTACAGGTAAATATATGTCTATAACTGTTTAAATAGTCATTAATACAATAAAAATAGAAATCAATATGCAATTGTTTAAATAAATTAGTTTTGTCGGTAAAACAGGTAGCTCAGAGAGGCGGTTGGTACCAGAAATAAGTGTACGGTTCTAGGAATTATATTAGGAAGAGTAAAGATTAAAAAAAAAATTGCTTTGGTTTATTAACAAAAAAAAATTTTCCTTTTAATTACAGAATTATAAATACGCTAAGATGATGGCTTCTCCTACACCCTGTTTATCTCTTCAAGCAGACTGAACATTTTATTATAAGAATTTTTTTAAATATAATAAAAATTACCACATATCTATGAGTCTTGAATCACGACCTTTAAGGTTTAAGATTTCGACTTTTTACTAAAATTAAAAGAGAAAAAAGAATATGTTTTTGTGAGAGAGTGTATATTCTTACCCAACCAAGGGTGAACAAAGGGTTCCCAATATTTTCTACCACTCATTCTGTCCACCCCCATATTTTTCAGACTAGGTCTGATAATATTATGCTTTAAAAACCTCTACCCCTGTTTAAATTTTATGCTTTAATTTCTACATCACCATTTTTGCACTAATGTACTAGCTTGTCTACGAAACTTTTCTAGTTAGAGCTGAGGATGACCTTTTCTAAGGTCGAAACATGTTCTCTTCTTTTATCCATGTAAATTACCCATAAACATATTTTCTCATTAAAGATATTGTGGTTTAGACCGACTTTTATTCCTATCATAATATAATATAGTTTCTGTATAATGTATTTTTTGTATTTTGAATTTTTTTATAATGTTTAATAAAAAATAATGTAGTAGGTATATTAAGAAATATTATTTTGGAAATGCATCAAAATAATAACCAAATGTTAAACCTGTAACTTGTTTATTGATATTTTGAATGTATATGAAAAATAGAGTACGCGATATCGCCGTGTACCTGCTATGTAGTTGTTAACATTTTTATTCAGTGTATTTTTGACCGTGGGTAAATAAAATGCGTTTTAGGTAAAATCAACCGTTTTTTTATTATTACCAAATTCCCGAATCTATGAATGAAAAATATTCCATGTTGACTATATAACAGATAACAATAGGCAAAACCCATAAATTGACATAAACCAGGGTGGTACTACCTGCACTTGATAAAAATAAAGAATTTTGCAATGAAATCAATGCCAAATCATAAAAGTGGCTTAAATATTCGTTGGGTCACTCTGTAGTCACTTTGCATACCTAATGAGCTTTTATTACTCTACACTACACCTTTCTAAAACAGACTATACCTTGTTTAATTAACAATAAAATGGTTTGGTCAAAACCCAGTTTGGAAAACACAAATCCCGAAGAAATTAGAATAATTATAGTTCGCTTTTGTTTTTCTGACATTAGTGACATCTACATAATTACACAGGAAAAAACAAATAATAAGTCTGGGTTCTTACTGATGTAAATATCCTCTCGGAAATTTTAAATAATTTTTAAATATAAAACGACAATTTTAATGACATGTTTTGCAAATGAGTGATCGCTGTGACTAAGCAAACAACAATAAAAATAAGCGAGTACATTTTTTAAGGTGTGTGTTTTCTTGGTTGTGGTAACAGAATGAAAATTCAAATTTTGGATATTTATTTTGCCTGCATAATTTGCTCACAGCTGGTAAGTACCGTACATTTTGGGGATATTTTTGAAAATAACTCTGAAACGACCGCTCAGGTCTCGCAACTTAAATTTCCATTGTAACTGGTCCTTGTAAATGGTCCAAAATTGGTTAAAAAGCATTAAAAGATAACCGAGAAAAAATGTTTTTTGGTGTGCCAAAGTTGGCAGAGAATCGGGGTTATTTTGGCACATGACTATAATTTGGCATAAAACAATAAGTATACCGCGTTTTATGCCATCCTTGGCACCTTAAATATACAGGGTGATTCCTATAAGTTGTGACTTTCTTTTATCTGTGTATAGAAGGCATTAAAATAAACAACATTTTTAAATACCTTTTTTTAAAAAACTCAAAAATAAGGTACTTACATTCAATTATTAGACTATGGATCAAATACTCTTGCCAGTTGAGTAACATTAAAAAAAAACTTCTGGGTGTAGGATGAGCCCACCAGGCAAAGCGTTCTGCGTATAATCTCGAAGCAACATACTACTACTAGTTCATTGTTTTCAAATTTTACCATTTTCACATGTCACAAATTAAAAATTGACTTGCTTTAGAAAAACACACCGCAGCGGATTGACAAATAACTGACTACCGACCCGTAAATTGCACGACTAATAAGAAATAAGACAAACAACATAAAGTATAGCAAGCTCCGTTTTGACGACCAGGCCCGCACTTAGATTTTTACTTCTGTAGGTATCTCGCCTATTTTAAGATTTTTTGAAAATGTTAATTATTTTAATGCCTTCTATACACAGCTAAAAAAGCAGTATCAACTTAGGAATCACCCTGTATAAATTGGTCCAGTTTCTTTTTTACAAAGATTATTTTATTCATAAAATATTAATCTGCGCTTTGGTAAAGGAACTCTTACTCAAACAAAAAAATGTGCTACGTCTTACAACTTTAAAATTCAAACAACTTTTAAGATTATAAACCAACTTTTAAGATGCGTTCTTACTCTAAAGGCAGTTTTTTTTTACTCAAAGCAAGCTATTTTGTATTATACCTAATGCATCTCTAATAAATTATGAATCAAAATTTTTTTTATTGTAGATGGTATTACCAACTACTGCTAAGTATATTATGGATGCTACATCAGTAGATACCCATCAGGTAGACTCCTTACCAAAAATATTAGGCAGATATCAGCAACACGATATTTCTACAAAGGGTTTTAAAGATACCAAAGTTAATATAAAAGATTTATCTATTGAAACAAGAGGACAGCAGAAAAATCTCAATAAAAGTATAGTTAGTGACACTAATCGAGAAAACTGTAGATGTAGAAGAACGAGGAGACGAAGATGTTAAATTAAACATCCTCTGAATATATTTATAGAACGATGGAAAATCACTTTTTAAACAAAAAAATATTATTTATGGTTTTATATGTATAGTAAGTACTTACAATTGGTAGACTAGCAAAATGAACTACAACTTTTGAATCCATTTAATATAACTATTCTAATAATAAGAAGCATAATAAGGAACCTTCTACATACGAATACCATCAACTATCCGCACATTTTAACTATTATAATTTATTAGTACCCACAATGTACTATAGTATCCAATAAAGTATAGTTGTTATCAGTACTTGTACCCAAATACATAATATATCATTTGTTTCTTTAATACTCGACATTTTAACAGTATATTTTTATCTGTGTCCTATGCATATATACAGGGTATTTCAAGGTGGATATGGAACGTTATCCGTTTATGGAAAACGGGGGTGATCGTTTTCTTCAAAAGTTTGGTTGCTCAGATAAACAACCATCGTCTTAAAATATTTTCAGCAATGCGGCGTTGCCGCTTCTGCCCGAAACAGGTGGCAACATCGTTAGTTAAAATGGAAACACCCTATATATTATATTATTTTTTAATTCCCTATAAAATTCCACGTATATTTTGTATAAAATGTCATATGTCTTAATTCAATTGTTTTTGAGATATTGATGTTTAAAATATATAATTTCAGACTTTGACAGGCTGTATCATTGGAACGGCGCATCTAAGAGAAAAATAATTTGCCCCTCCCTATCTTTTAGTTTTTTATTCTCTATCCAAAAATACCAACTTTCGGTTTAACATGTTAAACCAAAAAAATAGCGCTGGATAACTTTATCACAAGCCGTTATTATAGTTTTATAAGAATTATCCGAAAGCGTATAATATCGACAGAGAAAAGATTGAATAATAACATTTTTTGAAAACCCCCTGTAACCTCTTTGGGCTAAAATCAATGCGGCTGGCACAGGCGCAACCCGTTATACACGTAAATATGATCTTGTAGTTCAATCAAGACATCCAGGCGTAGTTCAAGTGTACTCGTTCGAATCTCGCGTTGTCTCGTCCATCACTATGTCTGACAGCAGTGTTGCCAAAGCTACCCCGAACAGAGTATAACCACTGCAAACCAATAATTTCACTATCTCGCTCCCCACAAGCAAATCTATCTTATACGATCGCCGATCGCGACAAATTTATTATTTAGATGACATTTTTAATTGGATGTGAATTTCAGAATAAACAGTAGCGGCGTTTTCTAGAAGTCATGCACTTCTGATTACAGTTGAAGCTGAAATTTACAAGAAACAGCAACGCCTTTTTTCGGTCATTTTTAATTGTAGGTAGTTTTTAAGAATGAGAGCTTCAGAGTTCAGGTAACAATTATTGTTATTAAACAACCTCCCATGAACATGGACCCATTTCAACCCAGCTTTTCTTGCAAGTGGCTACTGCGACAAAAAAAAAAGCTTATGGCAACACTGTCTGACAATTAAGACAATTTGACAGTTAACTTAACTTAAAACAGAGAAAAAACGTAAAATATGTAAACAAAAACACAACAAAGTGTTATGTGAAATACTAGTTATTTGTTGTTTGTACTATAAAATAGATAATTTAACGTTCTTTCGTATAGTTTATAATTTAAAAATGTCCCGAACAATTCCTGAAGATATTTTAAGGCCAATAAGGGAACTAATTACAGAAATATCAGGTTTTAAGGTAAGTTAACCTCAAATAATTTAAATTTATTTTTCAATTTTGTTCATCGTTTTTAATTTTAGGATGGCACTGAACCTTTTAACCACATACTAAAATATTTCACTATCACCCTGAAAAAGGCCGACACAATGTACTTCCTAAACAAGCGCGATGTTGACCAAAACATTTCTAGCATGAGTGAAAAGTTCTGTTTTCATGGATTCTTTTCCCATTCTGAAGCCCTGAAAGCAGCTTACAAAATGTTTTTTCCCGAAATTTTACCCAAAAGCGAAATAAATAACAGACTGAATGTTGTAAAATTTCTGCTGTGTATGTCGGAGTCTCCAACGACACATTTTATTAAACATCCCGAGATGTATGTACATCAGAAGATCGAGCCAGAGGAAGAAGTTGATTGGGCTGCTTATTTGAATGAGGGTATTGAAAGATGGAATCCCAATTTTGATAAATCTAGTGTAAGTATAAATTTAAACATATAATATACAACCTTAATAAGTTCCATTTACAACAAGCCCCTTTAACAAATCAAAGTTTAAAAACTAACCATCATAACTATGTTACCATTTTTTATAATTCTTATATTTTATATACCTACCATCTCGGTATTAAATTCTTGATTATTAGGATGAGGAATCCGATACTAGCATATTAGAAACTGATGCCCAAGATATGTTAGCATCAAGATATTCTGATTTGATAATACCAAATCAAATTAGAAGTAGCGAGAAAATGTGTATAATGGATTTTAAAACAAACCGTGAAGAACTATTGGGCACAATTCAGCACTCATGGTATAACCAGGAAACATTCTTTATGCCACCAGAAAGTGAATGGAGGGAAGCCAACATTGGAATTTTGTGGTAAACTAAAATTTAATTCTTCTTTATGAATTTGCAAAAGATCCAGTTTTGGTTTTTAATGTTTTGCGCCTTCATTTTTGACATGGGAAAAGAACAAAAAATACCTTTTCATAGCCGTGTTTAATGTTCTACAAGATGGCGTTTATAGTTTTCAAATTCGACGTTTCGTTCTTTTAATACCAATCTCAAGTTAATATTTTTAAATATGGACCTGAAATTGTAAATACAGTTTTGGGCACAAAAACAGTTTTTTACTATAAGGTCTGATGATGCTATGAGCTTCCAGCAAAAGGCAAGGGCCTGTCGACATATTAAGCACCGGTTCCCACAGATCACCAAAGTTATGCTGCGTCGAGCGCGGTTAGTACTTGGGCGGGTAAACGCTTGGGAACACGGCGTGCTCTTGCCTCAGGGAAGAGGGTAAAATGAATCTACACCTAGCCATCCTATTCACGCCGGACAGGCCGGATGAGATCGGGTATCTCGTAGGATGAAGGTGCCGTTTCACACTCCCCAGTACCCAGTCGGTAGACCACTAAACTGTGGTCGATGACCGGTTCAAGATGGCCTCCGTAGTCGGCAACCGTAAAAAAAAAAAGCTTCCAGCAAAATTTGTAACAAAAATAAACAGACAGAAAAATAATTGAAGCCGATACTTTGGGTATTTTTTTACAAAAATGCATGGATTTCAAATCAGAATTTTATTAGTTTGACTCCAAATATCAGGATTGTAATGTAATAAAAATATAATTTGAAAAATCTGTTAATTATATGACAAAACGTTAAAATTTCAAAAACCTTTAAATTGTATTAAATTTCTAAAGAATAGAAGTCCTTAAATCTGTCTTTAAAATTCCAGGTTCGTATTTAAAAAAATTGACTTGAGATTGATATCTACAAAATGAAACGTCAAATTTTAAAACTAATAACTCCATCTTGTAGAACATAAAAAATGGCTGTAAAAAAGTGGTTTTTGTTTTTTTCCTAAGTCAAAAATAAAGACAAAAAAAATTTAAACCATCTTCGTATCTCTTACCATTTTCGAGATCCCCTTGTACGCACACGAATTTTTGTAGCACCCTGTATGTATACGAATTTTAGGGAAAACCACCTGAGGGACCAAGTACAGGGTCTAATATTATTGAAACCTCCTTCCTTCATATCAGAATATAAAGTAATAAGGGAAATTTTATGGCAGCTGTGGTATCCACATACATCGTCAACGTTTGAAATAAGTGGTACTAAAATAAGACCTAGACCGGATGTTACCATAGCTAGTGTTAGATCTGTAAGTTTACGTTAGTACCTCATGGATTCCTAAGTTGATACTTCTCTTTTAGCTGTGTATAGAAGGCATTAAAATAAACAACACTTTCAAATACCTTTTTTCAAAAAACTTAAAAATAGGAGAGATACAGAAGTAAAAAATCTAAGTGCGGGCCTGGTCATTAAAACGTAGCCTGCTATACTTTATGTTGTTTGTCTTATCTCTTATTAGTCATGCAATTTACGGGTCCGGTGGTTAGTTATTTCTTTGGCAATCCGCTTCGGTGTGTTTTTCTGAACAAAGTTAATTTTAAATTGGTGACACGTGAAAATGGTAAAATTTGAAAACAATGAACTAGTAGATATCACCGTAAATTAGCACCATTTACGGTGAGTGTCGTCAAAGTGCGGCTGCTTCGAAATTATATGCAGAACGCTTTCCCTTGCGGGCTCATCCTACACCCAGAAGTTTTCTTAATGTTATTCAACGGGCAAGTTAGGCAGAACCGAATTTGATCCATAGTGTAATAAATGAATGTAAGTGCCTTATTTTTGAGTTTCTGAGAAAAGAGAAAAGGTATTTGAAAATGTTGTTTATTTTATTGCCTTCTATATACAGCTAAAAAAGAAGTATCAACTTAGGAATCACCCTGTATCCAAAAGCCAAGAGCCAAGGATTCAAGTAACATTTTTACTAATTAAGAGTGTTGGTTAGTACTTATAAAGTAGGTAAGACGCGCTGACAGTGTTTGTGAGCACGTGAATTCTTCTTATTTTTTTATTAGTTAGCTGTTTAGCAGACTTTATCAAGTTTATATTTTAGTATGCTTTCTACACGTTTTTGGGTGAATTTATCCCCTACATGGAATTGTTGGCTTTCTTTAGAAAATTTGAGAAATCTCTCCTTAGTGACTTAGATAACGATTGTAGTAGGGTCTGTCGGACATATCAAGGTTATTGCAATTGTCTTAAGTCTATTATTAACCCAGTGTATAAAAAGCTAAGTGATCTAGAGGAGGAAGTCCGAAAGCAAGGTAAATATTTTTTTAAATATGCCTTATATCGATCACATGATACAAGAATATATGATACTCAGAGGTTGTGACATCATATGGCGAGTAGATAACCCTAGCAGTAGATGGTCATCTTCATTGTATCATCATATTTCGCTCACGACATGATGTCACAGCCTCTGAATATCATATCTTCGTATCATGGGCGATTATCTAATATAGATTAAACATTATGACTTTATGTTATGTTAAACAAATATTTCAGAAGAAACATACACCCTGCTTAGACTAGCAGAAGACTTACACAAGATCTTTGAACCAATCAAATTACTAAAAGAAATTCATGATGATGTGATACTGGATCATGAGACTAAATCTCCACTCCAATGTGCCACACACCTGATACTCAAACTACACCAGGGTTTGACTTTTACTTCTAATAAGTTGGAGCAAGATTTAAAAATGACTCTGTTTTTCGAAAGCATTTATCATTATCTTGGATTAGTGGATAGGTGGCTGATAAAGGATGATTTATCTGATTATACTGGAGAATTTGTAATTAAGAAGTAAGTCATTAAATTTGTTTAAGGTTGGCAGATAAGCGCCTCACTTAAAAATACAACAAAAAATAAATTAAAAATAAAAACTTAAATTTTTTTTTTCTTCCAAATGGATATTGCGAGGGATATTGTTTGTGTCCTTTATAAGGTGAATCTGGGGCAAGTGGGTTTTTTTTGTAATAATTGTAAAAAAAAATACTTTTAAAACCCCAGCATATTGTTAAAAAATATTTATTATTTGTTTTAAAGTAACACAGCATATGTCAAATGTATCTAAACTTCGTGTATAGTTACAAGTTAGGGCAAAAATGTTTAAAATTTTTTATCTGTACTAATTTAAACTTAGGTTCAAAGTTTTTACATACTAAAAATTGTAATTACTAACGTTATCCCTTGTATTTTTTTAACATTTTAATTTTTCAGGTTTTCAGTTTTAGGTCCATAGTTCCTACTTGCCCCGCTTTTTTTGTTAGTGGGGATTAATTCCCACTTGTCCAATTTAAATTGTTTATATTAATAAAATTCAAACTGAAAAGTTTTAAGAAGTTAAAAAGTGAGATTGTGCGTAATCTGCAAAAACTATAAAGTAAATAAAAACTTAAAAACCGTATTACGTAGTTTTAAAAAAAGTTATAGAAGAAGAAATTTCTAACATATAAACTTCTTTATTTTTAGGAATTTTTTAAATTTGAAAAAGTCTGTTGTTGGTGAAGTCGCAATAGTTTAACCCATTGCTCCAGTTGAATATAACATTACTCAAACGCGATTTATAAGTTGAAAACTCACTTCTGGAGCAAGTGCGTTCTATGCTCGATTCTATGAGTACATTTTTGTTTAAATGAAATTCTTGGGTAAATAATTAAACAAATTTTGTTGTAATTGTAAATATCACTAATTACTTCCTGTCTAAAGCGCATCTCTGTAACTCGATTTAAAAAAAAGTTATGTAGTTTCAAAGGCGACCTTTTATATTTTTAATTCTCACTTACCCCACTTCACCTTAACTAACTGAACGGATATAATTTCATATCCATCATTGTATTTTTAAAAAGATACAAAACTGTCAGATCAAATTGGATATTTTTGATTTGCTCATTATCTTATTAAAATTAAAACAGTTTGTACTTGCCTTTCATTGTTTTTTACGATGTAAATAGTTTTCACTGCATTTAGAACGGGGCTCAATCGAGACAAACCGTCATTTTTGTTTATTTTATAATCACCGGTAAATTGTGCTATAGCGATAGGGATTTTAATATACAAATTACGTTTTCGATTATTCATGAAATACTGGTGTCCAGGGAGAGCTTACTATTAATTGTTTATACGCTGCTAAAAGTCCAAAATGGATATACACGACCGCACATTGGTTGACCAGTGTTCCAATTTATTCAATGAATCCTATTTTCGGGCAGAGTAGGGTGAAATGCGGATTGAAACAAATATTTTTTAATTATTATTAATATTGTTTTAGGACCGTTACTAATGATAAATGGCATACACAATTTTCCATAAGAGATAACATCGATGTTAGCTGTAAACAAAATAGTTTCCTACGAATATTTGTAGAAAGTGTTTTGAAAATTGGTAAAAATATAAACTTTTTAAGACTCCTAAAGAAATATGACATCATTGGTGACTGTCAAGGTTTGTGTATTTTTTAAATAAAAATATTGGAAAAAAGGAGTCTTGACAATCCTCTAGAGAGCGGGATGGTATTTCAATATGGCCGACTTGTGTAAATGCTTATTTTTAAATAGACTGTCCCGGTGGCCTAGCTAGAAAATATGCTCAGGGAGGCTCAGTGGGCGTAAGTAGGACTTCTTTTTTCTGGAGAAAGGAACAGTCGGGACTACATGTATTTCATGATATTGTACCCAGCGAAGAATGCGGAAACGCGCAATATTTTCGGCGCCACGCCCAAAGTTCGTTTAAAATTCACCAACTACTATCAAATTTCGAAAATTAAATTATTACCCCTCCCTCTGCATTGTTTTTGTAAATGTTTTTTTTTAAACTTTTTTTTGATGTTCCTTTATTAAAAAAAAAACATTTTTTATATTTGGGAAAAATATGAATATTGCGCCAATCCAAAATTTTAACATAAGGCGTATGTATGACTCTAACCAGCATTTTTCGGGCGCGGTTTTTCATGATTAAAAATAAAGTAAACATCGATCACCAGGCCAAAATGGACGATTTTTTCAGAAATCATATATTTTAGGAGCGTAAATCTAAGAGAAGTTTTTGGTGCAAATGCTTATAGGTTTTGAAATACTCCTTTTTAAGTGCCGTTTTGTATATTCTTAATAAAGCATTCTCGTTTCTTCCCTCACTATTTTTTTATTTATAAATTATCACACTATATCCATAAACAATGTTTCAATTAAAATTCTTACTTTAATTTTTCTCTTTAAAAATAAATACCTAATTATTTTCTGGTTTTGTTGTAAAAATATTTTATTTCATGGGCTATATTTTTGTTGATTTAAAATAGCTTTAAAAAAGGGAAAACGGAACAGACAAGTATACGATAGAAAAACACTATAAAATATTATTCTTTTTACTTGTTTTCCTATAAAATTCAACAAATCCTAAATCAATAACTAACACGACGTGCGTTCGATAATTTAATCTCTACTATAAAATAGGACTTTTAAAAGGAAAAGTTTAAAAACTAAACGTTTTCTACAAGACCCTTGTAATCTAAGCCAAGAATACATTATTTAAAAAATAAATTAAAAAAATAATTAGATTTAAGCTCCTAGGCTCAAAGGAGGGGGGGGGGGGGGGTTGCAACCCGGCTTCCTCCTAAATAAATACGCCACTGGACTGTCCTATGTTTTATGTTTCAAATTTTACATTTTTGACAAAATTGCGGGATCAGATACAGTTACAGACGAACGAAACGATCTTCTAGTTTCCATCTTGCCTTTCATTTTATGTTAAATCTAATAGCCCTAATAATATGATAATAATATTTAAACTCCTTTCTTTCAATGTTTATTTTTCTATGTACCTAGTATTTGTATATTTTTAAAACAATAATAAATGTTAAAGTCTTTTTGAAATTTGTTTATAGAGTCCATTTACGAAGAATTCATCAGAAAAGTTTTAAAAAAATTAAAAGAATTTTATAATATTCAGGATACGAATAAATCGGAATCGGAACTTGATAATACAAACGAAATTAATGACATAAATGTGAGAATAAGCCACGAAGATTTTATTTTTCCTGTGGTTGGTACAAAAATATGCAAAACAAATCCGGAGGTACAAAAATTGGAAAACTTGGTGGACGTTGAAGACGGTTTCTTGATGACAGCTTTTGCTGATTTTTTTATTAAAAAGCCTGAAGAGGAACCGAACGAAAAAATCAGTTTGTATGATAGGTAAGTGTTTATTATTTATTAGTCAACGTGGATTTAGATTGAATATACCGTTTTTTATAAATAAATAGTACTTACATTGTATACCTAGTGGGAAAAGCTGAACATTCCCGGACGCCCGCAAAGATTATATGTCGAGGTGCAAGCCGAGACTGACAATACGGAGTCTGGGAATGTGGCTTTTTCTACCAGGTATACATACTATTTTTCCGTAAATCATAAATTATTAAAAGGACAACTTATTACACTCAACTTGTTAATATTTTAAAATAAATATTATTAACTTTGTTCACAAATAAAGGATGTCATCAAATATTTGTGTTGTAACTATGGAAACACGGTAATATTAAATTGTCAAGCTTAACACATTTTAGTTTACAAGTAGCCGTACAGAAATAATATTTCCTTTACAGTACAATAATAAATATTTCCTAACAGTTATTTTCCGTTGCCAAACAACGACTAAGTGTAAGGAAATATTGACTTTTTCTTTCAGAAATGTTATCAAAAATGTCAATATTTCCGATCGATTTTCCGAAAACATATTTTTTTTACTACTAACCTAAGAAAACCTTATTATTTACCTTATTTATTTGCCTAATGAGACATAGTTCATTATTAATGATGATTCATTATTTACCTAGGTTAATAATAAAGATTTTTAAAATTTTTTGTAAAGAAATTGACTGAAACTTTATTGATTTAACGAAGTCAACATGAAAATAAACTCTAGAAAATGTCCTAAGATAATAAAAATGATCAAAATTTATGAAAATAATTTAAAATAATAGTTGATTGTACAGTTATTACCTTAAAATCGTCCAGCATAACATTTTCAGCAATTTTAACGCCTTTTTTTCTCCACGCCATTTCTTTAATTGAGGGCATACACTCACATAAAGTCGCTTTGATTTTTCATGCAAAAAATCACGCCTCGCACTAACTGTTGCCTTTCGAAGCTCACGCGGGGCACAATTTTCCATTTCTGAATCACTGTCGCTTTGTTTGATAAGATTATCAGCCATATTTTAATATTTTACTGTAAAACTTTTACTTAAAACCTTCCAAAGGCGGCCATAGTTATTTTAAAATAATGACGTTTTTTAATGAAACCCAAACCCATCGGTTTCAATTGTTTTATTCGGTGCCTTGACAAAACTGATCCCCAGGCTACTTGATATTTCGATATGTTTGAATAATAGGGGAAATGGTTAATTTTAAAATAAAAATGATGTCTTTTGGTGTTAGTTCGGCTGTTAGTAGTAAAAAAAATCTGTATACCGGGTGTCCCATTATGGATGGCCACTGGCCGTATCTCAGAAACTACTGGGCATAGAAACTTAGGGAAAAAAATCGTAATTAAAGTGGCTAAGAGAAAATTCTGGAAATAATTTTTTAGTTCCGCATTTTGCCGCAAGAGGGCACAATTGAAAATTAAATAGTGAAATTCTAAATTTCTCCGAAAATTCCCACATTAAGGTATACCTTTGGTAACATTATTAGAAAGCTTAGATAATTCTGCATAATTTTGGTTTAGGACTCATTGGCGTACCGACCTTGATAAGAGTGGGGGAAGCTATTGAAAGTGTAATCATTTAATTTGCTGTAACTTCTAAACGACTTATCCGATTTTAGTAAACTTAAGCTTGTTTGGTACCGGGTGATTCAATAAGAAAGGTAGCCGGCTATATCTCGGAAACTACTGGGCATAGAAACTCGGGAAAAATAAATAACTAAAAGTGGCCATGAGAAAATCCTGGAAATAATTTTTAAGTTCCGCATTTTGCCGCAAGAGGGCGTAATTGAAAAGTAAAATTTAAAATTTTACATATCTCCGAAAATTCCACATTAAGGTATATCTTTCTTAACACCGTTAAAAAGCTTCTCTTATGCTCATTGGCGTACCGACTTTAATAAGAGGGGGGGACGCTGTTGAAAGTGTAATCATTTAAATCGCTGTAACTTATAAACGACTTATCCGATTTTAGCAAACTAAAGACTGTTTGGAAGAGAAATGTATGCACTTTCACCAATCGTATTTAGTTGTCCCTAATAGTTCTCAAAAAAAAAAAATGCTAGAGGGCGCAATTTGTAATAACACATTTTTTGATTTTACTCCGAAAAAATAAATCATACGGTATAATTATGATACCATAATCGAAAAGTAGATGAAATTTGCTAGAAAAAATATTAAAACCGCAGCTCGATATCTCCGTTCGTTTCAGCGTTATCGTCAATAGAATAATTTTTAAAACTTTAAATAAAGGAGCGGTTATATATTTTTTAGAGAAAAAATGGGACGCCACTGATATTTTTCCATGTGAATATTATTTCGGATTAGCCTGGTCAATTCTGCATAAAAATGGTCTCTTGCGTTTTTCTCCTTAGGCAGATCGTTCTTAATTAAAATAATTAAATTATTTTCCAGGATTTTCTCATGGCCTTTTTAGTCATTTTTTTTCCCCGAGTTTCTATGCCCAGTAGTTTCCGAGATATAGCCGGCTACCTTTCTTATTGAATCACCCGGTACACGTACACGATAGTTCCTAAAAAAATTGTTAAACGCACAATTTGTAATATTAAGAGCTTTTTTGATTTTATACCGAAAATTTAAATTATAAAGTAATAAAAGCAGATAGAGAAAAACGGACAAATTTTCGTTTTTTGCTTTTATTACCTTATTAATCAAAATTTTTTTAGTTCAAAACTGTAGGTAATTGCTACTTAAGGACGGCTATTTGGCCCCTTTTTAAATAAATCGAAAACAATAACAAATATTGATCAAAAAATGAAATGGTGAATGCATTGCTAGACTTCACTTTTAACATACTTTTCTTACATTTCAGGATATCTCTGATAACTACAAATCTGTTTTCCATAACTAACATTTTTGAAAATATTTTCCTAAATATTCTAGAAGAAAGATTTACAATTTCGGGCTTAATGGTAAAAAATCTCCTTATAGAGGAACATCTCTTGGAAAAACAATTTCAATTTTTGAAGCACTTGTATTTGTTCTTTGATGATATGATTTTTCCCTTTTATAGAAGACTTTTTGAGAAGGTGAGTGCGTGCCTATATAAACTTTAGTTGTTTCTGTTGTTGTACTGTTTTCATCTTATTGTCCCTTAAATCCTTACCATTAGTTGCAATCAAGTAAGTCAAATTAGCGACTAACCGAAAGTTGTGTGTGTGTACTTTTTTTTTAAAATGGAACAATATACAGGGTGTCCCACCGGGAACCGAATCGATCTATATATAGAAAACTGTACCTACATAGGAAAATTTTGAAAATTTGACAGTATGCTGATGGGGGCGACCGGGCTAAAATATTTTCATAATGGTGGCACTTCCGGTTATACCGGAAGTAAGTGTCAACTTGCTTATTTTAAATGGGACACCCTATATATTATTACATTTTGGCATTCTACGCAAGATTTTATGCAGATTTTGTATACCATGTCCTATACCTATGTCTAAACGTTTTTGACATGTTTGAATTTTTATGTCAAAAATGACGTTTGCCAGCCTTAGAATAATTGTCAATTTTTTCTATAAAAAAGTCTTATTTATTTAATTTAAGTGGGATTCCTTGTTATAAAGGACCTGCTTTAATAGATTTTTTATAATATTTTGATAACTATTAATACAGGGTGTTTAAAAAATAAGATTAAAAATGAAATTGAAAAAACTGCAAAAAGTCTAGATTTTCAAATGGAAACACCCAAATTTTATAATTATTTTTTATTTAGCATTAAAAATAAGAGTAAGTTTGTGTAAGGTTATATATCTCAAAAATTTTTAGTTTAGTATCATTTTTTCACGGTGAAAAAAAGAGACGTTTTGTGCATCCATAGTAACCAAAAAAAGTAATATTTTTTTGACAGTTGTACAAAAGAACAATTTGATATAGGGAATTAGAAAATAATATATATGGAGTGGTTCATTTAAAAACAGTATTTTGGATATGTCCCGGCTATTTGGGACACCCTGTATAATTTAAAATAATTTTAAATTGTAGATCTAATGCCTCCTTATGACTGTCTTTAAAAGTATAGTAGTTGATATAGATTCTATAAAATCCTTCGTTGAGAATGTGCCACCCTGTATACAGGGTGATTCTTAAGTTGATACTTCTTTTTTAGCTGTGTATAGAAGGCATTAAAATAAACATTTCAAATACCTTTTTTCAAAACACTTAAAAATAAGGTACTTACATCTTACATTCATTTATAACACTATGGATCAAATACGGTTCTGCCTAACTTGCCCGTTGAGTAACATTAAGAAAACTTCTGGATGTAGGATGATCCCTCAAGGGAAAGCGTTCTGCGTAAGCAGCAGCCGCACTTTGACGACACTAGTTCATTGTTTTCAAATGTTACCATTTTTACGTGTCAAAAATTTAAAATTAACTTGCTTCAGAAAAACACACCGCAGCGGATTGCCAAATAATTCACCACCGACCCATAAACTGCATGACTAATAAGAAATAAGACAAACAACATAAAGAATAGCAGGCTACGTTTTGATGATCAGGCCCGCCCTTAGATTTTTTACTTCTGTATATCGCCTATTTTAAAGTCCTTTGAAAAAAGGTTTTTAAAAATGTTGTTTATGTTAATGCCCTCTATACACAGCTAAAAAAGAAGTATCAACTTAGGAATCACCCTGTATAGATATAATTTCGCATGGAGCTGGTAATGGGATGCTCTTAAAGAAATAAATAAAATATTTAATTGCATTGAGTATTAAAAAAGTTATTACTTTTAATAAAATTAAGTAATTGACTAATATTTTCAACTTACTAAATCGCAGTAATAAAATTATTCAGCCTCGGTTCACATAAAATTGAGAAAAGCTAACCGACCTTTAAAATTAGTTAAAACTTCAATTTCTAGAAAATTAAAACCGCCCACGAAATATTTCAACTTAATAGTTGTAAACATTTTAAATAAGTGTTCAAAAATTCGTGAATTTAATCAAGTAGTTAGTGGAATTTAATAACTTTAAAGGGGTTATTTTGCATTATTTATTATTTACATCACAAGCAGGGTCTGTTCTCTGTTCTGTTCTGTGACTTTACAGAACGAGATTTAAAGTTGTAAGTGTGTAATATAAAACTTACTTACAGCTTACAGTTAAAGTGTAGGTTAGGTTAATTAAATGGGCGCAAGCATGCCTATTAAATGAAGGTGGTCATTTCCAACAATTTTTATAAAACAAAATTTTTCATTCTGAATGTTAATAATAAATAGTAGAGCTAATTATTTTAATTAAGAGTGGTGTGCCTGAGGAGAAAAACGCAAGAGACCTTTTTTATGCAGAATTGACCAGGCTAGTCAGAACTAATATCTACATGGAAAAATATCAGTGGCGTCCCACTTTTTTCTAAAAAATATATGACCGCTTCTTCATTTAAAGTTTTAAACATTATTCTATTGGCGATAACGCTGAAACGAACGGAGATATCGAGTTTCGGTTTTAATATTTTTTCTAGCAAATTTCATCTTCTTTTCGATTATGGTATCATAATTATACCACATGATTTATTTTTTCGGAGTAAAATCAAATAATGTGTACTTATTACAAATTGCGCCCTCTAGCATTTTTTTTGAGAACTATTATGGACAACTAAATACGATTAGTGAAAGTGCATACATTTCTCTTCCAACCAGTCTTTAGTTTGCTAAAATCTTATAAGTTACAGCGATTTAAATGATTACACTTTCCACAGCTTTCCCCCCTCTTATTAAAGTCGGTACGCCAATGAGCATAGGACCAAAATGATGGATAATTGTCCAAGCTTTTTAATAGTGTTATCAAAGATATATCTTAATGTGGAATTTTCGGAGATATGTAAAATTTTAAAATTTACTTCTCAATTACGCCCTCTTGCAGCAAAATGCGGAACTTAAAAATTATTTCCAGGATTTTCTCATGGCCACTTTAGTTGTTATTGGAAGAAGAATTTCTCTTTATTTCGTCAGATCCATCCCTAGACGCGTTTCGTCATATCATGACTCATCAGTAGAGCTAGGATCCGACAAAACAAAGAGAACTCAAAGCTGCTTATGGCAGCACAGTGGTGGGACACACCAGTAAGATGTGGCACGGAGCGCCATCTGTATCGTTATTAGATACTCTTGAGCATACCAGCACCTCTAACAAACTTATAGAAATAAGTAAAAATGTTAAGAGGAAATCTCCTGTAAAGACATTCGTCACAATTACAGGAGTCCCGCTAGGCAGCGCTAACTCGCATCGGTTTATTAACCGAAAACAAGAATACAGAAGAAGAATTTCTCTTTATTTCGTCAGATCCATCCCTAGACGCGTTTCGTCATATAGTTATTATTATTTTTTTCCTGAATTTCTATGCCCAGTAGTTTTCGAGATATGGCCGCGCCGTACCCTTAACTGATCACGCTGTAGAATTATCAGTATCTTATAATAATTAAAGCTTGAGCTCTCTAGAGTTGGTAACCCTTATGCCAGACCTGCATATTTAGTGATATTTTAGTTCTTTAAAATAGGATCCAGTATCATCAAGGACAAGATGTTGTAAAGCACACTCTTCTTATTTTACAAGAGGACCTAAATCACGAAGTTTCCTTAAAATTGTCTTTGCTGTGAAAACAAACGTAATAAGAGAAGTTTGGTCTTTACTTTGCTGCCTGAATTCCTGGAGAAATGGGACATGGATTTTTGGCTTCATTCCCATTTTATACGCAGAGTATATTATACTCAATATTTGTTATGACATCTTGACATTTTCCTGCTGTGATGTATTGGATTTTTTAATGGTTTATGTAACTAGTTATATTTGAGAATATAATGTAAACATGTACGCAATTTATTCTCCAAATATTTCGAGGTAGATGGCGTTTTTCTTTCGTCATAGGCGGAGAGATTTTTACTTACTTCAGCAAGCTTTATTTATCCATGGGCGTACAGTGAGATTTAAAGTAAGGGAAGAATATTTTTACTATTGCTATAACCTTACCACTATATTCTGGTTTAATTTTTTTTGGTCCTACCTTAATCCACTGTTTTTTTTTTCCACAAAATCCTCTTTGTTTAATGACTGATCTAATTTTAATTCCTATATCTTATCCAACTTAATCATTTACTGGCTCTTATAATAAATCGACACAGAATGCTATTTGCTATTTAACAGAACAAATATAGATAATAAAAAGTCTTCTGTTTGTATTTTTCTGGATTTAGCAAAAGCATTCGATACAGTTAATCACAATTTATTGTTGGAACAAATTGAAAATATTTGATTTAGAAAAAAACAATTTGAATTAATTAAAAATTATCTAAAAGATAGACCAACTTATGTTCAAATAGATAAAGAAAAAGGCTATCCTAAAATAATTAAATATGGTGTTCCTCAGGGAACAATTTTGGGACCATTATTTTTTAATATCTATATTAATGATTTGTTTAATGTAAATTGTGATGGAGAAATTCATAGTTTCGCAGATGATACTGCAATTTTTTATACGGATACAAATTGGGACAAGAAAATTAAAAAAGATTTTAAAATAATAAATAAAAGCACGTCTTCGGAGGATCAAAGAAGAAGTTTATTGAGGAAGATAAATAAACACATTTATTATGAACGGCAGTAGAGTTTTGGACTTGCATTGTCTTTATTTGTTTAGAATCACTACGTTTCAACTGGTAAGTATCTCCAGTCGTCTTCAGGTGAATACTGAATAAGTACGGTAACTACAGCTCTATTTATACTAGGCAGGTGCTGTGACGCATGACTAGTGGGCGGAGTCATGCGTGTTGCTAGGTGATGACGCATAACTGGATGAGTCATGCTTGATGAGTCATGCTCGATGACGTCATGCTCGATGAATCATGCGTTTAACTCTTGGGTGGTCTTATTCTAAGATTACATTTACTTAACAAGGGTTTCCAGACGTTTCTCATGTCTAATGAAGGCTTACTAAAGCAACCTGGATTTTGGTGTATGGTAGCAGCTTCCTTAAACTTCCTCTTCCTCCAGTGCGGTTCTTTTTGCAGGATTTCCGCTTTTGTCCACATGATATGATGGCCGTGCGTCCAGGCGTGGTCAGCTGCACCTGATTTTTCGGTCTCTCCTTTTTAAACAGACACATTTATTATATTATAAATATTGAAAATAAACTTATTATTAACATTATTTCTAGACTGAATCGTCAAACAAAAACTGGGCCAACGACATTTGGCTCACGTCCCATCTCCAAGACATATTCATGGACATGTATCCAGAATTCTATGAAAAATGTTCGGTGCAAATCAAAGATGGGTCCATTTGCACCGATTCGTTATCTGCCTGTAGTTTGGTAAACGTTAATTATGAAATGCCCTGGCCGTTGAATATAATTATTAAACAGGGACAAGTCAACACCTATAAGGAAATGTTTCAGTTTTTGTTGAAGTTGAAATGGGCACTGCATACTCTTAATCATTTGATATTTTCAGGTAGGTAATGGTATTTATTTACAACCATGTATGTAATAATGACATTTCACCTATCTTTGAAAGGTGGAAAGTTGACGTTTCTTGACTTTTACTTTCCACCCGGGTGGAAAGTGCTCACTTTCCACCCGGGTGGAAAGTAAAATTGTTATTTTTTGTAATTTTATTAAAAATCGATATCTCAAAATAGTAAATTTTTTTTTTTTTTTAATTTTAATAAAAATCGATATCTCAAAATAATATACAAACACACCAACACACAACTCATTACACAAATTCAACAACAATAATTTTATTTTTTATTTCTTTAAATGAATTATACCTAAATGACATTTATAAAAAACAAAAAATTAACATGGTTTATGTTTTACTTATTTACATTAAATATTACATTGGCATTATTGTAGGCAGTCACAGATATGTTTAAACCTTGCTGAAATTCTTCTTTTGAAAGGTTTATTTCATGATTATTTGAAGTTAAAGTAGTGTTAGTAAAACTTGAACTTGGCTTTGAAATCAATTTTGCCGTATTAACCTGAGTAGAAACCGAACTGTCTATGTATCCCTCAGCTACTGTGCTAGATTTCCAGCCTCCTAACCGCTTTATTTGCATAAGATCGCCACCGTTATTTGCGAGCAAAGTAGCCGCTGTTCTTCTGAAACAGTGACCAGTAAAACCTTCAGTATTCAGCTTCAGAAAAGCTGCAATTTTTTTTGGAAACTGACTTAAAGTGTTGTGCCCAATACATTGTTTACTAATTTTTCCATATCTTATTTGCATAAAAAGCTTTCCATCCTGTATATTTTTCCGTAAAGTTATGTACTCCTTAAGTGGTGCAATCCATTTATTATCAGTTATCATAAATGATCGTGGCTGGTACGTTTTGCTATTTTGTATTTCAATCGCGACCTTTTCTTCTAAAAAGTGAACGTCTGTTGTTTTCATTTTGTATAATTCATCTGATCGGCAGGCGCCTGAGACACCAATAACCAATGCGACCTACAAATGTATAAAATAATAAGTTAATATAGAAATAGTCAACCTTTTAGCCTAAAATACCTTTTGAACAAGAAATTCCATAGGTGCTTGTTCCAAAAATGTTTCAATATTATCCATAGACAGTGTGGTCGATTTTTTCGGCTTGTATCCTTTGTTTTGCTTTTTTAAAAATGCTAATAGCTTTGCGTGTTTAGATATGTCTACTTTTTCCCTAATTGATAGAGTGGTCCTCAACATTGAATATATTGACCAAAGCGTTGATATTTTCTTTGTCTTGGCATTTTCACTAAAATAAGCTAGTAGCGCCGATTCAGAACCAGGATTTTGAACTTTGTTTCCAATACACCATTCTTTAAAACAGTTATATGCCTTGTCATATCTCGGGCGGCTTTTAGTTGGCAGAAGATCTTCTTCTACTATTTTTGCTGCTTCTCGAATTTCTGGGGGAGTAGCAGCCAAATCAAATTCCTCATCTGAGAGCATTTTTTTGGTGTTTTGTAAAAACTTTGACACTAACGTTTTAAAAAAATAATATATTGTTTAGTGACATGGAAACCATATTCCAAAAATGATATTTGCCATCTTGATGTGTATTATTACCTACGTTATTTTATCACCTGCGGTTATTTGAAATTCTAAATGTCTGTCTACTTTTGCAATGGAAAAGTCAAAATGACATTTACCTTTTAATAATTATTTGAACTCAAAATAATAAGAAGTGGATGTTGGATGTGGTTGTAAATAAAATAGTATACAAACCTCGGTGAAAAGTTTCATTACTGTCTCTGAGATATAGTTTACCTCGACGCT